>CP126892.1:59767500-60967500 GCA_030440675.1 Furcifer pardalis | reverse complement strand
ACACTGCCACCACTCCCGCCAGTAACATCTGTGGCCGAGATGAGAGGTGCAGCAGTGTCAAGCCCTGGGACTTATTCTACCTGTCCCCAGGACCTCGCCCTGCTGGGGCTTTAAGAGACACTGTGCAACAGGCAGAGAGGCTTGCCACCTGTCGTGGGAATTAGCAATTAGTTTGTTTTAGTTTAGTTCTGTTTTTTGTGTAAACTTGACTGAGATATGGAAATTTTTGCTATTACAGTAATACCTTGGATAACGCTAAGACTTGGTTCCACAAGTCTTGGTGTTATCCGATTTTTAGTGTTATCCGAAGCATGTTAAAATCCTATGGGATGTATCGGATAACGTTCAAACTCCATAGAGATACATTGTAACCGCACAGGCTTTAGCGGTTGTTCTCCGATACATCCCATAGGACCTTAACGTTATTCGATCCAATTCTCCTCCCCAGATTACTTAACATTATGCAATTTTAGCGTTATCTGAGGTAAACTTTATTCGAGGTATTACTGTACTTGATATTGATGTTTATTGAATCTTTTTGTTACTGTAATGATATTGTTATTTTGATGTTCTTTGATATTGATTATTTATGATTTACTGACATGTTGTGTTTATGAACTTGTAACTTTACATGTGTTGCGAACCGCCCTGAGTTGGTCCTACCAAGTAGGGCGGTATAGAAATTGAAATAATAATAATAATAATAATAATAATAATAATAATAATAATAATAATAATAATAATAATAATAATAATAATAATAATAATAATAATAATAATAATATAGTAAAACACCGGATAACGCTAAGACTTGGTTCCACAAGTCTTGGTGTTATCCGATTTTTAGTGTTATCCAATCCATGTTAAAATCCTATGGGATGGATTGGATAATGTTAAAGCTTCATAGAGATACATTGTAACCGCACAGGCTTTAGCGGTTGTTCTCCGATACATCCCATAGGACCTTAACGTTATTCGATCCAATTGTCCTCCCCAGATTACTTAATGTTATGCGATTTTAGCATTATCCGATCCAATCGTTACCCAGTGTTTTACTACTGTAGTAGTAGTAGTAGTAGTAGTAGTAGTAGTAGTAGTAGTAGTAGTAGTAGTAGTAGTAGTAATAATAATAATAATAATAATAATAATAATAATAATAATAATAATAATAATAATAATAATTTCACTTGATTATTCTTCGACCTTCCTGTTTCTTTTTGAAGTATATTAAGTGACCTATAGGCAGTCCAGCCAAAATCTGGTCCTCGTGGGAGACATTCTTCGGCATTCGTTCAGCAGAGTGTATTGTTTTTGTTCTTCATAAGTTTATCCTGACATCTTGTTTGTGCAGTATGCAGAATAATTTTTCTCAATTTTAACCATTATCTTTCTAGGGGTTTGGTCTCCATGAAGTGGATGAGTGCTATATTAACTTATTTTGTTCATTATTTGGTAGCTTCTTTTGACATACTCCTGGAGGGGTAAATGATAGGATTTTTTTCAGTGGGGATAGATTTCTGTCACCAGTAATAATCCTGCATGATTCATTAAGAGCTGCATTTGCTTGTATTGAGGCCTGGGATGTAGTTGGTCCAGTACTCTCTTGGAATGGAGGTACAACAACATTCTGAAATGGAAGTTACAAATTGATCCTAGTTCTCTGGTTGGAGCCAATCTGAAGTACAACTTTGTCTAGCATTTTTGTAAAAGTTTCCCAGTGGCTTTTTAGAAATATACCTCCTACATAATGTTATATATTGAGGTCAGATGGCTGTGTAGATCTGACACAGAATGGATCTATACTGAGTGTTTGGGATTGGGTCACCTACACTGTTAGTGCACTGTTAGTGCACTGTTGATCTAAGTTGTAAATGTGTTTAAATACCTCATCAGTGTGACCACAGTTGGTGTCCCCTACTATGCTAACCTGAATTGAGATAGGTGAGACAGGAATCTCCATATTACTATGAAAGTCTCTGTATGGCTATTTCAACAATTCCACCTCATAGGAATCTTTCAATCATAATATGCTAATCTGAGCTCAATGGAGGAAGAGGAAGAAACAAGAGGAACAAATAAGTAAATGTTAGTATTTAAAAACATCAACCTAGATATTTTACAAAACTATTAAAATACAAGATATTTTACTATAATACTGTAGATAATAGTTTTTTAGTTATTTGTTTGGAAAGAGAATTTTGTCTTAATGAAAGAATTGGCCGTCAGGTGGTTTCTAATAACCTACCGTATTTGATACAAGTTGGTTTTGTAAAAGATTCAAACTGGAGACCCTCCCATCTCAACTGGTTCCTAGAATGGAAAGAGAAGGAGAGAGGACTTTGTAATTCTTTTGTTCTAATATAACTGTGCTGCTTCATTGCGCAAATTAATTTGCTTTGACTTGTATTGAACCTGTAATCTAATTTGCATCTCACGGTTTGCAATCTAATTCCATTGCTCTTCGGTTAACTTTCTAAGGTGGTGATTGCTGCTGGAGTCATTATATGACTTAATAAAGTGGTCCAAAACTCATCACCTATATCTTGTTAGTGTGAAGTTCTCTTGCTTAATAGGACTTGCTATGAGTTTAATTGGAGAGACCCTTTGCACAAATTTTTACTTGCTGTAATTATTTATGTATCATTTACTTATTTGTTCAATTTCTCTCCAACTACTCTGGGCATAGGGTTGCCATAATTCTCTCCCGCCATCCCGGGACAACACGTGACATCATTGCATTCTTCAAACTGCGCATGCATTGGATGGGGCTGTTAGGGAGCTCTAAGATCCTGCAGAATCCTCATCCAGGGTGGACAGCCTTCATAATTTTAAAATAAACTGTAGTCAAGAGGTTTTTCCCCCCATGTGATTCTTCTTGCAAAAGACTATTCTTGATGGTTCTATTTTTATTTTATTTTTTAAAATAAAATTTCTTGGGCCACTCTTAAAACCACCCTTCCTCCCCCTGAGGTCACATCACCCTCCCCTTCACACACACACCACTGAAGTAGACTCACCCTCAAATCCCACATCAGGATCCCTTGGAAGATAGTTCTAAAGAGGGGCCTGGAATGGCAATGCAGTCCATGGCGCCTTCGTTTCCCTCCAGAAGGAGAAAAGCAGGAGACACAAAGGAGGACCTTTACAATGGACAGCTCTTCACTTTCTGTCCACCTTGTTCCCTTCCTCTCTAAGAATACTAACCCTATGCAATTAACCCGTTGCAAAGAAGGAATCCTCCATCCCAGTTTATCGTGGAGGTTTCTCTTCTTAGATATGGGCATTTCTTGCTCCCTTCCAGCTTTCGAGGAAAAGGGCTGAGGACGACTCCTTGTCCTCCAAATTTCAAGGTGAGCCAAGGGATTTTTGCAAAGAGTTATTTCACTGCCTCTGTGCCTTTCTTTCAGTTATCTTGCTTGCAAGTGTATCCCCTCCCCGGCAAGCCTCTCAGGGTGCTGTTTTGTCTTTGTCGCTTTCAAGCAGGATAATTGAAAGAAAGGCAGGTAGGCAGAGAATTAACTCTGCAAAAATTCCTTGCTGACGCGTGATCTTGCTTCCCTTGTTCAAATTTAAAAATCCAGGACTTTTACAGGTTTTTTCTTGAACTGGCTGGGACAGCTTGAATCCAGGAAAATCCTGGGATACCAGGACATATGGCAACCCTATCTGGGCACAGTACACAATAAAATCACTAGTCCTTTCCACCCAAGCCTACAGACAAAGATAAAATAATATGGTATTATAAACACAGAGATACAGGCTTCTAAAATTATAGTGCTGTATATTAGTTCACTGTCTTTGGGTTATGTTCTTAAAAACCACAATATGCTTCCTGTGTTGTTAAACACTTTATGCTACTTGGGTTTGTTAACATGACTTTTGTATATGAATGGTAATTTTTGTTTCTGGGGGGAAAAAAAGCAAATCAAGTGGCTTAAAATCATCTACTATTGTTTAATCACTTTGAATATGTTTTCTTATTTTCACATACATAGCTGCAAGTTAGTCAGACAGATTTACTTATTGCAGAATCTCTTGCCATGTAATGCAAATGTGAACTGCAGGTGACATCTAAAATCATCAGTTCAAGGTATTGGATTTGCAGCTGCAAGGTACGAGATCTGGTGTGCTGTGTAGCACAGTAAAGCTGAAATTAAAATGATTCATTTCTAAAATTTATTCTCATCCTCTGAAGCTTTACACAGCCTATGACTACAAATTAATTTAGATTAGCAGTTACTTTAAGGAAATATGTTCAGATCTAATTCACCAGTGTGTGAAAACAATTGTTTTATTTTAAAAAGTAACAATTGTTGTATGTCTAGGAAGGTTGGTGCAATGTGGGAAAAGTTGCTTTACAAAAGTATCATCTTTTATTGCATTTAAATATTTCCAAGCATCAGCTCAATATGAATTAATTCAGGTCACATATGCTGCTGGTAGGAGTTGAATGCAGAATAATTAAATTATGTACATGAGTGTACCCTCCAGTCCATTGCTTCATATCTGATATGATTATTTGCATATTAAATATGCATTGTATTGGTTCAGTGATAGGTATTGATGAATAGTCTCCATGTTTTTTCAGAAAATTATGTAATGCTCAACATTATCTATTATCCAGATCTGGGTTTCTCAAACTTGGCTGTCCAGATGTTCTTGGACTTCAATTCCCAGAAGCCCAAGTCAGTATACCTGCTGATCACTGCTTCTGAGAATTGAAGTCCAAGAACATCTGGAGAGCCAAGTTTGAGGAACCCTGATCGAGATGGTGATGCAATTATTCAGTGCGCTAATTATATGAATAAAAAACTGACTTGACATTCTCTTCTGGTTTTAGTGAACAAAACTTCATGGATAGTTAAGTTTGCTTTTTGCGTGAATCTACTTACAAGTTAAGATAGTTCAGTTTAATCAGTAAAATAAGTTTTAGGAGCCAGAAGATTCATTGCAATTATTAGCTTCATTACATTTTTCAGAATAAGCAATATGCCACATTTCAGTACTCTCTTTTAATAATGCCATATGTCTTGTCTTATTTTTCAGATGATGGTTTTAACCCTCCTAAAGAATGTACACCCACCGGTAGCATGGATTCCTTATCTTCTCAGTCTCCCACAACTGCATGTCCCAGTAACCCTCCAGATGCACAGAAAAATCATCTTATAAGTGATGGTGGTGACACAGATTGGACAATGAATCCGTAAGTAACATCATTTCTCTTTAAAGAAAGAGGAGAATCTTTTGCCCTCCTAGCCCACAGTCTGATCCATTTGGCAAGGTTCTGAATTCTCTGTAGCTTTTTCAGGAGGGTGTAGTGGGAAAGAAGAGGCAGCAAAGTTCATTTCTACTAGTCTAGTTGCTTTCACCTAAATATTGATCCAACTATTTAGCTTTGAGGGACTGCAATGGCTTAGTGGTTAAGACGTTGAACTTGACGACTGGAAGGTCAGCAGTTCAAGACCCAAGTACTGCACAACAGATTGAACTCCCATATTTGTCCCAGCTCCTGCCAACCTAGCAGTTTGAAATCAAGAAATTGCAAGTAGATAAATAGGTAACACTTTGGTGGGAAGGTAAACAGCTTTCTGTGCACTTTATTGTCTAGTCATGCCTGTCACATGTCCATGGAAATGTCTGCAAATGTAGACAGCGCTGGCTCTTTGGCTATAAACAGAGAAGAGCACTAGAGTCGGATATGACTGGCATTCGAGCAAGGGTGACCTTTACCTTTACTATTTAGCTTTGAAAATAAGTATTGTAAGTCTATATTTTCATCCCCACCCCCAGCAGCTACTTCTAAAATGGTGTTGGGTCAATTAGTGGACAATATCTACTTGTAGTGTGTTCTTCCTTGTATGGAAGGGATCCTTAAGGATCTGTTTCACTCCTTCCCTCCTTGAACCTGTACAAGGAAATGAATATTTTGTCTTCACTTTCCCATCTCCCATGCTTCATAAAGGATTACTTCCTCACTTTATCCACAGGCTCTGAATTGTACTCTTCTATGTTATTTCTCTCTCCCCCACCCCAGTCCCTACTGCGTACAGAATGGAAATAATGTTTTGCCCTAGGTTTGTTTTCATTTAGGAAAGTGCATCAAAATCATAGTACAATAGCAGGTCCAAGCATGTTATGTAATTAACCTAAATGCATTGTAATGTCTCTCTCTCCCTCAAATAATATTACATCTAAAAGTTCAGTACTCTGTGCAGTCATTTGGAAAAGAGAAATGTGGAATCACAGTGGCAGTCACAGTGGAAGATTGAAGAATGGTGCAGTTCCAATCACGTTTCTGTGCTGTGTAGCCCAGGGAAACATTCTATTTTGGGTTAAACCTTTTGTAGAAAGTGAATCATACTAAGCCTTTTAAAACAGCGAATCTTGTACTCCATTCAAAGAACTCAGAAAGAAACTTATATAGCTGATTGCTTGCTTAAAATCTCCTATTATGGCTTTTGCTCTTTTGTGTGATAAAGACTTCATTTGACCAGAGTCAAATTTATCTGTTTTTAGTTCATCAAAAACTGCAGTGTCTATTTTGAAGACCCTATAGTTGCCATGAGAGGGTCTATTCATAAATGATAGTTTTTCCATGGAGCTTCTTTACTAGGTAGAATATGTAATGTGCACCAAACGTGCAGACATTGTTGAGGTTTCAGGTAGAGGTAAATTCTTCAGACTGTACACAAGGCTAAATGGTTGTCATTCATAATAATATGCATATAAGAAGTATGCATTTTCCTAGTCAGAAGTATTACCTTTGTCATAATAGAGACCCTAAAGTAAAGTACAGGCAAATAGACATTCAGTCTTCTGAGCAGTGGTAAATTACAACTTTATATATTATATCCCACTGATTTTCCAGCATTATAAAAACTGGGAAACTACTGTTATATTTAAGTCCATAACTGTATAAAACAGAGCAAGAAGTAAAGTTAACAAGAAAGCAACAGACTGAAAAGAAGTCTCTGTAATGTGTGGTACAAAGGACTGTAGTGCAAAGAGTTGTGTAGAAGTAAACTGGTAGTCTCTCTTAAGTACCATGGCACTTAATGATCAAACAGCCAGGATTGTTTGGTAGATTTCTGGTAGCTAGATTTGTAGTATCTCTTATGTGTGAGTAGGTTGTCACAGAGATGGCAGAGCTATTACATACGTGGATGAAACTTGAAAAATGTATATGTAATATTTCAGGCACCCTTGAATATTCTGCGAAAGGGAGGAATAACAGATTAGACAATATGTAAGGCACCAATAAGTCTGAACTGCTGATTATCACATCCTGCAGTTTTGCTGTCCTATCTCTTTTTGCAGTTTCTATAATGTTTGACTTTTGTTCAGTTACTACACTAGCATTCAGTTCAATTGAGAATTTTAAGTGTTTGAGAAACTATATTTATGTCAGAAAAATATGCTATGATTCTTCTGGTGTTGTGATAGTGGCAACTACAGAACTCTGACAAAAGATTGAGCGATGCAATATCTTTCTGTCCCTAAAGCTGTCTAATGCTTAAACATTGAGAAACAACATAGAAGTTTTAATATGCTTGGAATATCTATTTCTTAGTTTCTGTAGGATATCAGATCAGATATTGATCCTAAAATACATAACCTTTTCAGTAACACCATTACAAGATGGTGTGTAGCTGTGTGCCAGATGTCTGCTGACATTCATGACAAACCTGACTTTTCTGAAGGGTCATGGAGTCTTTCATAGGCTCTCTCCCCCCCCCCCCTTTGATTACTGATTCTTGAGATAGCAGGATTCTGTTTAGCAAAATTACCTAGGAAACAACTCAGATAAACATTGGATTTTTAAAGTAGTTGGGTCCTGAATATTAGTAAATATCTCTAGCATTTTTTCTCCCAGCTTTCCAACTTTCTCACCCATTGAACGATACCTTTCCTTGTCAAAGGGAGATGATTGACACTGGTCTCCTTTATGTAATATCATTTCGATAGCAATTACACTTAGTGCTTAATGCAATCTCTGGGCGGTTCACAAGGTAATTCCCTCAATTTCAACAACTTTTAATTCATTCATGTTTGTCAGATTTTTTACATACAGTATAAGCTTCCATTTTTTTACTTCAGTACCGTTACATATTCTAATGTTCTACAATCTTAATAATCACCTGGGGTTATCTTGTTTAAGTATGTGTTTACCATTACATTAGAAGGGGGTGGAAGATAATGATTGAGTAATCTATGAAATTCAGTTTTCATTTATATTTCTAAAAGTCTTCTCTTTTAATGTGAAAGTATAAATGGATTTTGAGAGAGCAATAGTAGTCAATGCGGATGGAGGACAGGCAGCTCTCTTTTTAGTTGTACTTTCAGTGAGTTTTCAACATGCTTTTCAGAAACAGAGCTTTTCTTTGCTGCACTGTAGGCCATGAATTCATTGTATACTGTATATCTACAAGCTGTATCTGACAAGAATAGTGCAGTAGGTTTCTCAATAGCAGCACTGAATTTCTCATGAAGCGAGGGAGAAAGCAGTATGAAGCTTAAAGGTTTCTGCTCTTCAGGTTTATTTTGCTACTAAATATATATCCATAAATAATAATCGATTGGTAACATATCCATTAGACAACAATTGAAAAACCTGTGTTTTTTCATTTCACAAACTGAATAACATGGAAATGTATTTGCAATATTATTCTAGCCAATACATAACTCAAACAAAACAGCATACCTTCTTCCTTCTAAGGTCTGGGACTAAATTGGCTTATGACTAAATTGGCTTCTTTTGTCAGAAGGGAAGAGATTACTTTTGGGGACATTTGGGGAAGAAATAGACTCCAAATTTGTTTAAATTGATCCTGTTAAAATTATACTATAAAATATTTTTATTGATCCCTGATCTTGAAAGCTAAAATGACCACTCACAAGGACACTTACTGAAAGGCAGGACTCTATGGCCTGCAGGGTATCCAGTTGTTAAACTACATTTCCTATTTGGTGAAATTCAATCCTTTCACTTCTGCTGAAAGACTGCAAGCTCCAACTCTAATGCTTACATTCTCCTCCATTCCTCCCACAGAACCATGTTGAAGCATTTCAGAAAGAAAGGGGAATTGTGTGCTCCTTCCCTCTCACTTGTGAAAGTACTACAATTGGTTACTTAATCAGTTTCTCCCAGGATATTAACTAATGAACATGGCAGTGTAACAATTTGTAAAAGTTCTTCTTAGATAGGCAATTAGCGTTTGTTTGATGTTCTCACATTTATATTACACTGACAACTACCCCTGTTCTGTATAAATGTCACATTCAACTCAAACTCTTTAGTTTGCTCAGAGAGCATCATATTGTTCATGCTCAGCAATAAATCTGACTCAGTAAAGAATAAAATCATATTTGCCTGCTTGACACAAACCATTTTTTCCTTTATTAGCAGAGTTGCTATGCACACAGCCTTTTCTCTTCCTTTGCACTTTTATATTGTTGTAAACAAGTATAAACTGTCTGTCTGTGTGTCTAGCTATCTAGCTGTCTTTCTGACACTGTCTGACTTTGACTCTTTGGGTTATTTTGGAACTGTTATTACTGTGGCTTTTAACACATTTTGTTTTATGACGTTGACATGTTGTATTGCATGTTTTGTATATTGTAAGCCACCCTGAGTGGTGCGTGCATCAAAAGGTCAGGGCATAAATGTGTAACGATCACCAGACCATTTCCCTCAGAAATTTTTAAGTTTGGGATCTTACCAGCCAGGATGGTTTTACCTGCAAAGTCTGGCCTGGATTTTTCTAAACACAAGACAAGCCCTGGGATATTCAATATCTCTGCTTTAACAAATTACAACCTCCTCTCTCCCTAAGATTAAACTATGGAACAGTGCTTCAGCTTAATCTTGGTAGCATGTAGATAACTAAAAACAAAAAAACTCCCCTTACTTGTTTAATGAAACACAAGGGCTTGGATTTTTTAATAAAGTTTATTTTAACAACACTGAGGTACAGTGGTACCCCATATAACGCACATGTCATATAATGAAAAATTCATATAACAAAGTGTTTTTGAGCTATTGGAGATCCCCTGCATAATGGGAAAAAAATTCATTATACATGGTATACCCCACATAACAGACAATTTTTATCGTTAATTGGGGTATACCCTGAATAAGGGATTTTTTTTTTTTTGGTAATGTGAGATATCGCCAATAGTGATTTGCATAATGAAAAAAATAATATAATGAAGAGCTCCATGGAATGGATCTTTTTTGTTATACGGGGTTCTACTGTATTTAAAACAGCAACAGTCAGATTTCAAAAAGGGGAAGAAAACAAAAGTCAGCCTCATGAGATATTAAAATAAACACTACAGGCAAGACATATCAGTAATTTAGCAACTCCTGGGCAAAATAATAAATCTATTTAACTTTTCTAGGGAAGCCTTACTTACCCCTACTTAGCTGGATGATTCCAGAATGGCAGCCATTTTTTAAAAAACCCTCCACTTCCCTTTTTCTCTATCCAGAACCTTTCCCATTCTCAACCAATCCTAGTCCAGTATGCAAAGGAATAGCCTCTTCTCTAACATTCTTTTTCTGCCCACTGCTGTCAGTCTTCACTGTCTTTCCCATACACTTTTACCAAGGCGATTTTTCTATCCATTCTTCTGACCCAAAACTCTGCATATACTCTGATACATCCATTTCCCCTAAGTACATTCAATCCTTACAAAAATAAATAAATGTCATGGGGGACAAACAAGTATTGTGACAGACATCAAATAAATTTATTGACTGCTGATCTCAAAACATAAACCAGATAATTATAAAGACACATACTGAAAGGTGGGTTTGTCAACCTGTATGATGTCTAGCTATTATTGTTGTTGATTACTTTCGTGATTACTCGCCATTATTAGCTAAGGTAGCTATGTCTGATGAGGATTGCTGACCAATGTTATCAGGAATGACTCTCATTGTGAAACATATAGAAACAAATGATTAATTTCCCCCTTAAAATCCTTTTTTTCAGATCCAGTGAGATTCATTCGCCAATGGTTTCTTGGTTGAATGTGAAGTCGAGTGCAGCAGCTCCCTCAGATGCACCAGTATCGTCATCTTTCTCCTTTCCCTCCCCTGACACAGAAACTGACAGACCATCTGGAAGGTATTATTATGCTATTTGGTCATGCCATGTTGTAAAAATAAAATAAAACCTATGAAGAAGGACAGGTTGCTTACCTGTAATCAGTGATGGGCAGCAACAAGTTCGCAAAAAAAAGCCCTGGGAGGGGGGAGCAAAATTGGGTGGCCTCTGGGCAGGGTGGTGGTGAAATTGGGTGGCCTTTGGGTGGGTTTTTCTTTTTTAAAAAAAATTGGGTGGCCACGCCCACCTCCCTGCCTTGCCCCATCAGGTTTTGTCCCTGCAAGTGGTTCAAGGTCTCCCTTACTCAAAAGCCAGTCATATCTGACTCTAGGGTGCAGTGCTCATCTCCATTTACAGCCAAAGAGCCAATGCTGCCTGTGTTTGCAGATATATACATAGCCATATGGCAGGCATGACTAGCTCGCACATGACATAGGCTCTGCTCATGATGTAGGCTCCGCCCATGACATAGGCTCTGTCCATGGTGTAGTAACAAATTTTTTTGCTGTCCACCACTGCCTGTAACTGTAGTTCTTTGTGTGGTCACCTGTGAAGTCACACATCCCGCCCATCCTCCCCTCAATTTCTCCACACATGGTTAATTTCTCTGTGGTGGCATCGGAACTGAGGGATTGGTGGGCAGGAATAGCATACACTGTAGAGGGTAGGTGGAGCCTGTGGCTCTGTCACAGCTCTGGAATGTTCCAAGTTGTCTGCCCATGTGCAGGATCTAACCCATTAGTGTGAATTCACAGGTGACCAGAGAATATGTTTCTGATCACCATATAGTCTCTTCTGCATTAAGTTCAAAATATTAATTTTACATGCCATGCATTTATCAAGATGCTGAAGTTGTGTGGTTTGGTTTCTCACACAAAGGAAGTTTTGCTGTAAACTGTTCCTGCATTTTCTTTTTTAAACTACTGCCAAAATGTTTTGACTAATACTTTTTCAATGATGTCAGCAGAAAAGCAAGAGCGGTGTATCCATGTGAGGCCGAGCATAGCTCTGAATTATCTTTTCAGACTGGGGCAGTTTTTGAAGATGGTGAGTAATGAAGTGTTTATAATTTAAAAATAAGCAAATTATCTTCAAAAGAAACGTTATATATAGTATAATGTTTGTACTCTCTGTTTTCCTGTTATATACACACAAACCTTGCCTGCGTAGAGGCTCCTCTGGAACATTCTAGAGTTGAAAATTATAGGTGGGAAATCCTGTTCTGTGCTTGATTGAAGTCACCTCCGTTTGAACCCCTTAGTTCCTTTTCATCTGCTGATAGTACAGTATTGTTCGGAACATTCCCATACGCTGAGCCCAGTTGCCTCCTTGTCAACACGGAACTGGTGTTGCTTTCACAGCCACTACCTCCAGCTATCTTCCACTGCTTGTCTTGTGGCAACCATGCTACCAATTTATCAGATTTTGATATCGACATCAGGCTAGCACAGTTTCCACTTATGCTTCTTCCTCTATCAGCCACTTTACCTGCTTGATATGGGATTTCCCCACTCTTTTCTGTCCTCTTTGTTTTCCTGCCATGAGACAATGCAGCTGCTCTGTTAATTAATTTAATTTTAATTTAATTTTTGCACTTATTATGCCACCCAATCAGGGAACCCGACTCAGGGCGGCTCACATAATCATTAAACAATATACATTGTAAACACAATATGCACAGCAAATTAAGCAATATACAATAACCAATATACAGAGTACATATAAGGTCAATAAACACATAGTCATAGTATATAAAATTCAATCAACAAAACAGCATATAATAATATACATGTATTTCTCTATCACCAGGTATGCAGCCTCCTTCAGCCACTTTATATCACATGGTTTCAAGGCTCTTTTTGCTTCATTTAATATTGGTTTAATTCTTTATCCCATCCCAACTCCTTTGTGAATAGTCAGCTACTGTTCCAAAGCTCTTTGCAGTACCCATGGCATGGTAGAATGTCATCACATCACCGATTCTTTTGTTGGCCCACTGTAGAAACACAGCAGGAAATACAGAAAATTCTCCCGCTCCCTTGACATATTTTTAGCTGTTGTTAGCATGAACCAAGCAAACAAATCCTAAGGTATTCCTCCTTTTCCCCCATTCTTCAGAATTTCTTATGAAACCAAATAACAGTCCTTCCTGATCTGACCACTATTTTGATGGAGATACTGATCTTTTTCAGTAATAACATTTCTCTGCTAGGCAATCAGAAAACAGATGTTAAGAAAATAAATATTTAATGTATGGAATTTAGGATATAAAAAGACAAATGGATTGTTCAGAAACATGGAGTGGGGATGGGTTTAACAGGAAGTGAGTAGCCACTGGTTTGTGACCTGTAGAGAGAAGCTAGAAATATTAAAACAATAGTGGTATTATATCCAGATTAATCTACTGTTGATGACAGTGTAGTAAGGTAAGGAATTTAAAGGACAAATGCTGCTCCACACCACTGGCACCAATGGCAGCACCACTTCCCCACCAACCCCTCTCCCAACGCCAATGGGGAGATGAGAGTGGAGGCTGAAATCCTGCTCTGGATGTGGCAGGTGCATGCGTGCAAATGTGCATGCACCACTTGAGGCGTGTCACATGAGTGCATGAGCACGTGCGGTGCCTAACCATGTGTCGCCATTCCCTCCTTGGGCACTCAGTCTCTAAAAGGTTCACCATCACTGCCTTGTGGGGTGTGGACCCAGGTTGGGATCCGCTGCCCTAAAGAAAGAGGGGCTTTTCATAAGAAGCAGAGGTATTTTATAGTAACTGAAGCAGCTCAAGCAGCCACAACACAATACAAAAAGCAGCAGAAATGCATGTTTGCTGTGTAATTTCAGTTTAATTACCAATAGGCCTGCACCATTGGCATATAAAGACAGTAGCCATACAGCGAGAACATAGCCTATGATCATAAGCAACCAACATTTCATTTAGTTCTGCACTTTAGCTTCCATCTGAAAGCTGCCCCATGCAGTGTTGCAGGTTGCTTTACAAGAGAACTCTGTTCTAAAAGAGGCCAGAGTGCTCCCTGCTAAGTTATGACCTAGAAAGCCTTTCCTCAAAGTTATTATATAGTCTCTACATATCTGGCTCTTGCTACAGAGAAATAGCAATCTCTAACTTACTCATGTCATCCCTGATAAAGCCAACAATTCCTAGCCAAAATTCTACCTCACCCGTTTTCCATTTAACTTATGGACACCAGCAGAACTTGTAACATACAGTACCTGTGAACAGACTAAACTTTAATATGTTACTTGTCAGTATAAACAAGTTATATGCATTTTCTTAGCCAGGCTGCAACTAAACATGATGGAATCTATAGTAGTTGTTTTGGTTAAGTGCCATGAAGTCATCTATTTCCTATGGTAATAATAATTTCATGTCAGAAATTATTCTAGGTTAAGTGGTCCCTATTTATCTACAGTAATACCTTGGATAATGCTAAGACTTGGTTCCACAAGTCTTAGTGTTATCCGATTTTTAGTGTTATCCGATGCATGTTAAAATCCTATGGGATGGATCGGATAATGTTAAAGCTCCATAGAGATACATTGTAACCGCACAGGCTTTAGCAGTTGTTATCTGATCCATCCCATAGGGCCTTAACGTTATTCGATCCAATTCTCCTCCCCAGATTACTTAACATGTGGTTTTAGCGTTATCCAAGGTAAACGCTATCTGAGGTATTACTGTACTTGCAGTTTCTTGCTTTCAAACTGCTAGGTGGCCAGGAGCTGGGACAGAGACGGGCACTCAGACCGTCTTGCAGTAACCAGGTCTTAAATTGCCGACTTGCAGGCCTTCCAGGTAATGGCCATCCTCAACAGTCCTGTCCAGCTCTTACAAATAAGCCTGTGGTTCCTTTAGAGAGTTAAGGGTACACAGAAAGAGCCTCCTCGAAGATGGTGGTATTTTTCAACCTCAGTCAGGCATATCCCTGGCTAATCTTTCTCACACTAGGTCAGGGGAAAAGAACTACGGAATGAATTCACCAGAAGTGGCTACGTTTTGACAGTTTAACATCTGACCTAGACACAGAAGAAGATACATGTCATATTTGGTTTTCCTATTTTCTTGCTGCCTTGAACCTTTCCTATCATTATTCCGAAGAATCTTGCCTTTTTATGATATGACTAGGGTAGCACAGTGTCCGCTTCATCATTTTTTGTCTCCAGAGATAGTTCAGGAGTAATTTTATTTATTTATTTATTAATCACACTTTTTTAATCGCCGTCCTCACTGAAGTGACTCAGGGTGATTTACAGCAAGATATCAATAACAATTAAAACCACTTTAAAATTATTAAATCAAAAATTAAAACTAACACAGATTAAAAGGTTAAAACTAAGAGTTAAAACTAATTTGCTCCAGGACCCATTTGTTCATCTTTCTGGCAGTTCATGGTATCCACAGAACTCTCCTCCAGTACCATATTTTAAGTTAGTCATTTTTTTCCTGCCAGCTTTTATACCTGTACATAGTGAGGGGAATTACAAGAGTGTGGATGGCAGGGCTGGGCTGACGTGTGTGTGTGTGTGTGTGTGTGTGTGTGTGTGTGTGTGTGTGTGTGTGTGTGTGTGTGTGTGTGTGTGTGTGTGTGTGTGTGTGTGTGTGTGTGTGTGTGTGTGTGTGTGTGTGTGTGTGTGTGTGTGTGTGTGAATGGACAGAAGCCATTGAGGGGCACCTATGGGGGGGAATCTAGGTCCCTGGGTCCAACAGCCTCCTCCTCAGGCCGAGGGTGACAGGGTGGGGCCATTCAACATCTCTCCCCCCCCCCCGAGTTCCCCCGTTCCCCCCCTCCTCCTCCACCGGCCGGGTGTCTCCTGCTTTGGCCTTTGGAGGTGAGGGCAGGTTGGGCAGCTGGGGGCAACACCTGGTTCAGCTCCACATTTCCAGCAAGGGAGGAGGCAGCAGCCATGGAGTAACCGGAGCAAAGGCGGATCTGCTGAGTCAGAGGAGGAGGCGGTGGGGTAGGCGGTCAGGATGGGCGGCACTGCCTTTTCTTCCATCCCTGATGACTTTCCCTGCCTACTGCCACCTCAGCACTTCCTGGCATGCCCACCACCTTGCAATTGGATGGTGTCCCTTTCAAACTCAGTTCTTCCATCTGCCCCCTTGCCCCGAAACACCTCTTGATTGGTGCACTATGGCACCAATCGACTATTGACTTCCACTTGATGTAAGCTGTTGCCATGCAGCTTTTTCCTTTGTGCACTTCAGGGCAAGGGGGTGGGCAGAAGAGCTGAGTTTGAAAGGTGTTGTTTTAAAAAAAATGCCTGCTCACCTCTTGGGGGTTCAAGTCACTGGGGTGCAGTGGGACTTATCCCGGTGTCCCAAATGGCCACCACAGGCCTGGTGGATGGTCTCCAGTAACATCCCTGTACTTTATGATCTTTTCTAATTCATTCATTGTGCTGTTCCGAGTCTCAGGCTTTTTCTGATCTCTTGGCTGCACTCTTTTTAGACTGATGAATGAAATATAGTATACAAATTATTTCACTATTTCAAGTTCTTCGTTGTCAACATTAAAGTTATTTAATTCTTCTGTAGTCATGAGTGTTGTCTTCTTGATGTTCAGATGTGCTGCTGCTTTGGCACTTTCTTCTTCCATTTTTACTACTAATACTTTTGTGTCAGAAATTATTCTGGATTGAAATGATTTTTGCTGGAGAAACTCCACTCAGGGATGTCTGAGTGAGGCTCCTTTTATGTCCTCAAGATCTTTTCCCACCAAAGTGATCCCTACTTATCTACTTGCAATTTCTTGTTTTTGATCTGCTAGGCTGGCAGGAGCTGGGACAGAGATGGGCGCTAATCCGTCATGCAATACCCGGGTCTCAAACTGCTGACTTGCTGGCCTTCTAGTTAACTGAGTTACGTCTACAGACAGAGCTCCTGCCCTTTCGGAAGGGCCTACAAGCCTGGCTGGCAGGGCAGGTGTGGGGCTCCAGTAATATGGGGTCCCATGTTGGGTGGCTGATCTGATGGGACAGCCACCCCTCTCTCGCTCTTTTAAACTTTTTGAACCTTTTAAACTTTAAAATCTTTTTAGTATTTTGTAAATTTATAGTTTAATTTTTTTAAAATTAATATTGAACCTTAGGTTTTAATGTCCGAATTTGTATGGGTATAGTGGGATTGTTTAGTTTGTTTTGCACTCATGTGTGATCTTTTTCTTTTTGTAAGCCGCCTAGAGTCAGGTTCGCCTGATTGAGGCGGGATAATAAATCAAAATAAATAAATAAATAAAATAACAAGACAAGCTTCTTAACCACTGAGCCATAGCAGCCCCACTCCATTTTCACTAAAAGGTAATTTCAAGTTATTGTTGTGTTCTGCCAGTAAGACAGTGTCATCTGCATATCATACATTATTGTCCTTCCACCAATTTTCAGTGCTTCATCAAAATCTAGTCTAGCTTTCTGTATAATATATTCTGCATACAGATTAAACAGATAAGGGAATAAAATACATCATTTTTGGACACCTTTGTCTATAGGAAACGATTCTGTCTCTGTACAGTAGAACCACGCATAACAAAAAAACTCCATTCCACGGAGCTCTTTGCTATGTGGGTTTTTTTCGTTATGTGATGCTAATGGGAGATGCCCCAGATGACGAACAAAAAATGTTCGTTATCCAGGGTTCCCATTGACCGGGTATACCCTGGTTACCAAAAAACCCCGCATAACGAAAAATAATTTTGTTATGCGGGGTATCTCCATTGCCTAATGAATGCTTCATTATGCGATTATTTTTCATTATATGAAGCGTTTGTTATGCGAGGTATTACTGTATTCTGTTCTAATAATAGCCGACTCCTTTCCTGTTTCTCCACCTAATTTACAGTTAGATATGGTGTCATTCTATTAATTTCCTCATTCTTGTTTAGGTTCATTGACTGCTGATTTTGAACTGAGAAAGTTCCGCAAAAAGGTCATATTATGCGTTTTGTTTAGACCTGGGATAAGAGGTTGACTCATGGCAGCTTTTTACAACTTCAAATTATCTGCAATATTGGGTATTCACACCTTAGGCTAAATCCTCTATGCTTCCCTAAGAAATATCTTGGGTTGAAGAAAAGAAAAATGCTAAAATGGGACTATTTCCACATGATTATGAAAGGAAAATGATAGTTTTATTTGTTACTCACATTGTATTATGACATCATAGCATCCTATTTTGTAAGAATGTTGACTGTAGCTGAAGGCAGTGAACCACCATGCCCTTCTCTTAGCAGATCTTTTTGGTTCACATTATTTCTGACTTATTTCTGACTTAACATTGTTCTCAGGGTTGTGTATGGAATCAGCCAGGGTTGAAGCACATTTGGTCAAAAAGAAGGAGGGGGGAAGGTGATCAACAATAGACCTGAATTCCTCTCTCCCTTCTTCTGAGTGAAGCATTAAGTTTTTCACATTTTCACTTCCAATGTACAAGAGAATCAATTAAAATGTTGCTGAAAATATTCTTAAACAAGCATGCAAATTATTCGGTCATCATTTAATAAAGTGTAGGACTGTTGTAGTTTACTGTGCTGACATCACAGTCATTTATGAAAAATACCAGTTAAGATAAGTTTCTCACAAGCTTATCCTTTTCATCACCCCAGTTTTTGGCAGAGTGTTCTGTTCATTTTTAAGCAAGCTGAGGCAGATAAAGAACTCAAAAAAGCTGTCTTTCTGTACTTGTAGAGAAAAGGAAGAACTGAAGGAGAAGAAAGTATGTTTTGAACTAGTAATATGCTTCAAGCCTGTTTGAATGTGTGATGGCAAACTTAGTTGAGGCAATAGCTTCTGATTTCATGATTTTTGTTGCAACATGTAACAGAGTTTGGGTTTCTGCCTGTATGGTTTTCTTCTTTGTCCCCCTGTTTCTTCTGCTACACCTGGTTGTGTACTTAACATTAAAGATTCATGTTTAGTGCAGATCCTTCTTGCCGAAAGCTACCTTACGGTCAGATGGTGTCAGAGTCAAGACTGATAAAAGAGAAATGAGATAAATGTTACATTTCTTCAAAGACTTCTTTTAAAATCAAGTTTGATTTAGTTTAAGGGTGGAGTTTATTAGCATGTCTGTGAAGAATCTTTCTAGGCAAGTCAATGAACAAGTTAGTTGTCGAACCAAATGGTCCATGATACAGGAATTTGATAGAACATTTTGAAGCATGTTGTGCCTCAATTGCTCAAAAGAAAAAGGCTAGATGCAGTGAGCTCCTTCCTCTTATATTCTGGTTAAATGGTATCTTAGGAGCACCATAAATTCTAGTCTTTTGTCCTGCCCCCCATTAATAAATATGCTTTATTGCATCAAAACATTAGAAACTGGATCCATATTCATACCAGCAGTGCCACCTGGAAATTGTGACTATCCTAGATATGGTTCGAGAGAGAGAGAGTGAGTATATGTGTGTAATCACACAGATTGGTTTAGTTTCTCCTAGTACAGGAAAAAAACACTTGAAATTTATCATCGGCAAGAATAATATAGGATTTACATCACTATTACATGTGATTTTAGCTGTATGAAAACATTCGTGTAATGTTTTTCTTCCATCAAGATAACTACATCCTGAATGAAAAAAGGAGGAAGATAGCTTGGTTATGTTGAGTTCCTGAAACCCAATCTTAAGAGTTCCTGGGCAAATACATTTTTGTATAAAATGTGGGTTTTTTTCTGGCTTTAATTTATCTTGTGTTTAGACTTCAACAAACTTCCCGAAGTTATCTGTGATGTTTCTGGAAATTTCCCCATTAAAATCTTCATGCAGCTCTGCAACTCTTGCTTAGGATATGTAAAGATCAGCATTGTTGGACTCACTCTTGAAGGAGATTTTTTTTTTTACTCAAATCAAAGTGATGACTGTTCTAGTCTGGCCCAAGCCAGCAGAGAGCTTTCCTAAGAAGTTATCTGATTACAAACACAGTTCTTCTGTTTTCACTGTTGTGTTGTAGTGTACAGAAAACTGTCCCCTCTGAATTTGTCCGACACTCTTTCCAAGCTGTCTGAGCTGGCAACTCGTAGAATGTTTACTATCAGTAGTTCCATAATTTTATTATCAATTGTGTCAAGTAAGTGATTTAATTTAATCCAGAGTGTTGCTGCTCTTCAATTTCATTAAATAATCCATTGCAACATTATAAGAAAAATATAATTTCTCTCTGTACAGTCAAACCTCGCATAAAGAGCGCCTCACTTAAAGAGTAACTCGCTTAAAGAGCAGAATTTTCTCTGAATGTTCGCTTCGCTTAACAAATAAAACCTACCAAAAACTAGCTTAACAAATAAATCGGGTTCGCAATCCCCCCACAACTGGTGATTTACAATGGTGTTTTGCTTAAAGAACAAACTCGCTTAAAGAGCAATCCTGTGGAACACATTATGCTCTTTAAGTGAGGTACAACTATATTGTCTTTATGCTCATATATTTCATCAATCTTTGTAATGCTACTTAATACTTTTACAGTCTCTTCTTACATAATTTCCCTTTGTGCACAGCTTCCATAGAGGCTTCTATTGACACTTTGAAAGTAAAATCAGAAGCCTTGGACCAAATATAAGCTTTTACAGTTTCTCCTGTAGAGCCCACATCTTCTGATGTTACCATCACTGAGGGAAGGAGTACAAGGAATGAAAAGGAATTCTTGGTGCCTCGTTCTGATGTTTCCAGCTCCACAGTGCCCTTTTTGAACTGTTGAAAATCAGAACTGTCCATTGTATTTTAAGTGGGACAACACAAAAGATTTATATAACATCCACCTTCTTGATTTTTACCATGGCATTCTCTAATTCTTTGTTTTTCCATCCCTCTTGTAATAATTCTTATTGAAGTATTACATTGTCACTGTGTAGCACGTGGGAAACTGTTTTTGAGGATCTTTAAAAGATTATTTCCATGTAGAGTATATACTGTACTTGGATACAGACAACCCTAAGTTCACGTCTACTGTCTCCAAATGAAGAATTCCCTTGTTCTTGGTTTCAAAACTTCAGTGGGCCCAGAATACAGCAGCCCAGATTAGTTATAGGGCACACAAGAAAGAAATCAACAAGGGAATTCTGTCATCCCTGGATCTTTGAATAGCTTTTGAAGTAGATAGATTCTCTCCTGCCTTGCCTCTGCTTTTTATTGCTTTTTTAAGGATTTTTAGAAAATGGTGCCATAAAACACAAGTGAGGGTAAACAAAATATATTGACCCAAATTAGGCATTCCCTTTCATGTTAAACAAAAGGACGAGCATGAACGACATGAGAATGAAAGAGACACTCCTTAACCTAAAATGAAACAAGACTGACAGCTTTCATTGTGCGCATCCCTGATGTATATGATTCCAGAATCTGTAGCGTTAAAGCTCTTTCCATTGCTGAGTTCAAACATTTCTTTCTCTGCCACTTTCCGACAGTGAGAAAGAAGAGAATTGTATGAAGTAGTTCTAGCTGAGCTGAACTAAAACCTTCATTTTCAAGGAGACTAGTTATTCAAGCTCCCCTATTTAGTAAAATCATAAAGCCACCCAGTTGTTCTCATTTGCCCTTGAACAGTCCTCCAAAAATATGCATCTCTCTTATTTTTTTTTTCTTGTTCTCTTGGTCCTTATGCACTTAGACTGAATTCAAACACTACGTAGTCCATTCAAGTTCATCACTAAGAATAAATTCCCATATGCCTTAATAAACCCTCAAATGCAGAATTAAGATAACAATATAGTAAAACCTCAGATAATGCTAAAACTTGGTTCCACAAGTCTTGGTGTTATCCGATTTTTAGTGTTATCCGATGCATGTTAAAATCCTATGAGATGGATCGGATAACGTTAAAGCTCCATAGAGATACATTGTAAACACACAGGCTTTAGCGGTTGTTATCCGATCCATCCCATAGGACCTTAACGTTATTCAATCCAATTCTCCAGCTCAGATTACTTAACGTTATGTGATTTTAGCGTTATCCGAGGTAAACATCCGAGGTATTACTGTACATCATTTCTACTGCTCTACCTATAACTTAAACTATCAAAGTGACAGTGCATCAATCAAATTGACATACTGTACTGTTACTGTCAGCCATTAAGAGTAACTGTTAAATTAGTATCTGGCATGAGGTACTAGTTGTGTTAAAGAGAACTTTATAACTTTCCCTCTTTCCTTCTTTTATTTTCCTTTCAGTCCTCCATCTTCCAACTATATCTCTGTTGTCTTTATATCCCTTCCCTTTTGCTGTTGTAAAGTGGGAAAGCCATCAATTTGTAGGATCCTCATGATGGCACAAAACCTACACCTTCAACTTTTCCCATCTGTTCCAAACGGAACTCCTCTGCCCCATTTCTAACAACTTGGCATTCTATAACAACATATAAGTGGGTGCTTACCATAATACAACAGGGCTCTACCCTAGAGTTCCACAGGTTACTGCCAAAAGGCCTCTTAAGGCTAACAACACCATTGCAAGTACTCCAAGAAGAGATAATTTTACTCCTAAAAAGGAAGGCCATTGAACCTGAATCAAATTTGTTTGTTACATTTATATACCATTCAATTTGGTAGTCCCTCACTCTGGATGATGTGCAGCATTTACAATTCTTACAAATAAAAAAACAACCAAAACAAACCAATCTCTATTAGCAATGTCTGAGACAAACAATAAAATAAAATTAAACTAGACTACTAATTGGCATTGGGGAGGATGTCCCGAAACACCTCTTTAAAGAGTAATCTCTTCAGTTGCTCTTAAAATATGCCCATGGTGGGGCCTGGCACAGCTCCACTGGTAATGACTTGCATAAAGTTGGTGCCACTACCTAGAAGGCTCTCCTTGTCATGATCTCACCATTCTCAGTGTCAGCACCTGGAGCTGTGTTGACTGTGATGAGTGGGTGATCCAGGTGGCTGTTCTGTGGACAACACTCTCTGACAGATAATAAGATCTGCAGTGGCTCAAGTCGCTAAGTCGCTGACTGGGAGGCGGAAGGTCAGCAGTTCAATTCCTAAGTACTGCAGGATGGAATGAGCTCCCGACTTTGTCCCAGCTCCTGCCAACCGAGCAGTTCAAAAGCAATAAATTGCAAGTAGATAAATAGGGACCACTTTGGTGGGAAGGTAACAGCTTTCCGTGTGCTCCAGTGTCTAGTCATGCCTGCCACATGACCTTGGAAACGTCTGCAGAAGCAGACAGCGCTGGCTCTTCATTTTTGAAACAGATGAGCACTGACCCCTAGAGTTGGATACGACTGGATTTCGAGCAAGATAAACCTTTACCTTTTAAAACCATATAGGGCTTTGTACTTTAGAGATAACACCTTGTACCTGATATGGTAAGGAACGGTGAGCCAGTGGTGGTATGCCAAGGCTGGGGAGATAAGCTTTAATTTCATTGTTCTTGTTACCAGCCTGGCCACTGCATTCTGGACCCATTGAAGTTTCTGTGTCAGGGACAAGGCATGTTCCACAGTAGTGAGTTTGTGAGATTACTAGTGAATGGAGTAGGGTTGTAAGTGAATGTCTGTCTGTCCAAGTATGGACTCAGCTTTCAATTTGACAAGACTAAAAAAAGGCAGCCTTACGTACTGGCAGAATTTGCCATGAACTATTAGTTAGACACCAGGAGGTGAAATGATGCTGCCTTCAGCAGAACAGTTCTATCTTTTGCTCTCTTGTGGCATCCCTCTAAAGCCATATGTGTGATTCGCAGAGTACATGAAGAAGAAGAATGGATTGCTTACCTGTAAGCTTACCTTCTTCGACTGGTCATCTGTGAGTTCACATATCCTGTCCTACCTCCCCTCAGTCTGTCTTGCTGCTTTCCAGTTTTATACTGGACTGAGAGGAGAGCGTTTGGCACTCACTGCAATGCATAATTGATTGGGCTACATTTTCATGCTTGGACTCTTTTTCAGCTTTGAGAGTTTCAGAGTGTTTTGTGCATGCACAAAACAATCCATATGTGTGCATTCACAGATGACCACTCTGTGAAGACCACAATTACAGGTAGACAGCACTGGCTTTTAGGCTGTAAACAGTGATGAGCACTGCTGCTAGATTTGGGCACAACTGGCTTTTGAGCAAGGGAGACCTTGACCCTGTTCTTTTCCATTGTTCCATAGGCAAACCTGTCTTCCTGGTCATACTCAATGAACACTTCATTACAGTTGCTACTGCAACAGCCAGCATTTTAGCTGTCATATATTGTAATAGATGCAATGCAGAAGGGCTTAATGGCACAGTAGAAACATTTTATCAGAGAAAGACACAGATTCCATTTCTGATACTTCCAGTAAAAGAATCTCAGGTAGTTGCATGCTTGGGTACGCTGCCACTTGAGAGGCAAGAAGAATAAGCAGATGCCAGTCAGCTGAACCACTGATGCAGCCATTCAGAAATGTTAATGAATTCTAAATGATATAACCAGGTCTAAGGAAGACAAGAGTGGCAGAAGTGGAGACAGAATGTGTGTGTGTGTTACTTTTTTATGAATAAAAGCAGTGTTATCTCCTAGCACCACACTGCTTTCTGTGATAAATATAGGATATATATTTACAGATTTAAACATACACTGCTGGGGAATAGTACAGGTCACTGAAGTGAATGTACATATTTATCTTGCTACAGTAAATCAAAACAACATATGAAGGGCATTTCTGTATTTTTAAAAGGCAGGTAATTTGGAGGATAATCGTAGTCCATAGATTTTCTTTATGATAGTTAATTGAAGAAAGATAATTATAGCAGCAGAGAAGGGACTGCGGTGGCTCAAGGGTTAAGAAGCTCCGTTGTTAGCTGGAAGGTCAGCAAGTTGGCAGTTTGAGACCCAAGTGCTGCATGATGGAATGAACAACCATCTCTGTCCCAGCTCCTGCCAACCTCAGTTCAAAATCAAGAAATTGCAATGTAGATCAATAGGGACCACTTCAGTGGGGAAACGATCTTGGCATGGTCGTCCCCTAAGCAGAGTTCCTCCAGTAAAAATCCTTTCAACCCAGAAAGCACCTTTGTGTGCTTCTGACACAATTTTTTAAAAAGCAACAGAGAATGTGATTTTAATTTTAGCAAATATGGGAGAAGTTCCCAAACTATGCATTCCAGATGTGCCATACATTCAATAGAACTTTCTCAAATTGCCTGATTTTAGTGGGACTAAAATAGTTTAGGTGATGAGCATGGATGCCTGATAGACTTTGCTCAATGCAAAGATTTTTTCTAATGTGTTAGAAGTTGAGTGTATACTTTATCACACATACTTGAATGATTGCCATACAGAGGAGGGGCAGGATCTGTTCTTGATCATCCCAGGATTCAGGACACATAATGGGGTCACATTTCAGGAAGCCAGACTTCCGTTGAATATCAGGAAAAACTTCCTACCTATTAGAGCACTACAATAAAAGAGGACTGGAGAAAATTAGATCACCTTCTGTTAGATATACAGTAAAACCCTGTTTACAGAAGCCTAATTTTACAGAAATCCCATTTTACGGAAGGAAATTCTGGGGGAATCATGTCCCGTTTTATGGGGGAAATAATTTTACGGAATGAGTTTCCCCCAGAATTTCCTTGCATCTGGGAGAATCTAAAATGGTGGTGGTGCCATTTTAGACTCTAAAATGGCAGCCCTGCACCATTTTAAACTAAAAAAATTCCACCCCACGCCACCCGCCCCCACCGCCAGAAGTTGCAAGACATCACTTACCGTGGAAGCAGCAATGGCAACAGCGACAACTGCAGCAGTTTTGCTGCATTTTCCAGTCACTGCTGCTTCTACTGGCACTGGGAGAGTGTGGGGGTCATATCCACTTGGTTGTGCTCTTTGTCCAAGGTCCCCCTGCAGCACACTTTAGCCGGGAATGTGCATTGGATGAAGACTGGAATGGAGCAGTCTTCATCTGATGCACATTCCCGGACAAAGAGTACAGTGGAGCGGGTATAGCCTCGCCCCCCCCCTCCCAGTGCCAGTAAAAGAAATGGAGGCTGTGGAAACAGTGGCAAGCACTGTTTCCTGCTCCCCCGACAGCCGGACAAACCGCCCAGGAAGCAGCAGCAAAATGGGAAAGGTAGGGAGATCGCTTCGTCATTCCATTCCCTTTGTGCTCTGTTTTCCCCCTTTTTTTATCTCTTACCCCCACACCCCGAGTGAGGTGCAGAGGTGCAAGATAATAAAGGGAAATGCTCTAGTAACACCCCCTCTTTTTTGGATTATTTTTGGTCCAGTCGGGAGCATTTTTTAATTTGCCAGTGTATCCCTATGGGAATGCCTCATTTTACAGAAAAATATCAAGTTGTGGAAAAAGCTAGTTGCTGTTTCTTGCTGATTTTTTCTGAGTTTTCTGTCCATTTTCAAAACTTCTTTAAGGTAAGGAACAGCGTTTTTGCTTATGCATGCTTTCCTTTCAATGCTGCTGTTGTTTTTGGGTGGTTTGACTGATTTTTGGAGGGGTGGGCTTTTGATTTTTGGAGGGGTGAGTGGGGCTTTTTCTTTATCCAAATGTAGATGCCTCGAGTTACAAACAAATTCAACTTACAAACAAGGTCATTCAAGGAACCTCCCACATTCATTGACACATGCTTGCTTATTTACCAGTTTATTTGAATAGATAAAATTCCTCCTGTTTCTTTATTTTGAACATATTTCATATGAGGTGTCCTGTTGATTAGAGTCCATCCAAGCAGGTCTTAACTCCTCTATATCGGATTGAAGATGTACAGTAAAACCTCAGATAACACTAAAACCTGGTTCCACAAGTCTTGGTGTTATACGATTTTTAGTGTTATCTGATGGGTGTTAAAATCCTATGGGATCCATAGAGATACATTGTAACCACACAGGCTTTAGTGGTTGTTATCTGATGCATCCCATAGGATCTTAATGTTATCCGATGCAATTCTTCCCCCCCAGATTGCTTAATGTTATGCGATTTTAGTGTTATTCGATACTAATGTTATCTGAGGTATTACTGTATCTCTAAATTTTGTCATAAATAGAAAATTAATAAGAACTTGTCTATTTTCTTCCATGTACAGTACAGCTTTCAAGAGAACCTGGGTGGCTGGAAGGAACTC
Source organism: Furcifer pardalis (assembly GCA_030440675.1). NCBI lineage: Eukaryota > Metazoa > Chordata > Lepidosauria > Squamata > Chamaeleonidae > Furcifer > Furcifer pardalis. The sequence continues at coordinate 60,940,328 of CP126892.1, read as the reverse complement.
TAAATGGAAATAGAGGACTCATCCCCCAAAACTATGTCCAATTTCTTTAATTCTTTGCATGGAGTGCCTGAAAGGGTGTACATGGTATCCATGGAGATATACATATATATACTGTATATATATTTGGTACGGCTGCCTCTCTTGGCTTCATATACTTTCAGCTGGTGAAGAAATTGATGAACAACTTGACAACAAATTGAATATAAACATTTCCCCCCCCCACCCCCTAGGATTTAATGTTTTGCCAAACAGGAATGATGCAGTTATGCTACTTTATATTGGGGGAGGTGATTTAATTTTATGAAAAATATTTCATATGTTTAAACATTTATGATTATATGTCTATATTTGTATATAGTTCTGTATGTTTGTCTGTACTATATCCTGCAAGATAATTCAAATGCTTGATTTTGTTCAGTTAAAGTAAGATTGGCGGAAGCATTTAGTCCTCATCCACCCCAGAAGTCTGAGAAAGTTGGATTTTAAACTGACAAGCTCAAACTATTGGGAAAAATCACTTTATCCTGATGATTTGTTAAGATATTTAAACTGGTGCCTTTGCGATTATTACCACAAAGATATTCCAGTATTGTTAATTACTATCCCCTTATTTTAAAAGGGAAGCCTCAAACATCATCAGTTTAAACCTACAAGAATGACAAACATCTTTCAGATGTCTCTAGCAGACATATGAATTAATACAAGAAGTGTAGCTTCACTTAGAATAAAAATTTAAAAGTAAAAATATATCAGCAATTCTTTAGATGCATAGAATTTATGCCTGTTGCTGAACAAAAAACGATTGAAATCTTATTTTTCTATTCATTTGATAAATTACATTTGTTGCACTATAGAATAGTGTGTTTATTGTTTCTAACAATCTGTTTTTGAAGATTCAGTTATACTTAAGCCCAAACTGGATGTAACATGCCTTTGCCTATATTTCCCCTTACTCTCTTCATTTTTCATCTGAAGAGAAACGGAGTCTTGAAGTCAGCATAGGAGAAGTGCAGAAAGATTGCTTAACTCTCAGGCAGCAAATGTTCTGCTTAAAATCTTCTTTATCCATTTTTCCATCCATATAGGAAAAAGGAGGGAACACAGCCAGAAGGGAATTGTTTAAGCAGTTTCTCCCCAATAACCAGCTGTTTTTGCCTTTAAATAAAAAGTTGGAAAGATATACTTGACAGCATGTCACATCTAGTTTGGACATTTGTTTTTGGTTGTTTTTTTTTAAACCCTTTTGTATAATCAGGGTTACCTAAGTTATGTTTTGTTCATGTCCAATGGCTGTAAGAAAGGAAGACTGTTAAATATGAGTTTTAAATGACAGTAAAATTATCAGGGGAGGGGGGGAGCATATTGTTAAAGGTATTGCCTTCCTTCTGCATTTCTATTGTTTGTTATGTACTGGTATGTTTTTGTATATATTACTTGTTCGCTTTGTTGAGTCGTTAAAAATACAACACTTTAAAAAAGTTTTTGAAGGGCCAGGTTTTTTTTTTGTTGGTTCTAGGAGGCATTTAATACACAATGAAATTAACTCAAATTACCAGTTCACATAATACATGTACACAACATGAACATTATGTGGTAACTCATCCAAAGGTGATTTCTTTTGTAAAGTGTTGGGTAAGAACTGAAGATAAGTGATAATAGAGCTCCTGTCTGTGGTAGTTGACTCACACATGCCAAACATCCTTTGATTGGCATTATCTAGTTCATGGGTGGCCAACCTTTTTTCACTGCAGGCCTGACCATGCCCTCCTGGACAGCTGAGTAGGCCAGAACACACAAAAAACCCTGGGAAGCAGAAGTGGGCACATTTATGGCTGACATTTATGGCTGACATAAATGTGCCCACTTCCACATTTATGCCAGCCATGGGTGCGTTTGCGCGTGCAGGGGGGCATTTTATAGATGACATAAACACACCTGCTTCCACTTTCAGGTGTGACAAAGCCAGCAATGGGCCAGATAAGATGGCATTGTGGGCCAGGGCCTGCCCACGGGCCATAGGTTAGGAACCCCTGATCTAGTTACATAACAGGGCCCAATTTAGGATACATTTCCCTGAATATCTGCACTCTTATTGTTAGCCTGTGCACTATGTTTCTGCACATGCATGATCTGTTGAAGTAAAAGAAACCAATGGCAGGCGTTTCCTTCAACAGTCAGATTGCAAGATCAGGTCATTTCCTTCATGTGGGGAGCAAAGTACAGGCAATCTTCATTGAAGGATGAAGGAGTGTTTAGAAGAAAATATGAAGTTTCTCCTATTCCCGTGGGGAGCCCAAACAAGAAACAATGCCTTGTGCTCCCTGTCAAACACTTGGATATGCTCGAGTGCAGCCTTCTTCCCAACAGAAGCAAGTCATAATTATGCAGATTTATACAGATTTGCCCTTGGTAAAAATCTGAATACAAGATGTATTTGTGAAAAGTGGAATTTGAACCCTTACATTAAACTTAAAAGTTGATTCACATAGACCAGTGATGGCGGACCTGTTAGAGATCGAGTGTCCAAACTCAACAGGCTGCTGTCTGTGCCGCAGAGGGTCAGGGCAAAATCTGTGTGGGGGACAGGGAGGAAGCACTCCCATTGGGCTGCTGAGCAGGAGGGCATGGCAAACTCTGTGCTGGGGGAGGGAGGAAGCACTCCCATTGAGCTGCTGGGCAGAGGGGCAGGGAGAACTGCCGGGGTGATGGTGTGTGTGCCATAGGTTTGCCATCACTGACATAGATTGTACATCTTACTGTCTTTTTCTACTGAAGCAGAGAATTTTTAATGAAGAAATTTAAATATTTGTCACATGTATTTTCTACCTGAAAAACCCTAGATAGGATCATAACAACTCAGAATTGACTTGGCACAATTATTATTGTCAGCCTATTTTAATTTTACATTTAATCTTAAATAAACAAACAATATGTTTTGAAGGATAGAAGATTTTTATGGGAAAAATTAAAAGCAATTTTCCCGTACTACCTAAAAATTGATCAAAAAACATGTCACAGTTAACTGTACTTCTAGGTTATTTTCTTTAATGAGAAGGCTTAACTGACAATCATTGTCTGTTCTTTTGCCCAGAACTATAAGGCATTCGGAGTGTACACAAATTATTTCCAGATGGTGCAGTTGTGCTCCAATGTAATGCTATTTGCCTGGTCCAGCTGGAACTCTCCCAAGCTGTGGGGCATTAATATAGTTCTTTGTGTCTGAGGCTATAATCTTTGCCAGATAGTTTTAAGGTGATTCTACTTGGGAGATCATCAAGCAGTTTGGAAATGCAACCAGGAACAACACAGATGCCTGCTGAATAATGTAATGGAAATCAGGTTCTCGTCCAATTATTACAAGAGAAATGGGGAAAGAGGAATTCTCTATATATGTCTTACATTCATTCCCACCGCTAGTAAAAGGGAAGGGTGGAAGGAAAGCAGGATTGTACCATTAGCTCTGCTGCTGCATATTCAGTTAAAATGTGAATGAACCAGTTTATGCCTAGTTCCAGTTGCATAAGTGTGAGTGGCAGATTGAGTAAAGAACCAACATAGATGCATCCCTTCCACACTTGTGCAAAAAGTGAAGTTAAGCGAAGCAATAGCTGATGCTATTCTCCTCCTTCTCTGTTTCATCCAGGCAAGACAAGAGTGAGCAACATTATAGTCCCCACTGAGAACAGCCTACTGGCTCCTGTTCTATTTCTTCTAGGTTCCTCAATCTTCAAGGACTTAACACACACAGACTTCAAAGGGCAGCCTTAGAGTATTCAAATGAATGTCTTAAGACATTCCTATCCCCAACCCATATTGAGAAGTATGTCATTTTCTGGAAGAAAACCTTGTCAGAGCAGCTATCTTTGGAAGTACTGGCCATCTGGCGCTTAACTAAGAATGCAACGTTAGTCGCACAATGTTAAATATGGCTGTTCAGAAGTAAGTCCCACCACACCCAGTGGTATAACTCCCAATTAAGTGGTGAGTATAGGACTGCAACCCCAGATGCTGGTCATAGTTAGCAGGGCCATAGCCCCGAGGGGGGGGGGTTGGCCCACCCTGAGTTAGCAGCTTGCCCACCCTGGCAAGATGTGGTTTCCCATAGGAATGCATTAAAAAGAGACTTTGTTGCCCACCCTGAAAAACTATTCGCCCATCCATATCTAGAATCCTGGCTACGGACCTTATAGTTAGGCAGAAAGAATATTTTGCATTTCAAAGACATGCCCTGCAGAAAGCAGCCAGATGAATAATCTTGCTTACTATCAAGGCAGAAATTCAAAAGTGCAGAGCATGAAAGAATTACATAAAACTGCATCATGCACCTAACATGTTCCACTCAGAGGCATATTTGCAAAGAAACAGACAGCTCCAGACTAGTGCAGTTGATATCAAAGTGCAAGGAATACTTGGAAACACAATTTTAATTTGTGTATATGTTACAGCTTGTAAGATTTTTAGGTAATTAAAGACATTAAAATAAAGGCCAAACAGTAATTTTCTATTTATTCAAAAAGTTTAATCATACAGAAGCAACCCCCTAATTATTAATGCATCATTATGCATAGATATTATTTGACACCGTAGTGTTGGCTGCTTTTTATATCTAATCCAGTAATAACACAACCCACTAAACTATCCTTGCAAAAGTGCTAGATTCCCAATGGGATGTGCCCTTTACTTCCATGAACTCTGAAATGTTCCTCAGAGACGCCTGACATTACAACTGCTTCTATCAGGTTATTCATCTGCCCGATGAAATTGCAACCTTACTTTCTCTCTTGCCACTCTCTAGAAAAAAATGCCACATCTTTAATAGACAATTAAAAGTGCATTGAATAGTTTAAATTAATTAAGGTCTTGAAAAGTCAGTAAAAATACCACCCTGTGAATTAGATTTTTGCATTATTGATTATAAAGTATATTTTATTAAGAGTTTGATATTGCAAGCTTTTAGTCCTTTTTTTGTTTGTTCTGTGCAACAAAATGGTTACACCCAGCAATGCAATATTATTTTTGATATTCCCACTGTAGTAAATTAAAACTATTTTACATATTTTACTTACGAATACAATGTTCTTGCTGTATAGCTTCATTCAGTCATTGCCACAAAAATCATTACAATCAACACAATTTATCATTTTGACATTACGTTTATCTTATTTTGCAGGAGACAGACGCCTATTTCAGTCTAAAGTACAATGTACTTCGGATATCCTTTTCTCATTTAAATTTCATTGTAATGATTTCTAAGCATAATAATCAATGGTTTCATAAACAGGTGATTAAAGTAAAGGGTTTATTATAATCTGCTTACAATTGTTTGCAAAGACAGACATAATATTTTGCATAAAGATATAAATTGTTTTAAAACTAATTTAGTGTTTCACTTATGACATTTCTTAGAATTATGAATTGTACCAAACCAAGATTAAATGCAATAAGGTACAAAAATAAGAACAATCAGACAACAATGTGAATTGGGACAGACATCTAACAGTGGAATTAAAAAAAAAGAATATGGCTTTAATATTTTAATCTGGCAAAGTTACTTAGAGATAGAAAAAGAGTTCAGTAACTTTGTTAATAAAAAGCGGTAGCATACTGCATTTACCACATACCTGGATAATTTGAAATTTTAATTTCAGTATGTAAATGAAAGATTTGTGTCCACTTCAAAATTATAAAGAACCACCACTTTGCATGCTATGTATTTTTAATCACTGTAGAAGTGCAGCTTTCGTATTGCTGTGCAGATCAAAGAAGCTGATCTAGAAATGAGATTTTCAAAATTGTAAGTACTGGGTTGGATTTTAAACCAAGTGAAAACCAGGCAGACAAGACAGACATAATACACGTCCCACTGTTACAATGGGAACCAAGCTAAACTTATTTTGTCAAGATCCAACCCAATGTATACCTCTGTAATTTCAAGTGTTGATTCTTTCTAAGCATATCCTTCTACAGATTTTTCCATTCAGTAAGATGTGTGACTGAAAAAGAGTAGTGATGTTTGCATCCAGTTTAATAAATGCAAACAAACATTAAATATTCAGAATCCTGGTATACAAATTTTGAGAACCTTTATAAACCTTCACACCTAGAAAACCACTTTTGAGGCCCAAGGGCCCTTTCAAAAGCAGTGTGTGATTGTATCATGGGATTTGCTGTTCAACTGAGCAAGGAGGCGATGCTCCATTGGGCACATCCACACTTCTGGCACAACTGACCGAGTTTTCTGGATTCTAGCCTTTGTTATTAATTTTTTCCTTCATTTTCTCAGACTAAACAAACTTCACCTAGACACCAGGTTCAGGAAGCATAACTCTGACAATTATTCTCTTTACATTTATGTTTAATATCTCAGTCATATGAAACGATTTTATAATTTATGTTCCAGTGTTTAAATTATTTTTACAATACAGAATATGAATGAGCCCCCCTCCTCCCCGAAAGATACATCTCTGTAATCAGACCAAGCAAAAGTTTTAGAATAAATCCAAGTTTAAATGTTCATGTCAATATTTGCTATATGTTATGGCTGATCTGGAAAAACGTTAACAGTATTAATGTTATCGAGGTGGCAATCCTAAAAACAGTCTAGTAGAATATAATTCCACATATGGTCTAGGTGTAAAAACTTTCTATATTTGCCAGTACTTTCTCCTTCCATAATTATAATTGCACAAATTTGCTTAGAATGTGTCAGATATTCATGTTTAGATTTATAGTTCATTTTCTCGTTTACATAAATTTCAGATTAAAACGAAAAAATGGTTTAGCCTTTCCTTTAGCCACCATCTTTGCATATAATTAAGCACCCCCAAAAGCTACACTGAAATTGAGTCAATCCTATCTACTCAGAAGTAAGGCCCACTGAAAGTGCCTGGGGGTTTTGTGTGTGCTGCATTGTGGCCTTTGATTTAAACAGACTGGCAGACAGAGCCTCACTTAAACTCCACTCCAATGGACTTTGCGTAGGGCAACAGGTTGGATTGTGCCCTTTGGAGTGTTATCTTAGCAGATGAAAGCTACAATCAAAGCTAAAGGATGAAGAAGATCTTAGGTGCTTGAGTCATGTAAAATCGGCAGATGAAGAATGCGCAAGGTACACTGATGAAAAATGGACAGAAAAGAACAACTGAAAATGGTTATGGGTGGTTATTTACAACAGACATTGTCAGTTGGTAAATTAGATATGATGCTAAAAAGGCACAGCTTTCCCTTCTTAAATACACTGTAAACAGTTCATTATGCATGCAAAACAGTTCACTTTACAAAAAAAATTACTTTGTGTTTAGACAAAAAAGAGTAATTAAATAGTCTCCAGCAAAATAGAATTCTTCCAAAAATACTTTCCCATTCATCCTATTAACCATTAAAGATTTTTAGGTCTCATTTACAAAAGTTCTTTATACCATTTTTTTCAGGTCCTTCAATTTATACATACAGCAATGTACAGTACAGCAAAAGACTGCAAAAAAAAATTATTGGTAAAGCCAGCACAATAGATACTAGAAATTGAAGCTGGGGCATTTGTTTTAACATCTTACCCTTTCAAGTTAAATAATAAATGAACACTTAACACAGTGTAGATCATCTATGATGGATAACATGGGATAACAAATGCCGCAGATGAATATACCAAGATTATTCCACACCAAATGCTCCATTATTTAATTTACACATCTGGGGATTTGTATGAATGTGTGTTTGTATGTGTTTGTATGTATGTATAGTTCAAGAATTAATGCCCCATGTTGACTTTATTTTATGTGCAAACCAATGGTAAGCTTTTAAAAAGTTCATATTAGTCCTTGAACCCCTTTAAAAGAAAACAAAATACCAGAAACTACATGACATATTTAAAATGTTCATTTCTTAAATATCAAAATCAAAGAGTTATTTGACTAGATATGGCTTTTCATCCAGAGGAACAGGAACATGTTTTTTTCCTTAATTGTGGGCAGTTCTGGGGGTGGGAGGATAGTTCCCAAACATCTAGCTGACCTTGTCTCAGCAAGTTCAAATAAGATGCCTTCCCTCCTCCAAATCCCTTTCCTGTGGTTTTTAGATGGCTGAATAATTTTGTATAGCATATTTTAAAATGTGGTTTCTTGGGTCCTTCATGAGTATGGAATAGTACAGGGAAACTTAAGGCAAAGTTTTTTGTGTGTTTTTCCAATAAGACGTTTTCTGTCACTTCCTGTGGAAGTACAGGGGTTTGGCGTTCCCAGATTCTACTTTGGGCAACTGGTCGCTGATGATTTCTACCAACATGGCTGGAAACTCCACTTTCAGAGCCTGAGACTCTCGGAAGGTGTAGAAGCAGAATTCCAACAGATCGCTAACAAGCTGAAATAAAATAGGGAGGGAGAGAGGTCAGACATTATATTACCAGTGTAAAAATAAACTTCCTAAACAGAAAACTTACTGCTTCAATTCAATTGAAATCTGTAGACTTAAGCATGGGTTGTGATGGATCATGACAAATGAACATTCAACTATATAAAATCTAATGTATCAGCAGAGGGGCTCAATACGGAACCATCAAATGCATTTTCTAAACATGCCCTCTTTTGATGAATGCCACAAACAATGTCATCTACTCAGGACTTTGTGACAGATCATGACCTAAAATGATCTGATTACTCATACATATTTTCACTCATACATATTTTCACTCCAGTAAGTCATGAGGAAGGAAGAAGTTGACCTATCGGCTCCCAAAATTATATTCTTCACAATAGCCTTAAGCCACTGTGGGCAAGGTTTGGGTGGTTTGCAATAGGAATGGCCAACTGTGCCCTTCAAGAAGTTGGACTGCAACTCTTGGCAGCCTTCACCAGTCAACTCTGCTTTGCCTGGGCTGAACAGTCTGGACAAGGACAAATTCACTAATGCAGATTCAAATCTTCCATACTACTTGGGCTCACTGACCTATATTTACACTGAACTATATATCTGAACTTCTTTTGTAAAGTCATATTTTGCCAAAGCAGAGACTTTCTGCAGAATCAATACTCCTTTATCTGCTCATGTTTTGTTTAAAAATTAATAACCCTGAAAAAATAAGAAGGGACAAAGAAAAATGCAATCTGTATTCTGCTAGCTGATTCCATCCTGAAGTTTTCCTTCCATTTACTGTTTCCTAAAACGATCCTCCAATTAAAAAAATAGAGGAATTGAGGTTTTTCTAATCCATATGCAGTTACTCACAGGATGCCTCTTTGCTTTGACAAAATGATTCCTCTCCTTCTTAGCAGTAATTTGTCATATTTCAGACAGCAAATGTTTCAGCACAATAGAACATGAATACAGAGACTTCACTATACAGTACAGTAATACCTCATATAACATTAGTATCGAATAACACTAAAATCGCATAACATTAAGAAATCTGGGGGGAAGAATTGCATCAGATAACATTAAGATCCTATGGGATGCTTCAGATAACAACCGCTAAAGCCTGTGTGGTTACAATGTATCTCTATGGATCCCATAGGATTTTATCATGCATCAGATAACACTAAAAATCATATAACACCAAGACTTGTGGAACCAGGTTTTAGTGTTATCTGAGGTTTTACTGGTATTAGTAAAACTTAAAAATGAAACAGCATTTAATGCTGAAAAATAACTAATATTTAGGTAATGGGTAAAGGGTCAGAGATTAGCAGAGATTGCTCTAAAGCCAATTGTATCCAACTCTAGGGTTCGGTGGCTCATCTCAGTTTATAACCACTGTCTGCTTTCTTAGTAATAGCAATAATAATATGACATCATCAGTAAGGTAGATCAGCAACAATCACAATGTCAAATGATAGCAGTCAAAATCAGGAAAATGTTTAGCTTTTCCAAAATAACTATAGGTCAGGTGTGCAACTTGGCTGTTAGATGCAGACAATAATTTCTCCCCATGGCAGCTACTTTAGCACCCAAAAATGTTTCAAAATCAGGTTCTCCTGAATTGGACATCCTCGAAAATCAAGTAATGCCACTACATATTGTTCCTTACAGCAATCTACGTGCATCAATATCTGAATCCAACTGCTTGGCTTTGCCAGCCATGAAACACAGAGTAACTGGGATTTGTGAGTGTGACTTGCTTGACATTCCCACAGTATTTTGCATCTGTCTTGTTTGTTAAAATGATCTGAAGCTGTAGTACATCGTTGCTGTTTTTTTCTATTTTAGGAATTCTGCTTAGGCTGTTTCATGGTCATATCACTCCTGCCTCACCTCCTGAGGTCTTTCTATCTAATGAGGAGGAATGGAAGTGCCTCATCCTAACCATAGGCCACTAGTACCTACAGCTGTGATGGTAAACCTTGGCACTCCAGATGTATAGGCGCGTTTTACTTCCGCTTCCGGGAGTGATGAAGGCTGGATGAATCTCAGTAAACCCATTCGTGTAGATTCACAGGGTGCTTGGGCTTTTGGGAATTGAAGTCCAAGAACATCTGGAGTGCCAAGGTTCACCATCACGGACCTACAGCATGTTCATAAATGTAAACTTGAAATTGGAGGCAGCACTTCAGCTATACACAACAGACAATTAAAAAGGTCTGGCTACTAATTTTGATTTATCAGTATAAGCTACAAAAAGACCTGTAGTTTGGAATGCATTGGAATCGTGTTATATTTCCAAATGCAAACATCCCATTTCATTCAGCTTTTAAATTTTAAGAGCATGTTCTTACTTGTTTTATAAAAGTACAATTTTATTGTTGCATTTTCAGACACATATATAAACTAATAAACAATTTGAAGTACTTGCTGCATCTGTTCATTTTTTAAAAAATCAACTACAAAAACAACAGACAGTTGTCAAGTTTGCCTGCATAAAAAGATGAACAAGAAGGCCAGCCTAGCACTTTTCATACCCGAACCATCCTGACTTGCAAGAGATACCGAAAGACTAGGAACAGCTAGTCAAAAAGCTTGTTTTAAAGTCTGTACCAGATGCATCAGATAAATGAAGGGTAAGCTTTTCTTCTTCATTTCCTACAGAACTTTATTAATTTAAATTGCTCCTAATGAGGCAATGTGCATGAATGGCAGGAAAACCTCAAAACTACACCTTCTTGTTCTGCCATATCTGAATCTGAATATTGGTGATCATTATGGAGATCAGCCTTCTTCATTCGACTTCTTCATCTCAGTGTGACACCTCTACCACTGTTCCAGTTCCGTGAGTCATTTTCTGGTCCTGAGCCCTTTTGGCACAAAAGTCCTCATAGGCCCCCGACCAGTATTGATGAAGCTGCTGCCCTCCAAGATGGATTCAAGTGGGATTTAATCCATTTGGAGACCATCACCCTTACCTGTGGACTTTGGCACCCAAGTCGTTAGTCCTCAGGGTTGTCAGGTTAGTTTACTGCCACTAGACACTCAGTGTTGAGTTGCTGGCAGTATGGTCTACTCTTACCATATCAGGATAACCTGGCCAGATGGTATTGATCAGGAGAGGAGTAGCGTACACTGAGAGAACTAAGCAAGAATTAATCCTCGAATCCTCTGAATGGATATGAGCATCTATTCTGCTGTCTCAGATACAGAAAGAGCTTTATGGCAAGAACAAAAATTCTTGAGGGTATGCAAGAGCAAAACCTTAGAAGGGGGAAGGAGCTCACTGAACAAAGAATAACATTAAAGAAGGATATGGCTGAGGAATTCAACCTCCTCCATGTCACTTGGAGGACCCCAAATAGGCTGGGCACTGGAGTGCCTAAACGTAAGACCAACGTGTTCAAGTGGGGCTGTCGGAGGACAACAATACTTGCTCTGAATGTGGAGAAATACAGAATCCAGTTCATTTGCTAGTCTATTGTTTACTACCAGAAATGTTCACCAATGAGCACTTAAGTTTGGCCAACGACAAAACCAAGAAGGTGGCTTCATTTTGGCAGTCCAGAGTTTGATTGGGACATGCAAGAAGAAGACAGAACTACAGACACACTACAGTGTGTCATATTAGAGGATTATTCTAGTCACTTAAAACTATCTTTAGATAATTAGTTCCTTGTGCTGACACTAGAAATATCTATCACAGAAATCAAGAAAATTCTAGGCCATATTTGCCAAGCCAAGGCAACCCAACTGTTATTCCTCTACATGGAGATCCACAGACCATCAAAGTTGGGCTTCTTGTTAGTTCTGGATTTTGTACAGAGTCAACTTCTCCACAAGTTCCACTGGTTCAAGTGGGCTTACTCTGAGAATTAGTGTGCAAAGGTAAACCATAGTTAGAGTAAGCCCATTTGAATCAATGGAACTTATGGAAGAGTTGATTCACCAAATATACACGGATTCAATGGCCCTACTCTAGTGCAATTTATTACACTAAACAACAAGATTTAGACCAATGTAAGTTATATCCTGTTGTTAGTTCAGCAAATGCTTTAAAGATCTCCCTGTAGGATTGTGCCACGTTATTACTCATCCAAACACATAGTTACAGGTACTTGAGATTACAGTATAACAATCAACAACATTCAGGAAATTAAAGATGTACATTTAGCGGAAGTTATGTAATTCATACTGCTTCACATATTGACAGTGTAAGGTCATGAATTTGAAGATGGTTTCTCCACTGAGATTTCCTGACTCGTGTAGGCTGCTGGTTAAACAGAGTGTGTGTTATTTTAAACCTTGTGGTGAGACAGAGATAAAAGCTACTGATGACCTTTTAAAAAACAGAGTGTGCTGTTTGTTGAACAGCTTATGAAAAGGGTTTTTTAAAAATCTTACTCAATATCAAACAGATGTGATTTTAAAATGTACAGATTATCCAGGTGCAAGATATCTCCCCATTACCTGCTTGAACAATTTACTCTTAAACCTGCTGAATGTGTATGAGAACTCTTTTCTTTCAAATGACATCCTGAAAATCTATGTGAGCAAGTAAAAAGAAAGGCATGGGCAGAATGTTATGTTAGGCACAAATAGTATTTAAATTTAACTAAAATAGTAAGATCATCAGTGCGTCCATATTTAAAATAGTATAAGGCCCTTTCCTTAATAGTAGGGCATACAATGAACTATATGGTGGTTTGACTGTAAGAGCCAAATAAAGATAGGCATTTGCTCCTTACTCTATCAGCAAGGCTATACTGTTCTGCATTTCTTGTAGTTCTGTGTTGCCATGTAGCTTTCAACTATGGCAACCATATGAATTTATGACCTCCTAGTAGTCTTGCACCTTAAGAAGGGTGCCTTCCTTTAGTGAGTCAGTCCATGTTGTGTCTGATGTTTATGTTTTATAACTGCCTTCAACTTTTCCTAACATCATTATCTTTTCCTTTGCATTTTCATTTAGGAGACTAAATTCCATATGTAGAATAAATACAGAATACCTGATGGCAAACAAATGGAACCAAGAAATTAATCCCATTTGATGTATAGAGCCTAAATCAGTTTAAATCTGGCTTCATCAGCATTGTAACCTCTACATGAATGAGTTCAAACTGTTTAATAACTGCTTCGTTTTGTTTTTGTGCTTAGGGATCTGTAAACAAATTTGTGGATGTGTTTTTTTTTTTAATTGGTATTTGCTTACTTTTCTCTCAGGGAATATTTTCTTCATCTTGCATATGTTCACCATGTGGGTAGAAGGCTAGCTAAAACCAACAAGGTCATGTAAAATGTTGATGGTACTCCTACATTATAGTTTTATTTTACTTAGTACTGTGACGTCTTATTTAAAATACTTCTTTTCCACCTTTTAAAATATTTTCCCATCTCTGCGACTGCAGTAGGGTCGGGAAAAGTGCCATTCCGATGCTACTGCAGGGTTCCCTCTGCTTACCTTCCTTTCCTTCTCCGACTCCCAGCTGATTGCAAAAAGCTTGGTTTTTTTAAACTGCAGGGAAGGGGGGGAAAGCTGTTCTTGCTTTACTTCCTGAATTGAAAAAAAAAACAGAGATGTGATTGGTTCTCTAGATCAGCTGATCTAGAGAACCAATAAAACAGGAAAGGGGGGAAATACAGAGATGTTCTCTAGATCAGGTGATCTAGAGAACCAATCACATCTCTGTATTTTTTTCAATTCAGGAAGTAAAGCAAGAACAGCTTCCCCCCCTTCCCTGCAGTTTAAAAAAAAACAAGCATTTTGCAATCAGCTGGGAGTCGGAGAAGGAAAGGAAGGTAAGCAGAGGGGACCCTGCAGTAGCGTAGGGGGAAAGGCAGGCGGGCGCTGGGGAGGGGTTTGGATTGGGTAGATGTTCTACCCAATCCAACTCCCCCCCCCCACGCACACGCTTGTACCAGATAATGCTAAAAATCGCATTATCCGATGCAAGATTTTTCCGAAAACCTTGCAACATTATGCGGTTTTAGCGCTATCAGGTACAATCGTTATCTGGGGTATTATTGTATGTCTACCAACAACACCCACAAACAAGGATATTTTTAATGCTGTTTGTTAAAATCAGTACAGATATGAGTCAATTTTGTTCAAAATCTTCAAACACATCCTACTGTTTAGCTAAGATGGATCAAAATATTATAGACACACAGACATCAAGTTACAGGCAACCAGCTGTATAATCTAGTTAATCAGAAGTATCTGAACAGATGCTGATTTGAATGTAGTGACTTTCAAGGACCTTTACTGGATTTAAACCAAGGACATAAACTAATCTGGATAGCAGAGCAAGATGATTTTTAGCAGAAAAACATCTACTCCCCTCTCTTCAAATGCCAAACCTAGGATCTAAAGAATGAGCTGTTACTTAGGTACTAATAATACTCTTGACTCCCACTGCAATGTTTCAATGTTTTAATTAACAGCACATTACTTGACAAATAATTCCATATGTACATTCTGTAAACAGACCTCAGGCTTTCATAGAGATCTGACCTGAAATGCACCACACTGTACTGCATCTTTACAAATAAGCCAATCAGGCATAAAGATGCACATTATATGTGACCTCTCATACATAAAGGACAAATATGTTGTGCACAGCCTGTGTATCAAATGTGTATATCCCTGCTGCATTGTACAAAATGGCGCAAAGGAGTTCACTGGCTTTTTCTTGCAATTTAACAGCTTTCAGAGTGAACCTAAATCATAGGCTACCCTCATGCAACCCACTGATCTGAAAGCTGAAGCTGTAAACTCAAATTCCACTGAATAATGCATTGGGAATTAATTCAACATTAGCAATATATTTAAAATAATGACTTTAAGAAAATTCATAGAAGTGCGTCATTTTATTCTGAAACAATAAGCAGTGCATTTGGAAAATTAAAGATAATGTTCACTAATTGCCATATTTGAAAAATGGGATAGGGTTTAATAAGGGAACAACAAAATAAAGGGTATTTAGACCTGTAGCAGGCACAACTAGGGGTAGAGCAGGCTCATTTGCAATCATGGTTTCCACAGTCATTTTTTAAAATAGCATTCGTAATCATTTTGTTTGTTCAAAAAACCAATTTAGTCCCTTAAACTTATTTGCAATGACTGTCTTATGAGGTTGGTTCATGACCTTTTCTTTCTGATAAGGACTGTTTTAAACCATTTGATAGCTCAAAGGCAGCTTTCATTACTCTTGACTAGAATCTTCCTTATCAACATTTTCTCCAGTTTATAACTGGATCTTTTAGAAGAACAGTCCCTTATATATATCAGGCTCTCCCCAGAGAGATTTGTGGAACCAAGTCTTAGCGTTATCCAAGGTATTACTGTACCCTTCTGAGTTCTCCAACATGCCCCAGAAAATATTAGACAAAAAGAAAGGGAATTTTTTTCATCAGCAATCCCCTGACCAGTACAATGGCTAGTTCTATTGCGAATGTGCCAACTTTGTATTATGTGAACAGGTATCATCTTACTTATCTACCATACTTGCCGGTGCATAAGATGCACTTCTCTCCCTTAAAATACATCAGGAAAACAGAGTGTTCCTTATACTCTGATGCGTCTTATAAGCTGGCAAACACGGTGATTAATAGTACAACTTAATTTCAGGCAGAGATGTAACTTAATTATTTGATTCCTTAGCTGATAAAGCTCTTTAGGCTTGGGCATCCAGCTCAGATGTGGAGCAAAGGTGTGTAAATTCAAAATGTCAGTGTGCCCCGCAAAGAGAAGGGCCCCATTGAGATCCGACTGGGATTGTGTGGGAAACAAATTATATGTCTTGACCTCTCATTAGATCTGAACAAAACACATAGTACCACAGCACCACCCAAAGAAGGACTAGGAGACCAGTTCTCAATACTTATACCTAGAAAACAGAGAGGGTTAGCACACATCAGAATTGCTCAGCAGCGCATGATCACTGCATTATATAACAGTAGCTTCCACAATGTCAAATTAATTACTTACATCATGAATGGAATCCAGGAGCTTTGTCAGTTGATAGAACCGCTGCCAGCTTTGCCCAGAATTGTTTGGATGTTTAGTGACCATCTTCCTCAGTTCTTTAATATAATTTGCCCTCATTTCTTCAAATGCAGCTTGGCTCTTCAGGCCATCCTTGGGAACTGTAAGGGAAGAATGCAAATATATATTTATCCATGTTCTGTTAAATTTCTGTCTAAAAGGAAAGACAATCTGTTATTACAAAGTCAGCTGCTAATTATCAGAAAATATGCTGGTGTTTATTTTCTACATTTCTTGAAAACTACCATTTTTTTACACTGTCACACACAAATCTCTTGATTTTTTTTTGCAACAATTTTTTGCAGATGAATATACAAGTAACGGCTAGCTCAAAAGGAGGAAAAGAAAGCTTTAGAATATATTATACAGTACATGATCAGCCTTCTTAGACCTAAGAAAGTTATTACTTACACAGAAATACACAGACACACACTTTCTTCTGGAAGACAAAACGTTATTATGACATTTCCAGTCAATTTTAATACTACACAATCTTACTAGTTGTGGGGGGAAATGTAAAATACATGTAATTGCTTCCAAGATGAATTTTAAACTGTACTCTTAGGGATGGAAAACCCATTATTTTTTCTTCTTTAGTCAAAATAATCTTTCTAAAGCTGGAATGTATTTTTTTAGCAGATCTTACAGCTGAAATAAAATTTGACTATCATGCTATGCAGGGGAAAGATTTCTCTCTCTCTCTTTTTTGGAAAATTGATTTTGCATGTTGTACCTTTGCATGTTTTACCATGGCTTGCCCTTTCAGTACTTTCAGTTGTAACATCTTGAAGTTTACTGTGGTTTTCTGCTCTTTTGCTCTCCAGCTTGAGATATTTCAGAACTGGTATCAACAATAGCACTAAGGATATATGACAACATAGGCCAGGGATTCTCAACCTACAGTCCACAGGCCAGAAGTGCTGGAGGAAGGGCAAAATGGCCATCTGGCCCCTGAAGCTGTCTGAGGGAGCATGACCCGGCCTCCAGCTTAAAAAGGTTGAAAACTCCTGACAAAGGCAATCGCTTTATTTAAAGAAGAGAATTGTGATGGTATCCTTCAACTGTTTGCCAGCTTTTTGCTTCTATGCATTTCCCTCATTTTTACAGTATAAAAATTCCCAAAGCAATGTACCCATCACAAATGTAAACACAAAGCACAGTGTGTGTCAAGTTTACAATACCTTAGAATTCCCTATACACAGTGGGTTTAGTTCAACATGCTCCCATTACATCCTTACATTCTACATCTAGTTCAAGTATTAGGGTTATGGATCTGAGATAATCAGATATATTTCAATTGGGCAATGTATTTTGTATTTTTGTATTTTCGACTTATATGCCGCCCCACTCGCATAGCGACTCTGGGCGGCTTACAGAAGAAACAGTTACAGTACATAGCACATTCATAGCATAAAAACAGTTACAAATATTGCATAATAAATTACAAATATCACATATACAGTATATATATCTCCAATAACAGTTGCAATTACAAAACATCAGGACATCCTAATAAATAAATCAAGATGCAGTACTACAATAAATCAATAATAAAATACAGTGCAACAAAACAAAATAAAATAAAAATAAATATAACACAATATACTCAGGCTACAGTCCATAATCAATATACCTAATGGCCAATGGCAATATACCGCCGCAGGGGCTTTTGTGGCCCGGTGTGGGGGTGATATTCTGTTCAATATTCTCTCTCACACACACACACATACACATCACATGCGTACACACACACCAACAACAACAACAACTGTAGAAGCTGAAGAACACATCTTATGAAGTGTCAGTCACAAAATACACAAACAGCTTGTCAGACTGTTGCAGTGGTTTCCACAGTTGTGTACATATAATACAAGATACTGGTCATCGACATCAGGAAAATCCCTTGTTCATCATATTGTAAGGTTTTATGGTTACATGATCAGACATAAAGTATATGCCCACATTTTAAAAACATTTAGAACTGGGATTCTCAACCTGTGGCCAATGAGCCAGATGCAGCCTGTGAGCTGGATGTGGCCCGTGGCACCATTTCAAGTGCTCCCCCACTGCCTCCACCACAGCAGGAAGTGCCATGTGGTGGAGGAAGGGCAAAATGGCCATCCAGACCCCTAAGCTGTCCAAAGGAGCGTGACCCACCCTCTGGCTTAAAAAGGTTGAGAACTCCTGATTTAGAACTTCCATGTTCTAAATACAGCCTATGTTAAATGAACACTCAATGTGTGAAATAGAAGTGATTTTTTTTTTACAAGCAAATTTGAAAATCATTACATTAGCCTCAGTAAGAATTAAATATATAAAATTACGATAATCAGAAGCACAATTGAAACTTTGAGGTTTGGACACATGCCTGGTTGCTTCTTATTTCAACTATTAAATAAGGGAAGGAAACTGGCAAACTTCCCCATTCTGTGGGCTTCAGAAAAGCAAAGGAAGCAAGAAAACAATTACAATTTGCTTCTTCCGTGTTAATGGAAAGAAAACTTTTTGATGTGGCTGTCATTGAAGTTTCTAAATAAATCCCAGCAGATGATCACATGGAAAAATTTAAAACCCCCAATTAATTGGAAATCTATATGGTTAACATAATATATGCATGGCATCAATTTGCAAGTAACAGAGCCACTATGGTTTGTGAAACAACCTTTTTGAAAGTTTTGGACTCTTTAATAGTTTTAAGATTGTTATATACTTCATTTGTTAAGCTTTAGATTTTACCTCTGGTGATGGGGATTAGAATATACCTGAACTTCCCTGGAAAAAGATTCCCCGTCCCCCTACAAAGAGGATGCTATTATAAAGGATGTCCTTTCTCTCACAGCCATCCATGTATCACTGACAGCAGGGACACCTCAAAGAGAATGTCTGAATGTGTGCTTTGAAAACAAGTCTATGTGGGAACCAATTCCCACTCACCTCTGGACCCAGAGCCTTCGTCCATTTATATGTGAGCACATGCTTTTTGAATTTTGTTCAGAAATTAACAGGGTGCTATTACAACTGTACAATGTACTGAAGTTTTCAAACAGGATCTATACATCCCAGAGCCGTGGGCCAGATCTGGCCCCTGATGCCAATTCATCCAGCCTACACCACCATCATCATTCCCAGAAGCAGAAGTAAAACACACCCGTACACAATGAGGGTGGCGCAGGCTGGATGAATTAGCATTGTGGGCCAAATCTGGCCCTCAAGATGTAGTTTGGGCAACCCTGGTTTAAGCAGAAGAAATGGCAGCTTAAAATCTATCTCATCCTGTTGCAAAACAGATTACAAGGCACATTTTACTTCCGCTTCCGGTGGGAGGAACCACATGACTGGCCCACTGAACCATGTGACTGGCCCACGGCCCAAAACGTTTTGGCACCCCTGGCCTAGCAGCTATTTCCTGAATTAATTTCAAGGGCTAAATATCCCAGGTTAGCGCTGGTAGAACAAAAAGCTCAGCCAGTTTAGATAAATTGAATCGGAAGAAGAGGGAAGCTGGAGACAACTGGACAACACGGCAGACTGTGCCAATGCATCTGTGTTCATATGCCCTGTTGGTGCCCACACAAGCACATCAGCCAACCCTTGCTCAAAAGCCAGTCGTATCCGACTCTAGGGTTCAGTGCTCATCTCTGTTTACAGCCAAAGAGCCAGCGCTGTCTGCATCTGCAGACTTTTCTGTGGATATGTGCCAAGCATGCCTCAATGTGGAACGCTGTTTACCTTTCCACCGAAGTGGTCCCTATTTATCTACTTGCAATTTCTTGCTTTTGAACTGCTAGGTTGGCAGGAGCTGGAACAGAGACGGGAGCTCACTCCGTCATGCAGTACCTGGGAATTGACCTTCCAGTCAGCGAGTTCAGCATCTTAACCACTTGCGCCCCCACAGTCCCTAGGAAAATTAAATGTCTGTAATAATAATAATTTCATGTCAGAAATTATTCAGGGTTTGCAAGGATTTTGGTGGAAGAAACTCCACTCAAGGAATGTTCAAATGAGGCTCCTTTCATGTCTCCATGAGCTGGGACAGAGATGGGCGCTCAATCCATTATGCAGTACCAGGGTCTCAAACTGCCAACTTGCTAGTCTTCCAGCTAACAAGGCAAGCTTCTTAACCACTGAAAGACCACAGCCCCTTTGTCCGCTGTATCACCCCGCTTTTCTCAAATGCAGTGAACTGCAATATCTTGATACCAAAGGAGAAAGGACATTTGGTCATAAAACTGAGACTCACAATGTTCAGTCCTAGCTGAAGTGTACCTGGACAGACTCATGTACAGTGTGTTACAGAAACCAATCCTGAAATTATTGGATTCTTCCTTTTCAAAGTCTCCTGTAGGTTTCTATTTTAAAATACTGGCCAATATGTCTTCTTGCCAATTAAATCAATTATTTCTTAAGTCACTCTGGGCTAAAGCCAATCATTAACTCCAAGCAGAGAAGACCTGTTCCACCACTAAGCCTTAATTAAGTGTTAATTTAACAAGTCAATCCATTCAAAGGGTCTGGTCTACTGGCTTAAAATTATAATAATATGCAAATTAGCATTTAACTAACTAACAAATGTACCTGTGCTTAACAGCAACAAAACTTTCATTATGGTATATTCTTCAAAACTAAGTTGCAAGCGAACGAACTGAAGGCTGATCTGGTGCATCCCCTGGCATAATTCAAACATTGCAGACTGGCGCATCCTCTCCCTGAAAAGGAAAAGGGCAAAACACAGATAAGAATAGAAGCACAATGTATCTTTCAAATGACAATTCGTATATTAGAGCAGTCTGTTCCCAAAGGTGTGCTCTTATATCATTAGCAACTGTTTACAGATTACAATCAGGGCTTGGGTAAACATAGTAAAAGACTTTGAACTATGACCCAGTCACAGCAGTCAGTACAAATGGATTCTGCATGAGATGATGAAGTCTAGAACATTTCCCCCCCATCAAATTACATCAATAGTGACAGAATATTTGAGCACTTTCTTGCTAAATCAGGGGTTCCCAACCTGCGGCCCATGGGCCAGAGCCAGCAAATGGCACCATTTCATGTGGCCCGCCACACCCGGAAGTGAAAGCGGACGCATTTACATCAGCTGTAAAATGCACCTCACATGCATAAACACATCTGCAGCTGTCATAAATATGGAAGTGGGCACATTTACGACAGCCATAAATGTGCCTGCTTCTGTGGGGCATGATCTGGCCCACTCAGCTGTCCAGGCGGTGTAGTCAGGCCCACAGTATAAAAAGGTTGGGGACCCCTATGCTTCCCTATCCTGTCTCTGACTAGTCAGTTCATCTGCTGAAATGACAAACCAATGAAGAGTTAAGGTCTGATCCTGGAAGCTAGCTTTTATTTTTAAACTGCCACAGTAAAAAAAAAATCACAACTTTACATAGTTACATCATTTTTCTTTGTTAAATTTACATTCTACTTTCTGTTTAAAAATAGTTGTTAAAGCAACTAGCAATAATAAAATACAAATATATATTTTTTAAAAACAGAAAGGCAAGATAATGAATGCTGCCTCTAAACAGAATAACAGCAATAAAAGAAACAGAAAGCAATGAAATGGTTAAAATAGTCTCAAATCGAATTTCAACAGCCCACTGTAAAGAAAGATGACTATACTCTCCAGCAAATGTAAAACTGAAAAGAGAGCAAGCTAGCATATTTTATTTATTTATTTATTTTATTATTTCAGCTTGTATGCCGCCCACTCGTAGTGCGGCTCAGGGCGGCTAACAGAGCAACAGTAACAAAACTAGATACAATATTACAAAATACCATGAACAGTAACAGATCAACAGTGGGGTTCAAAAGAGTCTTGACAGAAAAAGAAATCAAGAGGGGACCTAACAGTAGCATCGCCTCAACCATCCTGGGCTCAACCGTCCTGGGCTGCAGCGGCCTTTATCCTTCTCCAGGCGGGTGGAGCCCAGAGTTAGTTGGGCGGGAACGTCCTTCACTGCTGGACCTTCGGGTCCAGCCGGTGACAGGGCCCGAAGGTGAGCAGGCAGCCGTAAGGGGAATGTCAAAACTTGAGAACAACCACCAAGACTATCTTCTCACATATCTTCATCAATGATTCAAGTCAGGTAAATGTCATGTCTGACTCTAGGGGGTAGTGCTCATCTCCATTTACAGCCAAAGAGCCACACTCGGGGGCGTGGTCAGGCCCATGGTATAAAAAGGTTGTCCACCCCTGAACAACTCTTTTGGATTTAGGACAGGTTAATTTTACAGAACTTACAAAACAGAAACTCGATCAAGGTTCTGATGTTCTAACTATAGTAATTTAATACTTTTAATTCTAAATTGTTTGATATTTTCTTTTTCACTGAAAGAAAGCTCTGGTGATCACTAACATATAAAAGGAAGTACTCTGTAGCTCCCCTCCCCCCTTTTTTTGAGAACTAGAAAAGAAGCTGCCAATTTTTGAAGAACTACAGAAGAAGCAACCTCTTGTCCAAGGAATCTGCCCAGAGGAGCATTTTAGAAAACATTTTCTATGGGGCAATTTTTTGTTTTTTGGGTGAACACTCTCTTATAATGTTTACTTTTTCCTTTGAAAACTTTCTCATTTCAGCTACTCTAATAAACTATGGAAGATCAGATTTCTCAGTAGTCATCTGAAAGAAAATGATACTAAACTCGCTCGCTAGTAAAAATACTTCTGTAGAAGAAAATGCATAATTATATCTAAGATGCAGTAAAATCCCATTTTTACATAAAAAGTCCATTCCGTAGCTTTTTACATAATATTTTTTTAAGTAAAATGCAGCATTTCTATAGAGATCCATTGCAAAATAAAAAATGGTCCTGACCGGACCAAAAAATAAAATAAAAAATAATCAGCACAAAGGGAATGTAAATGGAGTGATCTCCTTACCTTTTTTCATGCTGCTACTGCTGCTTACTTCTGAGTGGTTTGTCTGGCCATTGAGGGAGAAGGAACTGCCACTGTGACCAGTGCTGTCACCACTGCCACAGTGCCTGCTGCTTCTACCGGGACTGCTAGAATGCAGGGGGCATATCCGCTTAGTTGCGTTCTTCATCCAAGGTTTCTCTACAGTGCACTTTAGCTGGGAACGTGCATCGGATGAAGACCGCTCAGTTGCACTGTTTGTCTAAGGTTTCTCCACTGTGCCCTTTAGCTGGGAACGCACATCGGATGAAGACCGGAATGGAACAATCTTCGTTTGACATGCATTTCCAGCTAAAGCATGCTGTGGAGAAACCTCGGACGAACAGTGCAACTGAGCAGTCTTCATCTGATGTGCGTTCCCAGCTAAAGCGTGACATGGAGAAACCTTGGATGAAGAGCAGGTGGGGACGGGTGGCGGGGGTGGTGGAATTTTTAAGTCTAAAATGACATGGTGCTGCCATTTTAGAGTTTAAAATGGTGGGGCTGCCATTTTAGACTTACAAGATGCAAGGAAACTCTGGGGGAACCCGTTATGTAGAATGATTATTCTTATTATTATTATTTGCATACAACGGGATGCGTTTTCTGCAAAAAATATTTATGTAAAATGATATTTATGCAAATCAAAGTGTACATAAATCAGGGGTTTACTATATCAATAAATTCCACAAAGCCCATTCATTCTGAAATGAAATACAGACAATATGTATGTTGGGAGCCCCTGTATATTACATGTACTAGGCTGATTTTTAAAGTCTAAATCACATATTACAACTCTAATCCATTTTTTTTAGAATGCATCTGTATGAATGGCTATATTACACCTTTAGACCAGTGGCACAATTATCTGTTTAATTACATATCATAGGTGTTAGTGATTCGTTAAAATTTACAGGATAATTTTTAAGAAAGCTTCCTAATATTGGGCTGCAATATTAGGCATGTAATCAGTGGAGTGAAAAACTGAAGTCAGTACCCAGTGGTGTAGTGTGTGTATGTGGGGGGTGGGGGGGCGCCCCGTGTGGCACTTTTTGGGAGTAACAAAATTTCACAATAAATAGGACTTTGCCGTCCTGGACCCCGCCCAGGGGGTGGTGAATTTGGCCTACGCCCCGGATGGCTGAAACCCATGCTACTCCACTGTCAGTACCAAAGGCAAAAAAGATCATTTGAAAGCCAATGGTCTATGAAAACATTGAAACAACAATCCACCCATTGATATGACTGTGCAAAGGAATGCTTTTCTTCTCCAAACCTGCATAATTAAAGTAAATCCGACATACTTGAATATACAGTTTTTTTTATTATTACTCTTATCCTCCTTGTTTACAGTTAACACAGAATCAGAACATCAGGAAGAATTACAAGACAAAGTAGCTCAAAGGTCATACAGAGGTAACTGTAGCTTAACAGTGAGTTATGCAATTGTAAGCTCATTGCTTTCAAATGCAGCTAGGATTTCCATGAGGGGGTGTGAGCAGCACAGTAGGAAAGACACTCATGTGTAGAACTGTTCAGTCATAGAAAAGTAATTACAAAAGGAAAGGATAAAATCCTAGCTATTATTAAGACCAAATGTAGTGGATATTAATTAAACTATGCTTGATTTTCAGCCTTTTCAATATTCTGCCCATTTCAATTTATGCTGTCACTGGGCAGAATGTTTTCAGCTGCTCCAGGCACTTATTCCTAGCATGCTTTCACTAGCTATTTAACCAGAGCCCTAGTTTGGTTTTGGGTATTGCAAAGGAACAACAAATTTAAGCAGATGTTTCATAAAATTAAACTATAATGTTGTTTTTGGAAAATAAATGACTGATTTTTATAGTAGACACAGGCTTGCACATGGAAATAAATATATTTACGTTAAATATATTTACATTATATTCATACAAATTTTATTTTTATTTTTTGCCTAATAATGCCTGATTCAACCAAAGAAGGAATATGATTTGTTAGGCTGGAAAGCTAGAATGCCTCTATTAAAGCTTTATGAGTCTACTTCAGTTGTAATCACATCAGATTTATAATGTAACCAGATGAACTCCTGAATTCATTCTTAGAATCTCATAAAAGATTTAAAGTCGTCTTCTTTCGACCCCATTTGGGTGAATATAGCACAAAATAATACGCAACCAAATAAAAGAACAGGAAGAATTCATAGACATTCCCAGTCCTTAAAGTTTCATTTTGCCTGTCTACCCAGCCCAGTTTGGGCACACAGAACATCTGTGTTTTGCTATCATGCCAATGGCAATAACATGATTGTGCCAGTGGTTTACATCATGTAACGTTTTCAAAACATTTTAGTCTATGAGATTACAGACTCAACATCATTTTATCGCCAACAAAAGCAGTCATCAGTTATTCAAGGTTTAATCAACTGAACTTTTTGGGACCTTGTCATTTCTGCAAATGACTAAAACAATGATACAACAAAAAAAGGGCACTAAGTAGCTCTTGAATACCTGTATTCTGCACTCAGCTTCACAGCCTTTTGCTAAAACTACATTTATCTTTTCTTTTGTTTTAGGATTTTTCATTTATTTGAGTTAGGAACATGCTACAGAGGAGAAAACATGAGCACTCAATAGCCTAATAACAAAAGTAGAGATGTTGGAGATCACTGATTGGATCTTCCATTTCCTTAAAATAAAACAGCCACATGTATGGCAGCTTCATGGAACATGAGGTTTAGAATTACCCTCCAGCAATTTCTCTAAATCAGCAAACATCTGCTGAGAAGAAAAGGACCAATTTTTCAGCAACAAAATTGTGCTATAAAGTTGGTCACTTCTTTCTGCACCTTTCCCCTAACAGGATAAATGGCAAATTTACAAAGGAGATAATGTCATGGCTATCCAGTATCTTATCTAACTTGGCACTAGCAGATATTCTCAACATTGAATTCAGTGATACTTATTTTAGTGACCAGAATCCAAAGAATCTCAAGTGTAATTTCTAGATTCAAAGGATTTTCAGCATTTTAACAGTCTCCCCAAACCACATAGGACACTGAAGGGGGTCATCAGAGCCATTCATAATATATAGCAGTGGTGGTGAACCTTTTAGAGACTGAGTGTTCAAACAGAGGGGCAGGGTGAACTCTGTGATGTGCGAAGGGAGGAAGCACTCCCACTGGGCAGAGGGGCAGGGTGCACAGTGCTGGAACGATGACACATATTCCGACAGAGAGAAGTCTGAGCGCCTATTCTGGCACATGTGCCATAGGTTTGTCACCACTAATATATAGCATTTGGGGCTGTTATTTAATGGGGAAGCTAGCATAGCACCTTCACATGCTTAAGTAGTTGTTTGGATCTGAGTACAGGCTCTCTGGAACCCATCAAGAATGCTAGCATCACTGCTTATGCCATTCGTCAAATGACAACGGGATACACATTTTAGTAGCAAGAACAGACTTCCCCCCAGTGTGTCTTTACAGGCCAAAGGCTATTCCCTTCAAATTAAAACAGGAACAATCATCTTCTTTAACCACCCTAAATGTAATGTAAACTAGGGAACTTTCATTAAAGAATTTACAACATACCAAAGGACTTGTGTATACTGAACAAAAGAACTATAGTGTGAATGGGTTTAGAAAAAGAAGCAGTTTAGATACTCTACTCTTCTTCTTCCATGTCTAGGCCAGACATGAAACTGCCAAAATGAAGGCACCTTTTGATGAATTCATTCTGTAGTTCCTGTGGCCTGACCTAGTGTGAGAAAGATTAGCTGGCAACATAACATTGCCGTTACCAGGTATACCTGATTGTGGTTCAATAATACCACAATCTTCAAGGAGGCTCTTTCTAGTAGAAAGATTAGCTGGCAACATAACGTTGTCGTTACCAGGTACACCTGATTGTGGTTCAATAATACCACAATCTTCAAGGAGGCTCTTTCTAGTAGATAGCTTTTCCATGCTACAACAGGATACCAAAAAGAAGAATGTCAACCCAAATTGTGTTCCAACTATATGATGGCAAAGCCAGTACAATACTGGGATATTAGAAGCACTGCACTCCATAATGGTGGACACAAAATAAATGGTTTGATACAGAGAAAACTTATCAGAAATATGTTTCCATTTACATTTTCTTCCGTAGTTATATTCTTCCCCAAGGTTTCATATATACACATGAAATTTAATAATGCTCTATGAATTCTTTCTTTGAAAAAGCAATTGTTTGACAGGTAACTTACTCATTAAAGACTAGGTCAGGAGCAAAATAGAGGAACTGGCTGTTTGTGTGTCTGTACGATCTCCAACTCAAGGCAAATGATGATAGACACATCCAAGAATACTGGATTAGAGTAATTTGGTCCTCGAGAGGCAAGTTTCTAAAACCTGAAGAACATATCAAAAATAGTAAGGCATTCAAATTAGTAGCATTGCACTGTAAAAACCTGGTATATTCACCACATGTGTCTAAAACACAAGACTCTAGTCTATGCCCTTGTAAATACACATCTTTTCTGGAAGATGAAGATCCCATATTTTAAAAACACTGCAAAGGGTAATTCGAAAACAAAGAAATGTATTGTAGAACAGAACAGAACTAAATTAAGAGTCAGATCATAGCTTGACACACATGCACACACAAGCATACACACATTTCCTCCTCTTACATTTTCATTTCCCAGACATTCAAATCTCTCAGAGTTATATGGCTGATAAATGAGACATGAAAACAAAACCATACTTACTTCCAAATTACCAGTTAAAAAACAAACAGAAGCTAATTTGTCAAATGTGGATTGAAGTGAACTTGATATGATTTTCCTTTTATGTAAACTCTACTATATGTGTGAACTCTGTTGTCTAGTTTGACCCTTAGATGCTCTACATCCTAATTTCAGGTAGTTAAGGTGTGGTCAACAGTTAATGAATTGTGAAAGAAATCCACAAAGCATTTACTGATTTCACAGCTATGCCCTGGCAATAGAATAAAGATTCCAAAGTAATGGTATATTGAGCTCTAGGTCAGATTAAGAACTGAAGACTGAGATCTTGTGCTGAAAGAGTTAGAAAAATATGTAGCAAACTCTCTCTTGCCAAGAACAGTACACAGCATTTCTCTCTAAAAAAAAAAAAGCACTACATTTGCCTTTATTTTAAACAATTAATACATTTCATTTAGGTTAACATTTTTGGGAAATGAGTTTATTTACATTTTCCCAAAACAGTTACCTATTTTAAATCATTAATGGATAAAATTTGTATCACCCACTGTTCTCTTATCAGGGTACACTTGGAGTATTCTTGTTGAGTTCTATTGGCGAAGTGAATCTTGAAAGCCCAAATGCATATATTAAATTCATTTCCTATCATGAATCCTTACCTGGAAGTATCTTTGCCCATTTTACCACCTGAATCATCTGCTTGCCAGCAAGACGGTTTAAAGTGGAAAGGAGGTGTTCTGCCGTGTCAGGCTTTGAACTATCATATCCTGCATATACAATTTCAGGCTCAATGTTTTCTAGGACCATTGCAGGTGTAGGAGTAAGTGCTGGTGAAACAGAAGTCAAATGAGGAACAAGTGCTGTGTTTACGGAAGGATCTTTCGCAGAGGCAACATAGGTAGTCCCTTCTTCTGGATTATGCGTTTGTTGCTGCTGTTGCTGCTGTTGTGGTTCTTCGTGTATTCCTTTTAATTTTCCCAGTTTCTTTGACTTTCGAGCTGTAAAAAACAACATGGTACATGTAGAATAAAATGTTGGTACATTGTTGGAAACGTTCTTGTTCTCAGCCTGATTTTTTCAGTTTAGTAAAGGAAATTATGGACATTCTCTTGGAAACCAGTGATAAGATCGGTAGTTAAATACAATGAACAGAAAAATTAGCTTGGACTGGGGTACACTGAAAGAGCCTCCTTGAAGATTGTAGTGTTTTTGAACCACAATCAGGCATACCATGGTAACAGCAGCCTTGTGTTGCCGGCTAATCTTTTTCACATTAGGTCAGGCAAAAGGTACTGCCGAATGAACTCACCAAAAAGTAGCTTCATTTTGACAGTTTCACGTTTGGCCTAGCCACAGAAGATGGTTGTATTTTATACTAAAAACCACTTGTGGTTTTAACCCAGCAACCTGTAAAGAGCATCTCCCAAATACATCACCACTTTTTTTCTCTATATTCCCCCTCGTTCATGGAAGGATTATTTTAGAAGAATTGTTTTAGTGTAATTATTACTTCTTCTAAAAGCACACCCACAGTCCATTCCACTTAACTTTCTCTTTGTTCACTGAATCATTTTCAGCACTCTGTCACTCTTTTGTTATATTCCAGCATTCTTTCACAACCTTTCTTTCATTGATTAGTTTTGAAATTCTGTTGAATACATTCCTTAAGAAAATGAAATCTAGGAAGTTTTCCAAGCGAAAAGTTAGACAGGGAGCTTTAGATTCTGTAAACTGTTTCAGATTCCCCCACGATTTAGTGGAGAATAAGTAACCCAAGACATTATCCTACCTTAAGCGAAGGACAAGATGGAAAGATTTCAACCATTCTTTGTATAGAATCTGATTAGACTGGTAGTTAACCTATGCAAGTACTAGCTTATAGAGGAAGTCTTTTGTTCTATTCACCCTTTAGGGCCCACCATCACTATCAGGGTCATATAAAGATACTCTGACAGCTAAAATACACTACCATCACCAGTCCTATACACACAGCAAAACATACCTTGCTCAACCAGCAAGTAATAAAAAAAAGAAGTAGAGTACCCAAAAACAGTGTTCCGTGCACTCCAGTGTCTAGCCATGCCTGCCACATGTCCTTGGAAATGTCTGCAAATGCAGACAGCTCTGGCTCTTAGGCTGTAAACAGAGATGAGCACTGAGCCCTAGAGTCAGATATGACTGGCTCTAGAGCAAGGTTTTTACCTTACCCAAAATTTTATAAAGAGACAGCATCAGCAGCACCCACTCAGAACAACAGAACCTCTGGGCCTGCCTAATAGCAAAGCACTAGCTGGCTGCTTGGTATGCATGATAGTGCAGTAACCAATGACAACACTAAATAAACACTAAAACTTCACTAAAATACTCAGAATGATCCCAGAATTTTTATTAACTGTAGAAAAAAGGTTGGACTTGTCATGTAGTTGCAGTTTAGGAACCCTGTTTTCAGCTGTACAGGTGACAATTCCATAGAGTTCAAAAACAAAAATGATTATGGAGAACTAAAATTTATTTTCTTCATGCCAGAGGGTTCATTTGAGAGAGAGGGAGGGAGGGAGAGAGAGAGAGAGATTGATCATGGTACAATTTACAGAACATAAAGCTGGGGAAAAGACATGTTTCTAAAGGGAAACTTTAGGAAGGATAGACCACACATGAAAATGCATACATGTGCATATACCCACCCACCCCAGAAGCACTGTTGAAAAGTGATGCATTTTTAATGTAGTTTGGACATGCCCAAACAGAATTTTTAAATACTTGGTTGGAATCATGAAATCAGTAATAGCTAATTTTTGTAGCCATGAAATAAAAATACGTTTACTTCTTGGGAGGCAAGCAATGGCAAACCTAGGCAGCATAATAAAATGTAGAGACATCACCCTGCCAACAAAAGACCGCATAAAGCAACAGTCTTCCCAGTAGTCATATATGGCTGTGAGAGCTGGACCAAAAGGAAGGCTGAGCACAGAAGAATAGAAGCCTTTGAATTGTGATGCTGGAGAAAGACTCTTGAGAGTCCTCTGAACTGCAAGGAGAACACATTAATCAATCCTAAAGTAAAACAAACCTTGTCTGCTCCTTGGAATGACAAATACTGAAGCTGAAGCTCAAGTACCTTGTCCACCAAATGAGAAGAGAGGACTCACTGGAGAAGGCCCTGATGCTGGGAAAGATCAAAGGCAAAAGGAGAAGGGAGCAGCAGAGGACGAGATGGCTAGAGGGCATCATTGATGCAGTCGGCATAGATCTGGTCAGACTATGGCAAATGACAGAAGAGTCCATGGGGTCGCAAAAGGTCAGATTCAACTGTGCAACTAAACAACAGCAAATTTTTCTAGAATATTAGACTAAGTTTTTCATTGCACTGGCTATGGAACATTCAGATGTGTTTCAATACACATACTGACTTTTCCTCAATATTTTTATTTCCAAACTGCAGCTGGTTTGATATAAGGAACATTTCATGACTGTCTTATGTTCATACCAAAAACTACAGTTTTAACTAAATAGATTTAAAGTCAAAAGTACAGAAAGGTAAGATAACTAATGGAAACCAGAAGCCAATTCAGGAATCATTCCTGTTTGATAATCTCTTGCAGAAAGGAAGTATAACATGTCTGTAAATGATATTAGCCCTGCTGCTGTCCAATAGAAACTGCTGTTTTTGCAAAGACATCATTATACTGTTACTGCCAAAGTTTATCTCAGTATATCTTCCTGGTTTTGCTGGCACAGAGGCAAGTAAAACTGAGAAATAGCGATGGCAATAGCTTTCAAGCTGGTAGGGCTGAAGAATGAGTTCTAGAGAAGTTGCAGAAAAGTAAAAAGCAAGATGATCTTCAGCAATGGGAAGGAAAAGGTCATGATACAATGGGGTTCATAGGCAAAATCTCTCAATTCAACATCAGCAGTTCCTCACAACTAATCATTTGGTGTTTCAAAGCACTGGAGGTTGAACCAAGGAAGAAGCCCTTCTGCACAATATTAGAACCACAAATGAATCAAAGAATAATGGAATTGGAGGGGACCACAAGGCTGCTGTGTCCAACCCCCTTAATAGGTTAAACTGTGGGACATTCAAGATAAGAGAAAAAGATATTGTAAAATTGTGCAATTCCACACTATAAAACAGGGATCCCCAAACTTTTCCCTCCAGGGGCCCAACCACACCCCCTCAGACAGCTGAGTGGGCCAGTCACGTGGTTCCTCCTGGTGGCACCAGCGCATGAATTCACCACACATGTTTGGTTGTTTTTGCTGCCTCCATCGCTTCCCCTGGCAGCGAGAGAAGGGCAGCACATTTTCACCACATCTCTGGAATTTTTTGCTGTGTTTTTGCAGCATCTCAGCACATTTTTAGTGCAATTTTGTGATTTCTGGTAGTGGCGGGTCACTTCTGGTGTCAACAGCAATCTGGCCCATGGGCCATAGTTTGGGCACCCCTGCCATAAAAGGTAGCTTGTGTCTGATCAGGTTATCCCGCTATGGCAGGGGTTCTCAAGGTTATCGGGTCACGGGCCAGAACACTCCCCCCTTTAGACAACTGAGTGGGCCATCATAAACTCTGCTATAAACCGCAGCGGGTGCATTTGCGCATGTGCGGGTGCACTTGTGCATGCACAGGGCACATTTATGGCTATTGTAAACACTTCTGTTTTCGGGGTCATCACCATAGGCTGAGTGGAATGGCGTGTAGCACGGGGCTAGCCCATGGGCCATAGGTTGTGAACCCCTGTGCTATGGTAACAGAATAGGCCAATGATGATGAACCTTGGCTGACTTGGGCTCCTGGGAATTGAAGTTCAAGAACACCTGAAGTGCCAAGGTTCGCAATCACTGGAATAGACCATACTGTCGGTGGCTCAATGCCGAACATCAGACGGCAGTTAACTAACCTGACAATGAGGACTAATGGTGGGAAAAAGTCCACAGGGAAAGATGGTGGTATCCCTTTTACTGGGCACAAAAAGTTCCCTTCTTTCTAATTTAAGACATTCAGAAGATTCAGGGGAAATGAATCATAATAAGTTTACAAACAGGTCACAGAGTAAATATAGAAAGGATATATTTGGAGGCACTGGGATTTGATATCAACACCCCTCTCATTTCATATCAGATTGGCCTAGACCCACTTTGTTTGAATCAGGACGTCTTGCCTAACAATGGACCTTTGTACAAGTACAAAATCAAATCGCTATCTAGTAATATAAATAATGGCTGAAATCCAATAGTTATTTCCAACTAGAGTAGGATCACTGAAT
The DNA here is from genome assembly GCA_030440675.1 of Furcifer pardalis. Classification (NCBI taxonomy): domain Eukaryota; kingdom Metazoa; phylum Chordata; class Lepidosauria; order Squamata; family Chamaeleonidae; genus Furcifer; species Furcifer pardalis. The sequence continues at coordinate 60,907,048 of CP126892.1, read as the reverse complement.
CAATGGAATTTATGGAAGAGTTGACTCATCAAATCCCCACTAATTCAACAAGTCAAGTTGTGACTTACTACTGGATTTCAGCCAATGTCATTCTAATGGTGCAATTGAATAATTATTTAATATTTCCAACTTCTCCACTTCTGCTGTAATTAATTCTTTAGCAGGATGAAAATTAACAGAAACTCTGGCAAAGAGCACATCACCTGAACTCTGCTTTAGCTTAAACCCATCTTGATATTCTCTTAGACTTAGAACATTCCCACAGCACCACTGCGGGTACTGGTGGTGGGGGAAGGCACAACTCCTGATGCTTTAATCCTCTTAGCTGTATGAAACCTCCACTAAAATTACTGTCATCATCTAACACCCACCTTACTTATTCTGAGCTATAAAATACATATTCCAGAAAACTCAGAATGACAATAGGGTTTTAGTCGCTTTTGTGTAATACGTCGTTCTTAGTTGAGTAATTCAAGACAAAACTTCTGAGATTATCCAGCTAATATCAGTTTAAGAACAGACACTCTGAAAACTTTTTTGCCCAACAAAATGAAAAAGGAATGTCTTATTACTGATAGGCTGCTTACCTCCCAAGTTCATTCCAGCCTGAAGGCATTTCTGTAATCGGCAAGCTGGACAGTTTTTCCTTCGAATCTTGTCAATTATGCAGTCATTCCGTCCTGCACATAAATAATTGTGCTGCCCTGCATTGACAAAAACAAAAAACCATACCATCAACCATCTGGATTCACAGCACTATAAATGGATTTTATTGTTCTTTTTTTAAACCTGAATCTGCTGGAGCAGTTGGAGAGCTGTAAGCTATTAAATCACCTTTTAGTGTAACCAAAATAGGCAAAACGACAAAATGTTGCAGCACTTTAAACATTAGCACATTTATTGTGGCATGTCTGTCCACTGTAGCCTACTTTCTACAAAGCATAAAGCATTTGCATTGTACGGTAATACAGCCAATACTATGCATTATTACAGGGAAAAGACTAAATATAAAGTGACCAGGATTTTTGTTGTTGCTTAAGTCTGTGGTACAGAGGCACGTGGACATTGTAAACTGAATGCACTGTCCTGTCTATCATCCTTGAAAAAGAAAATATGATAGCGCTAGGAAAAAGATAAACAGCAATAGCAATTACAGTAATACCTCATATAACATTAGTATCGAATAACACTAAAATCGCATAACATTAAGGAATCTGGGAGGAAGAATTGCATCAGATAACATTAAGATCCTATGGGATGCTTCAGATAACAACCGCTAAAGCCTGTGTGGTTACAATGTATCTCTATGGATCCCATAGAGGATCAGATAACACTAAAAATCATATAACACCAAGATTTGTGGGACCAGGTTTTAGTGTTATATGAGGTTTTACTGTACACTTATATACTGTCCCATAGCACTTAGTCCACTCTCTGGATGGGTCACAAGTTAATTAGCATTTTGCCCCAACATGGTAGGTACTCATTTTACCAATCTTAGATGGATGGAAGGCTGAGTTCCCATCAGGATCGATCTCACAATGATTGAGCTGCAGTACAGCAGTTTAAGCGCTGTGCCACCAAGGCTCTAATAAAAGATAGTAGCTATACTGATCAGTGGCTTAGAGGGGGTACACAGAAAGAGCCTCCTAGAAGATTGTGGTATTTTTGAACCACAATCACTCATACCCTGATAATGGCAACCTTGTGTTGCCAGCTTATCTTTCTCACACTGGGTCAGGCAAAAGGAACTGCAGAATGAACTCACCAAAAGGTGCCTTCATTTTGGCAGTTTCACATCTAGCCGAGACATTGGAGAAGAAGAAGTGGGTTAGAGCATGTTTTCTGCAGAAAATCTAAAATAGATTTTTAAGCATAGGAGGAAATTATGGCCAAAAATGTAATAGATATTATGAGCGTGAAGGAAAGGTAGAAGATAAAATCTGCTTTTGGGGATCACCCAGTGAAATGGATTGCCAGTAGAACAGGGATGGGAGAAATGGTTCCTTCCCAGGCGTTGTTAGGCTCCTGCTCCCATCATCATTGGTGCCATGGCTACAAGAATGAATGGAAGGTGGAATCCAACATCATCTGGAGAAACACAGCCATTTCCACCTTCCTTAGACAAAAACACTTCAGATAGATTCAGACAGAAAGATAAACCAGAATTTATCACCATTTGTTCTGCTTTTTTTTTTACTGTATGCATTCTGAAAACTGTATGTCCAAAGTTCAGATAACAATTAGCCTTAAATTAAACACGTATACTGTATATCAAGCAAATCCATAAGGGTTTCATTCTTTTGTTAAAAGTTTAACAAGAACAATTTTCACTACAAGTTTCAAAAAAGTTTCTTGAATCCATATATACTTTACAATGTGACACAGAAAAGTCTGCTGACAAGATCTTTAAATGGCACTTCATTTCTATAGCACAAATTTACATTCTGGCTGGAGAATATGGAATATTTAAATACCTATATTTATACTGCAGATGCAATTATCCTCTTTTCAGTGATGACAACCAATGAAGAAAAGTATCCCTTCCAGCAATCCTGATGACTATCAGAATCACATTTATACGTTCAAGGAAACCCATGTTAAAAATATTTTATGAATATCCAGTAACACACATTTGTCCATGTATACTGTATACTCAAGAGAAAGTTGGCCACTTAATCCCCAAAGAACTACTCCATAGCAAACTCGCTTAATTTATTCAGGCTTCCAGCTGAAGAACAATTGGAACCAGGCTCGATAACTGACAATCATCAAACCAAATCAAGCTACTTCCAAGGAAATCTGCCAGCATCTCAGCTGCTAAATTTTTCCTCCCTCTTCTCCATTCTTACCTGAATGACTTGAGATATAGAGGGAGCCTGACCTTAGAACGGGGATTCTTAACCTGTAGCCAATGGGCCGGATACAGCCTGCAGTGCCATTTTATGTGGGCCCCCACCCCCTCCACCACACCAAGCAGTACCCTGCGATGGAGGAAAGGCAAAATGGCCATCTGTCCCCCGAAGCTGTCTGAGGTAGCATGACCAGGCTCCCAACTTAAAGAGGAAACAAAGCGTCCTCCATCAGATCCCTTTGGCAAGGTGAAAGAGGAGGACACACATCATGGTCCACCTAGCCAGTGGGCGACCTATCCAAATGGCTAAAAAACCACATGCAGATGGACTTGATTTCTGAAGTCCATTTGCATGTGTGGAATGTTGTTGTGGAGACATCTACCAAAGTGCGGACTCCTCACTAAAAAATGACTCCAAGGTATTTAAGGTCACATATCTAGCTGCTTTCTCTCCCTCCTCCATTTTCAGGAACTTATACAGAGCTTAATAAATATACTTTTCCAAAGAACAACTCCTAGAATTTTCTGTTGAGTAATAAGGTAACAGAACAGAACAGCACTTTCTATTCTCTGCTCCAGTTAAAATTCAGGCCAGAATTCAGTGTTTCACTATCCAGTGATGGTCAAAAGGTAGATCAGCCATAGAAACAAACAAAGCTTGATTCCCATTTAGTGGTATGTTTTATTTGACATGACTCTAGTTGTGTAGACCAGAATGGCTTCTTTGCTATTTCTCATGACAAATGAGCGCAGAAGATGAAACTAATAATATGTCTATTTCTGTAACAGACAATATTAATCACTTCTCTTATCACCTTTACAATGTCAACAGAGTATACCATTGACACACCTACCTGGCCTCAATGGCCTGCACTGCTTAAAAGCTAAACTGATTATAGGTCTCTCTCTAGATCAGGGATTCTCAATGTGTGGCCTGTGAGCTGGGTGCGGCCCCCGGTTAGTGGTGGACATCAGCAGGTTCCCACCAGTTCACCAGATGGGTCCCTCTGCCCATCCAAGTTTTGAAATAAAGTAGCCCCAATTCGAGTGCAATGCAGGGCTTTCTCCCTGGCCACACTCACCATACCATGCCCACAGTGTGGTAGTAATTTTTTTTTTAGCACACCACTGCCCTCGTACCATTTCATGTGGCCTACACTGCCTCCACCACACCCGGAAGTGCCATGTGGTGGAGGAAGAGCAAAATGACTGTCCAGTCCCCCAAACTGTCTGAACGAGCGTGACCCAGCCCCTGGCTTAAAAAGGATGAGAAGTCCTGCTCTAGATGCAGCAGACTTCAGTTTGGTCAAAGGATGAAACCAGTGATGGGATGTAACAGGTTCTCACCAGTTCGCCAAAAACGGTAGTAACTTTCCCCAATGTCCCGGAGAACCGGTAGTAGCTTTTGGGGGGAACAACCTTTGGGTCTTATCTTTTCACTGGTTCCCCCACTGCGCATGCACACCAAGCACTTGGTGTGCATGCATGCCTACAGTGCTTGGGGTGCATGCACAGCTTCCTTGCTGTCCTCCCAAGCGGACAGCTTCCTATAGCCTGCTTCCCAGAGTAAGTGACTCACCTTTGGATGTGGTGTGTCTGTGTGTATTTTAATGTGTATTTAATACTTTTACCTATATTGACGTACTACCACAGTTCCTAAAAAGGCCTGGCAGCCTGGCTTGGGGTTTTTAAGCAAAGTCTTGGAGTTACCTCATCAATAAGCTACATCTGTGCAGTTCCAATTGCTGTTCCAATTGGAGGACCCTTAAGGAGGTACCGCTGTTTTAAATTTACATTAAGGCATATTATCCTAGAGAACCGATACGATGACCATATCCATCTTGCAACATGGTGCTGCCCAGGCACTTATACTAACAGGTGATGGGTTTTTGTGTTTGGGGTGCGTGGGTTGATTGATTTATGTTTGGGGTGGGTGTATTTTAATGTAATTTTTATTTATGTATTTATTTATTTAATTTATTTACGAGTTTGTGTTGTGGGTAAATGGGTGGGAGGGTGCATTGAGAGGTGTGTGTGTGCTTATTTTTATTTTATTTTATTATTTTTATTTTTCCTTTGGCTATGCCCATGACATCATGATGCCATGACATTAGTTCCGCCCACACTGTGATGATGTCACGGTGTAGTAGTAAAATTTTTGACATCCCACCACTGGATGAAACCAAATCTACAAACATAGCAAGCTCCTCTGGGCATTCAAGGAAGATGACCAAAGAACTGGAATGACCTGCCAATGGAGAAAAGGGAACAATGCGATCTCTGCACTATACATGGAGAAAAACATTCACAGCAACAAGGTGACTCTTGTAAAAGTTTTGACTTGGAAGCACTTGGAACCCCCTGCCACCCTGAGTTTCCTACCTCCCCTCTAGAAGGCAACCATTTAAAGAGAGCAGCCCTGCCAGCCTATGTGACCAGGTAGAAATAAAAAGAAGGTGGAAACAGTATGCTAAAGATTGATACAAAAGAAATAAAAAGATGGCAGACTCTTTTGAAGAATTTTTGAAATGGTAGCTGTTTTAACATTTGTTTCAAACATATCAGAGAATAAACAAACAGAAAGACAAAAAACATGTGGCACTTTAAAGACTAACTGTTGTATTTTAGTGTTAGCTTTTGTGGATCAAGTCTGATGAAGTGGACTTGATCCACAAAAGCGAACACTAAAATACAGTGGTTAGTCTTTAAAGTGCCACAACATTTTTATGTCTTTTTGTTTTGTTTACTCTCTGATATCTTTTGAAGAAGAATCCTATGATGAAGAACTTGCAATTCCAGAAAGGGAAGTGAAAGCTGTTCTAAAAGTACAGTACCTGGAAGAAATAAATCACCAGGAGGAGGTGGAATATGAATAACGTGAAGTTCAAGATGCTATGACTTATACCAGGGATTTTCAACCTGTGGCCCATGGGCCAGATGTGGCCCACAGCACTATTTCATGTGGCCCCCGCCACAGCAGGAAGTGCCATATGGAGGAGGAAAGTCAAAATGGCTTCCGGCCACAGAAGCTGTCTGAGGGAGCGTGACCTGGTACCCAGCTTAAAAAGGTTGAGAACTTCTGACTTATACCTTATATGGAACAAGAAATACCTGATGTTCAAGCTGGATTTTAATAATGAAAAGACATGTGAGAACACATTGCAAATGTCTGTTGCACCAAAAGTGTTCAAAATATCAGCCTGTACTTTAAAAATTGCAGCAAAGCTTTTGATTGTATGAATCATGAGAAACTATGGGTGTGCCTCAGCACTTGATTGGCCTTATTATTGTGACATTAGTACAGAATATAGAAAGACAGGATGGTTTTCCATAGGCAAAGGTTTCAGACAAGGATGCATTTTATCCTTTTATCCACTTGATTGGCCTTATTATTGTGCCATTAGTACAGAATATAGAAAGACAGGATGGTTTTCCATAGGCAAAGGTTTCAGACAAGGATGCATTTTATCCTTTTATCCATTCAATCTGTATGCAGAACATACAGTGCAGAAAGCCAAACTAGAGTCAGGTGAAGGCGAAGTTAAAATTGGAGGAAGAAAAATCAATAATTTAAGATATGCAACAAGCTTCCTTCCTACTCCAGGACAGTAGTATTGCTATCACGCGCAAAGTGGCGGGTTTTTGTGCACAGGCTAGTAGGATACGTCGGCTGCTGACTAGGAAGTCTAGTGTGGCTCTATAGTTTACTGAGATTGCTCCCGCACTGAGCAGCTGACCTACACTACTTATTATGTTATCTCTTCACCCTTATCATTATTGGATTTTACTCAGTTTTTAAATTTTGAATGGATATGTTTTTAAATAATATATTTTAACTATATTTTAAGCATTTAAATTTTAAAAGTTTATCTCCATTTTACTGTGCTGGTCATTGACTGTAATAAAGTGATTGATTGAAGATATGCCGATGACACCATTTTACTGGCAGAAAACAGAAGACTTGAAATTACTTTTGATGAAAGTGAAAAAAAGAAAATGCCAAAGAAGGATTGCAGCTGAACTTTAAGAAAACAAAAATTGTCACTACAAAAGAACTACACAACTTTAAAGTTTGCAATAAAGAAACTGAGATAGTGAAAGATTTTGCATATCTTGGTTCAATCATCAAGCCAAAATGTCATAAGAAGACTGAGACAAACAGCAATGAAGAAAATAAAAAGAGTGTCAGGTATAAGGATGTTTCATTGAAGACCGAGAACAAAATTGTTCACACTACTGGACTCCCAATCACCTGGACACTAAAGAAAGCTGATAGGGATTAAATGGTGTGTTTGAAATATGTTGTGTTTTATGCATTTTTGGAACATTTTGTTAGCCTCCCTGGGTCTTTTTGAGGAGGGTGGTATAGAAGTTTGATTAATAAATAAATAAATAAATGGTGCTGGAGGAGAACTTTGTGGACTACCACAATGATAAACAAGTTGGTCTTAGAGATTATCAAACAAATCATGAAAAGGTGAGACTCTCTGGAAAAGACAATACGGTGCTGCTGGAAAAGGTGAAAGGTAGCAAGGAAAGAGGAAGACCAAATACCAACTGGATTGACTCTCAGTCTAAGGAACCCACTGGCTTGAGATTACAAGAGCCAAGCAATGGCATTGAGAGCAGAACATTTTAAAGATCACTTATTCAGAGGGACTCCAAAAGTCAGGGCAATAAGAATGTAAGAACAAAGAATATATTGCTATTACTTATAGCCCTTGTCTGTTCTTTTCAAAAGTGATTAATTTTTTTTTTGGGGGGGGGGATGGAGATGGATAGACAGATAGATAACACAATACCTCCGCTGTGTTACATATGATTATAATAGTTTTCATTTTCAGTAGCAAATGTCTTGAAAAACAAAATTGCTTTCAAAATTATTGACAATATCTTTATTTCAAGCTTTTAAAAATCTCACTGTATGTTAGAGCAAAACCAGAAACATACAGGTGTAACTCTTTCTTTCTTTCTTTACTCACTGGCTTCTGCATTTTCATTAAAAAAAGATCTTTCTTGCAGAGAACAGATTTTTTTTTTCTTAGTACAGTAGTTGCCAACTGCCCAGCAACGGCAGCCTATGTTTGCACTCACTATTTTAGGCTACATCACATGTCAATTACATAACCTTGTTTCACTGCTCTTGAACTGGTTAGAACAACCTGGGGAACAGAGTAGGGCAGCCCCTCAAAAATCCTGAAATGCAAATGCAGCTGCCTGTCCAAAAACACCTTATAAAATATTGCAGTTATGTACAGTCTTTTCATAACTGCTTACTTATTTTTCCACAGCCTAAAAACTCATGATAATTAACCTTCCCAATTCTGTTTAAACCAGAGGAGTCTGCTTGTGGAATAGAAAGTAAAAATAATAATGATCCACACTGTTCAGGTTTATGTATTCTAATTTAATTTGAGTGTAATTTTCCAAAGTTAAATGAAGTGTGTACCACTAGCTTGCAAAGTCTTGGAGTTAATGGGTCAAAGTACAGTCAAACCTCGCATAAAGAGCGCCTCGCTTAAAGAGTAACCCGCTTCAAGAGCAGAATTTTCTCTGAATGTTCACTTTGCTTAACAAATAAAACCAACCAAAAAACTCGCTTAACAAATAAATTGGGGTCTGCAATCCCCCCCCCCCATTGGTCATTTACAATGGTGTTTCGCTTAAAGAGCAAACCTGTGGAACGCATTATGCTCTTTAAGCGAGGTAGAACTGTACCTCCTGTTAGCATACAGATCTAACTGGCTCAAAACTCCAGTGAGCTATGAACAATGACAGGATTTCCAGGGATGTGTTCAGAAAGAAGGAGGAAGAGCAATGTCTAAGAACGTGCCAAGAAAATTACCAGGAACGTTCTTAAATCTTCCCACCTGACTACAGATATTTCCAAAAGTAATGCTTGTGATCTTTGGTGTCAATGGAATGTTCTTGGAACCCAGAGTTGGAACATCTTTTTTGAATATTTTCCCCAGACTTCAACTGCCAGCAATGCCAGTGGATATGATGGCTATAAGGTCCTGGAAGGTGGAATCCAAAAGCATTTGAAAAGTCTTTTACACTACTATTTTTGACCATGCTGAAGAAAACACAAAGGCTGTAATCGCAAAGAGAAATCTGTTTCACACCGGACTGCTTTATGTTTCACGCATGAAACAACCTAAAGCAATAAACAATTCACGTCTCTGTTGGAACACCACCTAGATTATGTTAATATCACTGTTGTTATACCTGAGACTGTGCTTTTTACCTTACAATTAAGCTTTCAGATTCCTTACTGTTTACTGGTAGATTTAACCTTCAGTCCTAACAACTCATCCATAATGTTTTTAAAGACAGCTTTGATTTCTATTGTTATACAAAAATGAACCTGTAAATTTCTGCTCCAAATATGTGAATTAGTACCATCTGTGGGTCTGCCTTCTACAGCACCAACATCCAGAACCTGAAGACCCCCTTCATCCTGCTAAAGGTGGAGAAGGTTCTAAAATGGGATCTTAAGCTTCATAAAGCACCTGAATTTGATGGGTTCCATAAGACTGAATGGCTGGCTGTCCACCATCAACTCAATGGGTGACCTATAGCAAGATTGGAAACTAGCATCTCAAGGCCCTCATGTCTGTCCCACTCCATAATGGGCTGTATTTAACTTCTGTTTCTTTTTGAGGAAAGACTAGCATTGTATTCATGTTGACTATGCACTAGCAGATTTATGGTGGTGTCATGGTCTGGCTAACTCTGGAAGGCAGATATATGGGACGGCTAAAAACTGCACTAAAATGAAAATGATCCATTATCAACACTCTGCCTCTTAGAGGGTGACCCAGAAAAGTCCACTGGCAAATTCTGCATTTCCTCAAATAACAACAACACTGTGCCCTCAAGTCTTCTAGGAAGAGCTAACGGTAACATGGCTGTGGGGAAATCTGCTGTCAGCTTCTCCATCATCCTGCTGAGCTCTCAGGGAATGCCAACATGTTATTCACCAATGAAGCTGTCACCATTGTGCCAGTGCTACTCAATGGTTCCACAATAACAGGCCATTTTTCAGTGTAGTGAGAATGAATAGGTTTCATGGTTGTTCAGTCGCACAGTCGATTCCAACCCCATGGACACTTGCACGCCAGGCACCTCTATCTTCCACCATCCCCCTCAATCCGCCCAACTCTGTGCCCATTGTGTCGACAATACCATCTAGCCATCTTATACTGCTAGAAGTTAACTTCCCTCTGAAAAGTTAGTGCTTCTATGGATTTATTGTAGGTTATACCCCTTATTTCACCTCTCTTTACTAGCTTAGATTATTTCTATTACTTCTTTTAACTTTAATGGCCTTTATATATTTTTTAATCTCTTATCTTCATTCTTGTTCTACATCTTAATTCAGTCAGAATATTTTAGTTCTTTCCTCCATCACTATCATGGTTTATTTTATTTTACTCACTAACTAGAAGGATTTTCAAGTTAGTTTTATCAACAATGGGGAAAATCTTTAAAAGATACGGTGTTTTAATTTCTTAATTCCTTGTTTTTCATAATTTTTAGTCTTCTTACTTTTCTGTAAAAACAAATCCAAAAATACCAGCTAAATTTAAAGGACGATAACAAATCTACTTCCTTGCTTTTCATATTTTTTATTCTTCTCACTTTTCTGTAAAAACAGACCCTAAAATAACATACCAGCTAAATTTAAAGGGCCAAACAAATATTTAAGCAACATAAGAAACAATTACAGTATGTCTCAACCATATTTTCTCAAGAGAGTTAGACACTTCTTAGTAATTCCTATGCATATTAATTTCACATCTGCAGTTTTCCCTCTCTAGTTTCATTCTTCAGAAAGATCCCCCATTCTCTCTCTGTCATACTTCTCCTGCAAGTATCTGTCTACAAAATTTCACTGTCCAATAATATCATATTATTAGAAACACTCTGCATTCGCAGAGTAACTTGAAAGTGTATTCTTGACCCACAGCTGCAGAAAACCAGCAACGTACATGACAAAGCCTTGTGCCCCTATCCCAAGTACAGCTTAATCCATGTGCTCAGCAGAAATTAAACTCAACATATGGAGGGGGGGGGGAGAGAAACATTGAGCTCCACCTTATTCTTGCTTTTTTGTGTGGAAAGTTAAGCAATAGCAATTATACTTATATACAGCCACATATATATAGCTTAGTGGGCAGTTCACAATGTAATTGGCATTTTGCCCCCATCATGCTGGGTAGTCATTGGAAGAATGGAAGGCTGAGTCAACCTTGGCACCCATCAGGCTTGAACTCACAACACTGGCTGCAGTACAGCACTTTAACCACTGTGCCACCAGGGCTCTGGTTAACTCTGATGAGAAGCAATTAGAGTAAAACTTCAACTTACGGAAGTCTTGTTTTATGGAAAATTCGACTTACAGAAGGAAACTTTGGGGAAACACATCCTGATTTACACAAAAACTTGCATTATGGAATGGGTTTCCCCAGAGTTCATTCCGTCTGGAAGAGTCTCGCATTGGCTCCCCTGGCACCCGGACAAACCACTTCTGGAAACAGCAGCAAAAACAAGGCAATCATTGGAGCTGCCACCGTGTGGGGTCCCCAAGCAGCTGGACAAACCGCTCCTGTTTGTTGTCAATCCTCAGGAAGAAGCACCAGCGTGGAAAAGGTAGGGAACTTAGCTTCGTTGTCCCCTTTTACTGTGTGCTCTGTATTTTCTGACTTTATTTTAAGGTCAATGGATCTCAGCAGTTGTGGGGGGGGGGGCTGGGAAGAGGGGGTATTCTTAGGGGCTTCCCCTTTATCTCCCGTACCTCAAGAACTCCCCTCTTCTCCACCCCAGCCACTGATCAGCTGGGGAGTTTGATTGTTCAAGGTGCGGAGGTACAGTCAAACCTCGCATAAAGATGCCTTGCTTAAAGAGTAACTCGCTTAAAGAGCAGAATGTTCGCTTTGCTTAACAAGAAAAACCAAGCAAAACCTCAACAAATAAATCAGGGTTCGCAATCCCCCACCACCACCACCAGAAGTCACAATCGGTCACTTACAATGGTGTTTCGCTTAAAGAGCAATCCTGTGGAACACATTATGCTCTTTAAGCGAGGTACAACAGTATGGGATAAAAACGGGTAATCCTTGAAGAACATCCCCTTTTCTTCACCCCAGTCCCTCACCAGCTGGTGGGATCGATGGGGTTTTTGGGAGAGGATCGTGTCTGGCATTTTTTGGATTTTTTGGGGATGTTTTTGGATTATTTTTTTAATTATTATTTTGTACGGTTGGGACCATTTTTATTTTTTAATGCGGTCCTATGGGAAATTGTGGCTCAACTTACAGAAAAACCGAGTTATGGAAAAAGTCCTTAAATGGACTGATTTTATAATTATAGAATCTAAATATAATGGGGGGAAACGGGCTACAACTGAATCCCGGCAAGACTGAGTGGCTATGGGTAAGAGGCCCTATGTTATCCCGGGAGCTTCCAGCTTTGGTTCTGGATGGGGCAGTCTTGTCCCAAACAGACCCGGTGCGTAATCTGGGGGTCCTCCTGGACTCATGACTACTGTTCGAAGAACAGGTGGCAGGCGTGGCCAGGAGGGATTTTGCACAACTTCGTGTGATATACAGTTACGCCCACTCCTAGACCGGGACTACTTGCTCAGGGTCACACATGCACTGGTCACCTCCAGACTTGATTACTGTAATGCGCTCTACATGGGGCTGCCCTTGATGACCATTCGGAGACTTCAGCTGGCCCAAAATGCGGCTGCTCGGGTAGTGATGGGGTGCAGGCGCTATGCTCGAGCCTCACCATTGCTCCGGCAGCTGCACTGGCTGCCAGTCTGTCTCCGGGTGCAATTCAAGGTGCTGGTCATTACCTTTAAAGCCCTATATGGTAGTGGGCCAGGATACCTTAGAGACCGTGTCACCCCAAGAACGTTGGTCCATCCCACCAGGGTGGATCGGAGAGGCTCTCTTGTAATTCCATCAGCTAGAGAGGTGCACCTCTCTAGCACTAGGAGGAGGTCCTTCTCCGTGACCACCCCGGCCCTATGGAACATCCTGCCAATTGAGCTACGACAACAGACAGGGGTCCTGCCCTTCCGGAAGGGCCTTAAAACCTGGCTGGCAGGACAAATTTGGGGATCAAAGAATGCTGGATCTCAGGTTGGGTGGCTAATCAGATGAGACAGCCACCCTCTGCTCTTACCTCCTTACTCCTGCCCTTGTTCTTTTAAAATTTCTGTAATTTTGTAATTTGAAAATGTTCAATTCCTTTTTAGCCTAATTTTTTAATATTGTATTCTCACATTTTTTTATATTGTTAATAGTGAAGTAAATCTTGATAACGATGGTTTTAAATTATGTATTTTTAAACCTGTTTTGTAAGCTGCCCAGAGTTGGGATTACCCGGTTGGGGTGGGATAACAAGTTAGAACAAATAAATAAATAATTATAGAATCTAAATATAAATCTAAATAAATAAATAAACAAATTCGGGATTTTACTATACTTCACATGTAGAACATCTTCAGGTGATAAGGATGCCTGTTTTTGAGGGTTTCCTAATAGAAACAACAGTTTGTTTCAGATTTAGCTAATAAATTCAAATATTGGGAGCTGTGATGGCTCAGTAGTTAAGAAGCTCGCCTTGTTAGCTGGAAGGCCAGCAAATCAGCAGTTTGAGATCCAGCATGATGGATTGAGTGCCCGTCTCTGTCCCAGCTCTTGGGGACATGAAAGGAGCCTCATTCGAGCATCCCCTGAGCAGAGTTTCTCCATGAAAAATTCTTTCAAACCAGAATAATTTCTCACATGAAATTATTATTATTAATTCAAATATTTTCCTCACACGTTAAGCTTAACCACAGCCTGAACATTTGAAAATAATCAATGGTATGCATGGCTCTCTACACAGATATACACACAATTAAAGAGGGCATAGAAACATTGAAAACTACTTTCTACTGAGTCAAATGTAGTACAGTCCTGTCCACTATGTTAAGTAGTTCTTCACAAGGTTTCAGGCAGGATTTTTCCCTTCTTACACGAAGAGTCTTGGCATTCCTTTGTAGTCTCCTATGTAAGTACTAACTAGGTTCAATCCTCTTAGCTTCTAAAATTAGACTGTCTTGGGTGTGTTAGGATGATGTGACGATATGATATTAGGCTCATCATACATTGACAAGTCTGCACACTTCTTCAAAGATAGATGCTAACTAGAGTAACTCTTTTCAATGAAGACAACCATGTTTCTGGAACTTGAAGATGTTGTCCAAAACATTTTGAAAGGTGTTACTGTTTCTTTTGGGCTTCTGGCAAAATAATTTCTAATTTCAATGTAATTATTTTCATTTCTTGTTTTAGAACTGCTGTTGTTTAATTACTGCTATTACTGCTACAGTTTTACCATCATAATCTCAAAAAAGATTGCTTTTCCAGGATTGACAGAACACTGAACAATTGCATACCATCAGAAACTAAGAATGTACTGCATCATTTCATCTTCTCTTTTTATTTGCAAATGAATTTATTAAATTCCTTATAGTATTATCTAATAGATAATAGAAAATAGTATTATCTAATAGGGACTGCAGTGGTTTAAGTGGCTAAGATGCTGACAGGAAGGCGGGAGGTCAGCAGTTCAATTCCTGAGTACTGCAGGACGGAATGAGCTCTTGTCTTTGTCCCAGCTCCTGCCAATCTAGCAGTTCAAAAGCAAGAAACTGCAAGTAGATAAACAGGGACCACTTCAGTGGGAAGGTAAACAGCATTCCGTGCGTTCCACTGTCTATTCATGCCTGCCACATTACCACAGAAACATCTGCAGAAGCAGACAACTCTGGCTCTTCGGGTTTGAAACAGAGATGAGCACTGAACTCTAGTCTCAGATACGACTGGCTTTCGAGCAAGGAAAATCTTTACCTTTATTATCTAAATAATTTTCCATATGGGCAGCAAACCTAGGATTCTCAGTCTTCAATATAATAATAATTATCGCATGACATCAAGTCAATTCTAACTTGTGGTGACTCTTTCGAAGGTTTTCTAGGTACAGAATACACAGAAGTGGTTTACTGTTTCCTTCTTCTTGGCAGCCTGGCCAAGGGCAAACAGGCTGACTCTTCTCCAGGGATATACAGCAAGGAATTGAAACTGGCAGCCTATACCTGTATACCTAAACCACTGAATTATCCAGGCAGCCAGTTATAGTCATTCTCAAAAGCAACTCTAATTAACATGTTCATGCTGGGGGGGGGGGGGGGAGTATTTATTTCTTTAAAACAGGAGTGCCCAAACTATGGCCTGTGAGCCAGATCCAGCCCACGGTACCAAATCATCCAACCCACACAGCCCTCTCTGCTCCTGGAACCGTAAGTATAATGCACCCGTGCATGTGCAAAATGCTGCCATAAATGCACACGTGGCTGTAGGAAACATGTTTATGGCAGCCATGGGTGCATTTACAGCAGCGTTTTGCACACGAGTGGGCACGATTTATTTACGCCTCCAGTGGGAGGAACCATGTGACCAGCCCACAGCCTGAAAAGTTTGGGCACCCCTGCTTTAGAAGATGTGGAATGCATGCTTACTTTGTGATAAGTGGGGTTAGAATGCATTTTTTCCACCATCACATTCTTGAAAATAAAATGGGTCATGAAATGCATTTATAGGGTCAGCATATCTTTAAAACTCATATAGGCTCTCTTTCATTCTTCATATAACCCTACCTTGCAGCCTCTTATACCTCTTTGCAGAGAGAACTCAAAATACAGTGGAACCTCATACAAAAATTGCCCCGTATAGCAATAAAAGTGCATAACAATTAGGTTTTGGGAGGAAATGGCGTCCCGCATAACAATTTTCCCTATGGAAAAAAATTTGTACAACAATTTTTCAATGAGAAAAACCACTTAGCCAAAAAAAAAAAATCATTCTACGATACATCCCATAGGGAAAATTGCTATACTATGCATGTATCGTATAGCAATTGTTTCGTACAACAATTAAAATCGTTGTATGAGGTACCACTGTACTTGTCTTCAAAGGAAGGTGGTAAACATATGCTTTATGAACTATGTTGCCAGGATTGCTAAAAAAATATGTAGAAGTACAGAATGGGTATCCATTAAACTTAACAAAAGCTTAAATATGAATTTCTGATAAACAGGATGTGTTAACAAAATAAGAAATTGGTCAATTAAAATGCATTATCTTTCATAGGTAATACTTCTCATTCCATAATCAGTGCATTAGATAAACACAATTATTCTGTACATCTTGTTCTGTACATTTCTTTCTCTTCCTTCCTTCCATAAATTCCAATTTACTTTTTATAATTATGTTTCAATTTTCTCAGGTCATGGAGATGTTTTTCCTTCTTCTGCATTAAGTTTTCAACATCCTCCAAAGATTTGTTCTTCAACATATGTATTATGAAACTACAAATATTTAAAAAATACCAGTAAATATTCTGGTAAATCTCATTATCGTATTTCATGCAGTTGATCTGATAACCTTACTACAGAGGCAGACAGTCCTTTACAAACAATTGCTTTTGAAATACAGAATGCACCTAAAATAGGAGAAATTTTCCATAGCTGAAGGTGACCTTCCAAGCATTACTTTAACTTTGCTTCATGTTCTAATGATGCCTAATAAAGAACTTAGTTTATTTAGATTAGCCTTATCAGAAAGATAACTGTTGGTCTTATCTTGTTCTGCTGGGTGGTTCACTAAAGAAACAGAGGAGGAGTGAACAGGTTCAGGAAAGCATCTGTAATGTTTCAAACTGTACATTTCTTCAGACCTTTTATATTTTATAAAATATTAAATTCCAACGAATAAAGTTCATCAGTATCAACTGACCACTGATACTACCTAGGTCTCTCTTGATCGAAAGCCAATTGCATCCAATTCATCTCCATTTACAACCAAAGAGTCAATGCTGTCTGCGTCGGCAGACGTTTCCATGATCACGTGGCAGGCATGACTACATGCCGGAGCGCACAAAGCACTGTTACCTTTCCCGTGCAAAGCAATACTTGCTTATCTACTTGCAAATGTTTGCTTCAGAACTGCTAGGTTGCCAGGAGCTGAGAGAGATGACAGGAGATCACTCCATGATGCAGGACTCGGGTCTCGAACTGTCGACTTTTGAGTCGTCAAGTTCAGCATCTTAACCATTAAGCCACCATAGTCTTTCTGATACTACCTATAACTCACTAACTCCAGTCGACTTGCAAGACTGGCTTCATGGCAGTTTAAATATGTATTTCACCTAGGAACAGAGAAAGAACTGAATAAACTCTCTTAATATTGTAGCAGATGGTTGGAACATCCACCTCAAAACTCTCTGCTCTGATTGGCATTTGCTCACCAGTTTTTCAGGTAGGAATCCTCCACAGAGATCCTGGTATTGCCTGGCAGTCCCCCATCTAAGTAGTCCTGAACCTTCTGAGCTTCTGAAATCAGACATGACCCATGTTCAAGTAGTATGGGAAACAACCTCCTTCTGACTATTTGCTCAAACCACACCCTTCTTCAATGAAGCAAATAAAGTTGTTTTGAACTTACAAAAGCTTCATTTTTAATCATCATGGGAAGATGTATAAGAGAGAGAAATAGCGAAGGGTGATGCTTTAAATTCAGCTACAAACTTCAGGAAACCCAATACTGAAATCAATTAGAAGTGACCTTGGGAAGCAAACATAGGCGTAACATTTTAGAGTGTAAAGGATAACAAACACTTTACCCAGACACCTAAAATTGCACTCCTTATGTCTTGATTAGTTAATCTAGGATAACTACAAAGTTTGGCTTCTACTTTACAAATTAGCACCTTCAATCTTTACAGAAGCATGACTGAAAGAGGAAGAAATCACCCTTTTACACCACTTTGTATACAAATATATACAAGAGGCCTGGCCTCTTAATTACCATGTATTTCTCAGCAATAGACATAGTTGTCCCTTAGAATGGCCAGAAGAAAAGGATATAGATTATTTCTTTATTCGTGTCAGAGGCACCACCAGAAGTAGGGGATATAGATGAAAAATATGAGTTTAAAAACTGTATCCATGTAAGGAAGACAGAGCACTGCAATATTTTATCTTGTGACTGAACTTGCTCTACTGCAGTCTTTTGACTGATGCTGACATTGAGCAAGGACAGATGTGAGGAAAGGAGCGAGGCTCAGAGTATTAACTCAAAGCTATCACAATAAAACTGAATAAGGGGGAAATATTAAAGGACATCTGATATTTTAAGCCATTTAGAGTACACAGATAGATCCTCCTCAAAGATTGTGGTATTTCTGAACCACAATCAGGTGTACCCTGGTAACGACAACCTTGTTGTGTCGGCTAATCTTTCTCACACTAGGCTAGGCAAAAGGAACTGCAGAATGAATTCACCAAAAAGTGGCTTCATTTTGGCAGTTTGACGCATGGCCTAGACACGGAGGAAGAGGCTGTACAAATAGAAACAACTGCATCACCAGGGATATGTCAGTTGATTTCAGTATTGTATATCACTTGACATGCACAGCCTGAGATTCTACAGGAAGTAATCCCTGATACCAAAATGAAAGAAAGCATCCTGGCAATGACTTCATCTCTCCAGAGTGCCAGGATGTTGCCAATATTAAAGGAGCTACCAGTCACAAAAATACTAATATTTAAAACTGAAATTGAAAAAAAAACAGGCCCACGAAGCAACTACAGTCCCTCCAAACATATTGAACATCTCCTACCCTTCTTGCCTATTGACTAAATTAATTAAGACTGAATGCTGTTGATTAAATTATCTGAGAAGAACCTACATTTGTGGTGACTGCCCTAGAACATCAGTATGCAAGCTTGAAGCTTGCCAAATCTACTTTGTGTTTTATCAAAATCCGAAGGTCCAAGGACCAAAGTAACAATCAGGCATACAGTAGACTTTAAGACAATATGATGTCTATGATCCTGTGCTCATCCCAGATAACTGGGATCAGTATCAGAAACAAGTCTACAAATCCATTCAGATAAAACCCCAGTTTTAGCTCTATAATTCTGGAAGGCAGGCAAAGTATTTGAATTATTGCTCTTAAACTCCTGAGACTCACAAATAACTGCTAATCTACCAGTCACTCTAAGATCCACTCACATATATCAATATATCTTCTTCACTGGTATGGTGAAAAGAAATGCAGGGAGGAGACTTCTATAAAGTATAAACTGATAAATATACCCGCAAACCAGTCAAAATTGACTCTGTAAAAAGACTGTTTGAAAATGTTGCACTAAATCAACCCAACAAATAAAACAAATTAATTTTGTATACTAAATGGCTTTTCCATGCTGGGAAGTAGATTATAATAAAATGTAAAGTATTCCCTTAATCTGTTCTCACTTGCTTATACACTGAGGCAGTGTGAGATTTTCCAGAATTGGAAAGAAGTCAAAATCAAAATTCAGAAACAATTAGAAATTTAAGATGCCTTAATTTATGGAGTGGATTTTAAAAAAGAGAGATAGGTATCTAATAGCTAGAAAATCAAACACACACCCCAAAAAGCAAACGTTCTATCACAATATATCACATAAACAAACAAGAAAAGATTTTGTTCATATCAAAAGCAAATAAAAATAAAATAAAAAATAAGAGAGGAGGCGCATGATTGTTTATAAATAAAGATTGCCAGTTTCTTATTTTTCAGATTGTCATTATGTTGCCTCTGGCTTATGACAGCCCTGTACTACCATACGAAAAAATGAAGCAAGATCCCACATGATTTTCCCCTGCTAGCTGAGGGAGCTGTAGTGAGGAAGATTGGGAAAGAAAGTAATGTCACACCAATAAATTATAATAAATGGTATGTTGATGGATTTAGGGAAGATGATTTAGTAAAAGGATGTTACGGAATGTAATAATGTAACAATAATAGTGGTTGCAGAAGTTAAAAAGGATTTCAAGTGTACACAGTCAACAAATTGTTACTAAGCAATAACTTTTAGAAAATAAAATACTTTGCCTTAAAAATCTAGTAGTATTCTATATCCTACCTGCTGATTACTATGGATTAAAATGTAAATATCTTTGGTAATGGTGTAATTTTATGATTTATTGTTGTTAGTTGCTTAGGAACTCTAGGACAGAAAATCACGACAGAATTCTAAATCATACATAAATGCAAAGCTCAAACAGAAAAACACACAAGAAATGAATAAAATAAAGTAATAGAAAGTTGGCATTCTTCTCTGTCTCTCCGAATCACTAAACTCACATTTATATTTCCTGTAGTTTCTGCCCCAGGAAGCAAAAATTGCTTTCTTGGTTTTTATTTCCTAATTCACACAACAAAACTGATTTATATCAGTTAATTTTTCTGTAAAAGTCAGCAGAAGTGTTATATGGTTCCCCTCCCAATTGTGGAATTCTAAACAGTGAGAAATGTGCTAGGAAATGCTTGCATAATATTATCACTGCCGAAGAGAGTGAATTTAAATTTAAAACACCCTTCCTAAAATAAAGTCACATGCATGCTCTGTAAAAAGATAGGAAGCCATGATGTACAAGGTCTAACCACGGCTCACTCTACTCATGAGAAGGAAAACATACTAAGTGCAACATTCAGGAAAAAAGTATAGACGTGAATGGGAAAAACAAGAAGCAAAATTCATGGGTTGTATAGCAGCAAAAGGACTCCAGAAACTGCTTCTCAGCTAGCACTTAAATACACATGTTCATTATTACTACAGAAAACTCAAAGCTCTCCCAGCTTGCATGAAGATACACATATTCTTCCTTCTTCTTGACTGCCTCATTGTGCAGAGGAGTAATTATTTCCAATGGTAATTCTGCAAAGTCGCACACAACAAATTACTGTAGGTGGAAGATACAGTTTTGTACAGCCATGGAAATAGATATACATCACAAAAAGTAAGATGGCCATATATCCTGTTATAGGGAGAAACAGTCCTTTACTTGAATGGCTGGCAGAAAATGATCCTCATTTTATAGGTGGCCTCAATTTGAAGGGCCATTCAATTTAAATATTAAAAAACTGGAAGGAAGGTGACCACAATCCACAGTAAGCACCTGTGCTAAAGAGTTGACAAAGATAACAAGTTTCTTGGCCACAATATTCTCCACTCGAGTTGTACTTCCATTGAAATGATAGAAATACACAGCAATTTTTGTATCAGTACCTATAAATTAATACATGCAATTTTATGATGAGCAGTGTTCCCATTTACTCTCCCTTTTGATCGGGGGTTACCAACCTATGGCCTACAGGCTGGTCCTAGCCCACAACACCATTTCATGTGGTCTGCCACCATCAGATGGAAGTGGATGTGTTTACATCAGCTGTAAATGCACTCACAGCTGTCATAAGTGTGGTTATGTCAGATGTATGTACGCCTGAGGCTGTCGTAAATGCAGAAGTGGCCATTTACTTCCACTTCTGAAGGCCATGGTCCAGACCACTCAGCTGTATCGGAGGGGGGGGGGCAATGTAGAAAGGTTTGAAACCCCTGCTGTTGATGATGTAATATCCCCCTTTCAGGTGTTGTGAGATCTGCACAAAACTGTACAAAAAGGGATTATTCAGGTACTCAGTATTTCCAGCTACCTCAATCATATAACTACAACCACAAACATATATTTCTTCTAAAGTATATGACAGGGATTCAAGATTACTATTAGAATCATCAACAGGAATAACTTACTACACTTATTTTTGTAGGAGTCCACTAAGCTAATAAAAGTACATCTACAATGTGCTCAAAAATATATATTCATTTTGTTATGATTCATATGGCAGTCAAGCTTCATAGTGTTTGAATGTCTTACACAGCATCAGCACTATTAAATTATATGATTATATAGAATGCTTTATTGCCTTTCAAGTGTTTTCACAAAAGCAATATACAGTAATACCCTGGATAACACGAGTACTGTATAGTGTGAAAAATCTTGTATCGAATAATGCGATTTTTAACGTTATCCGATACAGTCGTTCTTAGCAGCAGGGTGGCTGGAAAGCTGAACCGGGTTCTCCGTTCAGCTTCCCAGCCACCCTGCAGCTACGGAGGCAAGGGTGGGGAGGCTGGAAAGCTGACGGAGGGCTCCCCCGTCGGCTTCCCCAGCCACCCCACAGCTGCGGAGGCAAGGGCGGGTGGCTAGGGAAGCTGACAGGGAGTCCCCGTCAGCTTCCCCAGCCACCCTGCAGCTGTAGATCGGGTCCTCTGATCTCTCTGGAGCAGGCAGGGGACACGATCCAAGCTCTTTCTGGGCTTCCCCGACGTCCTCAGCCAGTGCAGCAAGCCAGAATGTCGGGATTCGAACCCTGACATTCTGGCTTGCTGCACTGGCTGAGGACGTCAGGGAAGCCCAGAAACAGCTTGGATTGGGTCTCCCCACCTCCCTAGACCTGGCCCGGGGGGGGGGGTCAGAGACCCCAAAATTGGTAAAAAAAAAAAGTCTGTTTTTTTTACCAATTTTGGGGTCTCTGACCCCCCCCCCCCACTGGGTCCAGGGAGGTGGGGAGACCCGATCCAAGTTGTTTCCAAAGTTCCCCCACTTCCCTGGAGGCTGCAGCAAGCCAAAATGTCAGGATTGAAATCCCGACGTTCTGGCTTTCTGCAGCCTCCAGGGAAACAGGGCTTTTTTTTAACATTGTGTGATCAATGTATCGTACAACGTTAAAAACCGGATAATGACGGGACTTGTGGAACCAAGTCATAACGTTATCCGGGGTACTAATGTATGCTTCTTTTTCTGCTGCTGCTGCTGTATCCAAATATTGGCTATCCTCATGGCGATCAGCCATGAATACTGTCCTGAGACTATAATGCAGTGGCCTTTCATCTGCCTTCTGCATCACAGCATGACACCCATACCAATGATCCAGTTCTGTGAGTCACTTTCTGGTCCTGAGCCCTTTTGGCATGCAAAGTCCTCCCCAGGCCCAGGCCAGTATTGATGAAGCTGTTGCCCTCCATCAAGATGGATTCAATCCGCTTGGGGACCATCACCCTTCCCTGTGGACTTCGGCACCTAAGGCTGTTAGTCATCAAGGTTGTCAGCTTAGTTAACCACTGCCTGACACTAGTCACTGGCAAGTAGAGTCTACTCTATTACCATAGCAGGATAACCTGGCCAGACATGTAATATATGGTAGACCACTAGAATAATCTGACTTTCTGAACACTAGAAGTGGGAATTTTTCTTACAGTTTTGCAATCCTTGCATTTTAATTTTAATTTGCTTAGTCCATACAGGCTCACAAAATTGACTTCAGCTGAAAGCTACAGCTCAAGGGTGTACTTAGTTTCCTGGGATAAATAAATGATTTCCACAAGCTGTTGTTATTTCTGCTGTTTGCCAAGTACTGTTGAAACAACCTAAGATGCAGGAAGTGTATGAAGCAACAATCACATTCCGATCTCCACTCCTTCTGCTGATGCAAAGGAGGGCAGGTGCTACAAAATGTTTATTATCCTAAAATATGACAGAGATCTCAAATCATGTAACAGCCCTTTAAGTAAAGGGATGAAAATAAAACCTTTCTTCAAAATATACTGATTCCCTTCTACTATCCATTTTGGTAGTGGATAAGGAAGCTCTTCTCCAAAAACCGTTTGTGTTCATAAGAAGCAGCTTTCTAGTTCCAGGAATGGAGCTTGGAGAAATTAAAAGCAAAAGCAACTTAGAAAATGAGGTTTCCCTTTGGTGCCTAATTCAGGTTCTAGTCCCAACTAAAGGTAAAGGTAAAAGTTTCCCTTGCTCGAAAGCCAGTCGTATCTGACTCTAGGGTTCAGTGCTCATCTCTGTTTCAAAGCTGAAGAGCCAGCACTGTCTGCTTCTGCAGACGTTTTCATGGTCATGTGATAGGCATGACTAGACACCGGAGTGCACGGAACGCTGTTTACCTTCCCACCGAAGTGGTCCCTATTTATCTACTTGCAATTTCTTGCTTTCGAACTGCTAGGTTGGCAGGAGCTGGGACAAAGACAGGAGCTCATTCCATCCTGCAGTACTCAGGAATCGAACTGTTGACCTGTCAACATCTTAGCCACTTGAGCCACTGCGGCCCAACTAGAGTAGAGTAAATCTGCCATTGAACAAGGAGTCAACATCCATGTAAATCCTACTGATACAACTAGTCTGCTCTAGCTGGGACTATTACC
The DNA here is from genome assembly GCA_030440675.1 of Furcifer pardalis. Classification (NCBI taxonomy): domain Eukaryota; kingdom Metazoa; phylum Chordata; class Lepidosauria; order Squamata; family Chamaeleonidae; genus Furcifer; species Furcifer pardalis. The sequence goes on along the minus strand of CP126892.1, from coordinate 60,883,028 downwards.
TGTCCTGACATTTAACTTTTCCACTCAGAGGTACCAGAATAAAAGACTATACAGTAATATCTAACATAACTAAAAATACACCCCTACAAATGTCTAGCAGTAACTGGATCTCCATAAAATTATTTCATCGTAAGAGCAAATCAGACTGAAACACCATAGTTATACAAATTTAATTATTTAAGGTTATTTTGAAAAGCTATTTTTCTCAAGGAAAGGCATCTATCATGCATTCAATCAGTAACTAATTTTTAGACAGTAAAAATCATTTCATCCTAAGCACTCAAAAGACTTCCCCTGGTCCAAGCAACCTTCTACGGAGCCTTAGAACCTAAGTAGGGAGAGGGGAAACTTTTAATTTAAAAAAAAGTGGCAGGTAGAGTCGAAGGACACTACCATCAGGGATTTTGTGTGTGAATTCGATGTGTTGAATTATGCTCATTAGTTCATTTATTTCTTCTTTTTCATTCATTAATGATGGAGTGATGTTTTAAATGGGGAAAAATAAAGACATTACGTTCATAAAATTAAGGTTTTCATAAAATGTTCATAAAATCTAAGGTTTTCTGAGCTAAGGTAAAGGTCATCCTTGATCTAAAGCCAGTCATATCCAACTTTAGGTTTCAGTGCTCATCTCTGTTTATACCCAAAGAACCAGAGCTGTCTGTGTCTGCAGACATTTTTGTGGACATGTGGCCGGCATGGAATGCTGTTTACCTTCCCACCAAAGTGGTCTCCATTTATCTTCTTGCAATTTCTTGCTTTTGAACTGCTACGTTGTGTTAACCCAAAACCAGAAATCCCAGTTTCATTTGTGTTTATTATTTTTTTATGTTTTATTTTTCAATAAAGATGCTTTTAACCTTTATTTTCCATTATCCCCCACTTTACCCAATATGCACATATGTCCATAAGCAGCCCACTGTACAAACAACAATTCACCACAGGTGAATAACTGCAAAGGATCTATTTTTAATAAATATTTCAATAGTCAAACTGCAATGAAAAAGAATTTTTCCTTCATTCCTTGAAAGCAGTTCTTCAATAAGAGGGAAAGCCAAAAAGGGAACTGGTTATGACTTCAAAGGAGAAACTTCCTACAGTATATCCAATCTTACACCAATGTATCTATTCTTGTATAGAGAGATTTTTTTTGAAGGAAAGAAGGTTAGAAAGTGGTTTTTTTTTGTTTTAAACCTTCATAGAAAATGTTTCTGAAGTCCAATCCAAATTGTATAAGTATCAAAAGAAAGGGTATTCTGTCCTCTTTCAAGCACAATTTAGATCAATTCAATCGGTCGATTGTTTTTTGTTGGATCACCTCCAAACAAACCCCCCCCCCCCAGAAATGTCATTTCAACCAGTCACGTTTTTCCTCAATTTTTTTTGTCAATTCCTGCTTTGGCATCATTTTTCTCCACATGTTGTATGTGAACTGTATCCACCTCAGGAAGTTGTCATATTCACTTTTTTAATTGGTTTTCCCTCCTTTTGGGGGGTTTGTGTGACCTCTTTTTAGTTTTTTTGTAAAATGCTTCATATATTATGTTTCCAAAGTCCAATTCCAAATCTGAAAGTGTCCCCACAAAGTTTATTCTTTCCTCTTTCAAACGCACTTTGGATCATCTAAATTGGTTGGGTAGTTTTTTTCGCTGGACCTCCGACAACTGACCACCCCAGCAAAACTGTCATTTTTCCAATGCTACTTCGAAAGGCAAAGACATCATCACTTTGCATTTTTGACTTTTGGTTTCTATCAATTCTTAAAGTCGCTGAGACAATCTTTCAAATGACATAACCCTTATTTTTGTGGGTGCCAAAGTTTTGGTGTTGCAGCTTGGCAAAAGTACATGATTTTTGTTACATCACAAGAGCTGTCAAACCACCCAACCGAAACATAAGACGTTAATAGAATTCACGTCAAAAAGGCTGTGTGTGTGTGTGTGTGTGTGTGTGTGTGTGTGTGTGTGTGTGTGTGTGTGTGTGTGTGTGTGTGTGTGTGTGAGTGTGTGTGTGAGTGTGTGTGTGTGTGTACAGTTGTAATAATAAGATTCTGGACAATGTATTACTAAATATAAGGAAAACTATATTTTATTCTAGAAAAATTGTGAGTGGAATTTAGAACTGCATATGAATGTTGATTGCTTCAAACTTTAGAAACAGCCACTTCCCACCAGTTTTTGGAAGTTTTCCACACTGTCCAACTTCTTCTACCAGAGCATAGACACCTAAAGTTAAAAAGTTAAAAGGTATATTGGCTTATCTTGAGTCACTCACAATGTCTCAGTCAGTTCTGCTTCACACAGTTGTGAAACAAATTGGAGAGCAGGAGAACCAGTGATGGGATGACACCGGTTCTGACCGGATCCACAGAACCGTTTTAAGGATTTCCAGAGGGCTCTCCGTGGGGGTTTAACCGTTTTTGAGGCGTCCGGATCGGACGCCTCACCGGCAGGAAAATTAAAAAAAAAATTGAAGCAAAAATGGCTCCAATTTAGTGCGCATGCGCAGAAACTCAATCTGACGCATGCGCACTAAATTGGAGCCATTTCTGCTTCAATTTTTAAAAAATTGGACCCGACCGCCCCTGACTGCAGCCTCCTCTGGAGCCACTTGCCGGCAAAAGGCTCGCCCTCCACACACCTGGGAAGTCCTGCACGCGCGCGCTGCCCACCTCCTCCCGCCCAGCCACCCAGCCAGCAGCCAGGGGCTCCCCGCTACGGCGCCACCCCCCCGACGAGCGCCCATTCTGACGGCAAGCTGGCTGGGTGGCTAGGGGTGGGGGGGAGGAGGTGGGCAGCGCGCGCTGCGCGCGTGCAGGACTTCCCAGGTGTGTGGAGGGCGAGCCGTCCGCGTGCACGCCCGAGGATTCAAAAGGGTAGGAATACCCTTTCGAATCCTCGGGCGTGCGCGTGGGCAGCTCTGCGGGGGTTAGGCGACGATGGGGAAAACCCTCGGGATCCCAGCTAACCCCCGCAGTCGAGCCGCGATCTTTACCTTTTTCGAACTTCTGGCGGCGGGCTGGCAGGGGGGGGTGCCGACCCACCCACCCAGCCAGCTTGCCGTCAGACTGGGCGCTCGTCGGGGGGGGGGGTGGCGCCATAGCGGGGAGCCCCTGGCTGCTGGCTGGGTGGCTGGGGGGGAGGAGGTGGGCAGCGCGCGCGTGCAGGACTTCCCAGGTGGAGGGCGAGCCTTTTGCTGGTGATCGCTGCTCGCCTCCGTCCCATTGGCTTGGGTACTCCTTTAACCGGCCTCGGTCGCCAGCAACCGAGGCCGGTTAAAGGAGTACCCTAGCCAATGGGACAGAGGCGAGCAGCGCTCGCCAGCAAAAGGCTCGCCCTCCACACACCTGGGAAGTCCTGCACGCGCGCGCTGCCCACCTCCTCCCCCCCAGCCACCCAGCCAGCAGCCAGGGGCTCCCCGCTACGGCGCCACCCCCCCGACGAGCGCCCATTCTGACGGCAAGCTGGCTGGGTGGCTAGGGGTGGGGGGGAGGAGGTGGGCAGCGCGCGCAGCGCGCGTGCAGGACTTCCCAGGTGTGTGGAGGGCGAGCCTTTTGCTGGCGAGCGCTGCTCGCCTCCGTCCCATTGGCTAGGGTACTCCTTTAACCGGCCTCGGTTGCTGGCGACCGAGGCCGGTTAAAGGAGTACCCAAGCCAATGGGACGGAGGCGAGCAGCGCTCACCAGCAAAAGGGCCGCCCTCCGCCTAGGAAGTCCTGCTTCCTTCCTAAGCCCAGGCAGAGGGAGGAGGCCAAAGTGGTGAGGACATTTTGCCGCCCCCTGAAAGCCGCTGCCCGGGGCATCCCCCCCCCCCGCCCCCCACGCTACGCCACTGTCAGCGAGCACCCCTTTGCCTTGGCGCCCAGCAGCAGCCGCAGGAGGAGGAGTTGTGGCTAGCCGGGCAGCCCAGGGCCTCCTGGCTGTCCGGCTAGGCATGCCTCCTCTTCCTGTGGCCGTTGCCGAGCGCCGAGGCCCAGGGCCGCCCGCTGAGGGTTCCGGCCGGAAGGCCCTCGGCAGCCCGGCTAGCTGCACCTCCTCCTCCTGCGGCCACCGCCGGGAGCCGGGCCCGCCCGCCAAGGGTTCCAGCCGGAAGGCCCTGGGCTGCCCGGCTAGCTGCGCCGCCGCCTCCTGCAGGAGCTCGGTCGCTTCCAAGGGTAAGTACTGTTTTGTATTGTTTTACTTTTAAGTGAGGGGTTTGTGTTTGGGGTGGGTGTTTGGGTGGGTGGGTGTATTTTTATTTAATTTTTATTTTATATCTTTCTTTTATTTATTTATGGTTTTGTGTTGTGGTGGGTGGATGGGTGTGTGCGTGTGTACGTGTGTGTTTTATTTTAATTTTTTAAATTAATTTTTTATTTTTAGGCTCCGCCCACAACGTCATGACGTCATGACGGTGTCTCCGCCCATGATGTCATGACGTTGGCCACACCCACGACGTCTGTGACGTCAGGGAGTGGTATAAGATTTTTTATCATCCCATCACTGAGGAGAACCAATTAAGAGAAAGGCAAGACATGAATGTAAGAAGCAAATAATTATAACTGAGTATGAGCTCACCTCCAGGTTTTGCTCAGTTGCTCATTCCCAATCAAATGACTGAATTGCACAGTCAATTCAAAATATTCAGCTTAAACTGAGAAAAAAGACTTGGGATTTTCTTCCAAAGCCTGTTTTTTGTTAACACTGTTGTCCCATACCCCACTTGTTCAAGTTGTTTATCATGACAAAGTGTTATCATGGTCATTCTCTGAACAACTGACTTGTCTGTTTCTTCTTGTCCTGCCCATGTTTTGCCAAGCATAGCTTTTTAGACTGAGTAAATTCAAAAAATTAATAAAGTTTTAAAATAGCAGTAAGTTCACCGAATACATCCAGCAATTACAGTATTTTAATTTTGTTCTACTCATTTTCAACACTGGGTAAATAACTGTTCTTCTGCCTATTAACATCGCCCTGTAACTTTTAAGCAGATTGACTTAACATTAATAGTTTCATAGCCAATCAGAAAGAAACAAAGAAAGAATTTCAGCTGTTTAAAATCTAAATGCAATTTTTAAAAGAGCACCACTCAGCCCACCCTGACTTCAAACTGGAAATATTACAGTAACATAACAACAGTCATTTGGTCAGACAAAACACACTTGTACACATAACTGACAGACAACATCAAAGTTAATCATCTGGTTAAATGTATTCATTAAAGTTAACTAATGCCCCTTAGAAGTGTGGGAAGAATGAATCTGGCTCAGTGCCCTATTGTGTTTGCAGAATAGTTCTTAATCATTATACTCATTATGAGGGTTAACTGACCATTTATAAGCAACAGTGAAAAGAGAGGTCAACAGACTTTCTTGTTGAACCAAACAGAAGATCTCTCACACATTTTATTAACCATTAGTTACTGATCGTGATTTTATTCTTCCTTTTGCTTTATTCAGAACTCTTATGCTATTTTTTCTGCCTCTACCCATATATTAGTTACTTATGTTCCATCAAGTTGGAATCAGCTTATAGTAACCCTAATAGAAGTTTTGAGGTATATGAGATATTTAAGGAGTAACTTTCCCAGTTCTACTCCCCTCAGGGAGTTTTCATGGCTGAGCAAGGATTTGAATCCAAGTTTCCAAAAATCCCAGTCTTTCACTCTCTCCACTACACCACACTGGGCTCCACCCATATTTGTAAATGCTGCCTTAATTACAGTCAAATCCTTCTCTTGTATGCAAACACATATACATGCATAAACATGTCTGTGTAATTGTAAGAGGAACATACATGTGATCAACACAAGTGAAGATAACCTTAAGAAAATTAACTATCTTGAACCTTCTTCTATATTTATTACCACCTAAGTGAATGAGCTCCCGTCTCTGTCCCAGCTCCTGCCAACCTAGCAGTTCGAAAGCAAGAAATTGCAAGTAGATAAATAGGGACCACTTCAGTGGGAAGGTAGCAGCGTTCCATGCACTCCGGTGTCTAGTCATGCCTGCCACATGACCATGGAAACGTCTGCAGAAGCAGACAGCGCTGACTCTTCAGCTTAGAAACAGAGATGAGCACTGACCCGTAGAGTTGGACACGACTGGCTTTCGAGCAAGGGAAACCTTTAAGTAAACAATATCCCTTTGAAAATAATAAACTAGTAACGTTTTTTGGAGATGTAAACAATCAACGGGGACATATATACACATGTGGTGGAATTGCAACAAGTTGAAAGAATTTTGGGGGGAAATAGAAAAAGAAATTAAACGTATATTTGAACAGAAACTTGACTTGGGGCCAGAAACAGTGCTACTGACAATTTTAGAAAAATGTATGATGAGTAATGATGACAAGGAATTATTGTTAATAATGATGTCAGCTGCTAGACCAGTAGTGCCCAAACTAAGGCCCGGGGGCCGCTTCACCTGGCCCACGAAGCCCTCATCGCTCCTGGAAGCAGAAGTAAAAGGTGCCCGTACGGGCCAGGTGAATTGGCGTTGGGGGCCACACCCGGCCCCCAGGCCTTAGTGTCTGGCTCCCTGAACCACATGATCGGCCCACGGCCCAAAAGGTTTGGGCACCCCCGAGCTAGACAATGTATAGCAAAAAAAATTTGGAAAAATGAGCTAATTATAAAAATAAAAGATTGGTACAAAGAAATGTGGCAACTAGCACTTAATGATAAATTGACATGGGAGTTGAATGTCAGAAAAGGCATAGTTCATGAAAACAGATTTTGAGAATTTGAAAAAGATTTGTGGAACATGTGATGGTTAAAAACAAAGGAATTAAACCTGTACCAGAACAAGCTTACTTTTGGGGGAAATGAATTGATGTAATTCCTGGACATTGTATATAGCACATGGGTGATTTTTCTTTTTAGTCAATGTATTTCTTAGTAAGATTGTAACAAGAACTGAAGTGTTATTCAAGTTGTGATTTTCTATATTTGTAGTTTTGTAACATTGTAGTACTGTATTGTTATTATTTTTTGTCTTTTTTTTCTGTTTGAAAACTATAAATAAAATATTTTTTTAAAAAAAAAAGAAAAAGAAAATAATAAACTAGTATGAGCCCAAATCCTACTGGGCAGAATCTACTTGTGCAATGATGTCACCACCTGCAGCAGACTGCAGCTGATTTAAACACCTCTTTTTGCAATTTTGAGGTGCTTGTGATTTGTGTACAGTATAACAAGATTTCAGGTTTATATTCTATAACACAGGAGTCTGTGAAATGCAAGGTTCATGTAGCTTGCTGATCAGGTGAGTTGGGAGGCTGTGGTTGAACCAGAAATGAAAGAAATAACATATTCATGAAAACAAATGAAGGAAGAAGAGAGGAGAAAGGGAGACAAAAGTCTATGGCTTTTTATTATTGTGCAAATTCATGGTTTTGAAACATTAGCAAAAGATCCATAGCTTTCTTTTAGAACATTATGGAAGACTGTTATGAACTGAAACAAGCTTTTTCAGACTTCCACATGTCAGTCTGAACATCAACTTCTTCCCTTGAAGTTAAACAGGGAGAAATAATTTGAGACAACTAAGATCAAAGTCAATTCAGAAGTCTACATTACACCTCACTTCTGAGCAAGATAATTGACAGACCCCCATATTTGACCAAACACCTGTTCTGTATCACACACCATTTTAACTACATATCCATCTCCATCAACTGCTCAAGAGTTGGATGTTTTCTAGATCTGTAGACTCTAAGCCAGTGGTACCCAAACTTTTTTTTCCATGGGCAGGTCCCGCCTCCGACACACAGCTGCGGGGGCCGGAAGCGGGCTGCTCCCACTGCTGACAGTTTTGACGTCAGCAGCAGGGGCAGTGGCGGTGGTGATCTGGGCTGCTCCGAGAAGCCTCTGGGTCAGTCCCATCACCTCTGCAGCCTTTGCCAAAGCCGACTGCCACACTGGGGAAATCTTCAGAGTCTCCTGTTTCAAAATCCATGGCACTGGAAGGGTAAACTTGGCATGCTACGGTGATGTCATCCAGGGCATGCAAGGGGGCTCTCCTAGCGCCACGGATTTTGAAACAGAGGAGGCTCTGAAGATTTCCCCAATACAGCGATTGGCTTTAGCAAAGGCTGCAGAGGGGATGGGACTGAGCAAGAGGCTGCTCAGAGCAGCCAAGACAAAGCACAATTGCCATCGCCACCGCCATCAGGCGGTGGGTATGGGTGGGTGGCGGTCCATGGTGAGCCCAGGTGCTCACCATGGGCCGCATTAATATGCAGGGGCCTAACTGGGCCCACAGGCCATAGTTTGGGCGCCTTTGTTCTAAGCAACAAGATTGTCTGTTTTTCCAAATCTGTAAATACTTTACTATGAGCAAAAATAATTGTAAAAGAATAAATAAATTGCCAAGTAATAAATTGTATTTTACTATCTCCTAGTAAATTGGGAGTAAATAGTAGTGGGATGCACTTTTAGCAGGGATAGGAGTTCTGAAATTACTTTGCCTTACACCACAGATAGCACACAGGCAATGACAAGGTAACTACATGGGAGAACACAAATATCACACATTCATTCGAATTCTTAAAGCTGATAAAGTACCTGTCTTGCCATGTGCTTTTGTTTGTTTGATTGATTGATTATGCAGAATTTTTATTCCAATTGCTAGGCTATTTTCTTCTATGGCAAGTATAAGATTATGCTTTCTGACAGTGTGTTGGGTTTCATTAGTTTTTGATTTTACATGCAAATGCATACTAAACAGTGACTGCTATTATTAATTTATCTCAATAATATGTCATTATAATGACACAGACAGTATCAGAGCAAATAAGCACCTATCACTTTCACAATTTCAGCTAGCATTCTTAAGCAAAGCATTTGCATGCATTACACGGTGCACAGGCTTACAGAAGTGCCTTGCTTCTGAATCCTGTGATGGAGAATAACTGATTCTTGGCTTCATGTATTAAAATAAATTTAGGAGAATTGTGAAATTCCTAGGCACACAGACAGAGCTGTCTGTCTTTTCTGCCCATGATTACATACATTCATTAGCTACTCACAAAAGGTAGAACAGAGATATAACCCAGGCTAAAGACTGTGTGTGGCTTTAAGACTGTTGTTATAAGCCTTAAGTCCCATCCTAGCTCCATCCCAGATGTTTCAGCTAGGGGAGAAAATATATTGGCAAAAAAAAGTGCAAGCTACAGGACTTGCTTTAGAATATATATAGGTGGGGGTTTGTCAGCTGCTTCCCAAAAATCAGAGGGAACATCCTAGTTTAGAAAAGGGATTGCCCACCCCTCACATGTACAAGGTATAACTGCATCTGTTCAGAGCCACAAGACAGGGACACCAAGCTCAAGGACCTGCAAAATGCATTTCTCAAACTAAATACCCATCCAATATGGTTAAAGAACAAATCAACCGGGCAAGACAAATACCCAGAAGCAACCTACTGCAAGACAGGCCCAGAGAAGAAAGCAACTGAACACCACTGGTTGTCACTTTCAACCCTCATCAAAAAACCCTCACACACATTATGAAACATCTCCAATCCACCTTGGAAATCTGCCAGGTATTAGCTGCTGAGATGCAGTGGAGAAGCATAGGAAAATTCTCAAAACAGAGCAAACATGCTCAGAAAAGCCTCCAGACACCCTGAGAAGCATCTGGAGGAAAAAGCCACAAAAACAGCACAATTGATGCAGCTGTAACCACCACAGAAAACGTAAGTAGAGGGTGCCAATATGCCTCCACCCCTACAGTTGAGCGCAGTGGCAGGAACTGGCCCCTGGCAGGACAACGTTGTGAACCACTGTTCAAGTGAAATAATACAATTTAATCTACAGAGTAGAGACATTAACGTACAAGAATATGAAACTCAACAACAGAACTAAAATTGAACAAAGTCCTTTCCCCAATTATTTTGGAAGCATCACCATGGTTGTGTAAATAGGTTGATACACACACACACACACACACACATTAAAGAAGGAATGAATAATATTGTTTCTACAAGTGCATTACGTCACTTCTGGCTGCAATGGCTAGAGTTATGTATAAATACAAGAGAACAGAATAGCCCTGACTATATCCATTACTATAATGTCACTCATGAGACATCACAAGGAGTGGTGGTCCCCACCCTACCTCATTCACCTACATTGACAGCACCAGACAAATTCCCAAAGACTGAGGTTCAGCAGTCATTGTTGCCATATTCAAGAAAGGAAACAAGTACGTCCCTGGGAACTACACCCCAATCAGTCTACTGAACATCACCAGTAAACTCTATGCCAGTCATCTGCACAAGAAAACTCAAGAGCTGGTTGGAAGAGGATAACCTGGTACCGGAGGAACAAGCGGGCTTTAGGGAAAACAGGTCCACAATAGATCACTGCCTAGTCCCCCAGCATCTCATTGAGAAAGACTCTTCCAAGAGCTCAGTATCTCTGTACGCTTCTTTCATCGATCTCCAGGATTAAGCTGTGGGAGAAGCTAGATAAATCCTCCATTGACCGCAGCCTGCTCCACCTGATTCATGCTCTTCACACCAACACAAACCTTAAGGTCAGATGCTCCCAGCAGGGACACCTTATGGAACAGGTACCTACAGAGAAGGGCATCAAGCAAGGATGTGTGCTGGCCCCATTTTTATTCAACTTCTTCATCAACAACATAATTGACCAAGCTGCTGACAAATCCATACACATACTCCTATATGCTGATGATGCCGTAATTTTATCTAGGAGCCCAATAGGCCCCAAAAGATTGCTGGCATCTCTGGCTACTACTCTAACAGCAACCAAAAGTGATAACCTTTGCTAAAAGGCCCCAAAAACATACCTGTAGAGTAAATGGTCACAAGGTAGAACAAGTTACCAACTTCAAATACTTGGGGAGTAGTTCTCAAAGCTTCAGGCTCAAGGAATGCCCATACCACACACACCATTCTTACAGCCCAGAGATCCACCTTTGCCATACTAAAATTCCTGAGGACAAAAGGAGGCCAATACATCCTTGCTGCAATCAAATTATTTGAAGCCAAAATCTTATCACAACTACTCAATAGAGAACAACTGGGCCTCATACCTAACAAACTGGCTCTTATGGAAAGAGCACAATCTAAATTCTTATGTGCAGCACTCCAGACCCCTAGTTGTGTATCCAATGCCACCCTTCATCTAGAGACAGGCATGATAAAGGTTGAGGTGAGACTGTGGATAGCTACTCTCAACCTTTGGCTCAAAATGTTGTTTAATCCCAACTTGGTTAAAGTGAGAAGAATCCAGTAGAGATTGGAAAGAGCAGTAAAGCCCTTTTAATTCTACTCCGTGTTTCATCTCTCCACTGTATATCCCTGTACTGGTAGGTATAGCTGAAAAGGGCCACTCCACTATAGTGAAGAAACAAAGCCACAGATGGTGTATAGCAGGGATTCGCAACATATGGCCCATGGTGAGGACCTCGTCACCACCACTGGAAGTGCAAAAAATGCACCAGAAATGCCCAAAACACGTCAGAAATGTGCTGGAAGCACTGAAGACCCACTGAAAACTACTTAAAATGGATGAAAAAAATGTGCCACCCTTGCTCCTGATGCTGCGGGAAATGACAGAAGCAGCAAAAACCTCTGAAAATGCGCCATGCATGCACCCACCGCTGCCACTGCCACTGGAAGAGGTGGAAGCAGCAGCCTGCACAGTTGTCTAGGGGGCATGGTCCGGCCCACAGTGAGAAAATATTGTGAATCTCTAGTGTATAATTATAGAGGGCAAGTAAAATGAGTGTATGACAGGGAAATTGTCACAATAAAGATACAGAACTGTTATGTGGAAGTAGGAAAATTGACTGGAAAAACAACAAGTATGGAATACTGCAACAGATCATTATCTAAGGGGAAATTGCAAATGTGTATTTCCGTCACCTTGTTGAACATGTTTTCACCTGTCTGCAACCCATTATTTTTAGGCACCTGAAATCCAAGATTCTTTATGAAATCACCACTTCTCCCCTAGCCTATAAACTTCTTCTACTTCTTTAGACTGTACATGCTAACCAATCTTAAAATAACTTAAAAGTTCACAGTGGTATAACTATAGTACATAAATCAACTTTCAGCTATGTTAATGCTTATTTATGTTTTCTGAAGACCTGTTGGGCATATATTATACTTGTTTCTACCCAGAATTCTCCTCCCATCTGCTTCAGAAAGGTTTGAGCATGTTTACTTGTGGCTACATTCTTTATTTTGGGTTACTAGGATAAACAAATCAGGATTTTGAAAAATTTCAAATTGTAAATTTGAATTAAAATTTAAACTTAAAGGCACATCGCAGGAGTTCTCCCATTAAAGTAGAAGATGTATACAATTGTTTAAGCCATTTCTGAGCAATTTATTACGGCTAGAGGTACTGTAAAACATGTAATGAAAATTCCTTATAACTATAATTATATCAAGAATAATAAGAATAGTAATAAAACAGGAACCCACATGAGGATTTACCTTCCACTGCTCTCTTGAAGAAGACTTTGCAGCTGCCACATGTAACTACTCCATAGTGGCATCCAGAAGCCTCATCTCCACACACCAAACACACTTTGGAAGGTCTTGAGGATCCAGATGACACATTTCTCAAAGAGGAGCTAGGAAGAAAAATAAGGAGATAAATTATTTCTCAGTTGACAGGAAACCCAAATCTATTATTTATGTGTTTACCTATTACTAGTATAAAACAACTGAAAGAACAACAAGTGCTTTTACTTCTCATTGTCTATGTAACTTGGCTGTTCTTACAGAATATAAGTTCATTACACCCACAAACCTTCAATGTGTGAAAGTCCACAAACAATTTCATTTCTCAACTCCTCCTTGAAATCCACATCTATTATTTTCCCCAAATCACCAAGGCAACACATCAAATGTGCTTTTTACTCTATTACAGCTGACTATCCATTAAGAAAAATACAACACATGCTCAAGAACATTTTTATATACATTTCATTCAGAGGCATTTAATATATTGATGTATGGCAACCCAAAATTATAAAGGCTGGAATTCTATACTGAGTTACTGGGGGAGGGGTGTGTGTGCACCAATGAACTCAGTCTGTGGAACTACTTCAGAGTAATTGTTAAGTCTCATCAAAAGCCAACCGCCTTCTTGTTTCATACCCAAACAAAAGTAGATATGGTGGAACCAAAGCTCAGCTCTAGAGTGTGTCAGGCTTTAAGGCAATTCCAGGGCTACATCTACTGCTTGAATGCCAGAAGAATAGCCCTGATAGTTGCAGGGTTAGACCCACAGCCTACTACAGCTGCCAGGGCCTTTATGAGCACCATCTGGAAGCCCTGTGGAAAGAGCTATAGAAGAACTGGCTCTTCCCTCCTGCAGCTACTTCAACAACGAAGATCTCTTTACCTGTGATGGTACTTTGTCCTGCTTGGCCCCCTGGCCCTGCTTAGACTCTCCCAGGCCTGTGCTGGGGAGCTAAGTTACCAGGCTTACCTCTCACCAGGCTTCACTCAGCAGCAACATGGAGATTATTATCTTCATGCTGCTGCCTCCCTCCTTCCAGGGAGGGGCTTTGGACTTTCTCCTACAGGGCTGAGGGAAGCCCAGTGAAGTGAGCCTAAGCGGAAACTGCCGAGGCACCATGGCCCTTTAAGTTATGAGTTCTAAGTAGCGACACATGGCTGCTCATCCCAGTAACTTAGCTCCCCAGCACAGGCCTAGACTCTACTCTTGTTCCGGTTCCAGCTCTATGGTCTTGTTCATATTGATTCCCTGGTTGCCTGATTTCTGGCTCACTTGGACTATATCTTATCTACAGGACTGTACTTGCCTTGTTTCCCTATCTACCCCTGGCCTTGACTTAGATTTGCAATTAGATAACATTGCTGTTTGGGCTATTCTCAACCTGTGGCCCGTGTGCCAGATGTGGCCAGTGGTGTAATTTCATGTGGGTCCCCACTCCCTCTACCACACCAGGAAGTGCCATGTGGTGGAGGAAGGGCAAAATGGCCATCTGGCCCCCAAAGCTGTCTGAGGGAGCATGACCTGGCCCCCAGCTTAAAAAGGTTGAGAACTTCTGGCCTAGTGGGCCTGGGTCCTGATGCCTGTATTGTTAGTCAGCTGTCAATGTTCAGACTCTGAGTGAGGGTTTTTCACCCCTCTGGCATCGTCTAAGCAGGGATAGAGGATGTAAATGGGAGCACAAAAAGTATCCACATCAGATTACTAGTATCCCTAGTTCTAGTAAGAATACACCACTGGAACCTTGTTTTTGTTCTTTCAAAATCGAACCAAGTGTGCCTCATAGTCTTACAACTTAATTCAAAGTGTTAGAAATAGATATTCAAGAAAATTTCATTGAGATTATAGTCTTCTAATTAGCGTTTAAATATAGTTTGCTCAAATTCTGCAGTTCTTCTCTTCCTTAGCAGAGAATAAGGAATAGCCAATCAGTAGGAGTTTCAATTTGGATCAAAGTAACAGGAATATCTTTATTCTCTTTAAGCTCCACAGTGGATGGGTCTGAAAAATTAAGCCATTGAAGCGGAAAAATCAACCAATTTGTTTAGGTTCTATTGTCTTCCTAAACTTTCACTAGCAGCTGCAATCTCCTGGGATAACCTGCAATTGCCTTGACTAGTAGGGCATAAGGACAAATGGATGAACAAAGATATTTGGCTGTCTTAGTAGAATAACATCCCTTGACACAAAGAAGCAAAGAAGATTAGAATAGCAACACAGAAGTTAGAAATGGTAAGAGTGATTAACATCATCTCCAGCAAACAAACCCATCTGTTCCTTTTATATTCTTCTACCTGCCTGGTTCTACTTCCTTGACAGCTAATGGCTGGTCTTAGGGGTCTTTCAAATACACGTGACTATTTTAGGGGAGGGGGTCAACCAAAAGTCACAGAAAAGTATGGGGGGAGGGGGGTTTGGTGTGAAGTCACATGTCTCCAAAATCTTAATCCCCCGGTCAGGTGGGAGTCTAGGGCTGGGGTGGCAGGTGTCCTCAGACTCCGGGCCAGCCATGCTTCTGCCATTTCTCTCCAAATCAGGGGAAACGGAGAAACCACGTGATTTAGGGGGGTCAGTCAAAGGTCACAGAAAGTCACAGGGGGGAGGGGAATCAAAAAGTGGCCCATTTTAGGTCATGTGGTATTTGAAAGGCCCCTTAAGACACACAGCAGCTGAAACTTAATTCACAAATGTCACTTAAAGTTAATTCATTCATAGCTCACCCAAAATTACAGGATTTCAAGGCAGTTTACAAATCTGTTTAATACACTATTAAAATATAGATATTTAAAATAATTTAAAATCAAACAGCAAAATACATAAAAAACATTAAAGATCTGCATATGCCCTCTTCTATACTTGTTGTGTATGCTTGAAGGCAGAGATGTAGTTTTGAAGTTCTTTAATTCAAGTGATGACCATGAAAAGAATGCCTTCCCATCCCCATTTAAAGCCAAATATCTGTAGGCCTAGGCCAGGGGTCTGCAAACTTGGCTCTCCAGGTGTTCTTGGACTTCAATTCCCAGAAGCCCAAGTCAGCACTCCTGCTGATCAAGGCTTCTGGGAACTGAAGTCCAAGAACAGCTGGAGAGCCAAGTTTGCTGACCACTGGCCTAGGCAAAAGATATGATTGTACTAAGCATTTTTAAGGTACTAAGGTATCAACAGCTTCTTCTACAAGAGCAGTAGTGGTGGACATTCAGACAAAGCTTTTACCGTGACCTGCTGCTGAGTCACACTGAAATAGAACAAAGATTCCAAATTTAATGGCAGATGGGAATCTACCATGACAGATAAAGATAAGCAGCAACAAAGTGAAGAGAAAACATAAGAGTTCCTGATGCTGGAAAACTGCTCCACTTTACCTTTCCACAGCTAAGAGCCCTTGGTCCCAGCTGTACTGAGGCATCAAGAGAAGAGGACAGCGAAGGGAGAGGAACATGATTGTGCAGAAAGCGACAGACATAAGCCAAAACAGCTCTAATTTTGGAATGTATGTGAGGTTTAAACCACCACCTCTAAGGATAATACTCAGCATAGACTCTTGGAGTGACCATGAGTAGGACCACTTACATTTCTGCCTGTTATATCCACTAGGCCAAGGCTCAGGATCCTACTAGTTCATTGTTTCAATTTCTTAGTCTCCTTTAAAGTCTGGACATTTTTTTCCCTTTAAAAGGACATGTACGAATGCCCAGTTCCTTGCTATCTTTTTCAACAAAAGAAACTGAGAAGAATGTAGAGGAACGGACAGGTCTCTCCAGCACCCTTTGCAGCCCTTGACTGTAAATATTGACTTGTGAAATTGGAGTTTCTCAGGGACCTCCCTAACAAATGAAACAAAGCAAAAGGAGGAGAAAAATAAAGGGGAAGGAGGGTAAACTATGCAGAACAAATAAGGAGAAAGATTTCACATACAGTACTGCCTCCACTAAACCGTATCATTAACCCTTGTCATATTGCAAGCTGGTTACACCTAGAGAAGGACAATGGGGAATTTACTATTACATCAACTAGCTTCTCAGGATATTACAGCATCTTTGATTATTTCTTAGGATGTTCTAATCTAATGTTTTGTAATTGTAACTGATATTGGACACATATGTACTGTATACGTAATATTTGTGATTTAGTATTTGATATCTGTAGTTGCTCTTGTGCTTTGGTATGTACTATGTAATTGTAGCTGTTTCTTCTGTAAGCCGCCCAGAGTCGCTCTGCGAGTGGGGCGGCATATAAGTCGAAAATACAAATACAAAATACAAATGTAGCAATATTCAAATCAGAGAAGGCGCAAATGGTGGATGGCAATAAGGTACATTATAGTGAGGAGTGACAGGATGTACAAAAGCAAGGGTGCCCAAACTTTTTGGGCCAGGGGCCAGTCATGTGGTTCCACCCACTGAAAATGGAAGTAAAATGTGCATGCTAGTGCACAGAACATGCCCTTGCATGCACAGAATACTGCCATAAATTAGCAATGGCTGTTTGTAAATGTGCTTAAAACAGCTGTGGGTCATTTATGGCATTGTTATGCACACGCGCGGGCATGTTCTGCATATGCATGTTTTACTTCCGCTTCCTGGAGTGGTGAGGGTGGCACAGGCTGGATTAATTGGCACCAGGGGCCATATCCAGCCCACAGGCCGTAGTTTGGGCACCCCTGTTCTAAAGTACACATGTGATTTTGGCATGATGTGTCTCAAAATATGGCTTGCATGCTGTGCAATCTCTGTCTATTTAATTAAGGAAGGAAAGGCCTTCTGTTACCCTTTCTTATTCACCAAGCTCTTCAACCAGCATGAGTTCAACGATGACCTTTGTGTCTCCTTTGCCTCTCCACACACAACATAAATTCTGGAGCCTTAAAAGCTCCCTAATTTTAACTCTGTCAGCCTTTTATGATACAAGGTAAAAATATCCCCAGAAGAGTTTTAGATCAGGTTCCAAATTTATTCAGCTATACAAAGACTATTTCATAATTGTGCACAGCATATTATGGTGTCAGGATAATTTGACATGAGAAAGTGGAAGTCTGCAGTCTGAAAATTCACAGTCTTCAAAATTACATAACCTTTGCATTTATTATGAAAGTGGAAGTTTTTTAAAAATGCATTTTTGTTCATATAGTTGCAGACCCATATAACTGCTTTAAGAACCCCCAGGATTTAAGCACTGTAGTTTGACGGAAGCCTCTTATAAATAATTTTTAAAAACCATTAAACTTCAAAAGGGGTTTGCCATGTGATCATCATTCAAAATAATAATAATAATGAAAGGCCACAGCTCCTTTAGTTTAATCGAATTCATTGCATGACTGTTTTAAAGCCTAACTTCTGATGTCTTTCAAAGCTTGAGAAAAAATTGTTAGAACTATAAATCCCAAAACCCTTCATTGCCTAGAGTAACTTTTCCAAACATTCCTATTGGTCAGATACAAGCAACAACCCTTCTGCTATTTTATTGCTGCTCCAAACTGAGCCATAGAAAGGTCATACAGTTTATTCTAGGCCATATCAACAATAACAGTGGCTCAGACCAGATTACGGGCTAGGACTTTATTGGCTCTGAGCATCTTACACATACAGTATAGAGTAAGAGGCTGCCTTTTTAAATGAATTTGCATTCAGTGACTTGATCCCACACTGGATCTAATGCTGTTCCTCTTATTTTCCCTCTGCTAATCTGTGAGGCTTAGTAGCCTGCTTCATTGTGATATTTATACATTTGTTACATAACAGTGTAAGACTGTCTGACAATTGTAGGATGATGACAATGCCTTGTTTATTATACAGTTCAGAGAAGATTTTGCAAATGTACATGAATGAATAAGCAATGTTCTTTCATACTATAGATATAGAAGTAAGTGATATCTATTTCTGCGTAGTAGCAACAAGGGTGCCTGCTGCCATAATTTCTGAGGATCTATATTTGTAATCAGATACTGAGGGCATTAAATGTCATTTTATACTTGATTTAAGCAATAAGCATTTGGTTCATATAGGATTTACTAGGTCAAATGGAACAGCAAAGGCAATTGAAGACAAATTTACACAGCACTTATCACAACACAAGTATTTACTTTAAGAGCAAGAAAAATTAACCTCTTCTTCCATTTATCTCACATCCATTCCTAAAGTAAGTTCTACAATATTTGAGGCACAGAACTATCCCGATATTAGCACAATATCAAGCTTTTGCCTTATTTTACAATAATTCCTGTTACGTTTGCTTATTGGAATGTACTGCATGTTTCAAATATATGTGAATTATTCTCAATAGATGAGACAGCGTTCAATTGTTAGGTTTTAAGTTCTGCTCATGAGATGCAAATCAAGGGCAGAAAGATAAGACCAAATAAACATGCCGCCAGACAATTTATCCCAAGAAAAGGATGGGCATATGACTTATTTGCTTAATGGGTTTGTACTAACAACCTATCATGCACATTCTCTGTAGTAGTTAATACATTAAAATAAATGTCCCTCTTATCCTCATTATCCAGTTTATGGGTGCATGTGTGCATCTACCCACAAAGAAACTGATTAACGCAACCCTACTAAAGTAAATGGAAACACTAGAAATGTAAAAATAATAATAATAAGCAATTCCCTTTTCTTTCAGTGGGATTTGCATGAATTATGTTAACTATTGACCAACTGACTGACTGATTCAAGTAACACCAAAAGAAGAAATAATAATAATAATAATAATAATAATAATAATAATAATAATAATAATAATAATAATAATAATAATACAAACAGTAAAATACATAATAAAAATACAACTCACGAAATAGACTGAGCAACTTAAAATGCCCCTTAAAAGCAAAACCATTTGCTCTGAACATGAAACTGTTGCAGGACTGATGGCATGCAGCTTCCTCCCAGAATTAACTCCTAATCTAAACACACTAATAAGAGCCATGTACGAGAAGTGCAAACTTTCTTTAGTCCCAGCCCATTCTTAATTCCTGGTTGCTACATCTGAAAGCTCTATTCAGATATTGTTACTCACACAGAGAGCTGAATATGTGAAATTATGTGGATAATCCCATCTGGTAGCCCCAAACAAAACAGACTCCCCGGCAAGAATGCCAGCATAAATCTATCAGAGAAAATTCTAAGTGGTTAAGATGCTGAGCTTGACAACCAGAAGGTTGGCAGTTTAGCAGTTCAAGTCCTGTATAACAGAGAGAGCACCCTTCATCTCTCTTACCCTTTGCCAATTTAGCAGTTTGAAAGCAATGCATTGCAAGTAGATTAATAGGCACCACTTCAGTTGGAAAGGTAACAGTGTTCTGTGGGCTTCAGTGTCTAGTCATGCCTGGCACATGACCATGGAAACTCTGCAGACACTTTTGCTTCTTTTGCTGAAAATGGAGAAGAGCACAATCCCCTAGAGTTGGACATGGCTGTCTTTCAAGCAAGGGAGGCCTTTACTAAGTGTGTGGCATAGGCATGTGATGGTGTATGATGCCAACTGCTTACAGTGATTTCCTATCTCTGTGTGAGGTTTACACTGACAGACTCACAGCAGTGAACATAAATAATAAGATTCCAGCTACTGAATCAACCGATTGCTTACATTACAATCCCATTTCATTTAATGAGTCTTCCAGTTGGGACAAATAATTAGATTTAGGGGATGAACAAGAATTGTACTTTGTCTCCCAGGCATGAGGTCAGAGGTCTGCTCACTCCACAAATTGAGTAGAAATTCTAGAAAGAGGAAATCTATCAGATTCAGCTGATTGCTCACAAATTTCCTATTTGTATTACTTGGACTTGCAAACCCACCCAGGCCGAAGGCCACCCAATTTTGGTGCCTCCCCTTCCAGGGGTGTGTGTGCAAACCTGTTGCTGACCACCACTGCTTATATGTAGGAAATGTGAAAACACAGAGATAAAGCATGTTTGGAATGCTTGTTTTAAAGACTGAATTAGTGAAACTGAATGAACTTTTTCAATATATCATTATTTTATTTGAGTCTAAATAAGAAATTATGGGTTAGGTTTTCTACATCTTTTCTTATATAAGTAGTAGCAATAATTAGTATGTGAAAATTACTGTATATGCTGGCGTATAAGACTACTTTTTCTCCCTGAAAAACATGCCTCCAAGTGGAGGGGTCATCTTATACGCCGGGCGCACTTCAGTTGGGATAGACATAGCTGCCCATAGTGGCCTCTCGATGCTCGCCCAGTACCCATAGTGGTCTCCCGATGCCCGCCTGTTGCCCATAGTGGTCTCCCGATGCCCACCCACCTCATTCTACATACCATCCAGTATCGCGAGGTATCCAGCGTGGCTGCAGTGAGCATCAGCAGCGAGATCGGAGTGCCAGCCTTTTCAGCGTGACCGGCCTGTTCTGCTTGGCGGGAAGCAGCGGTGCTCCGCCCTGCCCCTTGTCTACGCAGAGAATGCACATGCACACTTGTGCACTAGTGCCGGCCACAGGGAGATGTTGAAATCAAATCTGATGTTCGTTTATGTTTTATTTGGTGTGCGGAAGGTGTGCGGAAGGTGTGCGGAAGAGGGGGTAGTCTTATACGGCGAGTATGTAACAAACTCTATATTTTGAGTGGAAATGTTTGGGGGTATTCTTAGACTCCCAGTCATCTTATATGCCGGCATATATGGTGTTTGAGAATACTTACAACCTCAGAAATTCGGAGTTTTAAAAATTAAGTACAGTTGTATGAAAAAGAAATAATTGCATATTTAGCAAAATGTTAAAACAGAATGACACAATAACTTTCTAGGATATTTTAAGTTCTCATATATTCATTAGTCTTGCCAAATGATTTTATGGAACCTGCAGGTCATTCACATCCCAGGGAAATTAGACCAGGTGACACTTTAATCCATGTATAAAGTATCAATAATTGCCCACACTAGACCAAAGCAGATACCTTATTTTTCTTAACACTAGGAAGGTACAGTGTTGTTCCCAAGGTTACTTAAATCACTTTTAGAATAAACAGTTTTTTCTTCTACAAACACATCTGCCATTGGTACAAAATTATGTCAATATATTAGACCTGAACACTTGATCGTTCCCAGCTGTACCTAGGTGTAAATACTCTTACCTAATCTTAATGATTCCTAAGGCATTTTGTGAAATACACTAATTTTTTATATTTTTTTCCTGATTTCTGATTCATCTACTGTAAAAAAAATCAACCCTAAAATATCTTACTGAAAAGTTGTGTGTGAACTCTCTTAGCCTCATTTGGTATGAGGTTTGTATTTACTTATTTCCGAGAACTGGGTATGTATTTCTGATAAAGTGCCTTAGAAAGTCACTCCTTGCTCCCAAAAGAATCTACACCCAGATTTAATACTGTATCTTCATTTATTAGTTTCAATTGCCAAATGTTCATTTACTTTTTGTCCAAGTCCTAAAGATATTAATCACAATCTAGATAGTGTGGCTGCCAAAGGGTGGTTTTTAGTTAATTTTTTGAAGTGTTCTTCAAAGAACAGTTGGAAAATCCAAGAAACTTCCTGCAAGTTAGAAAGGGAAATTCTCTACAACTTCTGAGCTTGTCAAACCAAGCACAGACTTGTGGGGTTTGTGCATGTTGATTTACATGAATGAAAGAGTCTTCTTTATTGAGTATATTTTATCCACATATTTTCAAAGAAACATAAATACCCTTTGGAGAATTCTGCTTTGTGTTTCATGCTGAAAATTAACACTTTCAGTTACAGTAAAACCTCATATAACACTAAAACCTGGTTCCACAAGTCTTCGTGTTATATGACTTTTAGTGTTATCTGATCCTCTATGGCAGGGGTGGCCAACTGTAGATCTCCAGGTGTTCTTGGGCTTCAATTCCCAGAAGCCCAAGTCAGCACTCCTGCTGATCAGGGCTTCTGGGAATTGAAGTCCAAGAACATCTGGAGATCTACAGTTGGCCACCCCTGCTCTATGGGATCCATAGAGATACATTGTAACCACACAGGCTTTCGCGGTTGTTATCTGAAGCATCCCATAGGATCTTAATGTTATCTGATGCAATTCTTCCTCCCAGATTCCTTGATGTTATGCGATTTTCGTGTTATTCGATACTAATGTTATATGAGGTATTACTGTAATTATGTTTGTTTTATAATATAAAACTATTAAAAAACTATTAAAAATTATCAGTAATAGCTATGGTTCAGAATAGTTACAGCATGAAACACTCTCCGAAAAGAGCTGGTAAAGGTTGCTCTTGCTTGAAAGCCTGTCATATCCAACTCTAGGGTTCAATGCTCATCTCCATTTATAGCCAAAGTTTATAGCTGTCTGCGTTTGCAGGTGTTTCCACAGATATATGGCAGACATGACTAGACACTGGAGTGCACGGAACACTGTTTACCTTCCCACCGAAGTGGTCCTTATTTATCTACTTGCAATTTCTTGCTTTCGAACTGCTAGGTTGGCAGGAGCTGGGAAAGAGACAGGAGCTCACTTCATTGTCCAGCACTTAGGTCTCGAACTGCTGACCTGCCAACCTTCCAGTTGTCAAGTTCAGCATCTTAACCACTAAGCCACCACAGTCTCTATAGGCTTACCAACTCCTTAAAAGATTACACCAAAATCCTAGCTCTTTCTACCACTATGGAACCTTTCAAAACATATATTGTCCATCATTATAAAATATTCCTTGATTCTGTATTACAAGAGAGCCTTAACATCTATGAAAAGACAGTAGTCACTCAATATCTTACTCTCCATACGCTTCAGCCTCTTCTAGCTCAACAACAACAAAATGTACATTCAGTTTGTCACAGAGAAGTTGTACCTTCTCTAGCAGTCTTCTGAGGATAACAGAAAGTTGTGGTATACGACCTGGTTATGTAACAATGTTCTTTTTTATTCTCTTCCCATACTTACTCTTCCTTGAGAAAATTTTATTCTCCCAACCTATTTCTGGATCTAGACAATTCAAGGTCACAAAATAGGCTAATGAATTAATAAGGCCCATCTATCTCAAGCATAATCTGAACCAGCAGACAATTCTCTATCCAACAAATGTGGGCTGTGTACATCACAGATGACAAGGCACCATTTCCAAAGGACATCACAGAGCAGGCACCATAAAGCATTTCACCTGCAAGGATTTAGCACTGCAGGCTCAAAATCAGATTTCTTATTTATGAGTCATCATGAGAAGCATCTGTATTACATTTAGCCTAGGGGAACACCAAACACGTATTTTCTCTCTCTCTGCAAAACGGAAGCAAGGGCGTTCAATTGAGCAAACTGCCAAATGGTTTCAGTTTCTAATGAAGAAAGTGGAAATTCATTTTGTTGCATCTAGTTTGGAATACACAGAAGCCTCTTCCATGAAATCACTTTAAATTAGAGATGCTTCATCATATACTTTCCATTTCCAACATGACTTTTGCACTTCTTTTTCTCTCCCATTTTAGCAAACCATAAATCTCTCCTTCTCTGAACATATGCTGGCTAGAATCTTACTAGTGATTTATGCCTATGTAAGGCAAATCATACAACAAGTGGAAGCAAATTACCATTCATTAATGAGGTGCCGGTCATTTCCCTGAATATGTTCCTGAACATGCAACTGGGTGCATCCCAAGTAATGCAACCAACATCTCGTCAATGAGCAGCAATTTGATGTCAAGACTCACACAATTGCTCACAGAAAAGGACCATTTAGTAACAGAAATCTGAATTATTCATTTTACAAATATCTCTACCACTAACTAAAAATTTCCTGTACTGTATCATGTTTTATAAGTCTGACAAAACTATTTAACTATAGTAAAGCACTCTCATACACAATTATTAGTAAACAATTAGTTTATTAGCTATACGCCCATCATGTTTATTTATCTGTTCTGATTTATATTGCCGCCCACTCATCGAGGCGACTCAGGGAGGCTTACAGTCAAAACAGCAACAGTACAGTAAAAATAATAAAATACAACATACTAGAAGTTCTAACTTATAGTGAACCTGCCAGCATTTCTAGAGAATACTCAGAAGTGGTTTACTAGTTCTTCCTTCTGATGGCTGTCTGGGGCTAAGCAGTTTGTCCAAGGTGGTCAGGACAGAAACCCATCAGTCAAACAAACACTGGGTGATCCTGACTAACCACTTTTCTGGCAGGATCAATGGGGATTCAAACTCTCAAACCTTGCACAGTCGGGTAGTCCATCTCACCAAGCTACATGATCTCTATAATTGTTAAATATTTCAGAATGAAAATAGTAACCATCACTAACCACCAAGGCATAGGAAGTTGCTTCAAAATATTTCGCTCTCTCTCCTTCAACTGAATGGCATGAAAATAAAATGTTGAAATGATTCATCACAGATAAATTTAAGTTGTCTAATACAGAAAACAAAACCTCGTGTTTCCTGGGATAATAAACATAGCTTACACAGACATTATCAAAGTACTGTAGTTTTAAAGTAAATAAATGTCCAGAAGAAGATTTCTCTTATCACTGTTAAGATGTAACAGGAATCATAGAGAGTTTGAAGTGCAGGAGCAGTTCTAATTCCACATTTTTTGCAAACTACAGTTATACTTGTTTATTGCTTACTGTATATACATTTTGCCCAAATCAAAATCTTTACCTATGCTCTCTTTTCCATTTGGTAAACTACCCTATAAATTTGTCTGAAAGTGTGCAACAGAAATCCTGCAGAGTCATAGCGAATAGTATTATGGAACAGGAGCTTTGATGACTAAATGAATCTTGGGCAACCAAATTCAGTATCAATGGGCAAAATGCCCCTGGAGTCAGACACAACTGGCTTTCCACCAAAGGTTACCTTGACTTTTACTACTGCAAATGGTATAATTCTTCAAGGTGAGGTTTTTGTGTTAAGAAATCATTGTAGTCATTATTTGTTGTATGACTCAGTGGGCAAAAGATAAATGTCTCATCTGATTTCTTAACTACAGGCAATTCAACATAAATAACAGGATTTTGGCTGATATCATTTATAGCATTGGGGCAGTTGAACACTGGTAGATCACCTCCATCTTTTAAGAAATCAAGAATTATAGCAATTAAGAAGCATGGGAAAGGCAGAGAAGATCCCTCTATAAAGAACTATATCATTGTTTATTGCAGGGATTCCCAACCTAAGACTCATGGGCTGGATCTGGCCCACAACGCCATTTCATGTGTCCCCTAAAGGCATTTGAGGAACAAAATGGCCACCTTCTTTGAAGCTGTTGTGGCAAAATGGCCACCCCATTGTGCAGGTGGGGCAAAATGGCCATCTGGCCCTCAAAGATGACTGACAGAGTGTGACCCGGCCCCTGGCTTGAAAAGGCTGGGGAAACCCTGGCTTAGTGTAACATGAAAATCATTGGAGCGATTAATACAAAATAGAATATGGTAGAAGAAAATTTACCAAAAGAATTGGCTGGTTTACAATTTTGAAGGTCATGTTGCAAACCCAGTATGACACTGAGAAATTATATTGAAAATGGTTTTCAGGTTAAACAAAAAACTGGTGTTGTTTTTATATACTTTACAGCACCCTATAACACTGTGTGGACAGAGGACTTGCTGTTAAAACTTATTAAGAAAGTGCCCTGTAAAAAATTTTTTTAACCTGATAGCTAGTCTACTTAATAACAGGAAGATCATCGGAAACACACCTGCTATTTGATCACCAATCACCAAAGCAGAGACTGAAATCAAGGCATAGTTTCCTCATAACTTATGCTCCCCCAAACAACCAGCCCCCACAGACAGCCCTAGCACTTCAGAAGGCAAGCGAGGAGCTACAAGATAAGTGGGCAGAACCACATGATTCTCTACTGCCTGGCCATGAACAACCATGGCCTGTGTGGAAAGCTTTAAACAGACTGTGTGCCAGGGTAGAAAGGTCAAAGCTTAATCTGAGAAAGTGGGGTTTCCCTGTAGATGGTAGCCTGTGTGAATGTGGAGAAGAGCAAACAATTGCACATATGATACAATGCACACAATCCCCTTCAACGTACACCAAGGAAGACCTTATGTTGGCAAAAGGAAATGCTGTTGAGGTGGCCAGATATTGGGTGGATGTCATCTAGTCCTTTTAATTCCTTTTTGTTTTAGATATGTTAATTTTAGCTTTGAATGTTATTATATGCTGGTGGTCCCTGTGACATGAATAAAAGACTTAGTAATAGGTGTTTTCAAGTCCATGAGAAAGTCCAACTAGCTGTTGGCTGCGAACTAATAATAGCCTGCCCCAAGAATCCATCTTATCTTCACTATTTTTATATTTGTATACATATGATATATCAATGACACAAGCAGCTCACCAGTGGCTCAGTGGGTAAAAGCACTATGCTTGAAGACCAAAAAAACGGGGTTCGATTCCCTGAGAACTGCATGATAGGGGACATGAAAGGTGCCTCATTCGGGCATCCCCTGCAAAAATCCTTTCAACCCAGAGTAATCTCTGACATGAAAACATGACACAAGGAAGTTTCAGTATGCAGATGAAGTGGTGCTAGCATTTCAAATGAACAATACAGTGGTACCTCATACAACAATTTTAATCCATTCCACGGGGCTCGTTGTTGTACGAAAAAAATTGCTATACGATGTATGCACCGTATAGCGATTTTCCCTATGGGATGCATCGTACAATTATTATTAATTTTTTTTGCTAAGTGGTTTTTGTATTGTTGTACGATTTTTTCCATAGGGAAAATTGTTATGCGGGATGCCATTTTCCCCCAAAAACCCTAATTGTTACGTGATTTCGTTGCTATACGGGGTGATTGTTGTATGAGGTTCCACTGTATTAGCTTATGTGAAAATACCCTCAACCAATGTCAGCAAACAGTCTACAGGACACTTTCTTGGATTCACCATTATTCACAAAGAGACACCAAACTGGAGGAAATCGCAGAACTTGACTCCTTTTTCATCAAGTAGCCACTTCTCACTCAAACACACATCAATTGTCAGGGGCTGCTTCTCAACATGTTTTCTAGGTATTTCCTAAAGGAGAATGCAGAACTGATCAGAAAACGTAATATTGCTGGGAAAGGGAAGGGGCCATAGGAAGAGAGAAAGACCTAACATGAGTCAGTTTTGACTCAATAAAGGAAGCCATAGTTGTTAGTCTGCAAGACCCAAGAACTTCTTACTGAAGGGAAAAATTATTGCTGGGAAAAAAGGAAGTGGGAAGAGAAAGTGACCTGAGACTCAATAATGAAAAGACTGCTGTTGGTTTGCAAGATCTGAGCAGAGATGTTAATAATAGATTTGATTTCTGGCATTTCCAGTTAAGCAGATCAAATTACAGGCCATAAGAAAAACAAAGGGCTCTCTTTTCCTGAGATTTTGCAAAGCATCTGCCAAGCTGTTTATGAAAGATCATAATAGGCCATGGGACTGGGGAACAAACCCTAAGTATCTCAAGGTCCGAAGTCTGGGATTGTCTCACCGTAGAGCAAGGGTCCCCAACTACCAGGCCACCAACTGGTACCAGGCCATGAGCTGTCCCTAACTGGGCTGTGGGGATG
This sequence comes from Furcifer pardalis, assembly GCA_030440675.1. Taxonomy (NCBI): domain Eukaryota; kingdom Metazoa; phylum Chordata; class Lepidosauria; order Squamata; family Chamaeleonidae; genus Furcifer; species Furcifer pardalis. The sequence continues at coordinate 60,855,033 of CP126892.1, read as the reverse complement.
GGTGGTGCTGGGAGCTCTGATGGCAGCCTTCTGCCGTCAATGTGCTCCACAGGGTCTGCCTGGAAAACGGAGCAAGAGCACAGGCTTTAGCCACAGCAGATAGGCAGGTGGCTGGGCCCCTCCTCTGTGTTGCTTAACTATGGCATCGAACAATGCTTAAAAAAAAGCCCTGACTTCCCTGAAGTCATTCACAGTCCAGATGGGGTTCGAAAGAAGCGGGGCTGCGCTAGGCTTCTTCCGACCCCCATTCGCACTGTGCTCGAAGCCTACAGGCTTCAAACATAAGAGAAGAGGCGCCCGGTGGCGCACGACAAGGCGCGTGAGCGGGCACCTCTTCTTGCCACCCTACTGGACCCTTCGCGCTCGCTAAGGGTCCAGTAGGCTTCTTCCGATCCCCAGCACAGTAGGGTCGGGTTGCGAGCGCAGTAGGGTCGGGAGGAAAGGCGCTGGTGAGCACGCATTCGCTGCGGTTGGGGGGTGAATTGGACTACAATTGAATCGGATAATGCTAAAGGATCGTTATCCAGAATCGTTATCCGATGCAAGTTTTTTCCAAAAAACTTGCATCGTTATCCGATTCTAGCATTATCCGATGCAATCGTTATCCGGTGTTTTACTGTACTATCAAAAGTTAGCTATCAATGAAAGATTCTCCACCAATGCCATCGTCTGCTATTGGTGCTAGCCAATAACTGCCCTCTAGAAGTTCCTCCTCCCCCATCACCATGGCAATTATTATTCTCTTCTGTTATAATAATAATTTTGTGTCAGAAATTATTCTGCGGCTGGCAACTTCGAAAAGACCTCGTCGCCGCCCGCCTCCAGACACCACTCTCATCCAGTCTGGCCTGGGGAGAGGGAGCCACAGCTGTGTTGGGCTGCCGGCTTCGAAAAGACCTTGCCACCGCCTGGCTCCGGACACCACTTTTGCCCACTACAGCCTGGAGAGAGGGAGCCACAGTTGCGTCGGGCTGGCGGCTTTGAAAAGACCTCGGCGCTGCCCAGCTCCAGACACCTCTCACCCAATCCGACCTGGGGAGAGGGAGCCACAGCTGTGTTGGGCTGGCAGCTTTGAAAAGACCTCGCCGCCGCCCAGCTCCGGATGCCACTCTTGCCCAGTCCGACCTAATATTATTATTATTATATGACAGTAAGCTGCCCTGAGTCGGGTCCCTCTGATTGGGCAGCCTATAAATCAAAGTAAATAAATAATAAAATAAATAAATAATAAAGGATTTTTGCTAGAGAAACTCAGCTCAGGGGACACCTGAATGAGGCTCCTTTCATGTCCCTCTTTTCCCACCCAAGTGGTCCCCATTTATCTACTTGCAATTTCTTACTTTCAAACTGCTAGGTTGGCAGGAGCTGGGAGAGACGATGGGAGCTAAACAGTCATGCAGTACCCAGGTCTCGAACTGCCGACTTGCCAGCCTTCCAGCTAACAAAGTGAGCTTCTTAACCACTGAACCACCACAGCCCACATTCTCTTCTGTTGATATGACCATTACTCCTGAAAAAGGTAAGTGTATCTTAATCTGGTATCTCAGCTTTATTATTTTACACTGGGTGATCCAGACACACAATGGAGTCCACACACACAATGGAGTCTGGCTTTCTGACAGCACTGCCCTCAGTTTAATCCACTCAAATCCCTCACTGTATAACAGGCTTTCTCAACATTTTTGTGTCACAGGCAGGATCACTCCCCCTCAGATGGCTGACCGGCACTGTCACGTGGTTTTGTGCGAGTTCTCACGCATATTCTCATGTGAAAACGTGCATTTTTGCTGCATTTTCTGTGCGTTTCCAATGCTTCCACCACTTGCAGTGGCAGGAACGAAGGTGGAGGGCCAAATGAAATTGCTCAGCAGACTGCATCTGGCCCACGGGCCACAGGTTGCAAATGCCTGGTGTATAAAGACTAGCATGAATAGTGCTGCTGCTAATAATGCAACTACAATAAAGCCAAAAAGACACCTAGTGCACAGAGGTGAAAAAAAAGTGCAGTGCTTGCTTACTCATACATTTGGAACGAGGAATGTGGGAAGTATGAAGTAAGATAATCTAAAAAAATTCAAGAAATGGACTGTTTAAACATTGCCGTACTGTAATTGGTTTGAGTAAACTAAAGTGAAGTGGATTGGAAGATTTTTCAGTCAGATAGCTACAAAGTTTTTAACCTGGGAAATCACAAACTCAGATGAAACTGAGTGGCTCTAAGACAGTGATGGTGAACCTTGGCACTCCAGGTGTTCTAAAACGTCAATTCTCAGAAGCCCTTATCAGCAGGAGTGCTGACTTGGGCTTCTGGGAATTGAAGTCCAAGAACACCTGGCGTGCCAAGGTTTGCCATCATTGCTGTAAGATGTAGCACAGGAAGTTTAGGGCCTATAATATAAAATTGGAATGAATGATACCAATTGGATTACAGTACTTGGAAAATCTATCAACACAATCATCATTAGTAAATTTGAGAATGACTCAGAGAGTTCTGTGAAGCAAACTATTGCAAATACTGTACATAGTCCAACCAAATGAACAGGGCTAGACAGAAAGAGTCTCCTCAAATATTGTGGTATTTCTGAAACATAATCAGGAATACACTGGATAATTTTTCTTACACTAGGTCAGGTGCAAGGAACTGCAGAATGAACTAACCAAAAGGTGCTTTCATTTAGGCAGTTTCGTGTCTAGCCTAGACATAAAAGAAGAAGAACCAAAGGAAGAGATAGCTGCACACATGTCTTTTACAGAAGGTTAGGGGACTATGGTAGCTTCGTGGTTAAGATGCTGAACTTAATGAGTTGAAGGTTGACAGGTCAGCAGTTCAAGACCTGAGTGCTACATGATGGAGTGAGATCCCATTTCTGTCCTAGCTCCTGCCAATCTAGCAGTTCAAAAGCAAGAAATTGCAAGTACTGTAGATAAATAGGTGCCACTTCGGTGGGAAGGTAAACAGCGTTCTGTGCAGTCCAGTGTCTAGCCATGCCTGCCACATGTCCATGGATATGTCTGCAAACACATACAGTGCTGGCTATTTGGCTATAAACAGAGATGAGCACTGAATCCTAGAGTCGGATATGACTGGCTTTAGAGCAAGGATGACCTTACTGAAAGTTTGTCTATATGTCAGTTGAAGACAAAGGGCAATGGATGCATACAGGAATGCCATTAGAGGTAAAGGTAGCCCTTGCTAGAAAGCCAGTCGTATCTGACTCCAGAGTTCAGTGCTCATCTCTGTTTCATAGCTGAAGAGCCAGCACTCTCAGTTTGGTACACAGAAAGAGCCTCCTACAGTACTTGCAGAAAGATTGTGGTATTTTTGAGCCACAATCGGGTATGCCATGGTAATGGCTACTTTGTGTTCCCAGCTATTAAGGGGAGGGCAATGAGAAAGAAATAACAAGGCAGCATCCCCACACATTCCTGTATACATCCATTGACAAAAACAACCTTGAGTAACACACTAAGGTTGTATTTAATGTAAAATGAACCCCCTATTGCTATGCAAAATAAATTACCAGTTCCATTAATTTTACATAGAGACAGATAGATTTTGAACATAATGAGCAACTACAGATCAGGCTGCAGTCCTAACACCCCTTGCTCCACAACCAATAGTTAATACTACCTAAGATCTCCTTATCCCCTTCTCTTCTCAGGTGCCTTCACCATATTTGATCAGGAACCTCTTCAAAGGTCACTTAATTTCATAGCTTGGACCACAAAACTTTTCTCAAACTGACCCTTCCCATGTGCCATTCACTAACATTTGAGGAAGCTTGCCCAGAAATAACGAATCATTATTTCTAACATAGTAAAATGTCATTGATAACCACACAGTCCAAAAGCATATGATTCAAAATGTGATTATCTGGGGTGGAGGCAAAAGGAAAATGGGAAAATTTTCAAAAGAAAATAAACAGATTTTTTAAAAATAAAAAGTAAGTCAGAAGAGACAGAAGGAAGAACCAGGCTTCTAGCTGGATAAAGCAAGAATGCCTTGGTTGAATTTCTGCCTGTTCAAAGTAGGAAGAGCAGAAACTTGGAGAAAGTTAAACAGGGCTCAGCTCTTTAAGAGTAGTAAGGCACCAAAGCCCAGATCTCTGTTGCTCTCATTCAACTGATGAGAGACTCTACAGAAAGCAAGGGAAAGCAAATACTGGTACTTGTGAACCATTATTATTTCTGACAAGCTTCTACTGAACATGTTCCAAAGTTATAAAATGGCAGATTTTGTGTTTTAAACTAGTGGTTTAACATTTGGATATTTTTACTATTACCGGATAGAGATGCTGCAATTAAAAAAGAGAGGCTAATGTAATTAATGAGATAATAAAATTAGGTTTTTGAAATAGGGTGCCCTTGCTTGAAAGCTAGTCATATCTTACTCTAGGGTTCAGTGCTCATCTCTGTTTATAGCCAAAGGGCCAGCACCATCTGCGCTTACAGATGTTTCTGTGGACATGTGGCAGGCATGAATAGACACGGAACGCTGTTTACCTTCCCAGTGAAGTGGTACTTATTTATATACAGTGAAATTTTGGTTAATGTAATTAATGTATTTTACGGGATGTTTCTTTGAAAACCAATTAATCCATTCCAAAAAAATTCTGTAAACCACTTTTTTCTATGGATTATTTATTTATTTATCAAATGTATATCCCGCCCTCATCAAAAGACTCAGGGCAGCTTACAAGACTAAAAGCGCAATTAAACACATTAGTTACATTAAAAGTTTCAAAAATTTAAAAGTTAAAAATAAAAAAATCTGTTTCCTTTTGTTATGCAATTTGTATGTTAACTGAGGTTCCACTGTACTTGCAATTTCTTGCTTTCAAACTGCTAGATTGGCAGGAGCTGGGGCAGAGATGGGAGCTCACCCTGTCGTGCAGTACTCAGGTCTCAAACTGCTGACCTGCTGACCTTCCAGTTGTCAAGTTCAGCGTCTTAACCACTAAGCCACTGCAGTCCTGGTGTTTGAAATATATTTCAGCAATTTCTTGATGTGCTGCAGAAGTAGTCTGTTTGGGTCTCAAGAAGGTTGTGATGGTAAATCACTTCTCTTATTAAAAAATCATAACCATCAGACCATCTACTCCTAGTGTGCCAAAGTTAGTGTTATCCGATGCATGTTAAAATCCTATGGGATCCATAGAGATACATTGTAACCACACAGGCTTTAGCGGTTGTTATCTGATGCATCCCATAGGATCTTAATGTTATCCGATGCAATTCTTCCCCCCAGATTGCTTAATGTTATGCGATTTTAGTGTTATTCGATACTAATGTTATCTGAGGTATTACTGTATATGTAATTTGCTGGACTCTTGTGCAGTAATCATAACTGATCCTATTTTCCTTTACTTTTAACTTTAGGTGGCAAGCACTAGAATTCAAACCAGACATTATGCCACTTATGAATGATCTCAGAGATTTCAATATGACAACATATGACCACTTAAGATTAAACCACTCATGAATGGAGCCAGGAAATATTGCTATCAGCTCTCATTGCTGAATATTTTACTAGATAATGAAAAACAATACTTATCCTTTTAATGCTATTTTCTTTTACTCTGCCATAAAGGAAATAATAGTTTAATCCAACTGTTACTCCCAACTAGAGGAACACCATTGAATCTGTGGGATTTACATACAGTAACTGAATTTATGCCACAAACCAATCTATTTGTCTTTACAGAACTTTAAACAGAAAATCAGAAAGATGCTAAATACATGGATTAATACCAAATCTACTTGGTACTAGCATTCACATTCTCATTGGTATCTGCAGATTTATAAGAAACAAGCCCACATAATCAGGGTGGTTAACAAGCACATTAAAACAGCATAAAAACCACAATTCTAAAAATAATAATAAAGAAAACTAATTAAGCTTCAAACCAAAAATACAAACAAGCCAAACAGCAAACAAGTACAAAAGCAAAAATGAAGAACCACATGTGCTGAAGAAGAGAGAAGCAGAATGCTTCCCTGTATAATTCGACCTTCATTAACTTCTGAAATACCTGTTTTGCTTGGCTTGTGTTATTTCAATAATAATAATAATAATAATAAAGCTAGTGATTATGTTTTTATGTGTCCCATTGCAACACAGAACCTCCGCCATACCTTTAAGTACCATATTTACCAGCATATAAGATACACCTTTGCGCCGCTCAAAATAAACCAGAAACATGGAGTGTGTCTTATACACCAGTAACACCTCCCACTGGCTAGCCACTGCTGACCGCTAGGAGCCGGGTGAAAGGCGGCTTCCAAAGGAGCTCTCTTGCCCATTAGATCCTGCCCTCACCACCTCCTGGTGGGATCCGCTGGGCAAGAGGCTCCTAAAGGAGCAATATTGCCAGGGCCAAATCCCGGCCAATCCCGTCTTCCCCGCCTCCTGAAAGGATTCTTCTTTCTCCCCCTTCCACTCTCCTCAGCTGGTGGTGGGATGGGGTGGAAATGGGTTTAAAGGATCTTTCTTTCTCCCATTCCACTCTCCTCGGCTCCTGGTGGCCAGCGGTGGTGGGATGGTGGGGAAACAGGCTTGAAAGGAGCCCTCTTTCTCTCCCACCCCACCCTCCCCGGCTCCTGGAGTTAATTTTGGAAATTCATGAAAAATGTAGAAAATTATATTTTCCTTTAAAATGTGAATAAAAAGCAGGGTGCGTCTTATACTCTGATGTGTTATATTCCAGCAAATACAGTATGTGCTAATTTAAAATATACATAAGATTGCAGCCTTATATGTTAGAGCAAACTGTAACTCTAATATGCAAGGACACAGGTAGAAAGTTTAATAAAATCTAACCCAGGATGAATATAATAGTGTGAAAATTACCATGAAATATTTTGGTCATGTATTTGAATGGAGCTGAAATCACCATTACAGCAAAGGTTTGGGGCATATCATCTGAAGTGATGACAAGTACTGACAAAGTTCAAATTTGCCTTGACAGAATTGTCAAGACTAAGCTAGAAATGTTCACAACTTGAAGGTATCAGTTTGCTAATATATAGCTGAAATTCATTCGGTTTCTCAACACGAATGTCATACGGTGAAAAATTGTGCTAAGAAAGAAAGTGAAGCACTAAAATGTGTGCCTTCGAAAGACAGAACAAAATATTATAATGCAGATGAGGAAGATGAAGAAGGAAGGAAAGAAAAGAAAAAATACAATCACATCAAATGTAACAATCTACCAATAATCCAACAATCTTTATGTGGCTTTCAGTGAATTTTTATTCCAAAATTATCCTACTCACAATATATATGATCATTAATTTGTAATACACTAGTACCATGGATAATGTTAAGACTTGGTTCCACAAGTCTTAACATTATCCATTTTTAACGTTGTGTGAGGCATTGATCCCACAATGTTAAAAAAAAAAAGCTGGTTCAACACCCAACCCAAAAGCAAAAAGCAAAGGCTCGCCCTGCCTCCCCTGCTAAAACAACAGGGTGGGTAGGGTGAATCCCTCTAGCCTTTGCCTTTTGCCAATTGGGTTGGGGGTAGAACATGGTTGCCAGTTCAACCCCCAACCCAAAGGCAAAGGCAGAGAGATTCACCCTGCCTCCCCTGCTGAAACAACACATGGGCAGGATGAATCCCTTGCTGTTAGCCTTTGCCTTTGGCCAGAGAAAGGCAAAAACAGCAAGCGATCTCAACATTGGGGAATTTGAGGCAAACATTGGCCTCAAATTCCCCAACGTTATCTGATTTTAGCGTTATCAGAGGCAAATGTTATCAGAGGTACCACTGTACCTCTAAGCTGTAAACACACCAGCTCCTTCAGATATTCATGTATAAAAAATAGTATAGAAAGAGTTAACATAAATGGAGAAACATACAGCAGAGGCTCTTTCTTTAATTTTTTATATTCTTTTGTTGATTCTTAAAACTCAAACGCTTCCCACGTAAATGAAAGAAAGGTCATAAAAGTTCAATTTTTCCAAGTTTCTCTCTTTTGTTCCTTTCCTTTATTCCTTGTCTGTCAAATTGTGCAGTGAAATCTATTAAATAATACTGTATAACAAAGACTGCCATAACAACCAATGAGATTTGTGGGGTCAGGGGGGGATTGGTCTGGGCAGGTTATCCTGCTATAGTAATACTGCCAGTGACTCAAAGCCGATCGTCAGGTGGTGGTTAACAACTCTGACAACCCTGAGGAATAACAGCCCTGGGTGGTGAAGTTCACAGGGAAGGGAGATAGCCCACAAATGGATTAAATCCCACTTGAATCCATCTTGATGGAGGGCAGCAGCTTCAACATTACTAGCCTGTTGCTGATGAGAACTATGTGTGCCAAAAGGGCTTAGGACCAGAAAGTGACCCATAGAACTGGATCAGTGGTATGATGATCACTTTCAGTGCTCACAAACCAAAAAACAGGCTCCACCAAGATGCACCAGACATTTAGCTTTACACATATAAAAAAGGATCATTTTAAAGAAGTGCACTGAACTTTTAGGATACAAAGGGAATTGTATTTTCTATTTCATTTAACAAACAATTTATGCCAGAAGACTGAGAGTTTAGAAGAGTTAGTTCCCCCCCCCCAGCCACTTTTCTTGTGTGTGGCCTACACATAAAACTTTTCATATCTCTTTATGCAATTTTATGGGCAATGGTTAGTATCCAGATGTGTCAGACTATAGATCCCATCATTCTGCATCACTAGCTATACAGGGTAGGGCTGCTGGGAGTTGCAGTGGAACAGTATTTGGAGGGCAACCCTGCGTTATATCTACTTCCCTGTTCTACAATAAGCTCCATTCAGCAACTCATCATGTGTTGTGATCTTATCCCTGTGCTATGGGTGAGAAAACTGGGCTATTAAATTTAAAATTCCATATTACCCTGTTTTAGAAAGTCTCCTATACTATCCTAGTAGAACAGCCATGCTACAGCGAGAAAGTCAGAAAATCGACAGATTTGATAAGATCTCCTCCTTTCCCAATCTATATCTTACTTCCACACTAGTTTTAATATGCTATTTATATTAAATATATGTATAATTAGGACTAAAATATTATTAAAGAGGATTTTTAATGAAAAAGAAACAATAGCTGTTGTAACTATGGAGAGTACCCAAAATATCACCCTTACTCTTCCTTTCTCTCTGTGATACTCTACCCAACTCTTCTGCTTGACCCTTATTCACCTAAGACAGGGGTGGACAACCTTTTTACGTTGCAGGGCTGACCATGCCCAACAGCTGAGTGGGCTGGACCATGCTCCCGAGAAACGGGTGCATTTATGGCTGTCGTAAATGTGCCCACTTCCACATTTACGACAGCAGTGAGCATGTTTGCACGTGCACATTTTACTGCTGATGTAAATGCATCCACTTCCTCTTCCAGGTGAGGCAGAGATGGCGATAGGCTGGAGGGGGTGGCTTTGGGGGCTGGGGCCAGGCTGTGGGCCATAAGTTGGGAACCCCAGCCCATGAATACAACCACAACCATGTGTCATTTTGAAACAACTTTAATATGTGTATCTTCCTTGAATATGTATCTTTAATATGTGTATCTTGTAATGCGCTCTACATGGGGCTGCCCATGGTGACCATTCGGAGGCTCCAACTGGTTCAGAATGTGGCTGCTCGGGTTGTGATGGGGTGCGGCTGTTATGCTCGTGCCTCACCATTGCTCAGGGAGCTGCACTGGTCGCCAGTATGCCTCCGGGTGCAATTCAAGGTGCTGGTTATTACCTTTAAAGCCCTATATGGTAGTGGGCCAGGATACCTAAGAGACCGCATCGCCCTAAGAACATCTGTCCATCACACCAGAGCGGACCGGAGAGGCTCTCTGTTTGTACCATCGGCTAGAGAGGCGCACCTCTCTAGCACTTGGAGGAGGGCCTTCTCCGTGTCCGCCCCGGCCCTATGGAACCTCCTGCCAACTGAGCTATGTCTCCAGTCGGAGTTGCTGCCCTTTAGAAGGGGGTTAAGACCTGGCTGGCGGGACAGGTATGGGGTTTGGGTCAGGCAGTTGCATCGGCTTGTGGGCTCATCTGACCCTTCCCTCTCTCAATGTATGAATTTTTAATCTTTTAACTTTGCTTAGTTTTAACCTCTTTTAATATTAATTTTAAACAGGATTTTATATTGTGTTTTATGTCTCTTTTGAAGCTTTGTTAGCCACCCTGGGTCTCTTTGAGGAGGGCAGCATATAAGTCTGATTAAACAAATAAATAAATAAATTCCTCACAATTATACATAATTGGGGGGGGGGAGAGGGTTTGCTGCTGAGATGACTGCAGTTCAGCTCAGCTACTCAGAACTTTTAAAGCAGAGAAATTACTTCTACTCCTCAACAAACTGCCTGTGAGGAATGACTTTTCCTTCCTCCATCACTCTCTGTGCAATGTGTTAGCATTAGTGTGTCCTCCCACATTGCTGGCACAGAGTATATTATTTTTGAAAAATATCTCCAGCATAGCTGTTTTAGTTCCTCAAGTTGTAATCCTATACACACTTACCTAGGTTACTTTGTCAGGACTAAAATGTCCTTAGTTGTCGTTTGGGAAGGAAAAGAAAGAGGCCATGTAATCCTTGTACACAATCAAAAGCAAGGGAGGGTGATACTTTTATTAGACCACTAAATAAATTACAAAAAATATTAGAACATTTTAAAAATCACAAAGAAGCTAGCTTTTAGTCACTACACATTTCCATTAGGCTGGACACCTAAATAACTATATGTGTTTCATTTAAAAATCTCGGCCACATTTTCTTCCTAAGCAGAGAAGCCTGTCCATACATGTGGCCAAGAATTTTAGAGATTTTATTCCCCCCCCCCCCGGTACAATGCGCAGCTTTGTGGAACCCAGCCTGAGGAAGGTTTATTTTGTTTGAAAACTAGCTTCTGTTTCTAATTTTTTGTGATCTAATAAAGGTATCACCCTCCTTCACGTTTGAATTGGTGGAAAGATAGTATGATTTTCTTGTTGTCATTGTGCTGCAAACTTCAGTACTATAGTCTTATGTAGTTCATCCTAAATCTGGGGTGGCCAACCTTTTTTGCGCCATGAACCTGACCACGCCCCAAGAACAGCTGAGTGGGCCAGACCACATCCCCAGAAGAGGAAGTGGGTGCACTTACGGCTGACGCGCTCACTTCCGGATTTATGTCAGCCACAGGTATGTTTGCACATGCGCAGGCACGTTTTACAGCTAATGTAAATGTGTCCACTTCTACTTCCAGGTGTGGTGGAGACGTTGACGGGCCAGTTAGAATGGTGTTGCGTGTTGTGTCTGGCTGACAGGCTGTAGATTGGGAACCCCTACCCTAAGACAATTCTCAATTAACATTTTGTTTCTAAAATAGTTGCAAGTGATCTAGCAAAACAGGCAAATCTAGCTACACAATAACTGATTACAGTGGAATCTCCTTTAAATTTTAGGTTACCGTTAGATGAATAAAGTATGACCTGTTAAAGTCTTGTATAGCAACAGAACAGGGCTGAAAAGGCTAAAACTACAATATGTAAAGTAAAAGAGAAAAGTTTTATGTTTAAATTAAAGCACTCTCTCATACATAAAAGCTAAGCAAGAATAAACAAGAAATGTCAGTTGTTTGATGATAATCAGACATTCAAGATTACAAATTATTAGCCTTTTCCAGCTCTCATTTACCCCCAGTGGGACACTCCTAGCTCCCATAATTATGTTTTATTGCAGACTGTCTATATAACTAGACCTACAAAGGAGGCATTTGATGACTTGAGAATCTGTAAACATGGTTTAGGCAATTACCATGCAGATTTGATTTGTGTTTTTTAAACAGATAAACTGTCTAGAACCAAGTGTGCCATAAATCTGAAGTTCTTCTAATTCCATGCTTTTTTGACCTAACCATCCCATTTTAGGGGCTAACATGACATTAAAAAGTAGAAGTGACTTCGTTTAGATCTCAGTAGGTTGATCCCATGTGATTGTAAACCAAACCCTAATACAGTACACATGTTCTCAACCTTTTAAAACTGCCAGCCAGACCATACCCCCTCAGACAGCCACTTGACCAGACAAGTGGTCCCCCCGTCATAAACACTGCTGTAAAATGCATCTACAGGAGCATTTGCAGCTGATGTAAAAATGTCCGCTTCCTGTGGCGGCGACATGGACCACATGAAATGGTGCCGTGGGACGGCCCATGAACCGTAGGTTGAGAACTCTTGCTCTAACACACCTGCTTATCCTCCATATGTTCAATATTCAGAATTCACAATTTACTGTAAATTCTTTTTCTTTTTGAGTTCTATAAATGATGGGAAAAGAAAATGTCAATATTCTCAGTGGAATAACTATATTTGGCCAATCATATAGCACCATTCTTTTCATTTATCTCCAATATATATCTGCCAGCTACACTACTCACTCCACAAACACATGCTTTAATATTTGCCCTCTTTATAAGAAAAGAACTGCACTGGAAGTAGCACTATGTTTTTGTATGTCCCTATACAGTAACTGAATTATTATTATCAAGCTGCACTTCTAAAGCAAAAAGAAATATTCTGGTTGTCTTTCACTGTACAGTACGATATCAAACATCCCATTGTTTTGGATGGTTCTTGGCCTCTTATAGCAAACTATTGATCTCCAAACAAAGAGGAATCTAAACTATCATGGGGAATATAGTGCCACCTCTGTCTGTCTGTGTGTGTCAGTGAGTGAATGTGTGAAACAGAGATTTAGGAAAGTATCAAAATGTCGAGCCACGATGCTAGGATCATTTTCAAAAATCAAGAGAAAAATAAAGCTTCAAGAGGGGAAACAAAACACTACTGAGCTAAACTCTACAGCTGGAACAAAGAAATACAGTACAAAGAATTGAACCAGCAATTCAGGGAGAGAGCAAAAAGGTCTGGGAAATTAAGAAAAAGAAACAGTATTAAATGATGTGAGGAGAATGTAGTACTGTATAGTTAAATTCAAATAAATTTAAACTGATCTTATTTTGTTTCTAATTGTAATTGTATTTTAAGTAATATTACTGTGTGAAAAAAGTATGCCATAAACCTGGGATTCTCAACCTGCACCATTTCATCTGGCCACCACTGCCTCCACCACAACCGGAAGTACTACGTGGTGGAGGAAGGGCAAAATGGCCATCTGGCGCCTGAAGCTTTTCTGAGGGAGCGTGACCCAGCCCCTGGCTTAAAAAGGTTGAGAAGTCCTGCCATAAACCAAATTCATTCATTCATTCATTCATTCATTCAGTGATCCTTACCAATGAAGTGTAACAAATAAACAAAAATTCATTCTTGCAGTCAGGTAGAACTGAATCAACAAATAACAGACACAATGAAAGTGTGCTAACTTGCTGCCAACCAAGCATCCTCCTTATACTCCATAAAATTTTATGTCTTCCGGACCGGGGGGGGGGCACTTATTGTAACCTGCCTGAACATGATCTGTAGAGGAATAATTGGGCCCTAGAGTGTGACTTAGACAAAACGGTTAGCGTGCCATGAGGTGCAGAACTGGAGAATTGTATTGTCTGTCACAGCAAACACAATTACTCAGTTCTAGATCTCTTTTACCAGCAAGTTTTCTTTTGTGATTGTTGACTGAAAGACACACATGGGCTTGCTTCCAGCTCTGCTCCCCAAGCTCATATTTCTGAGGGAATCATGCTGCAGAAGGAAACAGCTCCCAAATATGGGTTAAGCATATACTGGTACCTCGCTTTACAAAATTAATGTGTTCCCTGAGATGTTTCGTATTATGAAAACTTAGTAAAGCGAATTTTCCATAGGAATGCATTGAAGGCAATTTCCCATAAGGATGCATTGAAAACCAAAATTGGTAAAGTGAAACATGGTTTCCCATATAAATGCACTGAAAACCAATTAATTTGTTTTGGGGGAAAATCCGTAAAGTGAGTCATTATTTTCAATGGATTTTCATTCGTAAAGCAAAAATTTTGTTAACTGAAGTGTTTGTAAAGCGAGGTACCACTGTATCTAGCTTGATTCATTAAGGGTAGTTTGAAATTATCAATAAGCATATTCACCATTTTGGCAAAAACAACAAAACCTGTTATAATTACACGGGTCTCCCGTTGCAATATTAAAGAGGTTGAGAAAAAGTAGCAGTCCAGCCAATAAAACAGAAAGGCAAAAGCTACTGCTGCTCTTAGTGTAAAAAGTGAGTGCTGTGAGTATCATTGGTAAGAAAATTCAACCCTCCAATAGATCACAAACATGAAAAATTAGACTATAGTACAACATACAGAGTTCTCCATTCAACATTGCCACTGAGGAATTCTGCCCAAACTCTACCAAGAGAGCTTTAATTTTATGGAGTATCTCTGTTTAGTTAGAAATGACATGGAACTAGTTTGATGCAGCAAAAAATCCTACTGTTTCAGCTGAAAAGTAAGCAACCAACTAGCTTAGAATGTAGATAGAATAAACATGTGAGCACAAGGCTTGTTCTCTTTGTACCGAATCATGGTTTATGTCAGGGGTTCTCAACGTTTTCAAGCCGGGGGCCAGGTCACACTCTCTCAGTCAGCTTTGAGGGCCGGACAGCCATTTTGCCCTGCCTGCATGATGGGGGTGGCCATTTTGTCCAAACAGCTTCAAAGGGGTGGCCATTTTGTTTCTTGAATGCCCTTGGAGGGTGGCACATGAAAAGGCACTGGGGCCAGATCTGGCCCATGGGCCTTGGGTTGGAAATGCCTAGTTTATGCTATATCTGAATGAAGATAAGATGTTTTGAATGCAGTATTTAGTTAGAATGAGGGCTATTCTCCCATACACCTTTTTGGTAACAGATGACAACCTTGTTTCATAAATGTTGAACTTTCACTGATGCAGGTATGAAAATAGATTGAATGTCTTAAAGGAAATAATGATCTGTAGGTTAATGGACTTCATGCCACAAGCACGCATAATTACTTCAGAATTACGGCATAATTGCGGCTTAAAAAGCTGCAGTGGCGTCAGGTCTTTTGGTACTGGTGTAATTTTTCTCTGAATTTGATAACTTTGTAAATTGGATTGTTGTTCAAAACTGATGTTTACTGAATTTTTTGATGCTGTAGTGATGCTGTAATGATGTTGAAATGTTTTTTGGTATTTACATTGATTACTTTTGATATTTATATGTTGTATTTATGAACTCGCTGTTTTTCTTTGTATGTAAACCGCTCTGAGTCGGCGCAACTGAGTAGGGCAGTATAAAAATTGGAAAAATAAATAAATAAATAAATAAATGTTCTTGGTGGAACATTTTCTTTCATTGCACTCTGCTAGAAAATACAGTGTAGGTAGTTTTGTTGATTCCAATAAGACTATATATGCTGACTGACCTACCTGTTACTCTGCTTGCATTTTAATATACTAAAATGTTTGCAACTAAGTTACACTTCATATTTCACAGCAACTGTTAAAATACAAAAACTTTTAATCATGTCAGTTTCAAGAACTATAACTACATCACAACAGTTGAAAATTTGCTTAAAAACCCCAAGCCAGGCCTTTTTAGGAACTGTGGTAGTACATCAATATAGGTAAAGGTATTAAATACACATTAAATTACACACAGACACACCACATCCAAAGGTGAGTCACTTATCCTAGGGAACAGGCTATAGGGAGCTTCAGGCTAGTAGCTTCTCTTCCTCCTCCCCACTTGGGAGGACAGCAAGGAGGCCGTGCGTAGGTGCCAAGCACTGTAGGCGTACATGCACACCAAGTGCTTGGTGTGCATGCACAGTGGGGGAACCAATGAAAAGGTAAGCCCCAAAGGTGGTTTCCCCCAAAAGCTGCTACCGGTTCTCTGGGACACTGGGAAAAGTTAGTACCAGTTCTGGCAAAATGGTGCGAACCTGTTACACCCCATCACTGCCCTTTTCTGCAGAAGATTTCTAAAATCTGCAGATACCTGTACCTGAAACCACGGAAAGCAGCAAACACCTTGTGGGGGGGGGCAGGCTGTTAGCTCAGGCTGGGGGGGCTAACCCCCCTGGGCCCCCTAGCTATGGCCCTGCTCCTCCCCTACATTTTGGCAGCTGGAGAGTGGTAGTGGAGGATTTCCTAGTTCTGCGCTGGGATCCCAGGCACTGACGTGAGCTCTGCCCAGCACCGGAAGTTATCCACCACCGTTCTCCAGCTGCCAAAGCACAGCTGAGGCTCATAAAATTACCAAACGAGAGCGAACATGCTCCAGAAAGGCTCCCACCACCCTGGGAAGCAACAGACACTGTGCATGAAGCTGCAAGATTCCTGCTACCGCCACCGTGTTAAATGATGTTTTTTGACTTCTGGTGGTGGCCCCCAGTCTAGAGATGCCTGGGTGGCCACTACAGACTTGATTAAAGATACGCACAGGCCGAGGGTTGGGAACCCCTGCTCTTACCCCACTGGGTGTCAAAGGAAACTAGTATACAAAGTAGTAATTAATTTTATTTTTATAAGCATTTCTGTTTCCAATCAGTAGGTGGCAGACATCCCTAACTAGAGCAGAGGTTTGAGGCTTACAGTGTAAAGTCAGGGGAACAGTCTGAAGGACAAACACAAAAGTCAAAGAAGGTAGTCTAAAAAACTTAGATCTTTGCAAAGCACTGCCAGCCCTCATAAACATGGAAAGGGCAAAAACTCTCCCTCACTGAGCTGTAGAGATGCACTATGTCAGAGGGATATTACCAGTGATATCTTCCTATATCCCCAACTCTGGCAGCATTTTTTCCCTGGAGGGCTTCAGTTTGGGAAGCTAATCCATTTGGAACAGAATACTTCAATGAAAAGTAAATAAATGCACATTTAATTTTTGTTGCCACTGCACCAGAATAAAACAAACCACTGTATACTGGATAGAGACATTTATTTCCCATGTAATTACCATCATTTGTATTATATCGCCAATGTCTCTGCCCTACAGATATATTTAAATTCAAAGACTAGCAATTGAAAATCATGTCATGAAAACTAAAGAAAATGGAATTCAAAACACTGAAATCTGACGATCATACAATTTACACTTGAACTTCTGGTAAAGAATTTTTACCTCCTTTTTTTAATAAAACGAGGCCACTTTAAAACAGCTTCCATTAATAAATAAAACATATATAATAGAAAATTTCAAAACACAGATGATAACCAACAGATAAGAATGAGACAAATAGCTTCATCTTAAAATCCAGTAACAGTTTTATCATTCCATTCAGCAACCCAATAAACTCATCTATGAGAAATATGGTTTCAAGGAAGACAGGAAGAGTGTAATTCATCCTAAGGAAGTACGGTAAAACCTCATATAACACTAAAACCTGGTTCCACAAGTCTTCGTGTTATATGATTTTTCGTGTTATCTGATCCTCTATGGGATCCATAGAGATACATTGTAACCACACAGGCTTTCGCGGTTGTTATCTGAAGCATCCCATAGGATCTTAATGTTATCTGATGCAATTCTTCCCCCCAGATTCCTTGATGTTATGTGATTTTCGTGTTATTCGATACTAATGTTATATGAGGTATTACTGTACTTTTATAGGGCATTCACACAGAAGTGTGAAAATTAATCTGGAGTCCAGATGATAGTCTCTTTTGTGTGCACACATGTAACTGTTCCCAGTGGAATATAGGAATAGGAATTTAACTATATAACTATTGAGTGTGGACAGATTGAGACTGCTGAAGGAATTTAACTATATAACTATTGAGTGTGGACAGATTGAGACTGCTGAAGAAAATTCTCCAAGTAACTCAGTTCAGATATGTTTAAGGCTTTGAAATTTAAACCAGTGTGATTGTGCTTGGACACACACACACACCCCAGCCGGGGGTGAACAGGGGGCTTTGGGTGTAACTGTTCGCACCCAGGCAAATCTCAGCAGGTGAGTCCTAGCCCTGGGGGGGACACCTATCATTATGTCGATAGCTAAGTTCTGCTGGGGTTCGAGCATGGACGGTATAACCCTAACAGCTGCAGATTCTGAGGAAGCAATAGTATTTGTCTCAGGGAGTAAGGAACACAAAGATCAGTGCACCTGAAGCAGTAGTGGCAGCCCCTTCATCTTGCTAGGGTGCTAAGGGCCAGTCACTTGCACACCCGGATTTAACTGATTAAAAGAACACATAAAGAAGAACAGGAAGGAGAGATCCCAATGGAGATCCTTTGTGGAATCCTCTACACCGTAAGGTAGAAGAGGAGGTGAGTGAGTGAGTGAGTGAGTAAGTAAGTAAGTAAGTAAGTAAGTAAGTAAGTAAGGAAGGAAGGAAGGAAGGAAGGAAGGAAGGAAGGAAGGAAGGAAGGAAGGAAGGAAGGAAGGGTGCTTGGAAGTACACTGTCTACCAGGGTAACTGGTGCAGTGCATTCTTTACATCAGGGGCACCCAATTTTTTTGGGATGCGGGCCAGTCATGTGGTTTAAAGGGCTGGTCACTATGGTCTGAGTGCAGGATGCGGCCCCGACACCAATTGACCCCACCCGCAAAGCCCTGGTTGTTCCAGGAAGCAGAAGTGACAAGGGCATCAGGGGCCGGGTGAGTTGGCATTTGGGGCCAGATGCAGCTCCTGGGCAATAGTTTTGGCAGCCCTGCTTTACATCATACAATTACCAAGTCTACCTGAGCAGCCATACAAATATCTTCAAATGTGTCCCACATTGACTATATACAATAGTAGCTGGATACCACTAATGCATCTGCAACTAAACACAGCTTAAGTGATTTGTTAATTCAATAATGCATACAGACCTATGCCTCTAAGTGGGAAACCCAGGGGAAGGCAGGTATTTTAGAGGCTTACTACCATCACCTCTGCCACAATATTTGCAACCTCCAAAGAACAGACATTCCTCTGTGTCAAAAAAAAAAACTCAATATAAAGGTTAAATATTTACCCAATCACAATTTGCAGCCATTTCTATTTAATACACACCCTTTGTTTAAAGTGCTAAAGTTCACCCATGTCCCACTGAAAACAGTAATAATTAATTTTGCTTAGAACTCAGAGGGGAACACAGCACTCAATATAACCCATAACACTGAAGCAAAATACAGTAGTACCTTGGATAACATTATGACTTGGTTCCACAAGTCATAACGTCATCTGGTTTTTAACGTTGTGCAATGCATTGATTGCACAACATTAAAAAAAATCCCTGTTCCCTTTGTAAAGAAGAAAGGGAACAGGGGGCTAATCTGGTTTGCTTAGCAAGCCAGGGGGAGGGATGTTCTGAAAAGAAGGGACCCAAGCATCTCTTGGGTCCCTTCTTTTTAGAAACCTCCGTCTGGCTTGCTAAAGAGCTTAGCAATCCAGGCCGGGGGGGGGGGGCTTTCTAAGAGAGGCTTGGGTCCCTTATCCCAGCCTCTCTTAAGAAGACCCGACACACACACCTGGATAACTAAGACCCTTACTACCAAGCCAGGCCAGGGGGGGTGTCTAAAAAGAAGGTATGATATCCCCCCCACACACCTTCTTTTTAGAAACCATCTGGCTTGGTAAAGGGCTTGGTGATCCGGGGGGGGGCTTCCTAAGAGAGGCTTGGGTCCCTTATCCCAGCCTCTCTTAAGAAGACTCCCCCCTGCCTGGATAGCTAATCCCCTTACCAAGCCAGGCGGGGGAGGGATCCACAGCTGCTCCTGCCTCCGCAGCTATAGGGTGGGGCTGGGGAAGCCGATGGGGGAGTCCCCCATCAGTTTTCCAGCCACCCCACCACTGCCTCCACAACTGCAGGGTGGCTGGGAAGAGGAAAGGAGAACCCTGTTCAGCTTTCCAGCCACCCTGCTGCTACGAACGACTGCATCGGATAACGCTAGCAGATCGTTATCAGGTGCAAAATTTCTTTAGAAATTTTGCATCGTTATCCAATTTTAGCATTATCCAATGCAGTCGTTATCTGAGGTATTACTGTACTGAATATACTTGAGTATAAGCCTAGTTTTTAGTCCCCAAAATGAGCCCCAAAAAGGAGAAACGGCTTATACTCGGGTCAATGACCACAAGGATCTCAAGACCACATCAGATTGAGACGCACCAACAATTTAATTAATTATACCATATTTTCATGTATTTTGATTATTGAAACTCACTAGCAGCTGCTGCATTTCCCATTCTTGGCTTATATTCGGGTCAATCTGTTTTCCAGGGTTTTCAGTCAAAATTAGGTATTTTGGCTTATATTCGGGTCAGCTTATATTCGAGTATATACAGTACAGTAAAACTCCAACTTACATATGCCTCAAGTTACATAAAATTCAACTTACATAATGATTTTTGCACTAAAACCATGTCACAATTTACATAACACAAATTCTGTAATAAAGTAAGTAATAGTAGTAATTTCCTATGGGTTTGCTTCGAATTAAGTAAAAAATTTGTTTTTCCTATGAGGTTGCTTTGATTTACATAAATATCATTTTCCTATGGGTTTGCTTCAAGTTAAGTAAAAAACTGATTTACATAAAAGCCTATGGAACAGACTTTTTATGTGAGTAGGGGTTTTACTGTAACCAGTCACCTCCTGATATCTCATGAAGATTTTCCTCCAAAACTTCTTGGGAAATAATTTATAGAGCCTACCTCTGAAGCTTTGGTTGTTCAACCTCTGTAGCTTTCTAGGTTGTTCAGCAGTTTTTGTAGACTACATGGTGAGGAAAAAGCAAATTTTACCTCTTACTCCAACTGGTCTCAAAACCACTGCCACCTTCTATATCGGCTTTGCAACTGGCATCTTCCCAAGCCTTCACCTAAACTTCAGTTCCACATATCATTACATTTCAGTATTCATTCTCTGCTAAGCAAAATTACAGGTTCTTTTGCCTCTTAACCCTCATGCCATGCTGCAATTTGCTTTCTGAAAGCTTCCACAGCTTTCAAGGTGATGTGCCAACTAGCATGGAGATCTTTGTTGGAGAAACTCACAGCAAAAATAGCATGCTATGTTGTTCTCTGAATCCTCCAAAAATAATCTCAAAGACTATTCAATCTAACACAGAATTAATAAAGTAAGCTACTCACTCACAGAAGACTTTGGGAAATCACACACAGGCAAACTTTGGAAACATAAGCCCTGCATCCTGCTTTGCAGCAGTATATATAGGCAAGGTGATTTTGATTTAAATCTAATCAATTGGTATCAGAATGTATATAAGATTTAAATATATAGTCTGTGAGGGTAAATTTAAATCACAGCTTTCTGCATAATGACTAATTCTTGCTGGTATAATTTTAATATTTACAACCAGATGAAGGTTTCACTTTTAGAACAACTTTTCAGATTAGTTTTACAGTTATATCAGAAAATACAGATTTAAATAATTGTGAAACTATTGTGAGGCAAACTATATCCAATTTGATAGGTTAATCATTTACATTTGACAACTTTTCTGCTGTGCTTTATTGGAAGGAGGAAAATAATCATTACCTTAATAACATTTAAATACTTTTATTTAACTAAAACAATAATATAACATTCTTACATTTGGTTAAATATCCATTTTTGTTAATTGCTATGTTTAAGCAAAATATATTTTTAAAAACTTAGTCTATCAGCTTAGTCTACAAATGAAAAACTTAAAATATTGTTCTCATTCATTGCTCATTCATCTTTTTCTTTTCTTTTCAAGGTCATGATCTTTAGGTGTCTTATCATCATCCAAAAGATAATACACTTCTACAAGGGTGCAAAACCTGCAGGTCTCGGCCACACATAACCATTGCTCTCTCCTTAAGTGACCCTGCAAAGCCAAATGGGCTCAGCTAAATTTTCTTTTAGAGTAGCTGGCCAGGGTCCATGTAGGTAAAGACCAGAAACAGATGGTAGAGCTATTTTATAATCAGACATGAAACCTCACTAGAACTGCAGAGAGATGAGTGAAACAACTCTTCCACATGAAATCAGGCATCAAAAGAATCCCATGCTTTAGTCCTAAAACCCAATCATCACACAGAACAAACTAACCTGCATAATTTCAGAGGTGAGGAAAGCTCATGCTAAGACACTCGGATGGAAGTTAGTTAAGGGTCTCTTGCTTACAATCCTGGTCTATCTCTGATATCTGTTTTTTGGTCTCTTGTTTCCTGTCTTCTTACTGTTAACAACTGGAGGAAAACAACAATCTCAGTCACTGGGAATTCCTAGGGGATAAGGAGAGACTTTGACCTGCCCATATAAAAATACAGCAATCCCTAAATCTCATCAAGCAACAAAGTAACCCCATCCCTCTATGATAAGTGATGTGTATATGCAAAAGATACTACAGTACTTGTATGAGTGAAATCAGTTTTGGACAAACCAAAACAACTAAAGGAATCTAGTTCCACACACTTCATTTATTAGTTTCATGGATTAACATAGGGGTGCCCAAACTTTTCGGGCTGTGGGCCAGCCATGTGATTCCTCTCACTGGAAGCAGAAGTAAAATGTGCCTGCACATGTGCATGACAGTCGTGGGTCATTTATGGCAGCATTATGCACATGCGCATTTTACTTCCACTTCTGGGAGCAGTGCAGGCGGCACAGGCTGGATGGAATGGCATTGCAGGCCACAGTTTGGGCACCCTTGGATTAACACATCTGTTTTTTCTTCTTACTTATTTGGCAGTAGTTGCACACATACAAAGTCTTGTTTGATAGTTCTTTCCATGTCTATTTTGCAATTCCACACAAACCAACTTGGCTGTATTAAGTACAGTAGGTATGAGGAATGTTTCTTTACCATGAAGTCAAATGCTGTACAGTATTACTCTATTGTGGTGTAACTGTTCTTTTTAATACCAGTAAATTGGTCCAATTTTTGCCTCATTCTTCTGTAACTCAGTTCGAATAAGGAATGCATTGAACACTGCCAAGTTTCTTCATGCTGCTCAAAATAGCTTCCAGCTTGTGGGAGAAGGGGAAAAAAGTTTTTTGCAGCACCTTTAAACAGCAGAATTGCTTTTACAGATTACAGGGCTCCGTTCCAAAGAAGAAAGATACACAAGGGGTGAAAAAGGTCTGAGTCAAATAGTTCGAGAGGTAGAAATTAGATGGGAAAGAATGGGATTTCTGTTCAGGTTGACTTACTTGGAAGGGCAACATTCAACTTGCTGCTGCTGTTGCTTTTAGTAAGAGAAGCAAATTAAGATGTGGGCTTTCTAGGGTCATGGCTTCCATTTCTGTACTTCTTAAGAAATTTCTTGGTAATGACTTAACAGGTTCTCTGAATAAAAATGCCTGCATCTTATTATTTCTAGATCACAATTTAGACTGCAACCATTCACAGCCAATATAGAGAATTATGGTTTTTTAAAATCAATTCCCTCTTTTCAGAAGAGAGAGAAAAAGAAGCCTACAGAATGACTCATATCACTTCAGGAATAATTGGCATTACTTAAAGAGTCTGCAAAATTTCATACTGGTTGGGGGGGAAATCTGCTACTATTGTAAATGATTCACAAGTAAAATATTTGAAATTTTGGCCCAGTAAAATAGGGGCAGGATTTCAACTTGTTTCTGGAAAAACAGAAGGAGAAATGCATTCGTTATTATTAAAGAAGCTTGATTTCCTCCCCCCCCCCCCCAGTCTTGGGCTATGTTTGACCATTTCCCCAGATACCAGCAGTTTTAACAACTATTTCACTGAGGTGTACTGTACATTAATTGCAACATTTATCTTTTTGTTAATAATTTGTCATTTTCTTCATTGAATTTTTTTAAAATTGCAACTTAATTATTTGATGGAAACTCATTTTTCAGTTTACTTATTACTGCAGCATAAATAACAACAATTTCATGCAGATATTATGGTCTTTAGATGAAAAAGTTGTCTTTATTCTAATCTTATAAGAACCAAGCTATGCACTCCAAAGACACTTCTGAAACCTATTATAACTTCATAAAATTTGTGTCCTAATAGAAACTCCTACCTTGAAAATCTAGGAAAAGTACAAACCTGCTTGGACACACAGTATAATTCTTTGCATGTTCACCCAGACAAAATCCAACCAAGAACAATAGTGCTAGGGGCATAGATATCTGACAACTACTGTACCTCTTTTTATGCAGGTATGCCCATAATTCTTTACCCTGGTCAGAAGTCCCCTTTTGTGGAGTCTGATTTTTGTACATAAGACAGTTTTAAAGTCTGAGTATGCATCTCTACCCATCACCAGCTAGCAATATTGCTAAGATATGTGTATATCCTGTGCTCACATAAAGTTATTTAGTTATGTGCCATCAAGTCAAAACTAACTTGAACCAAGCATAAGATTTTCAAGGTACAGTACAGTAGAAACTCAGTTACAGTAATTAATGTGTTCTCTGGGATGTTTCTTACAGGAAAAAAAAAATACTTTAAGCAAATTTCCCATAGGAATGCAATGAATGCAATTTCCCATATTTTCTATGGATTTTCTTTTGCTATGCAATTTTTATGTTAACCAAGCAGTTTGTTAACCAAGGTTCCACTGTACATGAGATTTGCTAATTAACTTGTGAACCACCCAGAGAGTGCACTAAGTGCCATGGGGTGATATATATGTGTATTTGCTAAGGGTTCACGTTGTTGAATTACAAGGATCCACACACTGGTTTAGGTTCTAATCCTAAAATTTCAGGCAATGGGATGCTGCTGAAATGGCAACCCTAAAAGAGTAAATTAATGGATACTGTATTTGCCGGCATATGACACATAGGAGTATAAGACACAGCCTGTTATTACCAAAATAGCCCACTATAGGCCACTATATACAGTACACTATATACAGCACTCCATTTTTCCCAGTGTATTTTAAGGGGGAAAAGTGGGTCTTATATGCCAGCAAATATGAGACAGGGCTTTTTCCACATCTCAGCTGTGCATGCTCCTCCTAAAGTTGGCTCCATATCTATCTAAAGTGTTCAAAAAATTACAGAAAACTCTTTCATCAAGCATTTGGCTTTTTATATTAATGGGAGGGGTGGAAAATGTTCCTTTACTTTTGTTGTCTTCTTCATGTTGTTCTGATTTTTGTTGAATATTTTTATATTACTTTGAAGGCCCTTCTGAACAGAAAAATAATTTATAATTCCTGGTAATATATAAATAAGACCCAGCTAAGAATAGATAGAACTACAACCTTTGTTCACCTGATGTCTACTAGAAAACTAAAGGGCAGAAGTCAACCAGAAAAGTCCATTTAAATTATTTATTAGTCTGATGTCGCCAATTCTTTATACTTGCTTAATCTTCCATGATTAGATAAGTAATGTTATGTATAAGATATTAACCAGCAAATAAAATGATATGGCTTTTGTTGCTGTCAATTTAATATACTCTTCGATTTCAACAAAGTTAATACTTTTGCACTGACACAATTATTATTTTTAATTCTTCTGTTACTCCTAAAAAGCCATAAACATTTAGTAAAATAATCCCAACTCTTGTCTTGTTCCTCCAAGTACTGTACATGGCTAGACTCCAAATTGAATAGCTGTCCTCAAATGCCTTCCAATAAACTCTGCCAGATTCTGTAGTTCAGAAGTAATTTAAAAGCAGAAAGCTGTAGCAAATGAGACCTAATGGAAAACAGGGAATGCTTTAGTCCATTCTCGCTGTTTGCAGAAGAGAAATGGAACACCACAAAGGACGGAAGGGGGGGAGGAAGTGCCAAAACATAGTTCTTTTTACCACAGGGGCTAAGATTTCACATTTAGGCTCTTTTGCTGTGTGTGTGTGTGTGTGTGTGTGTGTGTGTGTGTGTGTGTGTGTGTGTGTGTGTGTGTGTGTGTGTGTGTGTGTGTGTGTGTGTGTGTGTGTGCAAGCGCACACGCACGCGTGTGTGCACGTGTGTGCATACTAAACTATTGAGATTCGTGACTAATACTTTATTGTTGTGATTGAAGTTGCATCTTTTAATAAATAAAATTTCATCTCACTGTATCCCATCTATCATTATTCTTCAACTATATTTGAATAGAATTGGCTTGGGACATTTGTAATTTGTGTTCCCACTAAGATGGGAACTCAGCCATAGACATCATTGATAATCAAACTGTAGACTCAGTTCACCTCTTTTTAGAAATACTGATTTGCTAAACCCCATCAAGTGCACTATGGAAAGATATGATCCTGCAAGTTGCACAACTCACTTTCACCTCTTGTATTCACTGGTCTAATTTTGGCTGACACTGTTTAGCTAAACAGCCGTTAAGTCTCAGTATAAAAGAATCCAAGAACAGGCACTGCTCTGTACTCAAGAGAATCTGGCAAAACTGGGGAAAAGAGAATAACCTTCGACATACTAGGTGCAGAATATTTATAAAAGGAATAACTGACTAGAAGCATTGAGTCATTACAGAGTTTCTAAAGAGACAACTGCCAATTGAATCCAGCAGATATACATGCAAAAGTACCCAAAGTACAAAATAAATGTCCATCACTCACGAAGAACACATTTGTGTACTGTCTATCTCAGGTGTGAGCTGTATCCATTCAATGGACTATACCGGTGATGGCGAACCTTAGCACTCCAGGTGTTCTTGGACTTCAATTCCAAGAAGCGATGGACAGCAGGAGAGCTAACTTGGGCTTCTGGAAATTGAAGTCCAAGAACACCTGGAGTGCCAAGGTTCGTCATCACTGGACAATACGTATGTCGCAAATGAGGCACTGCATATCATATATGGCTGAAGAATTGTATTTACATGAAAATCTTGTGCAATAAATGGTGACTATTTAGTACAGTCAAACCTTGCATAAAGAGCGCCTTGCTTAAAGAATAACTTGCTTAAAGAGCAGAATTTTCTCTGAATGTTTGCTTCACTTAACAAATAAAACCAAACAAAAACTCGCTTAACAAATAAATCAAGGCAGGGTTCGCAATCCCCCCCCCCCCAAGTCACAATTGGTCATTTACAATGGCGTTTAGCTTAAAGAGCAAACTTGCTTAAAGAGCAATCCCGCAGGAACGCATTATGCTCTTTAAGCGAGGTACAACTGTATATGCTTTCTGGAATCTACAATAAAGCCACATTACCAAGGCAAAAATTATATGTCAGCTTTTAAAATTAGTCAGCTTTTAAAATTAGTCAGTTGTTCACAATCATGTGTGTAGGTCAGTAGCTGCTAATTCAACAGTTTCTCACTGCTATAAAACTATGCTGAATCAAATAATTCCGGAAAGATAATATATAATTCTTCCATTTTTATTTAACAGTTTAAAAAAGGAAATGCAAGAACACAAACAGTAAGCAGCAATATTCTGAAGTCCAGTTCCAAATCAGCTTTGCCCTTCAGCAGAAAGCTATTGGCATCAAATATAGCCCTAATCCAAACTAGTTTAAATTGTCTTGACACCATTTAATTGACTTCAGTTAGCTTTTTATCTTATCCTAGTGCTTAAGTAGCAATGAGAAGAAAGTCAATAGCACTTTGTAGATAAATTTAAAAATGTTTGTAGTTAGACAGGGTCAAGGTTTATGTGGAACTAAATCCCAAGGCCTGCAGACATGACTGATATTCTGAATTATTAATTCTGTTTCTAGCTAATTGTGAACAGTTGTAGAACTAGACACGAAGCTTAATTTCTCTATTTGATAAACAACATAATTATTGTATATGTATGACTAGACCATTGGTTCCCAATGTGGGTCACACACCACACAGGGTGTCTTCAATTCCTAGAAGCCTAAATTGATACATTGGAATTGAAGTCCAAAAAACAAATGTTGGGAAATACTGGACTGGACAAAGACTCAGAAGTTGTGCTCTCTCAGTCACTGTGTAGATATCCAGTGCAATTCAAATGCTTGCCAGGGTTTTTATCAAGAACAAAAGTAGTTTTTCTACTTGCAGCTGAAGCAAAAGATAGTGATGATAGGTGACACAGCCCGCAACTAAGGAACACTGAAGTGCTTTGCTAGTTTTATCACCCACTAACTGCTAGCTTGATGTTGACCATAAAGGAAGTGGGATTAATGTGGTACAGCAAATTAGAGATTTCTCCATTGTGGCAGACACCTGTCAAATGTGAAACCAATCCTAACCAGCAAGGTCAGAACATGCTATTTTCCCATGCATTCCACCTGTTGCTTCCAGATATGTAGATTATATTCTCCCCTGATGTGCATTTTGTTTGTCAGTTAACAGAGTTGCAAGGAATTGTGCTAGGATGAGTATACTCAAAGTTTTGGTTCCTTTACATTAAAATAACTACACATACAACTTTGTAGATGCAGATGACTATGCTACAACTAGCATTTGAGGACTGGAAATGACCACTGTTTGAATGGATGGACAAGCCAAAGAAGGTTCTGTGATGGAAGGTAACCACTATGATCAGCCTCATAATGGCATCTTAACTAATTACATCATTGCAAAACTACAACCAGTAAGCTAAGAAAGGCAGGATTCAGAATGCAGGCACTGAAATTAAGTGCCAGATAAAGCCTGGCTAGTGGTTTGAGCTTGGGCAGATTTGGTCAGGGCATGGCCCTCTGCATTTTCTCCAGGTTGGAAAAAAAAATCTGAAGTGGCTAAAACTGCTCATAAAAATGTTGATGGATTGACTTTTAGGACTTCATTGGTTGAAGTCTGTTAGAAAATAATAGCAGAGATGCCTTTGAGCAGAAGGCCAGAGCAGAAGTCTGAGGGAATGCAAAAGAAATACAAACAGCTGAGGTGTGAAGCGTTTCTTTTTACTGATGGTGCAGAAGATATTTACAGTGCAGCAGGAAAATAACTAGGATACTCTCTCCATTCTCTGCTCAGTTATTTACAGGGTATATATACAGTTCAAACAGTTCTCTGAACAACAACAAAGAAATAATGGCTTGCAAACTTGCCAAGACCGTTTTTTGGGAGATGAGCTTACAGAATCAGTCTTTAAAGTTCTATGAAGACCTTGGAATAGCAAAGCTGATATCCAAACAGTGATCAGGAACAAGCACTTGGATAGCACGAAGTCCAACGATGTGTTCCTCTCAGGATGACGCCAACAGCAAACAGATGTCTTAGCCAGTAGGTTTATTCCAGTATTCAGCACAGCATATCACCAGTTACTGAGCATTTCCACCAGCATATCACCCAATATTCAGTCAGCCCATCAGCCCAAACAAGCGGAACACTCCAGGTAGGCTGAGAGGCCTTGTTTTAAGGACATTTCACAAGCATAATTACCTAATTCAGGAGGGCTGGGATAGAAGACACAAAGAATCCTTAAAGGAACATTTGACAGAGTATAATATGGTACCTGTTGGAACTTAGGATCTAACAAATTCCTCAGCAGAATTGATACTGGTACACTGAATCCATATACTGTACTTATCATGAAATAAGTATTGTGTCTTTTGAAAGAATTCAAACTAAGCTTCATCCCTCAACAAGAGTTTTGAAAAAGAAACTCCCAACCATCACCCCCAACCACCTAGTTCTAGACTCTGTCTTCAGATACATTTATAATCAGGTCAGGGTATAGGTGGATTTAAGGTACAGTGGTACCTTGCATAATGAACGCATCATACAGCGAAAAATTCACATAAAAAAAATTCGTTATGCAATGGCGATACCCCGTATACTGAATTTTTTTCATTATGCAGGGTTTTTGGTAACCTGGGTATACCCGCTTAATGTGAGCCCTGGTTAACAAACACTTTTTTCCATTACGCGGGGTATTTCCAATAGGGAACTGCATAACGAAAAAAACGCATAGCGAAGAGCTCTATGGAACAGAGGGTTTTTTTTCATTATGCAGGGTTTTACTGTACCTGTATAAAGAGTAATAGTCATTTCTTCTGGTTTAAGTGTTACATTACCTATTTTCTTGCTATGATGGGTTGAGCTGGCTAGATACTATTATTTGCTACTCTTTTTAAAAGTTGCTTACAAATTTCTGATTACATCCTGTCTTAGTTATGTTATCAGTGTCCCATCTTCAGAGGGAGAATAACACATGTTCCCAGAAGCTCCCAGACCTGGGAGCCCAGTACCAAGTTGTTATCAGTAGGAAATACAAGCCCGGTTCCATCTTAGGCCTTCTGATTAAGCAGTTGAAACAGCTTTTCCACATCAGCATTACCTCACCACCAACACTACTGTAAAACTTATTAAAGTTGTAAGTAAAATGCCAGCACCCTGTTTTCAACCCAGATGTGTGTAGACCATTTCCTTCTGTACCCAACTGCAGGTATAAACACCAGCATGCACAAATACCAAAATATTTTACTTGGGGAGATGTGGACAGAGCAACACTACTAAAAAACCAAATAAATGCCCACAACTATATGTCAGATGAGAGGTTGGAAAAGAAATAATGCAACCGAAAATGTTTTTAGTCTCAGGAACGGACACAACTAAAAATGGGGAGAGCATTTTCCTGGAGAAGTATGGAATTTTTAATTTATCAGTACACGTCAGGGTGTAGGAAATATATCTCCACCATAAAACAGTAACATGGGGAAAATATATACAGTATTAATTCTCTATATTCTGTGGCATATGTTTCATGTAGTTGATGGAATAACTCAGTGGTTTTGATATCAGGGTGGGAGTTTGATTCCCCACTGTATGCCAAGGAAAAAAAGCTAGTGGTGTAGTCATGGGCAAGCTACATAGTGCCAAAGTGCCCAAAGAAGAAGGGAATGGTGATCCGCTTTAGAGTATCCTGTGTCTAGAAAACCCTGAAAAAAGTCATTGGAAGTCAGAATTGACTTGATGACACATGGTTATTATTATCTTTCAGGTAAACACGTAAGTAAGATGAAGCCTGGGATTTCCACACAGATGGTTTGGATGTATTGATTCAGTACATGGACAATTTCAAATTTTATGTTTGTGAAGCCTTCTTCTCCCCAACCCCCCTGGTTATAACATATATGCTGCCTCATTGCAAAGTATACATTATAGAAGAAAAAAATGCTTCCATGATTCATTAATCCCCTATTCTCCTCATAAGGTAGGGCGGCCAACCGTCCCGCATTCTACGGGGCAATTCCATTTAGGGAGGGGGTAGTTCGACTTACCCTCCGTTCGAAAATCCTCCCGACCTCTCCCGTTGCGTCACGGACGCACCTGTTTCCCCTCTGCCCTGCAGGCAGTTAAAGGGAAACGGAGCCGAAAAGGCTCCAATGAACCGCGCCTGCGCAGAGACCCAATCTGGCGCCAGAAATTTATGCAACAGCATAGACTAGTGGCAAGAGAATAGAATGTAGCCAGATTGGGTCTCTGCGCAGGGCAGAGGGGAAACAGGTGCGTCTGTGACGCAACGGGAGAGATCGGGAGGATTTTCGAACGGAGGGTAAGTCGAACTACCCCCACCCTAAATGGAATTGCCCCGTAGAACGCGGGACGGTTGGCCGCCCTATCATAAGGTGTAGTTTCAGCTAACCTGTGATGTATTTCTCTCCTAGGTTTATAAAGAAACATTGGGATAGCCCAGAGATTCTCAACTTGTGGCCCACAGACCGGATGTGGCCCATGGCATCATTTCATGTGGTCTCCCACTGCCTCAACAGCACCTGAAAGTGCCAAGTGGTGAAGGAAGGGCAAAATGGCCATCCGCCCCCTGAAGCTGTCTGAGGGAATGTGACTTGGGCCGGGCGCAACTTAAAAAGGTTGAGAACTCCTGGAATAGACAATTTGAATACACTAAATTATCTTTTGAAATTATGCATTCTAAACTGCAGCCCTTCTTCATTCAAACTATTCTGCTAAAAAGCTCTGTAGCTAAAGAATTAAAAACAGTATCCTGATTTCTGTGAGCTGAGTTATGAGAACAGCATTCTCTGATCACTAGGTCTTTCTACTGAACTTCACTTCTAGTTTGTGAAGGAAATGTGTTGTTGTTGTTGTTGTTGTTTGGCAGCCAATATATATTTTGGAAGTCAATTGGTCCTTTCCACTTGGTCAGCTAAGTTTCCATTTTACATAAATTATTTGTGGTCACTGCACCACAGTTCAATTAAATCAATTGTATATTGCTGAAAACCTCTCTATAAATATCACAGCAGGCTGCTACAGTACACAAGCAAGTTTTTACGAGTACTGTTCCCCTTGAAATCTAAAGCAGTTGAACATTCACTGAAGTTCCAATCATAAAAAGAAAATATGATCTGGATTAAATCACGTTGAGAAATGGGATTTGCATTCAAGTAAACATTTTTAGGATAGGGCTGTTAGGACTTTTCTTTAAACTCACAATATTTATTTTATAAATATTTTACAGTAGAAGTCATTGCAGCAAGATGAGGAACCTCCAGAAACCAGCAGCTGCTTATGCTTTCATTTTTTAAAAAGTGTCAAATGAAAATGAAAACACTATTTAAAAGGAAAAACAAAAAAACCCAGTAAAATGCAGCATTAGATTATCTTCATTTTAGCAGAGGAAGAAGGAAAATAACCAGTAGCTAAAATTATAAAATGGGCACAACCCAGCATTAAAAATAAAATTTGATTTGATTTCCTTTTCAAGCACAAGGGGCTAAATCATATCATTCATTCCCACCTAGGGGTGGACCTGTTGAAACAATGGGACTTATATTCATTCAATGGATATACAGAACCGTGCAAAAGCCTTAGACCACCAACAGCTGGTTTGGGAAAATTCAACAAGTGATTTAAGGACCATAACTAAGACACTCTAACTCCAGACTTCACAAACTTGGAGAGGGTTGAGAGAAGAGACAGCAGAAGCCCCTGTCCAGTTTTGGTATGTCTAGGTCAGGGATTCTCAACCTGTGGCTAATGGGCAGGATGTGGCCCACAGGACCATTTCATGTGGGCCCCCACCACCTCCATCATGCCAGGAAGTGCCATGTGGTGGAGAAGGGCAAAATGCCCATCTGGCCTCCACAACTATCTGAGGGAGTCTGACCCAGCCCCCGGCCTAAAAAGGTTGAGGATTTCTGGTCTAGGTGGCTAGAGGAGCAAGCTATTCCCCACCCACCCACCACAGTCACTCACTGAATTTTCACAAAATGGCCTAAGACTTTTTCACAGTACTGTACTGCAATTGGGACTAAGAATTCTCTAAATAGCTTAACGGCCCTAGGGTAAGAAAAATTCTTCACTAGATTCCAAACAAGACCACATAATGCAACAAGTGATCCCCTCTGGAATTTCTGTTCCACAGCTAGGGTGCAATGGCCAAGAATATTACCTCTCTAGCAGGTGGTATCTTTTTTTATCTGACACAAACATACAGAGAGCTCTTTCTGAGACACTATAGTTTGAATCACTATACAGGGGGAAACACAATTTTTAGGTTAACTTGATCCAAAACCATTAAAGATTTAAAAGGTCAATACCTGTTGGGTCCAGATTTTGAACTATGGCAGATAATAAAACACTAGAATAATATGACCAGAGCACCCAGTGCCTGTTAATATTAACAGGGCTCTGTTTCAGCAATGGCAATCCCAAAAACATCTCTCTGAATTAGTCTAAACTGCCACGCAGGTTAAAGGAATGGCAAGACTAAAGAATGTCCTTCAAATGCAGGTACTTCAGAAATCACAGCCTGAATACTTGCCTTTGAAACTTCTCTACAATTAAATCCAATCCCATTTATTATACAGAACCAAACCTGACAAATATTTAGTGGTTGAACATTAGCTGGATAAAGGGGTTTTCCCCCTATCAAAAATTATAGCTCCTAGGAAAATAGTTTCTGAAAATTACCACAATGTGTTAATAAATATTCACTGTTGCTGAAATTGCACACAACCCATCAAGGTCAGGAGTCCAATCTGGAGACATCTTGCCCTTTCTAAATTATCTTGCCATCAATATTGCATGGTACTTCAACATAGCTACAGATGAATGTGATAGAGCATGCCTTGAAGTTACAAGCTTCAAATTAATCTTTTTTAAAAATATTCACAATATAACAATGTCATTGGGGCTACTCATTACCCAAACTATACTTTATAAAACTTGACAGATGTGAAGTACTGACAAGTTGCAATAGTTTCAGGATCAAGAATTTGATTTATATTCAATTATTCATTTACAGTATATTCAATTATTCAATTATTTTCAAATAACGTCATTTGAAAATATTGGGTCTCTCAATTGGGAAATGGAGGAGAGGGATAAAATTAATAAATATAATCAGCAAGCTTGTGTATCCCTATTTTCCATTTCTCCTCTATGGAAACAATATAGAATTTTAAATGCACATATTTACAGTATATCAATTCATTCAATTATTGTCACTCAATTCATAAATATGTTCATCAGGTTGATTCTGATTCATGGCAACCCTTTCATTGTATTCTGGGCATAAAATATTGTACTCAAATAATTTCCTACCTAGTTCTTCTTTCTGATGCTGCCCTGTAACCATACAGCTTGCCCATGGCCTCAGAGATAACAAGGCAGACAATCCCATAATCAGTGATGGGATGTAACAGGTTCACACCAGTTTGCCAGAACCGTTAGTAACTTTCCCCAGTGTCCCGTAAAACCGATAGCAGCTTTTGGGGGGAACCACCTTCAGGGCTTACCTTTTCACTGGTTCCCCCACTGCGCATGTGCGCCAAGCACTTGGTGTGCATGCACGCCTACAGTACTTGGCACGTATGCACAGCCTCCTTGCTGTCCTCCCAAGCGGGGAAGAGGAAGAGAATCTGCTAGCCTGAAGTTCCCTATAGCCTGCTCCCCAGGGTAAGTGACTCACCTTTGGATGTGGTGTGTCAGTGTGTATTTTAATGTGTATTTAATACCTTTACCTATATTGACGTACTACCACAGTTCCTAAAAAGGCCTGGTGGCCTGGCTTGGGGTTTTTAAGCAAAGTCTTGGAGTTACCTCATCAATAAGCTACACCTGTGCTGTTCTAATTGCTGTTCCAATTGAAGAACCCTTAAGGAGGTACAGCTGTTTTACATTTACATTAAGGCATATTATCCTAGAGAACTGGTACGACAACTATATCCATCTTGCAACATGGTGCTGCCGAGGCACTTATACTAACAGGTTAGTGATGGGTTTGTGTTTGGGGTGGGTGGGTTGATTTATGTTTGAGGTGGGTGGTGGGTGGGTGTATTTTAATGTAATTTTTATTTTTTTTATTTATTTATTCATTTATTTTATTTTATTTATTTATGGGTTTGTGTTGTGGGTGGGTGGGTGGGTTGAGGGGTGTGCGTGTGCTTATTTTTATTTTATTTTATTATTATTTTCATTGGCCCCGCCTATGACATCATGACATTAGCTCCGCCCACACTGTGATGACATCACGGTGGGGTAGTAAAAATTTTGACATCCCACCACTGCCCATAATAGGTTTTGTTTTTTTTGCTGATCCTGAGAGCCACGGATATATAGCAATCTGCAAGACTGTCAGCTAACCAAAGTGTCTGGATTCAAGGAACCTTGCTCATTCACAACAACACAAAAAGTACGTGTATGGTTTCCTCTACATTGCATGATCAGCATCATGCTGTTTCCTGAAACAAGTGGATTTTTTTGCTGTTCTGAAAGCTTTCATAGAAATGATAGCATCAGAACTTAGGAAAGTTTTTCTGGACTGTAACTCTAGCAATCCTTCACTCAGCATGTGTGGTGGCCAAGAGATTCTGGAAGTTAAAGTTTTTAAAAATAGAAATGTTCCCAATCTGGGATAAACCACTAAAAATCTGTATGGCTGGCAGCTGCTTCTTAGTTAGGTACAGATTTTTTTTTTTGCAGAAAACACACTTGCTACAGTCTTGTGTTCATTAATTCAAAGGGTAAAAATATTGGTAGTAACAGTCTATATCAGGGATTCTTAACCTGCGGCCCATGTGCCGGATGTAGCCTGTGGCACCATTTCATTCGCCGCCGCCGCGCCGCCTCCCCCCCCCCCCCCCAAATTGCTTCCATCACACCAGGAAGTGCCATGTGGTGGATGAAGGGCAAAATGGCTGTCTGGTCCCCAAAGCTGTCTGAGGGAACATGACCAGGCCCCCAGCTTAAAAAGTTTGAGAACTGATCTATATTATATAACATGAGCTATAAAGCAGAAAAAGAATTATGACTAGCATTTCTTCATACTGCTTGAAGTCTTCATTTACTCACTAACTTCTAACAGATGTGAAAATATGATGCTATTCTATAACAAGCTAACTTGTTCCTATCAGCACCATTTCTAGGTTCTATGTCAAAGGTCATGCTTATTACCCATGTTTCTCTTAATTACAAGCATACATTCTGCAATTAAGATCAAACCAGACATTAAAGGGAAAGCATTATCTACTACTATACCCATTATAAGATACCTTGGAGATAACTGCTTCAGCAATTAGACTTGCAAAGTAACTCTTAGAGGCTCTTCACTTTAGAATAATGCCTGTTGAAAACAATATACAAACCTGAGGATGATCACTTGCTTACAAATACAATAGAACCCCGAACAACGTGATGATGTGGTTCCACAAGTCATGACGTTGTTCGGTTTTTAACGTTGTTCGATACATTGATCGAACAATGCTAAAAAAAAGCCCTGACGTCAGGGACAAACCACGCCGAGGCAAGGCTCAGCATTCTCCCCCCCCCCCCCAGGTAGGCACGCAATCGCGTGTCGTTCGGGGTTAGGGCAAGGTACGGGAAAGACCCCCGTCTCCTGCCCTAACCCCGGACGACACGCGCGCGAGCGCGCCTGAAGTTGCAAAAGTGTAAGGATCTTTACCCTTTTGCAGCCTCGGGCAGCTTGGAGGCTTCCGCAGCACAGCGGCGGTGACAGGAGGATGCGGTAAGGTCCCTCGCATCCTCCCCTCACCACTGCCGCGCCGCGTGTGCACGCCCGCGGTTCCGAAGTGATACCCCTTTCCGGACCTCGGACGTGCACGCGCGGCTCTGCGGGGGTTAGCTGGGCATCCCTCGGATGTCCGGCTAATCCCCGCAGAGCCGCGCTGTCCTCCAAGCCGCCCGAGGTCCGGAAAGGGTAAGGGTAAGATCCTTACCCTTCCGGACCTCGGACGTGCACACGCGGCTCTGCGGGGGTTAGCCGGGCATCCAAGGGAATGCCCGGCTAACCGCCGCAGAGCCGCGCTGTCCTCCAAGCCGCCCGAGGTCCGGAAAGGGTAAAGGTAAGATCCTTACCTTTCCGGACCTCAGACGTGCACGCGCGGCTCTGCGGGGGTTAGCTGGGCATCCGAGGTAATCCCTCAGATGCCCAGCTAACCCCCGCAGAGCCGCACTGTCCTCCAAGCCGCCTGAGGTCCAGAAAGGGTAAAGGTAAGATCCTTACCCTTCTGGACCTCGGAAGTGCACGTGAGGCTCTGCGGGGGTTAGCTGGGCATCCAAGGGAATGCCCAGCTAACCCCCGCAGAGCCGTGCTGTCCTCCAAGCCGCCCGAGGTCCGGAAAGGGTAAAGGTAAGATCTTTACCCTTCCGGACCTCGGACGTGCACGCGGGGCTCTGCGGGAGTTAGCCGGGCATCTGAGGGAATCCCTCGGATGCCCAGCTAACCCCCGCAGAGCCGTGCTGTCCTCCAAGCCGCCCGAGGTCCGGAAAGGGTAAGGATCTTACCCCTTTCCGAACTTCGGGTGGCAGGCGGGCACGGGGGTGTGGATTGGGTAGATATTCTACCCAGTCCAACTCCCCCCCCCCACATGCATACGCTTGTTCCGAATAACGTGAAAATCGCGTTATTTGATACAAGATTTTTCCGAAAATCTTGTCACGTTATATGGTTTTAGCGCTATATGATACTCACGTTATACGGGGTATTACTGTATTCAGCTTTTACCACTTAGGAGTGTACTTTTGAAAAACATGTGATAAACACATCAAGAAATTTGATCCTAAGAGTTGCCCCCTATCAGAATTCTGATGCTCAAAGGTTTTTGTAATTTGAGATTTCAGTGTTAGGAATATCATGCCTGACACACAATGGAACTGATTACACATGAGTCGCACAAGCCACAGGGCAGCAATAAAAAACCTTTAATTAAAACCTTCCCCAGTGATGATGCCATCACCTTTCTGCAGAGATGATTTATACAGTAGGATTTTTGGCTGACTGAAATTAAAATTACAACTGATTTTTGAAAATAATCATTATAGCAGCAACAACATGTTTACATTGTTGCAATTGGTTCCACACACAAAAAGATGCTTCTCTTATATCAAAGCCTATTGTTGTGGTCTAACAAAATCTTCTGCAAATATCACAGATGTACAGACAGCCAATCTTAATGGACAGATTAGTATAAATTCTCCATTTTTAACACATTAGGTCAGTGTTTCCGAAATGCTGGTGTTTGGACTTCAGTTCCCAGAAGCCTAAGCCAGTATATTGACTGATCAGTGCTTTGGGGAATTGACTTAAGCTTCTGGGAATTGAAGTCCAAACACCAGCATTTGGGAAACACTGCATTAGGTGATGGTAAAGGTCACCGTTGCTTGAAAGCCAGTCATATCCGAATCTAGGATTCAGTGCTCATCTCAGTATATAGCTAAAAAGCCAGTGCTGTCTGTATGTGTAGACATTTCTGAGGACATGTGGCAGGCATCACTAGACACAGAATGCACGGAATGCTGTTTACCTTCCCACCAGAGTAGTATCTCTTTATCTACTTGCAATTTCTTGTTTTTGAATAGCTAGGTAGGCAGGAGCTGGGACAGAGACTGGAGTTCACTCCATCAGTTCAGGTCTTGAACTGCTGATCTGCCAACCTTCCACTCATAAAAATCAGCATCTTAACAATTAAGCCACCGCAGTCCCTTTTCTTAACACATCAGAGAGACTTAATTATTTTTTGTACTTTTACCAAGATCTTCCTTAGGAAAAAAAATGTGGACCAGGAAGATATAGTTGCTAACAGGGTGGTGTGTTTTCACAAACCAAATGAAACCAAACCAAACCGAGAGATTACAACATTTTTAATTTAAGGAAAATACATCTAATGTCAGAAGAAAGCAAAAGAAACTAAAACTCCATCCTAGACAGACTTACAGAATTTTAACGGGAAGAGGGGAATACTAAAAATTTCCTCTGTATTTAAAAACTAATTGATGGACCTACACTCTCTTTCATAATCTCCTCATATAGTTTTAAAGCCTGGTGTCATCAGCACATGTATAAAAAGCAATGGAAGAAGAAGCATCTCTTAAATAATGTATAAAACTACATCATGATATTTATCAAGTTCTTTTGCCTGCTAGAGTAAATCAAACAAGCATTACTGAAATTAATTTTATTCAAAGAAAAGAGCAGGAACAGCAGGCATCAAACCAGACCCAGGGAAAAAAACATTTTCAAAATAATCTAAGAGGCATTCTATTTTGACTGTACTTAAAAGTGGAGCAGAAATCCATCCAGTTTCTAGCTGTACCCAGATCAAAAATACTTCAGAATCTATCCCTCCCCATGATATGAAAAACAGCTCCAAAAAATAGCTCAACAGATACATTTTGTATTGACTACATTGGACAATACAAACGCCTTTGCTCAGTGTTTTAAAAGTTGTTTCATTCTCATGTTTGTTGAATGTCTCTTAGCACACAAGGAAAGAGAAAGCAAATAAGAAAGGAAAGGCTCTAATTTTTGAACACTTGCCAGATTAGCGTATTAAAAAAACAGTGTACATCACAGACCAGCATGTTAGGTCTGAGAGTCTAGAGCCCGATCAATGCTCTAAAAGAGCTTTATAGAGCTCTAAGTGCCAGTGATCCATGGGGTCGCAAAGGGTCGGACTTGACTGTGCAACTGAACAACAACAAAAGGAAAAGTCAGAAGCTTGTGCTCATCACAGGTGACATTTATCCCAATAAAGGGTTAAATCCAGAAATCAATCAATCAATTAATTTCAATCAAATCAAAATTCATCTGGTTATCATGGTAAAAAAAATCCTTTCATTATTACAGTAGTTCCAGGCAACATCAGCTGGTCTAATTCTATAAGCTCTATTTATCTATTTATCTATTGCTTCTATTTTCTATAAGCATTATTATTATTATTATTATTATTATTATTATTATTATTATTATTATTATTATTATTATTATTATTATTTCAATTTATATGTCGCCCCACTTGCTTATAGCAACTCTAGGCGGCTCACAATGAAACAATACATCACAGTTACAATATTAAATAACAAACCATCAAAAACAAGAACATTTCAAGGCTAGTGCTCTTGAAGCTACAAAAGACTTTTGCCATTTCAAATATCTTCCTTTATTTCAAACGATCTGCTGGAAACAGTATTTGGATGTTTCAAATTGGCATGGTATCTGTCAGCTTTGCCAAGACAGGGTGACTGGTCAAAACAATAGGTCAGAGGTCAATGGGTCCATCACTGGCATTTTTATCTATATAAAGGTAACCAGTGACAGTTTGTAACCTGAGAGTTGTCTTCATCCTGCAGGAGAACAGGGATCCTAGACTCTCATGGCTGAGTCTTACTCACAAGTAGACTACCCTGTGTACAGCTATTCTGTTAGGGTTAAAAATCTAGGTAAGAAACTAGACCAGGGGTTCCCAATCTACGGCCCACGGACCGGCCCATGGCACCAATTCATGTGGCCTGCCGCTGCCACTGAAAGTGAAAGTGGACCTGTTTACAACAGCTGTAAAACATGCCCATACATGCATAAATGCAGTTACATCACCTGTAAATGCGCTCACGCTGTCATACACACAGAAGTGAGCGCATTTACTTTCACTTCCAGGGGCATGATCTGGCCTGCTCAGCTGTCTAGGGGGCATGATCAGGCTCGGGGTGTAAAAAGATTGGGAATCCGTGAATTAGACTAACCTTTGTTATATTTAGTGTGATTCTTTGCCATGCTTCAAGTTTGTCCACTTGAATGCCTTCAACTTTCAAGAAATTGTTTTGTACTCATCTTGGAATATTTTATTCTTTGAAATTTCATTTTCTCTTCTAATAAATTTACTAAAATTCTTTTACATGGAGGGAAATTCCATGCTCCCAAATTATTCTACTATATACCTTAGATGTATTAAGATATTTCTTTTGAAGTTTTTCCATGAGCATAATGGGGTGTTGGCATCAGAGGAATGTTTTGAGAAGAAAAGCAATTACTGGTCTACTGTTAGCTTCTTGCTTTGACTTGGTCTTTTCCATGCTAGGACAAGCAATGAACAAACATGCTGTAAGACCCAAAGAGGGAGAGGCCTGAGACTCGGGATCATAACAAATACTATTTTTCATGCCCCACTTTTCATTTTCAGGGCTACTTTTTAAATATCCACCTTCTATAAGATTCTGTACACATAATATTCCACATGTAATATTCTATAAACATATTTTTTTACATCTTGACAGTCTTCCATATTTACAATAAGCATCTACTGCAGGGATGCCCAAACTATAGGCTGTTGGTCGGATCCAGCCCCTGACACCAATTCATCCAGCCCACACTGCCCCTGTCACTCCCAGAAGCGGAAGTAAAACACGCCCATTTGGGTGCATTTTACTTCCACTTCCAGGAGCGATGAGGGCAGTGTGGGCCAGATGAATTGGTGTCAGAGGCCAGATCTAGCCCGTGGCCCATAGTTTGGACACCGCTGGTTTAAGCAGAGAAAACAGTAGCCCAAAATCCATCTCATGTGACCGGCCTGCTGAACCTAATGACTGACCCACCGAACCATGTGACCGGCCCACAGCCCGAAAGGTTTGGGCATCTCTGATCTAGTGTTTATCCCAGAGAATTTTTTTTAACAGTTTGTGGTTTGCACAAAACCCAATGGATTGGACATACAGTACAACCTTCAGCAACATGATTAGCAGGACCTGAGAGAAAATAACAATCCCTCTCAACAGTTTATTGTTCTCAAAATCCTGTTCCAATTATTACTCAAAAAGAATATGAGCATTTTAAATTAAAGCAAAAAAACTAGGCACAGGTACTTCACCTTGTATGGTCGTGTCCTCATTTAATGGGTCTAGGTAATTTACCATCATTTGCAAAAATGTCAGCAATAACATGTTTTCTTTTCAAGGCCTGCACTCCTAAATGTTTTGCTCTGTTTCGAAGGAGAGACATAGGAACTCACGCTCCTATCCCTAAGGAAGCGGCTAATATGTGGTTACCTGCTAGCAGGAGGAAACAATTGTCTTCTGCTGTAGCCAAAATGTGGCACAAGACTGAGTTCAAGTTCAAATGAAGCCTTGGTTTTTATTATTTTAATGAAGGCAAGAAAATGCCTTGGCATTTCCTCACTTCTAAGTCCACTTGACCAGGTCATCCTGCTATGGTAATAGAGTAGACCAGCAACTCAAAACAAAGTGTCAGGCAGCAGTTAACTAACCTGACAACCCTGAGGACTAACGGCCTTGGGTGCTTTAGT
Source organism: Furcifer pardalis (assembly GCA_030440675.1). Classification (NCBI taxonomy): domain Eukaryota; kingdom Metazoa; phylum Chordata; class Lepidosauria; order Squamata; family Chamaeleonidae; genus Furcifer; species Furcifer pardalis. The sequence continues at coordinate 60,812,796 of CP126892.1, read as the reverse complement.
CCACAGGCAAGGGAGATAGTCCCCAAGTGCGTTAAATCCCATCTGAATCCATCTTGATGAAGAGCAGCAGCTTTATCAATATTAGCCTGGGCTGAGGAGAACTTTGCGTGCCAAAAGGCCTCAGGACCAGAAAGTGACTCGTGGAACTGGATCAGTGGTACAGGGGTCATGCTGCGATGCAGAAGGCAGATGAAAGGCCATACTGCACTATACAATATTCTCAGGAGAGTCTTCATGGCTGATAGCTAGGATGATCGCCTATATTCAAATTTTGATATGGCAGACCACAGACCACAGAAGAGTTTGTAGAACCTCAAATATATTTCTTATCTTTGTAACAAATGTTGGGAAGTGGAGGATTTTACTCAGTGATAGTTCAGCAATACAGCCGCTATAAGTAGAAGGCTCATAAAATATATTCACCATTCAAGAAAGCAAAAAAAAAAGATATGAAATATAAAGAAAAAAATCAACACATGCAAGTTAGTAAATGTAGAAACTAATGCTAGCACCATGCTATCCAAAACACATCAATCTTTCAGAAAGTAGCTGGGAAGCCAGGAAACATTACATAGAACTAATAAAAAAAAATCCTTCCCTGGACAGCTATTTCCACCATTATGACAATACTGGGCTAGATCAATCAATGGTCTGACTTAGTATAAAGCACCTTTATCTATTCCTATGATCTTGAAATAAAGAACTAGGCAGCAACCCATTCGAACATTATTTTTAGGACACAGCCTGGCAAAAGGAATGTAAGAGGTTTGAAACTTGATAGTTCTAAAGCAGAATGGCTAAACATATAGACTTCAGGACTATCTTGCTCCCGGCTAGTCTGCTCCATTCATTTCAGCCATTAATTTCTTATTATTCTGAAAAATAAGACTCAATAATAGTTGCCAGTTACTACAGTAGGTTTAATACAAAAAAAAAAAACCAAAGTTTTTTTTGCTAAAACTGAAATTTCTAGCAAAAGAAAACAAAAGGAAAGGAATTGTTAAGCATTTGAAAGATTTCATATTTACTACTGGTAGTCTGTACTAAAACTGGCTTACTATAGTTCCAGCAACTTCTGGCCCACTTTCAGAAAGATGTGTTCTTCCATTTTCAACACAGCTAGAGTAACACTCATGTAAATATTAGTCTAACAAATAAAAAGTATTATAGAATCCTGTGTACAAGGACGAAAAGGGTTTTTCTCTTGTTGTCCAGGTATCTTTGAGCAAGGAAGACCAGAGAAGCCATGCAGGTGGGAACAGAATCACTAGCTTACTGTTCAAGCCCTCACATTCTGTCTTCTGAACATCTATGGCAGGACTAGAACGTAGGATTGCGCCTTAAAGCAGTTTGTTTGGCAAACAAAATGAGTACCAAGAGAAGTAAATGCTAACTCTAACATTTCTGTAACTTCACCTTGATGAATCAAAACATATGAAAAGTCAATTCTTTAAAATACATTACTCCGGGGAAGAACAGGTGGAAATTGCCTCATTTATGATTATAGCTACCACAATAAATTCATATATTTAAGCCTTAAGATGCCCTAGGGATGTCTTTTAAAATGTAACTCAGACTTTTAAATACAGGGGGGAAAGAGCAAGCAAATAAAATGTACTCTGAACACTAAGTACAAAATGTGTGCTTTAAGTAGCAAGAAACCATATTCAATTGTCCAGTATTGCATGTGATACTATCTGAAGGTGCCAGCTGGTATCACAGAGTTGAGGAATATGAGATGAAAAAGGAGCAGATTAAATATTCTCTGGCTGTGAAGAGTTCCATTCCTGAGGTGTTCTGTTATCATGCCAGCAAAGATATCTTTCCCCTTGGCTCTTTGAAGAGGTAGACATGAGTGAAGGTAAGAACAGATACTAATACAATTCCTTTGTGCTCAATTTGACCAGAAAATTGCACATTCTATTTGGCTATTAGAAAACGAGAGATAAAAAGAATTTAGAAATTTGCCAGGTTTTCTTCCATTGACCTTACTGGCTTAGTGACTCTGGGAATCGTATACTAGCAAGCTATTTTCACAAAGTCTGGAGAAAATTTCCAAAAAGCGGGTATGTAGTACAATTTAAATCCGGTAATCGGCAGCCATTTTGACTGCTAAGAATACAAGAAGTATATTTATTTATTTATTTATTTAGTCACATTTCTATGCCGCCCTCCTCATGAATGACTCAGGGCAAGTTGTAAATTGTCTTACATGAGGTATCTATTCAGTGCCATCTACATTGATGATTCAATAATCAATGCCATAGTTTCAGGTTACAATACCTGAATAGGCCTGTTGATGATATAACTTTTTGGAGATTACTCATTCATAAGATCACTATAAATTAGTGGCATCTTGACATAATATAGAAATAACATCTACAACAACCACTAGCATTTTGCTAACAGACATTTCCCAGGTGTTAACCATCTACAGGGGACAGACCCTGTTCTAGGAATCTTGCTTGTGTAAAACATAGAACAATTACTGCCTGGTACTGAGAGAATCAAATTATTGATTTGTCACATACAGTTTCTTTCACCATGCTCTTCTCTTTTTGTTGTTCAGTCGCACAGTCGATTCCGACCTTTTGTGACCCTATGGACCATTGCCTGCCAGGCACCTCAGTCGTCCACCTTCTTCCTCAGCCCGCCCAGCTCTGTGCCTATTGCATCTACAATACCATCTAGCCACCTTTTTTTTTGTTCAGTCGCACAGTTGATTCCGACCCTCTGCGACCCTATGGACCACTGTCCGCCAGGCACTTCTGTCCTCCACCATCCTCCTCAACTCACTCAGTTCTGTGCCCATTGTCTCTACAATACCATCTAGCCATCTCATTTTTGGCCGCCCCTTTTTCTTTTGCCTTCCACCTTTCCCAGCATCAAGGCTTTCTCAAGTGAATCCTCTCTTCTCATTTGATGTCCAAAGTACTTTAGCTTCACCTTTACTATTTGACCTTCTAATGATCAGTCAGGGTTGATTTCTTTTAGAATTGACTTATTTGTTCTCGCTGTCCAAGGGAATCTGAAAACTTTCCTCCAACACCACATTTCAAAGGCATCTATTCTTCTGTGTTCAGCTTTTCTAATAGTCCAGCTCTCACAACCATACATTACCACTGGGAATACCATTGCTTTGACTATGCAAATTTTTGTTTGCAAGATAATATCTCTTCGTTTAACTATGTTCCCCAGGTTTCTCATAGCTTCCCTCCCAATAATCAGTTGCCTTTTTATTTCATGGCTGCAATCACCATCTGCAGTGATCTGCAATCACCATCAGCAATAATCAGGTTGCTCAATTCAACTTGCATATAGAATTTTTTTTCTCGCCTTGTTCCAGCTCACCTTGCATATCCTGCAACTTTTTGTAGCATCTTGCACTTACCTGAACTAAACAGAAAAGATCATACAGTAAAACCTCATATAACACTAAAACCTGGTTCCACAAGTCTTGGTGTTATATGATTTTTAGTGTTATCTGATCCTCTATGGGATCCATAGAGATACATTGTAACCACATAGGCTTTCGCGGTTGTTATCTGAAGCATCCCATAGGATCTTAATGTTATCTGATGCAATTCTTCCCCCCAGATTCCTTGATGTTATGCGATTTTAGTGTTATTCGATACTAATGTTATATGAGGTATTACTGTATGTGACTTTTTTCCTGCCTACCTGAACATTCTGCAGCCTTTGAGACAGAAAGAAACAGTAGTTGGCAGACACTGGCATCAGTTCCTTTCCACTAAAAATCTTGGAAGTTGCTTCTACTATCAGAAGGCAGATAAAGAGACTCCAGATTCAACAAGGTAGTAAAAATATGAGAAAAACAGGTAAGAAAGCAAAATAAGTAATCTGTAGAAAAACAGAAAATAATTAACGGCATAAATTCCAAGGATCAAGTGACCAATGTGGCTAAGATCAGGATAGAGTATGAATGAAAGCCAAGTAGTCTAAGAAGTGTCAGTACTAAGAGGAATGACAGAGAATTGACTTAACCAAAGGTAAGTGGCAGAAATCAAACCGTAACTAGGACAAGATTCAAACCTGGTCACCTGATTCAGCAGATGATCTAAAGCAGGGATTCTCAATCTATGGCTTGTGGACCGGGGCTGACCCGTGGTACCATTTCATGTGGCCAGTGTCGCCACCACTATCAAAAGTGGATGTGCTTACAACAGCTGTAAATGCACCCACAGCTGTCATAAATGCATTTTATGGTGGCATTTACAGCAGGGAGAACCACCAGTCCAGCCCGCTCAGGTGTCTGAGGCAATGGTCCAGCCCGGGGCTTAAAAAGGTTGAGAACCCCTGATCTAACGTCCCAATCTAGTCACTAAAAAAGTGTTAAAACTTTAGAGACGCAAGCCTTTGACAAGAATTCACTGGAAAGCTTCATCACAATCAGGATTTAAGAGTGAGGAATATCAGAGTGACAAAAACACTTACAGTACTTCAAAATTCAGAAGATACCATCTTGCTACCTATAATCTAAATATTAAATTAGTTTTATCTCTTCCGTTTTTTCAGACTTTCTGCATTGGATTTATCTTTTAGTCCTATGGTTTACCAGTGGCACAAAAAACAAGAATCATACTAGAGAACAGTATTTTTGAAATGAAAGCTTTTGCCATTGCGGCGGGGGGGGGGGGACTAACTACTCAAAATTTGGAAAAATACAAACGCTAGGAATATTGATTTGTTTTTTTCTTCTACAATAAATTACAGGAGCAATTACATAGATAAAGCTAGATTTTTTCACATTACATTTAGACATTTGTCTCATCATATCCAATTTCCAGTAATCTTGAATTGGTTTTTTATTCCATACTAAAAAAAAATATTATGAGGAATCTCCACACAAGTGTTCTATGTAAAAATAGAAATGAAGGGCACGGTCATATTCAGTTTATGTCAGATTCAACTTAATAAGTATATTTTTAAATAATTTCCTATGATCTCTACATTAGAATCTGACTAACTGTTATAATGTTCAACACTACTCAATCTTTGTGTTTAACTGTGTAGTCAAAAGGTCTTTGCCAGTTTCGATCTTTTAAAACTCATGTAGGGCCTGAAATTAACTACTTCACAGAGGGCTCCTATTCACCTCCCCACTCAGACACCTAAAGGATGTTTCATTCCATGCTTCCCACTACTCAGTTTTGCATAACCCCCTGCCTGAAAGTAATATTCTTTCACCTCTAACCATGCAGAACCTTCAATGATTCTTTAAATGTAAAGATAAAGGCCATCCTTTCTCAAAAGCCAGTCGTGTCTGACTATAGGGGTTGGTGCTCATCTCTGTTTACAGCCAAAGAGCCAGCACTGTCTGCATCTGCAGACATTTCCGTGGCCATGTGGCAGGTATGACTAGATGATGAAGCACATGGAATGCTGTTACCTTTACCGCTGAAGTGGTACCTATTTATCTACTTGGAATTTCTTGCTTTCAAACTGCTAGGTTGGCAGGAGCTGGGACAGAGATGGGAGCTCACTTCATCAGGAAGGGTAAAAAATTGAAGTAATAATTTCATAAACTTGAAGTTGTCTGGGTGTATACACTTATTCTTTGACAAAAAGATAATGTGTCTTATTGGAGACAAAGATGGAAGTAAATTTGTTACAGGTGCTGTTAACCCAAGAATCACTTACTAACTAGCAGTAGAATCTCAACTTGAGTGTATCTACCTGGCAGCTCATGAAAGTTGAGGACCACTTTCTCTTCAAATATTTTTGGAGAGGCACTCTTGCATGGTTCATGCTTTGCCAACTGTAAACAGCTGATGGCATGTTTTATACTTTCACCTATCTCAAGAAATCCAGCATTTCTTATTGCTACTACCTATCAATTCAATTCAATTCAATTCATTTACAGTCCATGACCAGCATAACACACAAAAACATAAACACCACATCCTAAACTAGACTGGACAAGGGGAATAAAAGGAAACTATAATACTAAAAACCTACTGGGAATTGACATAAAACAGCAGGGTGCCTATCTAAAAAACAATATTACTAAAATCCCTCAATAATTACTAAAACCTAGTGTCGTGAAAATAAATTGCAATGCTAATATTTACAAGAAAAAGAGGGATAGCCTCGTTACAAGGATATAAAATACTCTCTGCTAGAGTTGCAATTTACTAAAACTCAGTAAATTATGGCCAGACCGATAATGACAAGGGTGAAGAGGGAACATAATAGTGTAGTATCGGTCAGCTGTTCAGTGCGGGAGCAATCTCAATAAACTATAGAGCCACACTAGACTTCCTAGTCAGCAGCCGACGTATCCTGCGAGCCTGTGCACAAAAACCCACCACTTTGCGCGTGATGGCAATACTACTGTTCTGGAGTAAGAAGGAAGCTTGTTGGGCTGGCAATTTTCCTGTGCATTGGCACAGTAAGGGGATTATTGATTCTGCACGGGCATCCCTATAGAATGAGCAGAAAAGGAGAACATGCTCAATTGATTCAACATCCCCATCACCACATGGGCATAATCGTTCTGAATAGGGTATCCCATTATATCTGCACTCAAGGACAGCTGAAGGCATGCATCCATAGCGGGCCTGGGTGAATGCCAGCCTATGATTTGGAAGATCTAATTGCTGCAGGTAAGCTGCAGGAACAACCTGGTACCTGATGGAAACATTGCAATAAAAACCAGGAGACTTGGCCACATCTTCCTGTCGTTCAGTATCCCTTATTCTCTGTTTCATTAGCTCCCTGGCTTGTTGTGCTTCCATTGCAACCAAGGTAGATGGACACAAGCCCAGTTACAACCTATCATTTACTAATACCAGAGCAGCACCTCCTAACCTCTTTCTGTTATCTGGATGCTGCCTTGGAAATAGCATATAATATCAGCAACAATCAACCTTCCACTAGACCTTTCTTCCCTTTCCATCCATATGTTTGGAAAACACTCCCTTATGATATCAAGACAAGCATCTAAATTGAGGCTACATGGTGGATCACGGTCCTGTGCCAAGTGCCATGAACATAACTTGTTTTTGAAGATAATTCTCTTATGTGCCATATTGAGAGAAAAAATGTTCTTTAGTAAATGGTCTTTCACATAAAGTATGCTAAAAAATTCATACTGGAGGATGAGTGTTAAGGACTAGCTAAAACAGCTGCTACCTGTCAGAGTAAACACAGCTGGCTAAACCAATCTGCCTTGGCTTAGTCAACTTTTTGTTTGATGACTAGAACTGAAAAGAAGTACAGTACCAGCAATAAAAGTCTTGTAAGCATTGTGGATGAAACAATCAGTTTTACTCAAATCAAAATCTTTATTATGGTCCAAGACCATCATAGAACAGCACAATCAGTTTTACTGGCAATGTTAAAGTCCAGGTGTCACTCTAGAAGAAAAATACTGAATTTAGATGAATGCTGGCATTCAAAAAGAGTACCATATTTTTTTTTCCTCTCAGCTATAATCAGAAAACAGAAAGCATCTAGGTAAAAGGACATGAAGATCAGATGTTATTTGAAGTATGGAACATATCATACAAAACAAACCAATGCCCTATAAATCTAGGTGCCTGTTTCAAACACTGTAAATGTAAACAATAAATGCTTCAGCATAATCCATACAAGATGATTGCGGGAGAGTGCTATTGGTAAAAGGCTAGTTTTTCCAGCTTCTTTTCATGGGATTCTTCACATCCCAGCCTTGTAGTCAACCAAAGACTTAACACTCATTTTCCAGAAAACATATACATATTCTTCTCATTTACGTTTGTTTGCTTTAAATACTTATAGTAAACATTCATAAAACCCAAAGAAGCAATACAATGGACAGAAGCAACAGCAGCGAAAATAAAATGCTATGTTCAAATGTCATAAACTTTATGCAGGGTCCAGGAAACTTAGTCTGACAAGCCTCTTTGAAGTGGCAAATAAATAATTATGCCACCATTTTTTTGTTGTTTCGCACAGTCGATTCCGACCCTCTGCAACCCCAAGGACCACCGTCCGCCAGGCACTTCTGTCCTACGCCATCCTCCTCAACTCGCTCAGTTCTCTACCCATTGTCTCTACAATACCATCTAGCCATCTTATTTTTGGCCGCCCCCTTCTTCTTTTGCCCTCCACCTTTCCCAGCATCAAGGCTTTCTCAAGTGAATCCTCTCTTCTCATTTGATGTCCAAAGTACTTTAGCTTCATCTTTACTATTTGACCTTCAAGGTAGCAGTCAGGGTTGATTTCTTCTAAGATTGACCTATTTGTTCTCCTCGCTGTCCAGGGGACTCTCAAAACTCTCCTCCAGCACCACATCTCAAAGGTATCTATTCTTCTGCGCTCATCTTTCCTAATGGTCCAGCTCTCACAACCATACGTTGCCACTGGGAATACCATTGCTTTGACTATACGAATTTTTGTTTGCAATGTGATGTCTCTACTTTTCACTATGTTCCCCAGGTTTCTCACTGCTTGTCTCCCAAGAATCAGTCGACTTTTTATTTCACCATCTGCAGTGAGCTTTGATCCTAGGAAAGTAAAATCTGTCACTGCCACCATACACACAAGATTTTGCTTCATATAAACACCATTTTGATAGGGAAGAGCCACAGGTCATTATAACCAGCACAGAAAAGGACTTGTATAGAAGAAACCACAGCAGAAGATATTACTGGATTTCAGCCACAGCTACAGCTGATCTACGAAATCAGTAGGGATTTGGTGAGTTAACTCCACTATAAGTTCCACTGATTCACTGGACTTATTTTAGTTGCAAACTATCACAGGATCTCAGCCATTTTTTTTTAACCATTTGGAAATTTAAGATTAAAACTGCCTTGTATTTTGCCTATAAATGAATTAATAACCAACTGATCCTCTAGTCTAGTGTTACTTTGTTAGAAAAGGCAAGCCTCACCTCCAGATAAACATTTCAGTCCTAACTAAATTAGCTTTACTCTTTTCTACCCTGTAATGATATCCCCAGAGGAACGCTGGCACTATTTATACCAGTCTTGTGCCAAAAAAATAAAAGTAAAAACAAGTTTTCATCATCAAATTGATGATATGATATCCTACTGCAAGAATGCACTCAGGTATAGGATGTTACAGACTCAATTGGAAATTTGAAAAGTATTCTCTTTTCTTGTGGCTGAATCTTGTGGCTTTAGTAAACCCAATGCAAATCAGAATGCACTAGTATCCCGAATAACGTTATGACTCGGTTCCACAAGTCCCGTCGTTATCCGGTTTTTAACATCGTGTGATACATTGAACACACAATGTTAAAAAAAGCCCTGTTTCCCTGGAGGCTGCAGGAAGCCAGAACGTCGGGATTTGAATCCTGACATTTTGGCTTGCTGCAGCCTCCAGGGAGGTGGGGGAACTTTGGAAACAGCTTGGAGCGGGTTTCCCCACCTCCCTGGACCCGGCGGGGGGGGGGGTCAGAGACCCCAAAATTGGTTTTTAAAAAGTCCGTTTTTTTTTTTACCAATTTTGGGGTTTCTGACCCCCCCGCTGGGTCCAGGGAGGTGGGCAGACCTGATCCAAGGTGTTTCTGGGCTTCCCCGATGTCCTCAACCAGTGCAGCAAGCCAGAATGTCGGGATTCGAACCCTGACATTCTGGCTTGCTGCACTGGCTCAGGACGTCGGGGAAGCCCAGAAACAGCTTGGATCGTGTCTCCTGCCTGCTCCAGAGAGATCAGAGGACCCGATCTACAGCTGCAGGGTGGCTGGGGAAGCTGACGGGGACTCCCTGTCGGCTTCCCTAGCCACCCGCCCTTGCCTCCACAGCTGTGGGGTGGCTGGGGACGCCGACGGGGGAGCCCCCCCATCAGCTTTCCAGCCTCCCCACCCCTGCCTCCGTAGCTGCAGGGTGGCTGGGAAGCTGAACGGAGAACCCCGTTCAGCTTTCCACCCACCCTGCTGCTAAGAACGACTGTATCATATAACGTTAAAATCGCGTTATTTGAAACAAGTTTTTTTCCAAAAATCTTGTCACGTTATACGGTTTTAGCGCTATATGATACTCACGTTATACGGGGTATTACTGTACTGTATATCCCACTTTTTTGAGATGTCTAGAGAGATTTTACAACCAACGCTGCCAGAACTGTCTGAGAGTCTAGAACAGTGGTGCCCAAACATTTTGGAACACAGGCCGGTCATGTGGTTTCTCCCACCGGAAGCAGAAGTAAAATGTGTCCACACATGCAAAAAATGCTGCTGTAAATGCACCCATTTACAACAGCTATGGGTGCTTTACAGCAGCATTTTGATCATGTGTGAGCATGTTTAACCATTGCTTCCGGAACCGGTGTGGGCAGCACAGGCTGGATTATTAGGTGCCATGGGCTGCATGTGGCCCACAGGCCATAGTTTGAATACCTCTGATCTAGAAGAGGTCTCAATTACCCATTATTGTCCAAATGGAGATTGTCTCTCATCTTTGATGGAGACATCACAATCCCAAATATTTTATAGAAGAAAGGTTATAATGTGTCTAGTAGAATCAGCTTTATATAAGGGTCAGAGCACATGTTAAAGCAAATGCATAGTTTTATTAGCCCTTAAGATATTATTCTCAAAGACATGGAAATATTTCAGTGCTGTGAACCTTTAAACATGAAGCATGCAATCAACACAGTGGTATCTCCCAAATGACAAACTAAAGAGCAACAACAAGACAATTTGCCAAAGGCAGATTAAAGCAGGTTTGTGGTGAAATTAACAAACATTCCCTCTTAAAGTACCATGACGTGGTAACTGTAATGTCTAGTTTTGACCTCATAACCTTTTTAGGGATTCAACATACATTCATTCATCATTTCATATCTAACCAAGTAGGGTAGTGATTTGCTTCTTTAGAAAGCAAAATCACATGTTTAGGAAACTGGTCAGTTTACTTGACTTCACATTCAACATTTCTTTTTATATATAGTACTGTACTTAGTACAGTATTCAATAACACAATTTCTTGAATATAGAACACAGAACACTGGGTACTATAGCTCTTCTTTTGTGGAAAAAAAAATGTTATGAACAAATTCATGTTGAAGAGATTCACCTGACTTATTATTACTGCACATTATTCATGTAAAGCATTTTGTTGCAAGCTATTAGTCATGTAGAAACAGGTACAGTAATACCTCGGATAACGCTAAAATTTGGTTCCACAAGTCTTGGTGTTATCTGATTTTTAGTGTTATCCGATGCATGTTGAAATCCTATGGGATGTATCGGATAATGTTAAAGCTCCATAGAGATACATTGTAACTGCACAGGCTTTAGCGGTTGTTATCCGATACATCCCATAGGACCTTAACGTTATTCGATCCAGTTCTCCTCCCCAGATTACTTAACATTGTGCGATTTTAGCATTATCCAAGGTAAACGTTATCTGAGGTATTACTGTATGTACATACATTTTAATTCATGTATTATTATTTTTTTTATACTTCCTTCCAGGGCACTAAACTTGAGATTCACTATAGTGAATCTGTACTTGAATCAAATTTTATCTGGTTGGGATTTGAACTTGGATGTCCTCAACCTGGATATCCAAGCACACTCTTTTCTCTCAGTTAAATTGGATACACAGATACATCTCACACTGGCAACTGAATATTCTCCACTTTTAGCTTGACAGATAATGGTCTGTTTTCCTTTAAGACACCAGATAATCGAGAAAAAACAAAAGAAATCAACATGAAAATACAAAAAAAATTGTGGCACCTTAAAGACTAACTCCAGTATTTAAATGAGAGCTTTTGTGGATCAAGCCTACTTAATGAAAACTCACATTTAAATACAGGAGTTAGTCTTTAAGGTGCCATAACTTTGTTGTTGTTGTTGCTGTTTGTTTATTCTCTGATAGGCTTGCATGGACTAACATGGCTACTGCTTTAAACATTTCAGGTAACTAATATATAGTAGACCCACATAAAACTAAAAAAAACTCTGTTCCATGGAGCTCTTCGCTATACTGTTTCTTTAGATATACAAATCGCTATTGACGATACCCTGTACAACACAAAAATTTCATTGTACTGGGTATTCCCAATAGTGATACACTAGTACCTCGGATAACGATGAGACTTGGTTCCACAAGTCTCGTCGTTATCCGGTTTTTAACGTTGTACGATGCATTGATCACACAACATTTAAAAAGCCCTGTTCCCCTGGAGGCTGCAGCAAGCCAAAATGTTGGGATTTGAATCCCGATGTTTTGGCATGCTGCAGCCTCTAGGGAGGTGAGGGAACTTTGGAAACAGCTTGGATCGGGTCCCCTGACCCCCCTAGAGCCAGCAGGGGGGTCAGAGAGCCCGAAATGGATGAAAAAAGTCCATTTTTTTTACCCATTTTGGGCTCTCTGACCCTCCTTGCCAGTTCTGGGGAGGTTGGAGGACCCAATCCAAGCTGTTTCTGGGCTTCCCCGACATCCCTGGCCACCCTGATGTTTTGGCTTGTTGCACTGGCTGGGGACGTCGGGAAAGCCCAGAAACAGTTTGGATCGGGTCCTCTGATCTCCCTGGAGCAGGCAGGAGGGTCAGATAGCCCGAAATGAGTAAAAAAACCCTGTCCTTTTTTTACCCATTTTGGGCTCTCTGACCTTCTTGCCTGCTCCAGGGAGATCAGAGGACCCGATCCAACCTGTTTCTGGGCATTTCCCACCTCCCTGGCCAGTGCAACAAGCCAAAATGTCGGGGTTCGAACCCTGACGTTTTGGCTTGCTCCACTGGCCGGGGGCGTCGGGGAAGGACCCGATCTACAGCTGAAGGGTGGCTGGGGAAGCCAAGCCGACGGGGGAGCCCCCCATCAGCTTTCCAGGCATCCCACCCCTGCCTCCGCAGCTGCAGGGTGGCTGGTAAGCTGAACGGAGAACGCCATTAAGCTTTCTAGCCACCCTGCTGCTATGAAACGACTGCATCGGATAATGCTAACAGATCGTTATCCAATTTTAGCGTTATCCGATGCAGTCGTTATCCAAGGTATTACTGTACGTATAATGAACATTTTTTTCACTATATGTACATTACAAATAGCGCACGAACGCTTCGTTGTATGGATTTTTCGTTATACGAAGCGTTTGTTATACAGGGTACCACTGTACTACCAAAAATGTAATATGCACGAGAAACTAATACCTCAAAGTAAACACCTTGAACAAAATAATATTCTGTAATATTAAATATCTATCTGTATTTTCTGCTGAAACATTTGCTAAACTTGTTCTTACCGTTAAAAATTGCCTGCCAGAAAAAGACCCTGAAGGTCAGCCTTGGCAACAATTAAAAGTAATGGAAAAGTATTTATCCCCAAGACAGAGTTACAATCTCTTGCATGCTGTATATTTTATTAGCTTTCACTTTTTAATTATTCATTGAAGCCTGTTATATTCCATACAGTAACCTCAGGTTCTTCAGATTTCTATTTTGAAATGCTTTTTCTTTCTGTTCAAGGGCAGATGTCTGTATTTCCATTTGCTAAATATATTGTAGGTTAAGGGAGGAAAAATAACAACAGGTTCATTAGTCATTCCTGCTTTCACTTGTGCCTGATCCATCTCATATCTGCTCAATAGAACCAATAAAGAGATGTGAGCCCACATTTATCTAATGCAGTATCACCAAGAAAACATTTCTATTTCCAACAAGCTACTTTATTTCTTGGGCAACCAGGGTCATTTTTATTCTTATCTCATTTGAAGTTCACATTAACCCTTAAAAAAGAAATTCACTGAGTTCAAATCAGGAGATAGCTCTGTAAAATATCATTTCTATTTAGCTGCTGTTTGCAGCAGCAGAAACAAGCATGTACAATAAATTTAGTACAGTAGAACCCTGCATAACGAAAAAGCTCCATTCCACGGAGCTCTTAGCTGTGCGTTTTTTTTAACTATGCAGATCAAATGGCAATACCCCACATAATGAAAAAAGTTATTTATATGGGGCTTTGTTAAGCAAGGTATACCCCGTTTAAGGAAAACCCCATATAATGATTTTTTTTTCGTTATGTGGGTATCGAGTAGAGCACAAAAACGCTTCACTGTACGTATTTTTCATTATACGAAGCGTTCATTATGCACGGTTCCACTGTACTCTTAAAAGGGGGTGGGCAAGTGTCTGTTTGGACTTGTCATGGATACTATCTGCACATTTTAATTTGCCTCAGTGTAATACATGAACAATCCAATTGGAGGTTCAAACCAAGTGGTGCAATATTTAATTAAAATGATTGCATCATGCAAGACTACCTCATACATCCTTCAATACTGTACATTCAAACATTGTGGTCATTTAAAAAAATATCTTCAATATTTCACAAATAATACTGTACAGTAATACCTCGGATAACACTAAGACTTGGTTCCACAAGTCTTGGTGTTATCCGATTTCTAGTGTTATCCGATGCATGTTAAAATCCTATGGGATGGATCGGATAACGTTAAAGCTCCATAGAGATACACTGTAACCGCACAGGCTTTAGCGGTTGTTATCCGATCCATCCCATAGGACCTTAACGTTATTCGATCCAATTCTCCCCCCCCCCCCCCCGACTGCTTAACGTTATGCAATTTTAGCGTTATCCGAATGCAGTGGTAATAGCAAACCACAAGAGAATTTCTGCCTCTAACAAAGTGGAAAATTCACCTGGCAGAGCCCTTAGTTAAAAAGAAAGCTTTCCTAATACAGTAATACCCTGGATAACATTAAAACTTGGTTCCACAAGTCTTAACATTGTGCGGTTTTTAACGTTGTGTGATACATTTATCGCACAACATTTAAAAAAAGCCTGGTTTCCTTTCTGAAGAGGAAATCTCTTCAAAAAAAAAAAACCACCTGAATCGCTAAGGGGCTTAGTGATCCATGTGGGGTGAGGTGTTTCTGAAGAGAGGCTGGGGACCCTTTTCCCAGCCTCTCTTCAGACCTCCCCCCCCCCAGCCTGGATTGTTAAACCCGTTAGCAATCCTGATATCAGTGTCGAGAAATTTGAGGAAAACTTTTGCATTGCACAACATTAACTTAACGTTGTGCGGTGCAAAAGTTTCCCTCAAATTTCCCAACTTTATCTGGTTTTAACATTGTGCGGTGCACAGTTAACTGGGGTATTACTGTAATCTGAATTCAAAAAATGTTATACCATCTCATGATTTCCCCCTTTCTCTCTCTTCCATTCTCACATGCAATCAATGGTCAGAATCCTACTAGGGATTTAGGGAAATCACATACATTGCCATTCTTTAGAACAAGATGCTTGTTTGAAATCACTGGCAGGATTCTGGCCAATAACTTACAAGTGGTACACACATAATAAGCTCTCTTGTAGAAAAACATCACCACAAAATAGTTATAATGATTAGGAATATCTAGGAAAAAAACCATAGGAATGTAGCAAACTCCTAGAGACAGAGAAAAACCACTCATTTGGGGTTTTTAAAAATTGTATCACAAACATGGAACAATTATCACAGAATATGAATTGACCACCTCACCCCAAGAACATCTGCCTGTCCCACCAGAGCAGACCGGAGAGGCTCCCTAGTTGTTCCATCGGCCAGGGAGGCACAACTCTCTGGCACTAGAAGGAGGGCCTTGTCTGTGTCTGCTCCGGCCCTATGGAACCTCCTGCCTATGGAGCTACGTCTCCAGACAGAGCTGCTGCCCTTTAGGAAGAATATAAAAACATGGCTGGCGGGACAGATATGGGGTATGGAAGGTATAATGACCCTAGCACATTGGATGATCTGAGCCCCTCTCTTTCTCTACTTTTAAACTAGTAGTTGTAGCATCTGGTGTGTTTTTAATCTGTTTTTAATCTTTTTTAGATTTTAATTTTAAATTTTAACAGTTTTAAGGTTTTTAGATTGAAGCCTCTACTTCCCAATCCTGGGCCCTACCTGCCCAGGGAAGGAAAAGACTAACGTCCTCTGGCCGGAAGGAGGAATGGATTTTAGCTGTTTGTGCTGTGTGTGTGGTGTTGTTGTTGTTGTTTTTTCCTGACTGTAAAACGCCCTGAGTCGCCATGGCAAGTGGGCGGTGATATAAATCTAAATAAATAAATAAATAAATAAATAAATAAATAAATAAATAAATAAATAAATTGAAAAGGGAAGTTTTACAGAGAAGGGCTCCAAATTGGTGTAGTTCAATTGGTGGTTTACTGAAAATTCCAAACGGAAATTAATTGCTGCTGAATTTTAAACAAAGTGATAGGAATGCTGACCTCGCCACCAAAAAAGAAAGAAAGAAAAAAGATTAGCCAGTGAGGTGGGTACTTTATTAGCATGAAATTGGACACACAATGTGAACTTTGAAACTAACAGATGATGATGATGATGATGATGATGATGATGATGATGATCATCATCATCATCATCATCATCATCATCATCATCATCATCATCATCATCATCATCATCATCATCATCATCATCATCATCATCATCATCATCATCATGCCATCCAACAGGACCTTGACCTCCATATAGTTAACACAGTGGTCCAAGCTGAGACATCCAATGCACAGTCTCCTCTTCTTACGGGATTAGTTTCAGCTTGTAACATCTGAAGAGGCTGACAAGGCATGATGCAAAGGCACCACTTCCTCTCTAGATGCTTGCCCATCTTGGCTAGCAAAATCTGCTAAAGATGTGATGCTGGAATGGGTCTTTAGAATCATCAGCTCCTTGTTGGAAGAGGATAATATGTTATCTTACTTAAAAAAAGACAACTGTCCAATCCAAAGAAGTTGACGCGGCCGGTAACCAATTTACCACTTATTGCCATGGTGTTGGAGAGAGTGGCAGGGGACCAACTGCAATCATTCTTGGGTGAAACCAACTGTTTAAACCCACTCCATTCAAGATTCAGGCCCCATCACTGCACTGAGACTACACTGGTGGTGCTGCACAATGACCTTGTCCTGGAAGCTGACCAGTGCTCCTAGATCTCTCAGCAGCTTTTGATACCATCAACCACAGTATCCTGTTAGACAGTCTGCCATGTTGGGAACTGGGCGCACTGTTTTACAGTGGTTTGTCCCTATCTCAACCACTGCTTTTAAATGGTTTAACTAGGGGACACTCTTTCATTGCCATGGTTACTCTATTGTTACTCTATTTCATTGCCATGGTTACTCTATCACCGCATAGGCTGATCATTTCAATATTTTTAACATACAGGTATGACCTAGACAACATCCCTAAGGAATACATGGTGGAGGTGTGGAACAGATTCAATAGCTTGGACCAGATAGACAGAGTGCCAGAAGAATTATGGACAGAGATGCGGGACATCATGCAGGAGGCAGCAAAGAAAACCATACCAAAAGAAAAGAAGCGTAAGAAAGCTAAGTGGTTGTCCGATGAGGCTCTTAAAATAGCAGAGGAAAGAAGGGACGCAAAAGGCAAAGGAGAAAGGGGAAAATACAATCACTTGAATACAGAATTTCAAAGAAAAGCAAGGAGAGATAAGGAAACCTACCTGAATGAACAGTGCAAAGAAATAGAGCAAAACAATATCAGGAGTAGGACTAGATATCTTTTCAAAAAAATGGGGGAAATCAAGGGAACTTTTAAAGCAAAAATGACCATGATAAAGGACAAAGATGGCAAGGAGTTAGCAGATGCAGAAGAGATTAAGAAAAGATGGAAAGAGTACACAGAGGAACTCTACAAAAAGGACCTCAACACCCCTGATAATCACAATGATGAGAACATTGAACATGAGCCAGACATCCTAGAGAGTGAAGTCAAAAAGGCCCTAAAAAGCACTGCAAACAACAAAGCCAGCGGAGATGATGGTATCCAGGTTGAACTTTTCAAAGCCCTAAAAGATGATGGAATCAAATTATTACATTCTATATGCCAGCAGATTTGGAAAACACAACAATGGCCACAGGATTGGAAAAGATCAGTATATGTTCCACTCCCCAAAAAGGGTAATGCCAAAGAATGTTCAAATTATCGAACAATTGCGCTCATCCCACATGCTAGCAAGGTGATGCTCAAGATAATACAGGATAGACTGCAACAGCATGTGGAGAGAGAATTACCAGAAGTGCAGGCGGGGTTCAGAAGAGGCAGGGAGACTAGAGACCACATCGCCAACATAAGATGGATCATGGAAAAAACAAAGAACTATCAGAAACAAGTATACTTCTGTTTCATTGATTACACTAAGGCCTTTGACTGCGTGGACCACAACAAAAGGTGGCAAGTAATTAAAGATATGGGAATACCAGAACACCTTATATGCCTCATGAGAAATCTGTACATGAATCAAGAAGCAACAGTTAGGACAGAATATGGAATGACGGAGTGGTTTGGAATAGGAAAAGGAGTAAGACAAGGCTGCATTTTGTCACCCTGCTTATTCAACTTATACACAGAGCACATAATGTGCAATGCAGGGATGGAGGAATCACAAATTGGGATCAAAATTGCTGGGAGAAACATTAACAATTTGAGATATGCAGATGATACCACCCTAATGGCAGAAAGTGAGGAGGACCTAAAGAAGCTCCTGATTAGGTTGAAAGAAGAGAGTGAAAATGCTGGCTTGAGACTCAATATAAAGAAAACCAAGATAATGGCAACAGGCCCTGTCAGTCCCTGGAAAATAGATGGGGAAGAAGTAGAAGCAGTGACAGAGTTTACTTTTTTAGGATCAAAGCTGACTGCAGATGGTGATTGCAGCCACGAAATAAAAAGGCGACTGATTCTTGGGAGGCAAGCAATGAGAAACCTGGGGAGCATAGTGAAAAGTAGAGACATCACATTGCAAACAAAAATTCGCATAGTCAAAGCAATGGTATTCCCTGTGGCAATGTATGGTTGTGAGAGCTGGACCATTAGGAAAGCTGAGCGCAGAAGAATAGATGCCTTTGAGATGTGGTGTTGGAGGAGAGTTTTGAGAGTCCTCTGGACAGTGAGGAAAACAAATAGGTCAATCTTAGAAGAAATCAACCCTGACTGCTCCCTAGAAGGTCAAATAGTAAAGATGAAGCTGAAGTACTTTGGACATCAAATGAGAAGAGAGGATTCGCTTGAGAAAGCCTTGATGCTGGGAAGGGTGGAGGGCAAAAGAAGAAGGGGGCGGCCCAAAATGAGATGGCTAGATGGTATTGTAGACACAATGGGCACAAAGCTGAGCAAGTTGAGGAGGATGGTGGAGGACAGAAGTGCCTGGTGGACAGTGGTCCATGGGGTCGCAGAGGGTCAGATTCGACTGTGCGACTGAACAACAAAAAAAGCCTTTAGGGGAGTTCATTCAGAGATTTGGAGTTAATTGTAATCAATATGTGTATAACACACAACCCTATCTCTCCTTTACATCTTCTGTAATGGATGCAGTCTGGTGCCATGAGGACTGCCTGAACTCAAAAATGGAATGGATGAGGGCAAACACGTTGAAATTGAATTCCAATATTTTTTGGATGAGATTCACCTTACCAATTGTTTCTAGGACAACACACCAAATATTGACTTCCAAGAAATTGGTTAATTTGGTCTCATTTGCCCTGGGCTTGCTTCACTAGATTTTTATACTACTTTTATAAGATTTTTCTTGCACATTGCTTTGAACAGAAAACAGGTTTTATTTCATATATTATTATGATGGGTGTTCTTAGATTATTGATTAGCACATGATTAATTAGATGTTTTAATTGGTAACATCCTGGTTAAAAAAAATAGCTCAAAGCTGATAAGGTTGCTGTAAATGATACAAATGCATCTTAATAAGTCAAAGACTTAAATTCCATGCTAGTAACCTAAGGACATTAAAAGATGAAAAGCTGTCTCTCTGGCAGCACCCAACATCATACGCTATGCAGTGCTTGAGGACCTTCCCCCAGCTGAAAGTTTTTTGGGGAACATAAACTTCCTACAGACATTTATATTTAAATAGGACTCTGATCACAGCTTTTCTGTTTTCCTGCTGTTGTTATGTTGTTCTT
This sequence comes from Furcifer pardalis, assembly GCA_030440675.1. Classification (NCBI taxonomy): domain Eukaryota; kingdom Metazoa; phylum Chordata; class Lepidosauria; order Squamata; family Chamaeleonidae; genus Furcifer; species Furcifer pardalis. The sequence goes on along the minus strand of CP126892.1, from coordinate 60,792,854 downwards.
AAATAGTTTAAATCCATTTAAAACTTTATTAATTGCAGATCTCTTTTAATTTGATAATTTATTTCATTCTTTTTTAATTCTGTATTTCTTTTGTTTGGTTCAGCTTGTTTATTAAATATAAACTGTAACCTATCTTGGGTCACAGAAGGAAGAAAGCAAGCATGTTAATCAACCCAATCAATCAATCAAACAATCAATCAACAAACAAAATGGTACAGTGTCAGATGCTAGTAATAAAAACTTTCTTTCAAAATACAATATAAGACAGTACAGTACAATAACTTAGTCAGTTAGTTCAAATTAAGAGAAAATAGACTCCATTCAATTTTGCAAGCTTAACCAAGAAGCTGCTTTAAAGCTCTTGTGAGCCGAATACCAAATGTATCAGAAAATTTTGGTACGATATTTCACAAGGCAACCTAAGATCATCAGAAATATGCGTGCAGTCTTTATAGTTTTGTAGATCATCACTATAGAATTTACCCTCTCTACATTTGCTTTATAACTGCCATATGCAAGCTAGTATAATTAAGGTAATACAATTACACTGGTTTGTGACTATACAAGAGAATGAACTATCCCATGATCTCTGTAGGTGGGAAAAGTCTGTATCACCCAACTGCAGGTGAGGCAGTCTGAAATTACACATTTTTAGGTTGCTTGAAGATGTAGGAAGAGCTAAATCATGTATAACCCAATCTGCCCAAACAATGCAAGCTACAGTACCTTTAATTGTATGATGAAGTGGCTGACAAGCCACTTCACTACATACACAAGTGAAACACTTTCCCCTTTCCTTTACTGAGGCACAGGGAAAGTGTAATTATTTCCCCCTCCTAACTGATTATTGTAGTGCTGCATTAGTTAGGAAGATAAAAATGTTTGTTTACTTCCATTTTTTCTTAAAGTAACAACTGAAATGGTAGTTTAGGTGTTCAGTGGAAAAATGGGAGACTGTTGTGGTTCAGTGGTTAAGAAACTCGCCTTGTTAGGTGGAAGGCAGGCAAGTCGGAAGTTCAAGACCTAGATACTGCATGATGGAATGAGTGCCCATGTCTGTCCCAGCTCCTGCCAACCTAGCCATTCAAAAGCAAGAAATTGCAAGTAGATAAATAGGGACCATTTCAGTGGGAAACAATTTTGGGGACATGAAAGGAGCCTCATTCGGGCATCCCCTGAATGGAGTTTCTTTAGCAAAAACCCAGAATAATTTCTGACACAAAATAAAATTTATTATTATTATTATTATTATTATTATTATTATTATTATTATTATTATTATTATTATTATTATTATTATTATTATTATTATTATTATTATTATTATTATTATTATTGAAAAATGAAGGGAAAACATTTTTTATCCTCCTAACCAATGCTGTACCAATTATCTAGGAAGGAGAATGAAAAATTACACTTCCAATTATTCATTTACTGTATGTGATTTGACCATAAAGAACAGGGATTAAATAATCTGATAAAGAAGTTAAATGTATACAGATTTGTTCAGTGAAAAGTGCTAGTGTACTATATAAACTCACCAATCTCTCCCACTGCCTATACACAGTGTGCAAAAACATCTGCACATAAACAGTTTGCACTCATGCAATCTTTGTGTAGATGTTATATTCAATACTTTTAAAGAGAGGGGTTAGGGAGTGCAAATGACCTCATAACTGCCTCCAATCTGCACATTTCCTATAACCAGTGAAGGGATGTAACAGGTTCTCACCAGTTCTCCAGAACTGGTAGTAACTTTCCCCAGTGTCCCGGAGAACCTGTAGCAGCTTTGGAGGGGGGGGGGGACACCTTCGGAGCTTACCTTTCCACTGGTTCCCCTACTGCACATGCGCACCAAGCACTTGGTGTGCATGCATGCCTACAGTGCTTGGCGCGTATGCACACCCTCCTTGCTGTCCTCCCAAGCGGGGAGGAGGAAGAGAAGCTGCTAGCCTGAAGCTCCCTATAGCCTGCTCCCCATGGTAAGTGACTCACCTTTGGATGTGGTGTGTCTGTGTGTATTTTAATGTGTATTTAATACCTTTACCTATATTGACATACTACCACAGTTCCTAAAAAGGGCTGGTGGCCTGGCTTGGGGTTTTTAAGCAAAGTCTTGGAGTTACCTCATCAATAAGCTACACCTGTGCTGTTCCAAGTGCTGATCCAATTGGAGAACCCTTAAGGAGGTGCAGCTGTTTTACATTTACATTAAGGCATATTATCCTAGAGAACCGGTACGATGACCATATCCATCTTGCAACATGGTGCTGCTCAGGCACTTATAGTAGCAGGTAAGTGATGGGTATGTGTTTGGGGTGTGTGTGTGTGTGGGTTGAATTATGTTTGGGATGGGTGGGAGAGTATTTGGGTGGGTGGGTGTATTTTAATGTAATTTTTATTTATTTAATTTATTTATGGGTTTGTGTTGTGTGTGGGGGGGGTTGAGGTGTGTGTGTATGCTTATTTTTATTTTATTTTTTTTTCTTTGGCTCCGCCCATGACATCATGATGTTAGCTCTGCCCACATTGTGATGACATCATGGTGGGGTAGTAAAATTTTTGACATCCCACCACTGCCTATAACTATTCTGGGAATAAAGTGTTTAATAAATACAAAACAAGATACTTCCTTTCCCTAATGAGGAATTAAATAAATTAGTGAGTGCAACAGCAAATCTCAGGTGCAGTGAATCTTATTATCTGGATAGATCCTAAAGTGTTGATGCCAGAATATATCTCAGAGCTATGTAAACAGCATGATCTGCCAACACATTTCCTATTAGATTTAGAACACAACTCCATACAAGTAAACTGAAAAGTGAATTTAATGAATTCAGTGAAACATACTCCCAGAAAACTACTTAACACATGTATAATTACAGCTTCAAATACAAATACTATACATAAGATAGGTAAAGGTAAAGGTCACTCTTACACGAAAGCCAATCGTATCTGACTCTAGGGTCTAGTGGTCACCTCCATTTATATCGCCAAAAAGCCAGCACTGTCTTCTTTGGCAGACATGTGGCAGGCATGACTAGACAATGGAGTGCATGGAACGCTGTTTAACTTCTCACTAAAGTGGTACCTATTTATCTACTTGCAATTTCATGCTTTCAAACTGCTAGGTTGGCAGGAGCTGGGACAGAGATGGGAGCTCACTCCGTCATGCAGCACTTGGGTCTTGAACTGCTGACCTGCTGACTTTCCAGGCATCAAGTTCAGCGTCTTAACCACTAAGCCACTGCAGTCCTCAGCCATAAGATGGCAGTTCCTAAACACAATTATTTGACTAACATCTTTGGATCACTTCCAAGGAGTTTTCTGGACCATGTAAAGTCTACTAAAATGTTTTTTTTTTAATGGTAAAAATATGGTATAATTATAAACACAATATAAGGTGAGAATAAAAAATAATTTAAAACAGCTAATACATAAAGTAAATCAGAGATAAAACAAACAGGAGAATGATTTGAAAGCATTAAAAGCAATCCTAAATATCCTAGTAGAAATTAGCCTGGCACCAAAAAAGATGAAAACATCTGCATCACCAAATGATCAGTTCTGAGGGATGCATTCAATAGCCCAGAAACTACTAAAGAAAAAGTCTTGCTTCTAGTAGTTACTTACTTTACCTCATCTGGCACACATACCTGCTGGAAGGAACCAGAAGTACGGTATATCCCATTGAGCAAAGTGGAATTTACCTCTGGATAAGGACTCCAGAGCTAATTAGATTAATGTTATTAAAGGTAAAAGTAATTTGTATTTGTATTTGTATTTTTCGACTTATATGCCGCCCCACTCGCATAGCGACTCTGGGCGGCTTACAGACAGTTACAGTACATAGCACATTCATAGCATAAAAACAGTTACAAATATTGCATAATAAATTACAAATATCACATATACAGTATATATATCTCCAATAACAGTTGCAATTACAAAACATTAGGACATCCTAATAAATAAATCAAGATGCAGTACCACAATAAATCAATAATAAAATAAAATACAGTGCAACAAAACAAAACAAAATAAAAATAAATATAACACAATATACTCAGGCTACAGTCCATAATCAATATACCTAATGGCCAGTGGCAATATACCGCCGCAGGGGCTTTTTGGCCAGGCGTGGGGGTGAGGCTCGGGAGCGCCGGCAGGTGTAACGAATCCAGGCGCTCCCGGCCAGAGTCCTCCTTGCCCCGTTGGTCCGGCGTCCGGGGAAGCGTCCCGCCGCAGGGGCTTTTGTAGCCCGGTGTGGGGGTGAGGCTCGGAAGCGCCGGCAGGTGTAATGAATCCGGGCGCTCCCGGCCAGAGTCCTCCTCGCCCCGTTGGTCCGGCGTCCGGGGAAGCGTCCCGCCGCAGGGGCTTTTGTAGCCCGGTGTGGGGGTGAGGCTCGGAAGCGCCGACAGGTGTAATGAATCTGGGCGCTCCCGGCCAGAGTCCTCCTCGCCCTGTTGGTCTGGCGTCCGGGGAAGCATCCCGCCGCAGGGGCTTTTGTAGCCCGGTGTGGGGGTGAGGCTCGGAAGCGCCGGCAGGTGTAATGAATCCGGCGCTCCCGGCCAGAGTCCTCCTCGCCCCGTTGGTCCGGCGTCCGGGGAAGCGTCCCGCCGCAAGGGCTTTTGTAGCCCGGTGTGGGGGTGAGGCTCGGAACCGCCGGCAGGTGTAATGAATCCGGGCGCTCCCGGCCAGAGTCCTCCTCGCACCGTTGGTCTGGCGTAATCATATTTCTCAGATGTTTACTCAGGATTTATCTCCAAATTATGTATGTATGAGGAGCTGTTTCCACCAGTGAAATGAATGGAAAAATCCTCTCCTGTGAGGAGATTAACTTGACATACAGACACTGCCCCTGGCTCTAGCTGGGTAAAACACATCATAGCATAAATGGCATCTCAGGTAAAAATAAAATGAAATAATTATATCTCCTCCCCACTTGCACAGAAAATACTAAAGTAAGAAACCCATATACTTAAAATACTTAAATAAGAAACCTATATACAGTATCATCAATGTGAATGAAGTTATGGCAAAGGTTGCAAAACCAAGAGGACACTTTTAATAATACTGTAAATACTATGTAGCTTTCCCAGGCTGAAACTATAATAACAATAATTTCATGTCAGAGATTACTCTGGGTTGAAAGGATTTTTATTACTCTGGGTTGAAAGGAACCCTGAGTCAGGTTCCCTGAGTGGACGGCATACAAGTATGAAAGTTAAATCAAATCAAATTAAATTTTGCTAGAGAAACTTCACTCAAGGGACGCCTGAATGATGCTCCTTTCATATCCCCAAGTGCAGCTCTCGGATATCAAAACCCGACCTTCTAGTCTCCAGCTCAGAATCTTAACCACTAAGCCACCGGAGGAGCTGTGCTGAAACTATGGTATACATACATTACACACACACATTTTCTCTCTGTGTGTGTCTTGTTTACTCATTGTGGCTGAAATCCTGTTGCACATTTTCACAAACTTAGTAAGTTAAGAAAAGTAATTTATGAAAATCACACTACACATTATGCAACAGAAAATGCTTACAGATTTTTTAATTTACAGTAAATTATGCTAATAATTATGCTATAAATGAGTACCAGTATTCAACCAACATTATCCTATAACATTCCAAAAATGTGCTTGTCCCGTAAGATCTCAAAGCCAATATGATCTAGAAATTCAACATGTTGTATAGATACTACATTTTCCTCAATTTAAGTAACTGGATTATTTACATACCTAAATTAGTTCCTCTAGAGCACGGGTGCCCAAAGTACAGCCAACAGACCAAATCTGGTCAGCAGTGGCAATTCCATCTGGGCACGCCACCTTGTCCCCCGCCCTGCTCCCAGAAGCAGAAGTAAAATGTGCCTGGGCATGCGCAAAACACTGCCATAAATGACCCACGGCTGTTGTAAATGCATTTATGACAGCCATGGGTGCATTTAGGGCAGTGTTATGTATATGCTTGGACATGTTTTACTTCTGCTTCTGGTGGGAAGAACTACGTTTCCTGCCCACACTACCATGTGACTGGCCTACGGCCTGAAAAGTTTGGACACCCCTGCTCTAGAGCCCTAAACTGGACCATTGATAATACATTTTTACTAATATTTGATGGGCTCTTTTTATAAGCATATCATGCAAACTACAATTATAATATCTTCCTCAGCCTACAACCTCAACTGTAGTCCACTAGACTTCCACCAGCTCTCTTCTATTATCACAATACTGCATACTGTAATCAATATATTTTTAAATGGCTTATATGATTTATATGATGAAGCAAGTAAGCCTTACAAACAATATTGGTTGAAAATTATTTTAAATGTAATAAATGAATGAATGTGCCATCCATTATGGAGCTCCCTTTCCCTATGTTGGGCATTGAATACCGGTTTGAGTGATGAATGGGTGAAGCAAGAAAAAAGACCAGTGTGGGGGAAAATGAGTAAAGGGAGAATAGATAGAGAGCCTTGTGTGTGCCTGGAACTAATGGGTTTCTAAGCTGGAGGAAGCCAGTTACCTTCAAGCAGTGGTGGGATGTCAAAAATTTTACTGCCCCACCGTGACGTCATCACAGTGTGGGCGGAGCTAACATCATGATGTCATGATGTGGGCGGGGCCCAAGAAAAATTAACAAGAACAACAACAATAATAATAAGCACACACACACTCCTCAACTCACCCACAACACAAACCCATAAATAAATTAAATAAGTTAAATAAATAAAATACAAATTACATTAAAATACACCCACCCACCTCAAACATAAATCAACCCCACCACCTCAAACACAAACCCGTAACTTACCTGTTAGTATAAGTGCCTGTGCAGCACCATGTTGCAAGATGGATATGGTCATCTTACCGGTTCTCTAGGATAATATGCCTTAATGTAAATTTAAAACAGCTGTACCTCCTTAAGGGTTCTCCAATTGGAACAGCAATTGGAACAGCACAGGTGTAACTTATTGATCAGGTAACTCCAAGACTTTGCTTAAAAACCCCAAGCCAGGCCTCCAGGTCTTTTTAGGAACTGTGGTAGTACTTCAATATAGGTAAAGGTATTAAATGCACATTAAAATACACACAGACACACCACATCCAAAGGTGAGTCACTTACCCTGGGGAGCAGGTTATAGGGAGCTTCAGGCTAGCAGCTTCTCTTCCTCTTCTCCGCTTGGGAGGACAAAAGCTGCTACCGGTTCTCCGGGACGCTGGGGAAAGTTACTGCCGGTTCTGGAGAACTGGTGAGAACCTGTTACATCCCACCACTGCCTTCAAGGATATACATACAGTGTATATATTTTGCTGGTTATACTGCTGTCTATTAAGTGCTGTTGCATTTCCACTGAAAGGAACACAGGTTAGCTGAAAGATCTTTGTTTAAGCAACACCCATACTAAAATTAATTCATGGTGGAAACTCTACCAAATCACAAAGCTCTGATAACCTAAGAACTAAGGGGAAAGTCGGGAAATTCAACTTTTTAACTAAATCACTCATGTCTCCCAACAATAAGGCTATTGCAGGGAAGGATAGGCTGAGCCTAATAGAGGAATGGTGCCTGAGTTATCAATCGATTAATTCTAATTCACTAAGTTAAAACATAACCCAAGGTTAAAACTATAAAAACAAACAAACCTTGAGAAAGCCCCATTTATACTAAGATTGTAATTATTTCAATGGTCAGCAGGTGGCATCCTACAACCTTGATAACTAAACTGGGCAACAAGACCCCAATCATACATTCCCCTTGGAGGGTATCAATCTTAAATCTCATTAATTGTTTAAGACAATAGGAAATTGTTTTAAAAAATAGGAAACAATAGCCATATGTTTAATACAGTGGCCTTATAGGATCCATCAAATTAACAGTAACTCTGCACCAAACACTAATCTATTTTGAAATATTTTTTCTCAAAATCCTCAAACTTGCTAATGTTGGCCCTTCTTAGCTAAGTTGTTTATATTTGCACCATTTCCCCTCTATCGCTATGGCTTTGTTCTCTTCATTGAAGAGTCACAGCAACCAGAGATCACACAGCACTCATTGTAAGAACATCACAATGCTTTGTAGCCAGATTTGTCTATATATTGACACCATTTCATAAAAAGCCAGTTTAGAGGAAGCAAGCTCCTACCTGGATCAACCACACAGATGATCTTACCCAACAAGAATTCTTTGAAGATTAAATGACACCTACACAGAACAGTATTTCACCAGATGGAATTGGTTTTCACAACCCATCCCCAAACTGCTTAAAAGATGCCTTCCTACAGACAAAGTTGTTAGCAAAAATAATGTCTTTGCTCTTTGCTCTTTTTTTTTATTCAGTGGTACAGTACTTAGCATGCAAAATGTACAATGTCAGGCGTTTCAAGCTGAGTTCTTTTCCCATATTATTACCAAAAGGAAGCAAGAGAAGGCTTGCAGTATATTGCTATGCAGTCGCTACCTGGAACTCGTTCACTTCACTCTCATCAGGAAGCAAATTGTTACCATTTCCGGATACTGGGAAAAGGCTTCTACTATCTTTACACATAAGCCCACTCACACACATCTAGGTCATTTCAAAGGGACTCAGAGCAAATTTAAATGGCCAACCAATAGGCCTAAACAGTTTCATGAAAGAACACTATTGCTAGAATTCTGATACTCAGTCTAAAGTATTTTAAACAGTCCAGATTTATAGTTTCTAATTTTACAGTAAACCATAAAGAAGTATACGGTACTGTATTCTGATGCTCTCAATGAAGTGGAAATCATTCTCTGAAATAAAGACAACATTGAACTGAAATGCAAAGACCAATTTAGAACTAGGTAGCATGCAAATGTTTTACATTTTAATAATTTTTCATTTTCTCCAGAGTTTAAGAGATCCCCTAGTCAACATAGTAAACAAGGATTTCATTTTAATGTACTGTATATGTAAAATTCTATTTCAATATTTGTAATGGTTCTTTATTCAAACTATAAGTTAGAAATAAGGCAATTTATGTGAAAAATAGGAAGATTATACAAAACAACTCTTCCATCCACTAATTTAGAGGAGCAGGGAGTTATTTTTTGGGAAGGAGAACACTTATCCGATCACATATATATGTACACACACATACACAATATGATTTTCAGCACAAAACAGGCTGTAACTAAAATCATAGCTGTGTTAACTTACAACAAATAATATAAACCTTATTTTCCTGGTAACTAATTAACCATTGACCTTTTAAAACCTCTTATAGGCAATCTGTTCCTTTTCTCTCCCCAATCCTAATTACCAGTATCTTGATTCAGCATTATCAAGAAAAGAAACCTTTTCATTTTAAACCAGTGAACTTTTAAGGCCCTCAAGTTCTGCCAAAAAACATCATTTCCCTCAAACACAGTGGCTGCAATCCAAGACTCCTCATGGATGTATGTATGAGGAGTTGCTTCCACCAGTGAAATGAATGGGGGAAACACTCTCCTGTGAGCAGATTACCTTGACATACAGACAGAGCCCCTGGCTCTACCTGGGTGGCTACAATTCGCATCTCATAGTACCTTTTAAAAAAAACTGTTCAGTCTCAGAATTGTACTTAGTGGCTGCAATCCAAAACACAAGCTGCACAATCACAGTAGGGGGAATTTCCCATTATCTGCTATTGATCATCTGGCAACTAGTAGAACTTTTAGAAACATACAATTGACTGAATTGAAGCCAACATTTTTTACAAACATCATTATACAATGCTTTAAGAAATACAGTCTAAATACTTTAATTAGAGATGCATATGTGTATGTGCGTGATACAGCCTAGCCACTGCAGTTACACAAGTATGGAGCGGTGAGGAGAGAGCAATTATTCAGTTTCTCTGTTTTCACATAAATAGGTTCCAGCTGGAGAGATATCTTATTTCCACACTTTTAAAAAAATCTGAACTACTTAAAGAGATGCTCCAATGCAATCATGCTGACATAAAATCACTTTTCTGAGTTGTCACTAATTAACATAACATGATTTTTCCCCCCTCTGAATTGTCTTACATACCTAAAATCTCTGAAAACCAGGCAGATATCATAGATTTATGTGAATAGACTTCATGGCCAGTCATGTCTCTGGGATTCAGGAGGAAGACTAAGTACAGTATAATTCAAACCCATCTGCATGTTGGCAGATTAACAAAATCACTAGAACAAAAGCACCCTGAAACAGTTGTTAGAAGAAGTCTATGTACATAAAATTGCTGCCCAGTCCTGAGCGCATTCTGTTGAAAGTAGATTCCATGAATTTCAGTGGCACCCATTTCTAAGTAATTTGTTTGGGTTCCAGGTGTTAGAATGTCACTGACCAAGTTTGTCCAACAATCACTAGAATCCAAAAATCAATATGAACATCCTCATTTTGGCAGCTATCCTAGATGTGATTGCTTCAGCAGAGCTCATGGGGGTTCAGCCAGCACAAACACACAACTCCACTTTCCCATCAGGACAAGCAATACAGCCGAGTAAAGTCCATGATTCTTCCTCACAATCGAAGAGTCAAAAAATTCTGATACCGAGCTTCCCCAATCTGTCAGGCGAGAGACACATTTTGTTTCATATACCTCATGATAATGGAACCACGGAGGGAAGTGAAATAAAAACATTGAACAGCTGGAGTAAAAAGTATCCATAAACAAGGAGGCAGCATGTCAGTTTACAATGTCATGCCTAGAATTTTAATTTCAATAACGCAAAATACAATTTAAACAATTTAAAAAACTCACAGGATAATAACCATTGCCTAGTTATCAGCTTTTTGATAAAATTTAAAACCTCAATTTGGAAAGCAAAGAACAAAATCCAAACAAAATGTGACCTTTTTCTGCGTTGGCTTATATATCTGTTTGTGTATACCCAAGTCAAATATTTGAAGAGTTTGCAACACTACAAATACCTGCCTGCAAGACCACATAATGTGTTTGCAACGCCAACTGTTCAATTGAGCAGCAACTCTTACAACTGGCCAACTAGGGAAGGGCAACAACCCCAGCAAAACAAGTTAGGGAATAATAACAGTGATTAACAGTTGCCCAAGTCAAGAATTGAGAAAAGGCTTACTTTAGGACTTTACTATGGCCAGGAAAACAAAAAACTACTAGCAGTTTTTGTCTCCCAGGGACATAGTGGCCTGAAGAATATGAGTCTCAATTATTCATTATTTCATAATCTGTGAAAGAAAGAGCTGCTGTTTCTCTACCACTCATTGGCTTCTTCTTTTCTTTACTCCATTTTCTTTTTGTATTGTTTCTATTAGCTGGTATGCCCACACAATCTTTTTGTGTACAGTCTTGCCTTTTAACATCTATATAGCACTTTTAATAATTGTAGAACTAAATAGCAGGTAGATAAATAAGTACTGCAGTGCTGTGAAAGGTAACAGCAGTCTGTGCATCTAGTCATGCCTGCCACATGACTACAGAAACGGCTGCAGTTGCAGACAACGCTGACTAATAACATTCAGTTTTATGATTCCCAGTATGGTATAGGTTTTTCAACCTTGTTTGTGGACTTCAATTCCCAGGAGCACCGAATAACAGGTGTACAGACTTGGACTTATGGGAATTGAAGTCCAAAAACATCTGGGGACCCAAGATTAATGTCACATAACAAGGTAACAGTAATACTCAAAAGATCACTATTTTATAATTTAAATTCAGATTTCATGTTTTCTCTAAAATACCATGGGCTGGAAGATTAACAGTGTAAGCTTTCACTCATCCACTCAGAATGCATTTCCCACTGAGTTCAAAAAGTCTTACTTCCAGGTGTGAACAAAAAAGATTGCAGTACAAGTTATGTCCAATGCATTGGTTCCTTTTCATCCACAAAGATAAAACCCTAAACAAGGAAGAATAGATTCATCAGAGGTATTTATAAAGTTACGAATGACGGAGATTTCATTTTAAAGGAAAAACTTTTGCTGAAACTATCAAAAAGTCAGCCTCTTCATTTTTATTGTATTTTGAAGGAAACATTATGTTTTCCTAAATTATTTTTGAAAATCACATTTTGCTCGCATGACTACAAGTTTAAAACTGCACTCTCATTCAGATAATTTAATAAAATAGAATATTTTTATTCTTAATTTATCATTAAGTCACCCAAGTAACATAAATAATATAGTCTGATTGCTTTAAGCCTGCCTCAGCGATGGAAATGAATCATCTTCTATATTATGACCATTAAAAAAATCTGGGTGGGGTGCGAAGAGATTACTTTGGAGTCAACTGAGAGCTAGTTCTGACATTACATCAGCAGTACAGGAACTTCTCTGGTAAATGTGAAACCCTGTATGAGGGCGTTAGAAGCCAATAATGTTGATAGCTTCCATACTAATGCTGCTTGTAAAGGCTTAAACCTAGAGTACAGTAATATTTACAGACTCTCCCATCATCAGTACTCCTTTACTTACACTGTCTACAGTTCAGCAATCTCTCTCCAACTTACACAGCACTTTTGCTGAGACAGAGAAACAGAGAGAACAGCTGTGTCCAACTGCTCCTGAATTTCAGATACGTCATCATAGAATAGAAAATCAAAGTTGATTGGGCTTCTGGGTAGCTCCCGTAGAAACTAAGAAAACCAAAAAATGCAAGCAACAAATTATAGGATAGTTCCATAGTGGCAAACCTATGGCGAGAGGGGCACTCACAGCCGTCTCTGTGTGCCATCAACCCAACACAGAGTTTGCCTGCCCCTCTGCCCAGCAGCTGGATGGGAGCGCTTCATCCCTCCTCCCAGCAAATAGTTCACCCCACCCCTGTTTGGGCACTTGGTCTCTAAAATGTTTGCCATCACTGGGATAGTATTTTCCTTGGCATTTGAGGCATCATAGGTTGTTGTTTTTCTACTAGCTAGAAGGACATTGTTGTAATCGCTGAATCTATATACAGTAATACCCCGGATAACGTTATGACTTGGTTCAACATACTGTTGAATTGAAAAGTCTATACTAGTAAAAAAAATAGCTTTGAATATTATACTTAAACCATGTGAATATATATAACTAAAAAAACAGAAATTCTTACAGCATCATTAAGACAAGTAGACTTATTTTATTGCACTCTTTTATCAATTACAATCTATTTATTCAGACACACAAAACCACATGAAATATTATAACTGATTCCCCCCCCCCCCAAGTTACTTTTAAGACATAAAAGGGATGGAGACACTGTAGGACAAGTAAGACATGGGGTACTACTACTGTTAACCTAGATGACTATAACATACTATATATGCATCTGCTCTAGAAAAATGCTCAGAGGATACAAGCTAGTATCCAAATTGTTTCCTGTACATTTTCGGGACCATAACATTTGTCCTTACTGAACTGTATTAGTTTTCAATATGTTCCTGAGCTCAATCTGCTTCCTCTGTTATATATCTGCCTGGAGTTTGAGATTTTCAACAGAGTCCCTGTTACATGTCACAGGGTTTAGGTTGTTGGGTTAGACAGGGCTTTTCTCAGTAGCAGCACCCGGATTGCGGAATTCAGTTCCAAGAACAGTTAGTCTATTCTATCTCTGCCAAACTACCAAAAAGGAAGTGTACTGTTCAAAAGGGTCTTTGGTTTCTTTAATAGGGTTGTTAAAAACTCACTTTAAAAGTTGTTTTGGATCTCTTCTTATATGTTTTGGGTCTATTTTTAAATGTTTTCAATCCATTTTAAAGTGTTTTTGTGTTGAATGTTTTTGATTATTTTAATCTATTGGGTGCATAAATAGGCAGAAAGGCAATGAACATACATTTTGAACAAAATAAAATAAAGCAGCTATATTCACTAAATTAAAAAAAACATGAATTTTTTTTATTCAAAATGTTCAAGAAAACTTGCATCACTAGGTTGATGGAGTGGCAATGCCAAACCTATTAAGAGCTTGAGTTAAACTCAGAGAAAATACCTGAAACAACCTTAACTACATACATATTCAACTTCACCTTTCAGATAAATATGTGAATAATATTTTGGAGTAGGCTGCATATGGTTGCAGCCTTAATAAATTCCAGGGCTATAGTTCATCAGGAAGTATTTAGAATTTTAGCAAAGTCACTGAGACACCATAATCTTATACAGTCAAACCTCACATAACGAGCGTTTCGCTTAGCGAAAAACTCGCATAATGAGCAAGTTTTTCGGTAAGCAGTCTGACTCGCATAACGAATTTTTCGCTATGCGAGTCGGACTTTTCCCTACGGAAAAACTCGCTTAACGAGTGTTTCTATGGGGAAAACTCACATAGTTACATAGCGAATTTTTTTTGGTATGCGAATTTTCCTCATAGAAACGCTCGTTATGTGAGTTTTTCCATAGGGAAAAGTACGACTTGCATAGCGAAAAATTTGTTATGCGAGTCAGACTCGCATAGCAAATTTTTCGCATAGCGAGCAACCTCGCAGAACGAATTAAATTAATTATGCCAGGTATTACTTTATTTCACTTACCGTACAATCTATGAACTGTAATACAAATTTTCTGTTGCCCAGCAATCTAGCCAACAGGATGCTGCACAATCTGGGCAACTGTACTAGATGAGCATGTCAGAGAGTAAACAAAACAAAAAGACAAAAACGTGGCACTTTAAATACTAACTACTGTATCTTAATGTTAACTTTCGTGGATCCTATGAGACATAAATGTACTGGAACAGAGGTTCCATTCTATCAGGCCCATCGCCGCCTCTGCCATATCCATAAGTGGATCCAGGCACACTTACGTCAGCCATAAAATGTACCCGTGCATGTGCAAACATGCCCATGGCTGTCATAAATTTGGAAGTGGATACATTTATGGCCATGCCCCCCTGAAGCAGAAGCGGGCACATTTATGGCTGTTGTAAATGCACCCACTTCCGCACTTAAGACAGCCATAAATGTGCCTGCTTCTGCTTCAGGAGGGCATGGTCTCGCCCGCTCAGCTGCCTGGGGGCATAGTCAGGCCTGCTGCATAAAAAGGTTGACCACCTCTGTACTAGAAGATACATAAATGCTAAAACATAAGCAAGTAATTAAGTTAACCTGGAAGAGTAACATCAGAAATCTATTTTATCATATCAGCCACAGATTTTGCATACCACAGTAAAACCCCGACTTACATATGCCTCAAGTTACATAAAATTCGACTTACGTAAAAATTTTTGCACTAAACCCATGTCCCAATTTATGTAACTGCCCCAATTTATGTAACACATTTTCCTATGGATTTGCTTCACGTTACGTTAAAAATCATTTTTCCTATCTGTTTGCTTCGATTTACGTAAAATTCATTTTCCTATGGGTTTGCTTTCAGTTATGTAAAAAATTCATTTTTCTTATGGGTTTGCTTCAGGTTACATAAAAATTGATTGTTCCTATGGGTTTGCTTCAAGTTAAGTAAAAAACTGATTTATGTAAAAGGCTATGGAACAGACTTTTTACGTAAGTAGGGGTTTTACTGTAATGAGGCTTTACTGACATACACCCCCGCTGGCTTATTTAACATCCTGTATCATCTCCCCCCCCCCCCCATTCCTACCCTCATTCCTATATTCGGTGGGTTAGTGTAGGGAATGAGAAGTTGTTTTTAAATGGGTTTTAATTTTACTTTGTTCTTTTTGTGTTTTAGGGGTTTATTTTATGTCTGTTGTGCTCCGCTCTGAGTCGCTTGTGTGAGTAGGGCGGAATATAAATCTGACTAATAATAATAATAATAATAATAATAATAATAATAATAATAATAATAATAATAATAATAATAATAATAATAATACCACTGTATATGCCGGTGCATAAGATGACTTTTCCCCCCTGAATACTGTGTCTCCAAGTGGGGTGGTGGTCTTGTATACCGGGTACACTTCAGTGAGATCCACACCAGGCACCGGGAAGGGGGAGGTGGGAGGAAAGGTGGTGAAGAGGAGGAGGATGCAGCTGAAGCTGGGCTTCCTTTTGCACGCCGGTCATCGCTCTCGCCCCATGCCAAGGAGGAGGAGCCCAGCAGAGGGCAGCAGGCGTGGGTGAGTCACGGGGAGGGGAGAGGGAGGCGCGGACGTGTGTGTGTCTTATCTTTGTGTGCATGAGAGGGGGAGAGGTTAATTTTGGGGTCTCTGACCCCCCTGCCAGGTCCAGGGTGGTGGGGAGACCCGATCCAAGCTGTTTCTGGGCTTCCCCAACGTCCTCAGCCAGTGCAGCAAGCCAGAATGTCGGGATTCAAACCCTGACGTTTTGGCTTGCTGCACTGGCTGAGGACGTCAGGGAAGCCCAAAAACAGCTTGGATCGTGTCCCCTGCCTGCTCCAGAGAGATCAGAGGACCCCCTGTCGGCTTCCCTAGCCACCCGCCCTTGCCTCCGCAGCTGTGGGGTGGCTGGGGAAGCAAACGGGGGAACCCCCCGTCAGTTTTCCAGCCTCCCCACCCCTGCCTCTGTAGCTGCAGGGTGGCTGGGAAGCTAAACAGAGAACCCCGTTCAGCTTTCCAGCCCCCCTGCTGCTAAGAACAACTGTATCGGATAACGTTAAAAATCACTTTATTCGATACAAGATACTGTATATAACAAACTCTATACTTTGAGTGTATATAACAAACTCTATACTTTGAGTGGAAATGTTGGGGGGTCGTCTTATACACCCAGTCGTCTTGTACACCGGCATATATAGTGGTAATAATAATAATAATAATAATAATAATAATAATAATAATAATAATAATAATAATAATAATAATAATAATAATAATAATAATAATAATAATAATACAGCAGAAAACCAGTAAAACCCTGTTTTATGGGAAAAGTGAGTTCCATAGCTTTTTCCTTAGATCGGTTTTTCCCTGTAAAATGAGGCATTTCCGTAAGAACACATGGGGGAGGGGAAGGTTCCCAACCCCCCAAATAACAACAACAACCATCATCATCATCATCATCATCATCATCATCATCATCATCATCATCATCATCATCATCATCATCATCATCATCATCATCAAAACCCTTCTGTAAAATGGGGTTTCTGTAAAATGAGGCTTCTGTAAAACGGGTTTTTACTGTATTTAACAGAATATCAGGCAGCCATGTCACAAGCAGCAAAAAGTATTAAAAGTGATCAAGTATGTTTTGTACGTCTCATACAAATTATCTGTCTCACTTACAACCACAAGACATATTACAGAAAATGCATGTGGTATTCCAACTTATTTATATGCTTTCCCATAGATAGATATTCCAACTATCTTTTCATTAGATTTTTTGTTGTTCAGTAGCATAGTCGAGTCCTACCCTTTGTTCTCCTTGCTATCCAGGGTACTCTTAAAATTCTCCTCCAACACCACATTTCAAAGGTATCTATTATTCTGTGCTCAGCTTTCCTTATGGTCCAACTGTCACAACCATACATTACTACCAAGAATACCATTGCTTTGACTATGTGAACTTTTGTTTGCAAGGTGATGTCTCCCAAGAATCAGTTGCCTTTTTATTTCATGGCTACAATCTCCATCTGCAGTGATCTTGGATCCTAAGAATGTAAAGTCTGTCATTGCTTCTACCTCTTCCCCATCTATTTTCCAGGAACTGATAGGACCTGTTGCCATTATCTTGGTTTTCTTGATGTTGAGTCTCAAGCCAGCTTTTGCACTCTCTTCTTTCAACCTAAGCAAGAGCTTCTTTAGGTCTTCTTCACTTTCTGTCATTAGGGTAGTATCATCTGCACATCTCAAATTGCTGATGTTTCTCCCAGCAATTTTAATCCCAACTTGTGATTCATCCAGCCCTGCATTGCGCATTATATGCTCTGTATATACCGTATATACTTGAGTATAAGTTGACCTGATTATAAGATGAGGTACCTAATTTTCACCTGAAAACTGAGGAAAATAGATTGACCCGAGTATATGCTGAGGGTGGGAAATGCAGCAGCTGCTAGTGATTTTCAATAATCAAAATACATGAAAATATGGTAAAATTAATTAAATTGTTGGTGCATCTCAATGTGACGTGGTCTTGGGATCCTCATGATTACTGAACTGAGTATAAGCCATTTCCCCTTTTTGGGGCTCATATTTTGGGCTAAAAAACATGCCTTATCCTCGAGTATATACGGTAAGTTAAATAAGCAGTGACAAAATGCAGCCTTGTCTTACTCATTTTCTTATTCCAACTGTTCCTTGGAAGGTCAAATATCGAAGATGAAGCAATGCCCCCGCCCCAGTCAGAAGTCATAATTGGTCACTTCCAATGGTGTTTAACTTAAAGAGCAAACTCGCTTAAAGAGCAATCGCGTGGAATGCTTTATGTTTTTTAAGCGAGGTACCACTGTACTTCTAAATGGCTAATACAACTTTACAAATCTGGTGTGCTCCAGATGCTTCAGACAGCAACTCACACTAGCTCCAGCTAACATGGCCATAAGATAGTAGTAGCGAACATATGGCACACATGCCAGAGAGGGCACTAAGAGCCCTCTCCGTGGGCATGTTGCCATTGCCTCAGCACAGAGTTTGCCCTGCCCCTCTGCTCTGCAGCCCAATGGGAGCGCTTCCTCACTTCCCCCAGCACAGAGTTCGCTCTGCCCAGCATCCCAATGGGAGTGTTTTCTCCCTCTTGTTACCGTGTTGGCACTTTGTGATAAATAAGTGGGTTTTCGAATGCAGTTTGGGCACTTTGTGTCTAAAAGGTTCACCATCACTGCCATAGGAGCTGAAGCCCAAATATGTAAAAAGCAACATGACGGGACAGAATGAGCTAAATTCACACTACAGCCAACGTTATGTAACTTGTATCAATGTCATTGTTTAAAGCGAAGAGTTGATTTGAGAAAGAAGTGAGAGATTCCTCTCCAAGTCACCCTTCTCTATGGTGCAATTCCAGTAGTGTTTGGGAACTTAATTTGAAATACATATGCATGGGCGACAGAAAAGGGCAGGTATTCCTTTTATACCACAGCAATGTTCCAAGAAGAATCATATCACACACCCAGGAGACTTTTCAGTTTAAAATACAAATCAGGGCTCACTTACAGAACTAGAAGAGAAAGGGGTAGAGCAGTAGGGGAAGTCCCTTTAATTCAGCAATATGCTGAGATAGAACAACACAGCTACCTCTTTAGAAATGGCTTAAATATGTTCATGCTTCAGAAGTTGATGAAGGAATCAAACAAGTAGTAGAAAACTGGTAAGGATATTATTACTGCAATCATGATAGAACCAAGATGAAAAAAAGTATCAGAGCAGGTATCCAATAGTGGTATTACAATAACAGCCTTGAACTTGCTGCACCTTTATTAGAAACTCTAGTCACATCAATCTCAACATTATCCCTTTAGTAGAAGGCTTAATCCCCTTGTCTACAACAACAAAAGTGGAACATTTAGTAGATGCAGCTGAAAGAAAGCAAGGCTATGATTCAGGCTAGCATACACAGTAGCCCTTCTATTATAAAGAGTGACTACATGCTACTCTGAATTAGCAGAAATGTTTGTAGTGGTATCCATGTTAGTCTGTGCAAACATATCTGAGAGTAAACAAAATAGGAACAGCAAAAAAAAAAAGACAAAAAATGTTGTGGCACCTTAAAGACTAACTCCTATATCTAAATGTGAGCTTTCATGGTCCAACTCCACTTCATTAGACATAAGAATGAGACCTCATGGCATCAATTTATACAGACATCAGGTACACAATAATTGGCCAGCCTAGCAGAATAGTAACATTTTTCAGTTATAAAAAACTACAATGTTACTATTCTGCTAGGCTGGTCAATTATTGTGTACCTGTGTACATAATAATTGTGTACCTGTCTGTATTAATTAGCAGAGTTTCTCTATACCACAACCTTGTAAATGTTTCAGAATATATTATGTTATATTTTCAGGATGCCTTTAGACTGTTTACATATTTATATAAAGTCGCTGTTAATTAATATAAACAAAGACAAAATATTACTAAAAGATTCATTATTAATTTCTAATGTCAGCCTACTGGAAACATATGCATAAATACGCTCAGAGATATATCATTTTAAAAATCCCTGATGGTCACTATTTTCTTTTCGTTTCAATCATATATTAGTCAGCATTTACAAACCAAATGTTTACCAAACAAATCTTTTGTACCAGCAACTTTTGTATAAAGGTATGTGATGCTGAAACCAAGCAATCTCCAGAACCAATAAAATAATAAAAAACAAGTATATTCAGCAAATTAACATTATTGATTTTCTGATTGTACATAGAAGCCAATACTAACATACAGCATCTTTGCTGTGAATAAAACTTGATATTCGTATAATGTCTATTATGATGCACACAACACTCTATTCCCAAGAATTCCAACATCACGTAAACTACATTTTTGACAGAAGACTCCCCGCCTCCCTGCTTCAGGTGGCATCAGAGTAAGCAAAGCACACCTACCTTGACACATTTTCTGGAATGTATTCTAGAATAGGATACCCATCATTTCTTCTGGCAGACAATTCAGAATGTGATTTCCATGACTCCACCAGGGAACTGACTGGAGGAAATGAGCTCATATGCTGAAAAGACTGCTCTCTACCAACAGGTCGCGATAAAGATATTCTTCCTTGAGCTCCAATTCTATAGTGAAATGACTGTCCACTTGAATTCACACCAACAATGGCAGAGGATGGCAAAGAGTTATCTTGGTAATAGCCACTCTCCTCGGGTTCCTGTTTAATTCCTACAGAGAGGCCTTGATTTGGAAACCCACTGCTTTCACAGTGGCTATCAAATGCTGAAATAGGTGGCCCTAAAATCCCAGAAAGTGAATAGTAGTCTTTATCATCCATGAAAGAAAAATATGAACCATCCATAAATGGAAATGGATTTGCAGTTTGATTCCCTTTAAAAGAAGCACCGGAACAAGAATGTTTAGTTGATTCTTGCTTTATTGATACTGAAAACAGGGAATCAGAACTAATTCTGCTATTTTCAGCAAGACACGAGCTACTGAATACCCCATCTGGCTCAGATTTTATAAACCGAACAAGATTCATTTGATTAGCTACATCACTATTAGGGATGGCATTTTCCATTTCCTCTATTTTAGGAAATAAGAGTTCTGGAGCACCTTTATTGTCGTTTTTATCTGGACTAGGAACCATGTCAGGTCCAACAGGTGTGCTAGATGCAGGAAAGGCTAGTGCACCATTTACTGGACTACACAGAGAGGATCCCACAGTACTAACAGCTGGGCTAGAAAGAGTAGACCTGTTGTTAGCATTGGAAGGGCTGGCAATAGAGCACCTTGAGTTCATGTTTGCAGGACTGGATACTGTAGATCTCATGGTAACGTTATTAGGACTTGAAACTGGGGATTTCACACTACATTGACTAGGAGGGCTTGAGATTGGTGATTTCATGCTCATAGGGCTAGAGAGAGGAGAAGCCACATTACTAGTATGTGGAGGACTGTGCAACATCGAGCCTCGGTTTTCAATGATGGGCGAGCAAGACAAAGGTGTTCCTTGGTTGACTGGACTGTTTACTGTGAAATTTCCAAAGTTTGTAGGTGTGGTTGATGATACAGAATTAATTCCAGGGGGGCTGCATACTGAAGAAGCCTTACTGTGTGGACTGCAGTTAGGAGGACTCTTCTCTTGACTTATTCTAGGGCTTTTGACGATCGGTGGCAGGATCCCACCATTCACTGAATTTGCACACTCTGATATTAGAGGTCTCAGAGGCCTGCTTGGGGTGTTCAAAGGAGAAGTGTGGTGGCCATTTTCCTTATATAGTTTCACTAGCTGCTCGACATTTTGGTACATCTTTCCAGGATTTATATTTCCTTGCTGATTTTGCTGATCATAGGTAAAATCAGCATCTCTTATAGAATTCATGTACAACCCCATTGATTCGGCTACAGTTGCAGAAAGTTCCTTTGAATCTGACTCAGTTTTCACATCGGAGGTTGAAATACCAGGCTGATTATGGTCTTGCTGAAGGCAAGAAAGTAGTTCAGGATTTTCTTTGTTGCTTCCTTGAGAGTTATTTGGAAAAGCACCAGTGGTACAACCCAGATTCACAATCTCCATATAGTTA
This sequence comes from Furcifer pardalis, assembly GCA_030440675.1. NCBI lineage: Eukaryota > Metazoa > Chordata > Lepidosauria > Squamata > Chamaeleonidae > Furcifer > Furcifer pardalis. The sequence continues at coordinate 60,770,786 of CP126892.1, read as the reverse complement.
TTATTCTCTTCAGCCCGCTCTTCTCCTGCAGTCGTATATTCTGTGGACTGAGAACCTTGACTCCAGCGTCTCTCCATTTCTAAGCTTTCTGGATAGCTCCGATAGCCTTTGGTCTCCATAACTATTAAAAAGAAACATCGAATTAAACTGTAAGCATATACAGACATGTCATCACTGTCATATATTAAATAATCACAACCACACTTTACTCAGATTAAATCCCATGAAACACAGTGGAACACATTTCCAAGAACATAGACATGCAATTGCATTGGACACATTCAAACAATCTAACTTTTCAAAAGAGGAAAATCATTACAGTATTCTGTTTTATTCCTTCTTTGCCTTTGGAAAATGTCTTTTCGCTTTCCAAGCCAAAAATAATAATTTAGACAATTTGGTAAAGTTGTTTAATTTGTTTTGCAATTGACTATACATAAAATGATCTCATGATACATTTAATCTACCATCTGCATGTTCCAGGCTTCTTTTAGTAATATAGTTAACTTTACTGCTTTTGCAATGGTAGAGACAGTGAGTAATCCATTAGATTTTCTCCAGTGCAAATGATATCTTACATTTCTCTGTTTGTTTGAGTAAATCTGATTTTCTACATAGTGGTAGAAATCCTGTTACTTGGTGTAGTAAATCACACTAGAACAAATGAATTGATATGTTCTGCATAAGGACTGTTGATTCAAATGGGCCTACTCTAGCTGTGACTGAATCAACAGAACTTACAAAAGGAATTGATTCACCAAATCCTACTAATTCAGTGGGCCTATTTTGGTGCAATTTACTACACTAAGCAACAAGATTTCATAGAATAACATGTTTTCCACAAACAAGTAGACACCTACTGGCAGATATCAAATGTCATTGCATAAATAAACAGAGGTATGGTTCTGGTCCTTCACAAAAGCAGAAAATTGACTGGATGAGTACCTAGAAAGCCTTCAGAAATAACTGTACCCTGCTATTGTTCAATAATATGTATAAGGTACAATTCTATATTCTTCAATCACTCACTCAATCACACAAACAAACACACGCACGCACACGCGCGCACACTTGTGTTATCCAATTTAAAATAGTTGAACAACTACTGACTATTTTATAAGGACATAAATGTTGATTTATACTGAAGCAGATCATAATGCATTACAGTGCATATTTCAGCCAGCAATGCTGCAGAGTTTCCACATGGCATTTTCAAATAAATTGGCTTGAGACTACAGACTTGCTACCTTCAAATCCAAACCACTGCTACACAGAGAGAGAACCCAGTCTCCAGCCATAGAGTTTTGGCCACTCACTGCGTGGGCCTTTTGAAGCTGGAGGATCCTACCTACTTTCACAACCAGCTGACTGGTTGGCCTGCATGTGGTAAAAATGATGTTCCCTGACTTGCAAAATTCCTGTTTTCCCAATGTTAACCACAGCAGCAATGAGAAAACAGTCTCAATGGAAACTGATAGTGCCTGAGAGAAGCTTCATCACTGCCCCTATGATCTCCATTACCTCAGTGAGCAGGACAAAAGGTTAAAACTTCCCCTTCCCAGCATGAGGAACAAGGAGGCTATTTGATGTGGGGTCTCGTGAGGTCAATATATCAAAATAAGTTATGACAATATCTGACAGAGGCCAAAGCTCCAACCCAATATAGGTTGCAACCCAGCACTATCTCATCAGGTATGTGTGCATCTGATGCTGTAACATCAATTGTAGCTTCTTCCATTTGTTTAAATTATGGAATTTAAAAATGCTAACCATATCCTTTGGGCTGGTTGATAAGTTCATCATACTTCTTCCATGTCTAGGTCAGACGTGAAGCTGACAAAATGAAGGCACTGTTTGGTGAGTTCATTCTGCAGTTCCTTTCGCCTGACCTAGTGTGAGAAAGATTAGCCAGCAACACTTGACTGCTGCTACCAAGGTACACCCGAATGTGGTTCAAAAACACCACCATATTTTTGGAGGCTCGCTCTGTGTACATACAAGCATAACAATTTGTATAAGAGCAGCGTGCTTCCCCTCTACTCTTCATATATCATCATACAGTAAAACACCGGATAATGATTGGATTGGATAACGCTAAAATCGCATAACGTTGGGGAATTTGAGGCAAACATTTGGATAAGATAACATTATGTTAACCATTATGTTAACCATTATGTTAACGTTATCCGATCCATCAGATAACCTAAGTATTTCTGAGGCTAATGTTTGCCTCAAATTCCCCGAGTTGTGGCTGTGACTCACCAGTTTCTCTTGGGAGAAAGGGAGGGGCTGCCTGCTCTCAAGCTTGCCACATTTGAATAACAAAAGCTTGCAAAACCAGTCTGACTAGTTTAGCAAAGCAAAGCAAAAGTAGATTGTAGCTCCACAAGCCTCATGCATTGTCAATGGAAAACAAGCAGACACTGAAACCTTTCACCTACAAAGCAATTAAGCTTTTCACACCCTGCAAAGCCCTGAGGGAACTTCCTTTATTACAGCAATGGTAGGGGGGCTGATTCTAAAGGAAAACATTTTCCTAGCTTCTGTTCAGATCTTTTAAAACAGCACTTTATAAAATTTTCAAAAATTTAAAAATGCTGTATGGTTTTGTTCCCCTAAAGTCAGGGTGGTCTGGCATGTTTTTGTAACGTATTTACCCTTTAGACAATTATTTCTTAAACTTCTTTAAGTTTCCAGCATGTTTCCTTGACTTTCCCTTGAAGCCTCTGTTGCTTATTTCTATGGAGTTAATGTTATCTGATCCACCTGAATAGGATTTTAATGTTATTTGGTGCATGCATCAGATAAGGCTAAAAATCAGATAACGTTAAGACTTGTGGAACCAAATCTTAACGTTATCTGAGGTATTACTGTATATAAGTTTGAAATCCTTATTGATAACACTGAATTGTGTTACTTAATTACACACCTGTATACACTGCTACATTTGATGCAGATTCTGAAAATACTTTGTTGAAAGCTTAAAGTGGCTTAAATGCATGCACACAATCTAGAATGAAACCAACCTATAAAGAAACAGACATGCTGAGCATGCATTATTTGTTAACAAGAACCATTTCTAGACTTAGAACTGCAATAAGGACATGCAAACATTTGGAAGGTAATAATTTCATAGCACAACAAAAACATACATTACAATCTATTTTTCCTGATCATTCCAACAATTTTTAATTATGTAGTCCCCTCTAAAGGGTTTTAAGGCTCCTCTTTGGTTGAATATTTTCTTTCGTCTGCATCTTATTACATAGCAAATACTATGTAATAAGCTAGGAGTTCCCAACCTAAGTACCGTGGGCCGGATCACACTAATGGCACCACTTCATGTGGCCCTCCACACCCTCTGTAGGCATTTTAGAAACAAAATTGCTGTTGCTTTGAAGCTGTTGGGAAAAAATGTCCACCCTACTGTACAGGCAGGGCAAAATGGCCATCCGGCCCTCGAAACTGACTGAGAGAGCATGACCCCCCCCCCGGCTTGAAAAGGTTGGGAGTCCCTGTAATAAGCTATTGTAATTGAAGACCTAGCTAGGAAACTCAATGAGTTACAGGTTGGGCATGTAGTTTCCCTTGTGCATCCCAGAAGAGCCAGTCTATGAGGCCTTTGACAAGCTGCAAATGCCCAGAAGAAACGAACGGGAACCCTTTCAACAAGCTGAGAGCTCTCCACATAGAAAAGAGCTGTCATATATCAGACCCGACAAGATGGCATGCAATTATTAAGTGAATTAGACTGTCAATTAATACCAAAGCACAAATTGAACAACAAGTGTGAATACAATAACACAATGAGCTGACAGAATTGCTCCAATGATTTGACACAAATAACTCAAGAAGAACCGTCACACTAAATACCATACTAGCCAATCATATCCGACTCTAGGGTTCAGTGCTCATCTCTGTTTATAGCCAAAGAGCCAGCACTGTTGTTTCCATGGGCATATAGAAGGTATGACTCGAAACCAGAGAGCATGGAATGCTCTTTACCTTCCCACTTAAGTGATAACTATTTATCTACTTGCAATTTCTTTATTTCAAACTGCTAGGTTGGCAGGAGCTGGGACAGAGATAGGAACTCATTCCATCGTGCAGCACTCAGGTCTCAAACTGCTGACCTGCCGACCTTACAATCATCAAGTTCAGCATCTTAACCACTAAATCACCTCAATCCCACAACAACAAGCATGTACTAGTCAACAAACTAGTAATAGCCAGGAGGGTAAAGTACAGCCCTCTAGATGCTTTTTAGACTGCTACCCCGTCACTCCTTGTCAATATAGCCAATAATTTTTTTAAAATGTTGGAAATTTCAATCTAACAATACCAGAATGGCACCTTGCCCACCTCTGTTCTATGAAATCATAAATGTAGGCCAGAGCAAGCTGAGCACAGAAACTGAGTCATCTTCACAGTTGAGAAGCTAATGCCCTCTGTAGGTCAAATGGGACTGAATCTAAGAATACCAACTTCCTTCTCTCTAAGTCTAACTTTAGTCTTTAAAAATACTTGGGAAGGTAAGATACAGGAAGAAGGTGCAGCAAGTTAGGATAGTAACCAAAGGCTTTCCTATGGTTTTGTCACTGTCCCTTTCCCCCAAACAAGCAATTTTCATGGATACCTGCCTAGGTAAAGATTTCCATTTTACAACTTGGTGCATCCAGTTTAAATGATGCACATTCTCAGAAATTCATGCCCATGCACACCTAATAGCTAAAAATTCATTAACTCAGAATGAAAAGTCAAAGTCTGTCTTATCAGGCAGACATACACTGGATAGATATTATATCACCAGAGGTTTACATCCTTGTTGGTTGTAGGATTTTGGAAACTATAATCTAAAAAAGTAAAAGTGTTTTTCTGGTAACAGGGAAAGGATTATAGCCATGTAATGTAATTCTTTGCATTCTGACCGGGACAAAAGTTCCCATTATATCTGATGGGGCTTACTTGCTTTGAGATGTGGGTTCATTTCAGCTTTAGGCTTTGCAACTTATTTCTCATTTTTCACCACTTACAGACTGAAAACCCAGTCCAAACCACAAAGAAACATTGCATAACTTTAGTGGAAATTCCTTCTCTACTTAGGATAGCAGCTGAAGGCTATTCAATCTGAACAGCAACATAGCTCTAAGAAAACATGTATCCACAGGTACAGTTGTGCATACAACAGAGCTATGATATTTAATACGATACTATTAACTAACAATGTTTAATAGTACTAATAATAATTACTTTAATCTTATACTAAGGAGAAGAAATCTAAAACATCATTCAATTTCCTAGAAAACACACTTCATTAGATATTCAGGTAAACTGGTTGCTTCTCCATTTCTTTTTCCCACTAATGCAGGGGTCTCAACCTACAGCCTGGGGGCCGGATCCAGCCTGTGACACTATTTCATGTCCCCCCCCCCCCACTGCCTCTGCCACACCAGGAAGTGCCATGTGTGGCAGGCAGGGCAAAATGGTCATCCAGCCCCAGAGTCTGAGGGAGCAACCCAGCCCTCAGCTTCAAAAGGTTGAGAACCACTGCATCAATGTCTTGGTTTTTATTCTGTGAGAATACTGATAGTACTAATTTTGCCTTAAGAAAATGTTCCTTATTTAGTATTCATTTTGTCATCTATTTACAATTCTTCCATACAGCTAAGATTTTGTCAATTATTTAATTAACAGTTTTCTGCCAGAATAGAAAATTCTCCCTCTAGCACCCAAAGCAATCGGAAATACTTTTTTCCTGCAAAATCGGGGGGTGGCAAGGGGCAGTGATGATAAAAAACAAAGACATGGTTATCCAAATCTGATACATAAACCATTCTGATATCTGCAAGTAAATAACAATGGCATTGACATGCTTGTTTGAATGTATGAATCCTGGCATGTAAGAAGACATGCATGTACAGTACAAAACAAAATGACAGCAAAAACATGCACAACATATTAATTATATATTATTGATAACCAATTGATTGACTCACATTAAGTCATTTGTAGCAAATCATGTCATATTATGTGCCAGGTTTGCACCACATTATTCAACTTCCTCCTAGAGTTAAAGAAAATGGGACGTGGTATGTTAAGAATAAAAATGAACAGCAGGGTGGATTAAGATCAAAGATAAAAAACAATTTAAAATTCAGATTTAAAAAATTTAAATCAGATTTTTAATTTAAATCTGCTTTTATTTAAATTGAATTTTAAAATATAGTTTTCTATTGAAGATATACTACAAAGATTACAGAGGTTTCTGTAAGATAATTGGGCATTTTTTCTAACTGGAAGATATTGTCATAGATGCTTAGGTTTACAATTTTCAAAAATGTGAATTTGTGCCTGCAGAGATCATATACCTCTTCTTCACAGCAGAAGAGTAAAAGTACCTTAATCCCATTGTTCCTTTGCAAATCTATGTACAGTCAAACCTCGCGTAACGAAAATATTTTGTTCTGCAAGGCTGCTCACCATGCAAGTTTTTCGCTATGCGAGGGGTTTTTTGCATAACGAAAATTTCTATGGAAAAACTCGCATAGCGAAAATTTTTCATTATGCGAGCTTTTCCCATATAAATTTCCATTATGCGAGTTTTTCAATAACCAAGACATTTGTTATGCAAGGTTTGATTGTACACAGAATCAACCCCTTACCTTTTAAGTGATATGTTTCAAAACATTCAACGAATAGCAAAAGATTGTTGGGAGTGGAATAGATCTGCACAAGAAGCTAAATCTGTGGAAGGAGGGGCAAGCATTAAAAGTGAAAGTGAAATGTTCTGAAAAGAACACTCCACAAGTCTTTGGATCTTTTTGTGTACAGCCTGAGGTTTTCATATTATTATTCCCCTAGAGGAGAAAACCTATTGCATCGGGCCATAAAACAGAGACCACTTTGGGAATATTTTAATAAAGTTCCTCTGCCTACAGGTGAGGCCTGCATGGATGCAAAATGCAAACACAGCAACAAAGAAATGCAAGGCCTGGTGCCCTGAATAAAATAAAATCCCGAGACATGTTAAGATGAAGACAATAAAATAACTTTTTTTTAAAATAGGCAAGATTTTTAGGTTGGCAAATGGTTTGAATTTATCATATTTCTTAAGGACTCCCTTGAGCACCTGTTATGTATCAGCAAAATTATATTTGTTTTCATTACTGCTACACGTTATTGTCATTTTGATATAGTTGTTATGAAGATAAAAGACTGGAAACAAGCAAATATTCTTTTTTTTCTGAACAGTAGTGAGTGGTGATGAATACAAGGAATAATACTAAATAAGCAGAAATAGGATAAATAATAAATTAATAGCAAACATTGGCTTTAGAGGAATCCATTATCAGCCTAAAGGATTCTGGAAACTACCCTCCTCTGAAATCATCATCTACCTGTTGTACGGTTTGAGAAGAAAGAAAGAAAAAGTTGTCCATCCAGGAACCACCATAGATATGTTTGTGATAACAAACAGCAGATTACATAAAGAACTAATGTATGAAAAAATGCCCAGTTTATTTCTGCAACAAATTCTTCTTTCCATTTGATTAAAAACAAACACTGTGTTAATATGGATCAGTCACTGAGGCCAAGATACAAGCCATACAGTAAAGTAGATGTTGCACGGAAACTGCTGAATAAATGGTATGACGGAGGAATGGAACAGTGTGCAATAACGTAGCTCTCAATTTTACCCTCTAGAGTTGCAGAACTGGCCAACCTTGGTGCTCCAGGAGTTATTGGACTTCAATTTCCAGAAGCCCTGATCAGAACATGTGCTGATCAGGGCTTCTGGGAACTGAAGTCCAAGAACACCTGGAGCGCCAAGGTTGGCCATTTCTGAGGGTAAAATTGCTAACCTAAGTCTTGATAGGTGGAGCAATAGCCACAATGATCTTGTTGTATGTGATTGAAGAGCAATGGAAGGGAATGTCTTCCTTGCAGAAGGAATTGATATGTCAGGAAATTTTACACTCTCAGCAAATACAAGAAATGGCAGCAAAAGCTATAACAACATGTGAACAAAAATTCAAATATCTAATACAGGAGTTCTCAACCTTTTTAAGCCGGGTGCCAGGTCGCACTCCCTCAGACAGTTCTGGAGGCTTGATGGCCATTTTGCCCTTCCTCTGCCATATGGCACTTCCTGGTGTGGTGGAGGCAGTGGGGGGCACATGAAATGGTGCTGTGGGTCGCATCTGGCCCACAGGGCGAGAAGTTGAGAATCCCTGGTCTAACATGCAATTTGGTCACAGACAAAGTTACAAATGTATCCAAGGTGAGAAGAAATGGTGAAGAGCAGGAAGGAAATACAAAGCTAATAACAAATAGTTGCAGTGCTCATTTGCTACATTTCTGAGCCAAATGTAGTTGCTAAATATCAATTTAACAACCATTTTGTTCAGCAGCTGTAAAAAGAATGGATGGAGCTAATGGGTGAAAGGCTCCCACAAGATGTTATATGGAACTCTGTAAGAGGCTGTTTGAGCTGTTTTGAGCAGTACTGTATATAAAAACTTGGCATTTTTGATGACACCTTGAGAACCAAAAAAAAAAAAAAAAAAGATGGCACTGTCATCATCAAAATCCTTAACATTGGGCTTAAGAGAAATGTTGAACGTATGCTGAGCATCCTAAAACGCATGACTGAGGTTTTAAATAAAATGCTCTTAAAATTTGGAAGGAACTTAATAAGCACTTAAAAGTAGAACTACGCACTGACAGAATTAAATTACAAGCATTAAAACCAGCATAACACCATCTCTAGCTCATTTTCATACAAATATTGTCAGGACCAGGAGTTCTCAACCTTTTAATGCTGGGGGCCAGGTCACACTCCCTCAGACAGCTTCAGATGGCCATTTTGTCCTTCCTCCACTACACGGTAGTCCCTGGTGTGATGAAGGCAGTGGGGGGCCACATGAAATGGTGCTGTGGGCTGCATCAGGTTGAGAATCCCTGTCTAAGATGCTAAGGAAGAAGAGTTAGTTATAACATGGATAACCAGCAGTCATCCATGTGTTATGCCAGCCCTAATAAATTTAACAACTAAAAGGGAAGGTGTCATTCAAGAAATATATGCTTATTGATGACGATGTAAAGAAAGTCACACGAGTAAACTGGTGAAAGTGGCTTAAGCATTTAGATTTAGAGACTGTTGAAGTAATGATTTTGGCTTAACAGCAGTAGCTTCTTCTGCTGAAAAAATATTCTCTTCCTTTGGACTCATTCATCTGAAACAGAGAAATCATTTGGGTTTCTCTTTCTTTTCCAGATTATGAACAAACAAGAAGATGAAGATTAGTTAACTATAGAAGACAATGTTTTAAGTTTTTCATGTGTGGTTTAAGTCTAAATTTTTAAATATATACATGTTCAACCACATCAGTTAACAAACTGATATTTAAGCAAATACAGAATACTCATGCTAATTTATTGTTTTAATTAAATAAAACTATTTAAATTGCTATTGTTAAGGTAATGATTATCTTTCTTCATGCAATAAAGTACAACAGAAAAGATGTGCAAATGTGAATGATTAACCCATTAAACTGGAGATAGAAAATTATGAAATTAGTGTTAGGTTGTGATGTGTTTCTAATAGTATAACCATAACTATATCGATAGATAGATAGATAGATAGATAGATAGATAGATAGATAGATAGATAGATAGATAGATAGATATAGATATAATATTATAATTATACTAATAATCTGAAAAGTTCTTATTCTAAAAATGAAACCGTCATCGGATTAAAAATATTAAAATTAGACCAGTAAGAATGAGACTTTATGTAGAAAACCATAATTTAAAACTAGTCATACTGGCTAGTGATTTAAATTGTGACTTAAATCAAATCCACCCTGCTAGACATACAATTTTGAATACATAAATGAGAATACATTTTTAAAGAGAGAAGAAATACTTTCTCAATAACAGAATATCCAAACTTCAGCCACTGATGTCTCTGTGCTACTATTGACAACAAGATGAGATACCCAAGGTGTAGATGTGCAAAAGCATGAAATTATTCCTAAAGATTTTCAATCAACCCAGGTAAGACTATAGTACAGTAATACCTCGGATAACGTTTACCTCGGATAACGCTAAAATCGCATAACGTTAAGTAATCTGGGGAGGAGAATTGGATCGAATAACGTTAAGGTCCTATGGGATGCATCGGATAACAACTGTTGAAGCCTGTACGGTTACAATGTATCTCTATGGAGCTTTAACGTTATCCGATCCATCCCATAGGATTTTAATATGCATCGGATAACACTAAAAATCGGATAACACCAAGACTTGTGTAACCAAGTCTTAGCGTTATCCGAGGTATTACTGTACTGGAAAGCTTTGTGATGTAGAAAGATAGCAACTCCTAGTACCTGGAATATGAGATACCTTAAACAACCTGAGGACATTTCACCAAATTCATTGGCTGACCTGAAAACTGTAACTTATGCTTTTCAAACCTCAAAGCAGAACATTCACATCTGCAATATCCTTTATGTTGTCTATTTGGAAGATTCCAAGTACAGAACTCAAGAGGCCTATCTTTGGTATTAGCATACAATATAGTACACCTTTCTACACAGAGTTTGCAGCAAATATAACTTTATCTTCAGGACATTTCAACAAGATAGCGTCACTGAAGTTACTGAGTGGAGTCTTTTTCTAGACTAATCCAAAAGCAACACTATACTCTGCACCGCAACAGTTTTCTCTACAACCTGCAATAACTCTGCTTCTGCAGTACAAAGTTCTGGTGTGAGTCATTCAGCAACTCAAATCCCAGCAAAGCTTAGTAACCACTCCTTCCACAATATCCCACATCCTTTAAAAGAGACAGTACATAGCCTCTCCATAAAACACCTGTATGCTGATTTTTATAGAAAAGCACTACTAAACTGCACTGACTCTTTTGTGCTCTCCTATTGAGGTGAACGAGTTTCTGGTTGTTTTATATGGAAAATTTCCGTGTTCGTACACAGAAGTTTAAAAAACAAACAAAACCTGAACCAGTGGCAAAAGTGAGAAAAGATGACATTTCTGTGACCCAAATGCTACCTTTTCTCACAATTCTCACGCCTGTACAACACCAAAGCCATACACCACTATCTAATATCATGAAACCCCAATATGACTGTAACCAAACGAACAGTTATTTTCAATCATGGTGAAACAGTACACAATGCAAATCCATTTTCTAAAGTAAGTCTGAATGATCATACAACATCCTTGCAAAGCCATGCAGTCAGAAATAACTGTATAGTCTGCCTTTCTTCAGTTTTACCTGAACTGAATCCTACATTTACTATGTGCAGAAAACCTGGTACAGTACAGTATATTTTGCTTAGGAAAACTGACAGAAGAGTAGCGTGCCTTGGCGGGGCCCCGTATAAAAATTTGTTTGGGGGCCCTTAGGAAGGGTAAAGATTTGTTTTGCTTACGCACGTTGGGGGCCCCCGTGGCCTGGGGCCCCCGTATAATTGATACGGCAGATACGGCGGTAGCTACGCCTCTGAAAACTGAGTAAGTTGAACTAGATGAAAGCCAAATCATTAAATATTATTCAGGCATCAGCTCTATTACACTGGCAGAAACATTCAGTTGTTTAGGAGTCTGGGTTGATGTTTTGCTCCCCCAGCGTACAACCTGGGAGAAGTGACAACTTGTGTAACTATGGGCAAGCTGCACAGTCCCAGAAGAAGGGAACAGCAAACCACTTTTGTGTGTCCTCTACATAGAAAACCCTGGAAAGGGTCGGCATAAAGCAGCACTGGCTTGATAACACACAATTATTATTTTGACAGTTTTGATACTTTGAAACTATGCATGCAACTAAAACTATGCAACAAACCCCTCAACATTTTGTCTCCCCCACCAAAAAAAATTATGCACCCCATTTGATTCATGAAAAGCATGCTTCCCTCCGCTGTTGTCTCCAACCCAAGACTGCGCGCTTGCAGACCACTCTCGCTGTGTCCAGACAAAACATCTCGCCCGCAGCTTCCAAACACAGCCTTTGCTCCTAAACCCAGACAGCTATTTCACCCAGCCTAACTCCCCACCCAAACAAGGCACGCAGCCCTTGCATAGAAACAGCCATCCCCTCTCTTCAAAGCTCGGAGGGTGGACTCTCTCCTCCGATCCGCGCCAGTCCAAAACTTCCAGCGCAGTTCGTGCCTCCCCCCCCCCCCAAGTTCAGTTGAGGGTGATCTTGACATGTTCTACTGACGGGGATCTTTTAGGCTCCGTTTTCTTTCCCGGTGGTGATCTCCTCGCAGGGGGATCTGCCAGGCAGAACCGCAACAGCAATTTAAAATGTCATGGCCTTGGGAAGAGCACCTGTAGCTTTACGCAGCCCAAGCGAGGTGCAATTGCAACTACGGTAGACCTTTCCAGCACACCTTCACTTATTCCGTGGCAACGTATCTTCACTTATTCCATGGCAAAGCATCTCTCTTTTTGAATCTCTTCCTCCCTCCCTCCCAGGCTTGCCATAAGTCGGCACATAAAGCACACACCTTCCTCTCCTTATTGGAAAAAGGGTCAGAAGTTTTAAAATCCTGCGGGTGTGGGGAAGGGATTTTAAAAACAAACAAATAAATAAAAGGCACGATCATCCTCCTCCTGCAATTTCAAATGACAAGTCGTCGTCGTCCCCCCCCCCCCAATACACACACCAACACACCTCTAACGTCTGTTCCCTCCACCTGTTGGTGCAATCCACGCGTTCCCTCCAAGTGACATCCACCTAAAGTCAACATCGACGATCGCGACACAACGGGACGGTCTGGAGCTGGAAAAAGGAACGAAGCAGACTTTATTCTTCAGGAAGCGCCCTTAATCCGTGGATTGTCATGGCCACCCATCGACACTGCGCTGGGGTAAGGGGGGGTAAGGGGGGGAGTCGCCGCGGGGGCGCGCACACGCGCGCTACACGGAGAGAGAAAGAGAGAGACGGGAAGGGAAAAAGACGAAAAGAAAGTGCCAAGTCCTTTTAAAAACATGTCACATGCTCAGATAAAGTTCAGGACAGGGTTCCACCTCCCTCTTCCCGATTGGCCTCTCGGAGAAACAAATTCCTGCTATCAGGGCGCACCGAGCTTCCCATTGGACGAGCGCTTTTGTCAGTCACCCGGCGGGCGACATGACTGATACAAAGTTGCTGCGACACAAGCTGGAAAATGTAGCTCTCCTTAAAGCTGCAGAGCCCACCTGAGCCGAGAGCGCCGCAAGGTTGGCGCGCAGGTGGGTTCCATCCTGGGGGCATGTGGAAAAGGAAGGACCGGCCGCTTGATTCCCCTCGCCTTCGATCCCTCTATCTATGCAGCTGGCAAGGGCAGATCTAGGAACTCATCGGATCCTATATGGCCAAAGTCTGCTTATTTTATTTAAGGGGGGGGCAGAGAAATGCAGAAAAAGGGCTTTTAAGCAAAGCCTCTCAAAATCCGTTCAGACGACGGCTGGCCGCTGGCCCCATGTCCCACGCCCTCAAATCCTCTCCTCCTCCCCCCATTTTAATGGAGTCTGGGAACGTCTCTTCCCCCCGTCGATGGCTCTTTGGAGACATTAACTCCACCTGTACCAAGGTGAGCGCAATGGGGTCCGCTTCTGTGGAGCGCCCCAACCATCCGCTATTTCCTGCCTCCCTTCCGCGAGAGGCAACTGCAAAAGCAAACAGGATCCCTATTGCAATTTAATACTCATGGCTATTAACACCCCCCCTGCTTTAAACAACGGGAACAGAAATGTTGGAGGTACAAGAAACCTCTCTCTCTCTCTTCCCTTTCTTTAAAACTAGAACAAACAAACAAACAAACAAACAGAAACCTATTAAAAGGCTCAAGGACTTGCCCTCTGGTTTCCTGCTTGCATTTTATTGTCGTCTTGTACTGTATATTGTTTGCCAAGTGCGGTTGGAGATTTATTTATTTATTAAATCTCGCAGACTGATAAAGTCAGAGCCATAAAAACTGACTCTCAAAACTCCAGACCCCAAGCTGGACTCGGAAGCACATACGCACACTCACACACACTCCATCTTTGGGGCCAGTTTCTAAATATATTTTACAGAAGACAATGACATTCCCCACCACCTCATGCCCGTCCCTTTGCAAGGCTAGCTGTAATGATTGCAGGCTTTCCCAGGTCTTGCTCCCCCTTCCTAAAACAGAAGCGGTATAAAAGGATCTTACCCCCACCCAACACCTCCTTCCTCCCTACCAGCAGAGCTCTCCTTCCTTCCTCCCCTTCCTCTCCGTTTGCGCGCACACCCTTCTCGATCCCGGTTCCCTCCGTTCAATGCCCAGACAAAAATAACTTCCTGAGAAATAAAAGTTTAATGGAATTCCAGGCAAGAGGAGGCTGCAAAAGTCCATCAAACTGGCACAGAGACAACCCGCTCGAAAAGGCGACTTTCCACACGCACCAAAGACGCAAAAACCCGCAAATCCGGGGCGTCCAGTTTCTTAACTAAGAGGGATCTTAACAAATCGAAAATATTGGCAAGCTATTATCAGACTCCACATGCCCTTCCTTCATCGCCTTGCTAAACCTTCTGACAGATATTGATTCCGGGTCCCAGAGGTAATTCCAGCCCAGGAACTGATAGATCAGCCCCCATTCCCGAGAGCTATTTTTTTTTAAAAAAGAGGCCGAAGTACTTGCTCTGTTTTCCTCGTCTCTCTCCCCCCCCCCCCACGCCCACTAAGTTTTAAAATCGGATATGCACTGGAGAAGCAGTGACCTGGAAGTGCCTTTTCTGCACAATTTCTCCTTGGAGTGGGACTTCGTCCGCCGCTGTTGCCATCCATTAATGCTGTCAGAAAGCTCTCTTATTACCTGTGCCCAGGCTAGGCTTCTGGATGAGAAGCCGAGTTCGTTGCCCTCCCCGCCTCGACTCACCTTCATTTTCCAGCCAGCACCAATACCACCACCCCCTACGACGTGCAACGGCCGGAGGAGAGGCAAATCCCTCCGGCTCCGATCCAGAAGGACTGACAGCAGGAGATGGTGGAGGAGGAGGGGGGAATCGGGGGAAGGGAGAACCCCGCCAAAAAAAATGGCAACTGGAAACAAGGTGGATCCGGAGGAGATCGGGGTTAAATCCTAGAAGCAGAGGGAGACCCTGGGCGTTGCAGCGATCTCACACGCAAGAACCGCTGGCAAGCAAGCAAGCAGCGGGGGGGTGGGGTGGAGGCAGCAGTAGTTCCTGGCTCTTTCTCCCTCTCCGGAGAGGAGGGGAGGTCAGGCGGCGGCGGGGGGGATGGAGCAGGCGGGCGGGCGTGCAACTAGAAACGGAGAAGTCCGCTCGGCTCAACCTCCTTGGTGACAGCTTTCCACTAAAGGGGGGGGGGGACACTCGCACCCCCCCCCCCACCCCTGACTGTCACATCCCCAGTCCATTTACTGGTGGGCGCAGGGCAAGAGAGGAGGAGAAAAGAGCGGAAAGGAGACTATGTGTGTGAGAGAGGGGGGCACCCAGCAGATGATGATGATGATGATGATGATGATTATTATTATTACCAATAGAGACCACAATTATAGTGCACACTCTCGGGGCGGCTCCGCAAGTTAATTAGCGTTCTGCCAGCCGCCCCCAACATGCTGGGTCCTCATTTGAGCGTCCTCGGAAGAATGGAAGGCCAAGTCAACCTTGTGTCCCATCGGGATCGAACTCAGAACCTTTTGGTCCCAGTACAGCAGTTTAACCACTGCTTTTCGGCCTTTTGGCTAAGATCAAGTGTAGTGTGTGTGTGTAGTTTAACCACTGCGCCGCTCAATTATTTATTATTATTAAAACAGCGGGGCAAGGCTGGTGTGTGTGTGTGACGAAAAATACCCTCGCCCCCCGAAAAAAAAATTATGTTTTTCCAGGTGAAATTCCTGGAAGAGGTGGGTGGAAGACGAGCGTCGCAACGTCTGAGGGTGTAAACTTTCTTTTTTAAATTCTTCTTCTTCTCCCCCCCGCCCCGCTTCCCTTTCCTTTCCTCTTTTTCCTCCTCCCCTGCTTCTGCTGCCTCTCTCCGACGCAGCGTGTCCTTTCCGCTTCACCTTCCTTCTCCTGCCGCTCCTGCTTTTCCAGCCCCCCTCCCCCCCTCTCTCTCACACACACACATTGGGCCTGTCGTTGGAGCTGGTTCCTGGTCTGTGGAGCTGCTGGAGGGAAGGGGAAAGCGAGCCAACGCGCAGGGAAGCGGAGGGGGAGCGGCGGCAGGAAAGCGCCCTCCCTTGCGCTCTCCCACTCCCCAGGCGTGTCTCGCAGCGGCGGGCTCTGAAGAGCCAGAAAAGGCCGCCTACCCACTCTTCCCCCCCAAAAAAATCTCCATTTCCATTTGCCCCTCCCCTCCTGCCGCCTTAGAAGTTTTTTTTAAAAAATATCGTGACAGAAGCCTACAAAGGTGTTTTCTGGGTTGAAAGGAACTCCTCTCAGGGGACGCCCGAACGAAGCTCCTTTCATGACACACACACACACGGACCATTTCCCCATTGAAATGGTCCCCAATTTATTTCCTTGCATTTTCTGGCTTTCAAACGGCTAGGTTGGCAGAGGCACGGGTCGCTCGTTCCGCCGTGCCCGCGTCTCGAACTGCCGGCCTTCCGGCTAACGAGGCGAGCTTCTTAACCACTGAGTCCCTGCCTCAGGAGCGAAGGGGAAATCACTCTAGAGCTGGAAGCCCCGTTTGCCCCCCCCCGTCCGCCCCTCGAGACAGACACACACTCTCCCTGGCGGGGTCTCCCCTTCAGTACTTGACAGCGCCAGGGCCGCGGTCACGGCTGCCTTTCCGGCACAGACTGCCGGGGTGGGGGCGGCGGCGGGGGAGGGAGACGGACAGCAGAGGCCAAGGAGCGGGCAAGGCCAGGCTGCACGCATCAGCAGGCGGAGGGAAACGCTGCTGCTACTAATAGAGACAACGGGGCGGGCAGTTTCCGTTTCCTTCCCTCCCTCCCTCCCTCCTTTCTCTCTACTGTACCTACTGTAGTGCGTGTCTTTCCCGTGCCCTCGTTGGCACTGCGTCCCTCGACCTTTTTGGCCCCAGTCCAGCGACGCACACAACAAGTTTTTGTTTCTTTTTCAACACCCCCCTCCTCTCCCTCCCTCCTTGGCCCGTGTCTCTACACGTGCGAACTGGAGCAGCTTGGTCCTGGGTTCGCGCTGTCAAGTTCACAAGGCTTGTCTTTCAGTCCGTGTTTGGGCGAGGAAACGAGAGAAGGCGTAAAGAAAGGCGAAATCAAGGCTTCCTGGCTTTTACTACATTCACTGGGGTACACAGAAAGAGCCTCCTCGAAAATTGTGGTGTTTTTGAACCACAATTGGGCGTACCCTGGTCACCGCAGCCTTGTGTTGCCAGCCAATCTTTCTCACACTGGGTCGGGTAAAGAGAACCGCAGCATGAACTCACCAAAGGGTGCCTTCATTTTGACAGTTTTACCTCTAGCTTAGACAGGGAAGAAGACTATGTTCCCTGTTGTGTGCACTGGTGCTGGTTGTTTATGGAGGGGGTAGGGAATAGATTTAAAAAGAAATACAGTAGGGAGAAAGTCTTGGGTCCTGATAGGAGTTTTGCCTGGGTTATGGCAGGCCTTGGTGCCACTTTTCATATTTCCCAGGGCTCCCCTGTGAGGTAGGTCCAGTTCAAAAGGAGTGATGGTATCACCCTGAACAATGTTGCCTGCTTTCAAAAGCTAAGCAGATTTAGGCCCAGTTAGCAGCCAGAAGAGAGCCGCAGTGGCTTAGTGATTAATACACTGAACTTGCAAGCCAGAAGGTCGGCAGTTTGAGACATGAGTACTGCACCAGGGAGTTATCTACCTCAGCTCCTGCCAGCCTGTCAGTTTGAAAACAAGAAATTGCAAGTACTGTAGATAAATAGGTACCGTTTTGGTGGGAAAGGTAACAACGTTCCATGCACTCCGTCATCTAGTCATGCCTGCCACATGACCATAGAAACATATACAGATGCAAGCACTGCTGTCTCCTTGGCTGCAAATGGAGATGAGCACCACACCCTAGAGTCAGATATGACTAGCATTACTGAGAAAGGAATAGCCTGATTTGAGTATACAGTAATACCACTCCATTTCTCCCAGTGTTCAAACTTTTCATTGGGAATCTTAACTGAGTCTGGGTTTTTGAAAAGGAAATGATGGTTTGGGGTACAATTGAACAGAAAGGCAGAAAACAATATTTTTATTGTTAGCTTTCGTGGATCAAGTCCACTGAAGTCTGATGAAGTGGACTTGATCCATGAAAGCTAACAATAAAAATATAGCAGTTAGTCTTTAAAGTGCTACAGTGTTTTTTATTTTGTTTTATTTATTTATTTGTTTGTTTTGTTTTGTTTTGTTTTCTGATATATCTCAAATACAAAGTGATCACAACTTGGAAAAGTTTGTTTTTAACGAGAAGACCTAGAATTCTCTAGCAAGTGTTTGCTGGTTGTGCTGGTTGAAATGGATTTGTGATCAAGAAAGCAAACTTTTCAATTTCTCCATTGCGTTTAAATAACTATATATTTGACTTAGGCAAAAATCATGGAGGATAGGGAATTCCAAGCAATATTTGCCATGGTAATTTAAATAGAACCTCAATGCTTCAAGGCAGTGAACCTTCAGAATATAAAATGTTGAGAAGAAATAATACTGTACTGGAAGGCTGTCACTTTCATGCCCTTCCTTTGAACTTTCTAAGGAGGAAGCATCTGGTTGGCCATTGTAGGAAACAGGATGTTGGTCTAGTTAGACTTTTGGTTTCATCCCTAGAGCGCTCCCAATGTTTTTATGTTCTTATCTAATGTTGTATATCTTAAATAATTTTAAATGCATTAATAGCCAGCTTCCTGATACTGTACTTTGTTTCCTTGACACAACCACAGTAAAAGCAGAATACAGAACTGCATACAGTATATGTATCTCTTGCAACAATCTGGTATTATACAATAAATATTAATATATGAATGAGTGAATGCCCACATGTTTTAATGAGAATTATATGGACCTTTATATTTAACAGTATATGAAGATGAATTTTCATTGTCAACATGAAAAAATCATGCAGATTTGTAAAAGAATTATCCCCAGGTATTCCTTTTTGGCCAACATGTGAAAACTTTATTTACCTATCTATCATATTTTACCCTACCTTTTCACTATTTATCTACTTGCAATTTCTTGCTTTCAAACTTCTAGGTTGGCAGGAGCTGGGACAGAGACAGGCACTCATTATGTCAATTTCTTGACCTTCCAGCTGACCTTGACCACTGAGCCATTACAGTTTAAAAGGCCAGATTGGAGAAGGGTGTCTTCACAAGGAACAAAGAGAAAGAATAATTTTCGACTTTAAATGGTGTGTATTGATGTATGGCACATTCTATTAGAACGCTCATTCTGTAATGCAAAAATCACCAGGAATGTCTAAAAAGTGCATTTTAAAGAACAGATTAACTGCCTGTGCAGGTAGATGCTAGTCAAGACATGAGCTATATATTAAAAACAAACAAAAATAAACCAATATTGCAACATTTTGACTGAAAAACGAGAATCCAGTCAAATATGAACAATGCTTCCAAAGGAGCCTTTTGTATAGCTAATGCAGAATGTTGGAAGAGGTCTAGAAATCCTTCATATTTTTTATGTGGAAGGAACTATTTCTTCGATCATTTTTTAAATAGAGATAATCTGTGAACCAGGAAAGGACAAGGTTACTATGCAATATATTTTTATTGGTAGCTGAAGAGGCCAGATATCTAGAAGTGCCTTTGATTTCTTCATACTGTATGTGTTATCCTAGCAGGCATAATATCCTTCCTACTAGAAAAGACACTGCTCCTCCTTCACCCTGGTGCTGCTTCCAGAATCTTTAAAAATAGCTCCAGATTCAGAGAGAGTATATCATTTAAGAGATTATCTGTTTGCAGGCTGTAAGGAATCTGGTGGTTATATTCTATAGTTTGACACTTTTAAGGAATGGAATATGAATTATTTTATTGAATAACTAATACCCCTGAAAAAGCATCTGACTCTGGCTGTAACAAAAAAATAATAATTTTATATATTAATTGTTGGTTTCATTTTTGTTCTAGCAGCTGGCTTTAGTTGTTGTAGTTATTGTTTTCAGGTTTTGTAAGCTGCCATGAGAGACTTCATTGTACATGGGCTAATTTTTCAAATATAATATAGAATGAAACCAATCTATGATGCTATAATATGGTGTGTGTGTGTGTATTCCTCTAATATACAGTAATACCTCATATAACATTAGTATCGAATAACACTAAAATCGCATAACATTAAGGAATCTGGGGGGAAGAATTGCATCAGATAACATTAAGATCCTATGGGATGCTTCAGATAACAACCGCTAAAGCCTGTGTGGTTACAATGTATCTCTATGGATCCCATAGGATTTTAACATGCATCAGATAACACTAAA
Source organism: Furcifer pardalis (assembly GCA_030440675.1). NCBI lineage: Eukaryota > Metazoa > Chordata > Lepidosauria > Squamata > Chamaeleonidae > Furcifer > Furcifer pardalis. The sequence continues at coordinate 60,750,340 of CP126892.1, read as the reverse complement.
AATCATATAACACCAAGACTTGTGGAACCAGGTTTTAGTGTTATATGAGGTTTTACTTGTATATGTATATGAAAATAGGTTATTCCAGTCAGACCTGTTACACTTTTAGAAATGCCTCAACAGAGGTCGCATGCACGCATGCACGCATGCATGCACGATGTTTTAACTATTGATATTGTCTGTTTATAATAACCTTATATCACTTCTGTTACTGAAATGATTACTGTACCTGTCTTCATAGGCTGTTAAGATTATGATATAAAACTAGATAGTTTATTGTTCTAATCTATTGACTGGTATTTTTGTTCTTGTGTTGTAAGTTGCTTTCCATGTATGTCAAGGAGTAGCATACAAATGAAAGCAGGGATGTACAAAGTGTGGTCAGAATAGCTGCTTTTGAAGCCCTCTGCTTACTGTAAGGAATAAAATGGGGGATGATTGAAGCTGCTAGAATGCCTCTATAATAATTATTACTTGCTATCATGTCAATTCTGACTGATGGTGACCTTTGCCAAGGTTTACTAGGTGTGAAGTACATGTATTCATCATATCAAATGGAATCTTTACTCTTCAGCTGTAAGAAATTAAAAACCCTTAAGAAGACTTTGATTTTTTACTTATGCCTCCAGAATTCTGGCTGGAGGAAATGCCTGCAGATGTCTGAGATTTGCAGTCCAAAAATATGAAAATCTCACGTTAGGATAGAATATGGAATGACGGAGTGGTTTGGAATAGGAAAAGGAGTAAGACAAGGCTGCATTTTGTCACCCTGCTTATTCAACTTATACACAGAGCACATAATGCGCAATGCAGGGATGGAGGAATCACAATTTGGGATCAAAATTGCTGGGAGAAACATCGATAATTTGAGATATGTAGATGATACCACCCTAATGGCAGAAAGTAAGGAGGACCTAAAGAAACTCCTGATTAGGTTCAAAGAAAGTGAAAAAGCTGGATTGAGACTCAATATAAAGAAAACAAAGATCATAGCAACAGGCCCTATCAGACCCTGGAAAATAGATGGGGAAGAAGTAGAAGCAGTGACAGATTTTACTTTCTTAGGATCAAAGCTGACTGCAGATGGTGATTGGAGCCATGAAATAAAAAGGCGACTGATTCTTGGGAGGCAAGCAATGAGAAACCTGGGGAGCTTAGTGAAAAGTAGAGACATCAAATTGCAAACAAAAATTCGTATAGTCAAAGCCATGGTATTCCCTGTGACAATGTATAGTTGTGAGAGCTGGACCATTAGGAATGCTGAGCACAGAAGAATAGATGCCTTTGAGATGTGGTGTTGGAGGAGAGTTTTGAGAGTCCCCTGGACAGTGAGGAGAACAAATAGGTCAATCTTAGAAGAAATCAACCCTGACTGCTCCTTAGAAGGTCTAATAGTAAAGATGAAGCTAAAGTACTTTGGACATCAAATGAGAAGAGAAGATTCACTTGAGAAAGCCTTGATGCTGGGAAGGGTGGAGGGCAAAAGAAGAAGGGGGCGGCCAAAGATGAGATGGCTGGTATTGTAGACACAATGGGCACAGACCTGAGCGTATTGAGGAGGATGGTGGAGGACAGAAGTACCTGGTGGACGGTGGTCCACGGGGTCGCAAAGGGTTGGAATCGACTGTGCGACTGAACAATAAAACATGCTTAAACATGCATTTTATAATGTTAACAGTGCCTATCCTGTGAACAACAATATCAGCAAAGGAGAGATAACTAAAATAGAAATACCATCTTAACCTTAGGATAAGTAACATCAGGAAAGAGGCAAGTTGGCTAAAAAGTCTGAAAGGTGCAACACTAAAAAGTGAAAAGAGCAAAATGCTTAGTGGAAAAATACCAAGTAAATACAGTCACAATTAAGGAAGCTCTGGAAATAGCTAAGCAGAAGATAACTGCACTGGAGAAAAAGATAGAGAGATACCAAGCACAAAACAAACAATTTAGTGAAAATCAGTTATTCCAGTCAGACAAGTGCCACTTTTACAAATACCTGAATGGAGATTACAATAATAACAATGGCAACATTCCCCCCAACAAGGAAGAAATTGTAATGTTTTGGAAGAATATATGGGAAACCTAAAAGAGAATTTATGTGGATGCAGCTTGGATTGGCAATGTTTAGAAGCATATACTGTACTGTATTTCCCGAAAATAAGACACTGTCTTAGATGTATTTTTCCTCAAGAAGACACACTATGGCTTATTTTCAGGGGATGTCTTATTTTTATTATGCCACTTTACTGCTCCATGCTGGGATGCTGCATAGCCATGCCTATCACTATGGTATTATTTTCGGGGTATGGCTTATATTGCGCAACTGCTGAGAAATCCTGCTACAGCTTATTTTAAGTCTTATTTTCGGGGGGAAATGGTAGGTGCAACTCAAGTACTTTGGCCACCAAATGAGAAGAGAGGACTCACTTGAGAAGGCCTTGATGCTGGGAAAGATCGAAGGCAAAAGGAGAATGGGGTGGCAGAGGATTAGATGGCATTGTTGACACAATGGGCGTAGATCTGTATGGGATGCAGAGGACGGCAGAGGAAGGACAGAGGAGTCTGGTGTGTGGTGGTCCATGGGGTCGCAAAGCATTGGAGTTGACTGTACAACTGAACAACAACAACAAAGGTGCAATGGACTACAGTACCAAACTTTAACCAAATATAGATTGATGTGCTCATTTTTCTACGTTTCAATGGCTGTTGAAAAAAATGAAGGATTATCTGAAGTCTACATAACCAAGTTTTCTATTGGTTCATTGGGCAAATTTCTTCATGTGCTGTAGAGAACCTAGTAGCAGTTTTTTGTTTTTTAAGAAAGATTTTGATAGTTGTCATTGTTTCAAACAACCATAATATACTGAACAACTTAACAACATCCTAAAAGTTATTAATTAATAAGGTCTCACTTTATTAATGGTGAAGGTAGTGCTCTTCATTCTAGTTTTTGTAACCAAAAAGTAATAAATAAAGTGAGCTTCTGAGTTTCTAGAGCTTTTCATTGAGCAAAGACAATGAAAAGATTGGGGGGGGGGGGTTAAGCTAAATAATTCAAAAATTCAGCTAGATATGGTACCTTCGGTCTTGAAAGTATATGATAAAATGGTACATGACCCTTGACATTATAAATTTGACATTTCAGTCTCATATAGAATTTGCAAAACTCTGATGTTATTTCAAAAGCCATGGGCATCACATCTGGCTGCATTGTTGAACTGTTTATCTTAACCACAGTTTTGTAGCATTTTTCCAAATAAAGAGTTAAGGACAAGTCAAAGGCTTATCTTATTTATGATCTAATAAAGATATTATCCAAGCCATAATTTTGTTTTCATAGATAAATCATGTGACAGTGTTTTCTACTCAAAATAATTGTCTGGTATGAGAGAAATACTTTGTAAAAGAGAGAAAATAACTATTCAAACAATTATGAAACAGAGGTTTGGGGAAAATTAACACCATCATATCTACCTTGTACTGTATGTGGTTCTTATTTTATAAAGAGGTGACTAGGGAAAACAAATTCTTGTACAGTGGAACCTCATACAACAATCGCCCCGTATAGCAACGAAATCGCATAACATTTAGTTTTTGAAAAAAATGGTGTCCCGCATAACAATTTTCCCTATGGAATAAATTGTACAACAATTTTTCAGTGGGAAAAACCACTTAGCGAAAAAAAAATCATTGTACGATGCATCCCATAGGGAAAATTGCTATACGATGCATGCATTGTATAGCAATTGTTTCGTACAGCAACGAGCCCCATGGAATGGATTAAAATTGTTGTATGAAGTACCACTGTATTTTCTTTTTGTTAACAAGACATTTCCTGATTTTAGCACAAGGAGAAAGTAGTCAAAGATATGATCACTAGTAGAAATTTTAAGCTTTATGTTTGAACTACATATATTTTTTTAAAAGAAATTTAATCAGTAGTGTTCTGTGATTACATAGTACAGCCATGCAGTTAGAAGCAAACATTCAACTTTAGAGCATCATCCTACAATTTTTGAGTAGGTTGGAAGTGCCAGTCTTCTTCCATGTCTAGATCAGATGTGAAACTGCCAAAATGAAGGCACCTTTTGGTGAGTTCATTCTACTGTTCCTTTTGCCTGACCTAGTGTGAGAAAGATTAGCTGGCAACACAAGGTTGCCATTACCAGGGTACATCTGATTGTGGTTCAAAAATACCACAATCTTCGAGGAGGCTCTTTTTGTATACTCCAGGAGTGCTAGTAAGAAAATTTCAGATGTAAAATGCTTTCCCCTCCTATTACATAACACTGGTTAGCTTGTGTCAGATTACATTGAAAAGCAGCAGTGTAAGCCACTCTGTGGCAAGTGTCATCTTTGTTCCCAAAGATAGATAGAGATAAATGTGCTATGGATAATGCATTGCCAAACAAGATTACACTGAAGATCAGCAAGTGTCAAATTCCTCCCCCACCCTGCAGTTTGAGCAAACTTACATTGGGGACATCAGGAGTAATGGGCCAATGCCAAATCAGTCTATTGTACAGTGTTATTTAATGGTCATGTGCCTTCATTTGAGCAACAATTTCAAGCAGATAAAGTTTTGATTCTATTCCAGTTAAAGCAGCTGGACGTTTCCCATTCCACCCTCCCGCCCCTGATCAAAATCTATCACACAGAACATTGCAGTTCTAAATGTAATTTCTCTAACTTTTGTTACTGATTAATTTTTCACAGGAGAAGTGCCTGTGACTCACTAGAAGCCCTAAACTCTTACAATCAGGAAATCCTGCCTCCTACACTCAGATGTGTAGGCTGATAATAGTTGCTATGAAGTGAGGGAAATATATTCTGTCCATATGTAACAACAGTGTTATTCTTTAATACATTCCAAGGTCAAATTTAAGGCCAATTCTAAGGCATAAGCCCTGGGTCAATTCAAGCCCTGCTTGTAGTTCTACTGTAGTCCCCGTTTTCTTTTATTTTAAAAACAAAAAGAAATTAAAATCTGTTTTGATGGATCCCTACAGAGATGAAGTTGTCCATGGCTAAGCAAATAATAATAATTTTTGGGGGGATCTGCTGGGTTATTTTATTTAAAAATATTTAAGCTCCAACCACATGCTCTCAACTTTTCATGTGTAATGAAAAATAAATATGTAAACACATTTTATACAGTATGTTTACATTCTAAGTTATATTAATATTTAATCCACAGTGAAATTTTAACCACTTGTGTCTTAACTTGAGTTATGTACTTGAATGATTTAACTGAATATGCTCCCTTTTAACCTAGTTTCTCTTCCAACTCTGGGCTCCTCCTAAATACTCTTTAATGGCCTAAGCACTAAATGTGGTTGAACCACTTCCAAGTATAGTACAGTAACACTGCTAATGCATATTGACATTACCGACCACCGGCATGTGCTGGAGGCCAGGACATGGCATTTGAAAACATATTTCAAAGATATTTTGCCTTTGCATTTTATTCTCTGAGCTCAGCGCCGGAGTTTGGGAAACAAAATACATGTTTAAGGTATGGAGACTTGTTAATAATTCTTTGGTGTAGACTCAGCTAGTTTTGTCTGGCCAGGTTATGCTGCTATGGCAATAGAATAGGCCATGCTGCCAGCAACTCAATGCCTAGTGTTAGGTGTCAGTTAACTGACTTGACAACCCTGAGGACTAATGGTTTGGGTCCCAAAGTCCACAGGGAAAGGTGATGGCCCCCAAGTCCATTAAATTCCACTTGAATCCATCTTGTTGGAGGGCAGCAGCTTCATCAATACTGGACTGGAGCTGATAAGGACTTTGTGTGCCAAAAGGGCTCAGGATCAGAAAGTGACTTGCAGAACTGGATGGGTGTCATGCTGCGATGCAGAAAGCAGATGAAAAGCCACTACATTAAATTCTCAGGACACTCTTCATGGCTGATTGCCATGAAGATCGCCAATATTCAGATTCAGATATGGAAAACAAGAAGACTCAGCTAGGTAGAGTAGAGCAACAAAGACAACTCAGGCAAGTAGAAAACACAAACTAGTGGTAAAAGAAAAGATGGTGGGAGAAGAAATGATGAACATATAAGACACTAAGGAGCAAATGATTAATATTTATCTTAAATATGATGTCTTATTAAGAGACCAGATTGTTCAATGGCTGACTATGTGGGGATGTCACAGCAGGAGATTTTCTCACCTCATACAATTTACAAATTGAGCTTGCTTTGTTCTGTGATTGGTCTTTAAGCCACAAACATATTCTTCCTTTATACAGCTTATTTCTTAGACACAAATTACTTGCAACACACCTCTTGAATTCTAACATGCTTTCAGCTATAATGATGGGTTATCCTAATGAATAGCTATGCACTAAGTAACTTCCCCTGGTGACTTATTTCTCAAGATGAAAGCAACAGCAAGCCCTAGGGCTGTGCAGGTAAAAATGGAGAAAATCTGTTATTCTTATCCACATAGGGCAGGGGTCAGCAAACATGGCTCTCCAGGTGTTATTGGACTTCAATTCCCAGAAGCCTAAGTCAGTACACCTGCTGATCAGGACTTCTGGGAATTGAAGTCCAATAAAATCTGGAGTGTCAGGTTTGCTGACCCCTGCCCTAGGTGGTTAAGAATAACAGATTTTCCCTATTTATACCTAGGGGGAACCCTATCATTAGGCAGAATGTGATAGTCACTACATGAAAGAAGGTAGCAGTGAAGTTATAGCCCTGGCTGCTTCTCTCCACCCCAATTTAGCCTGTTGCCTGTAGGCATGATGAAATAGGTTATTCAATCACCTATACAGAAGAAAGTTTCAACTGCCAGTCCAGTCAGTTTTTGAAGACTTAGTCTTATTGACTGGAACAGAGCTCATCTGCCTAATGGCAGAAAGTGAAGAAGACCTAAAGAAGCTCTTGCTTAGGGTTGAAAGAAGAGAGTGCAAAAGCTGGCTTGAGACTCAACATCAAGAAAACCAAGATAATGGCAACAGGCCCTATCAGTCCATGGAAAATAGATGGGGAAGAAGTAGAAGCAGTGACAGATTTTACATTCTTAGGATCCAAGATCACTGTAGATGGTGACTGGAGCCATGAAATAAAAAGGTGACTAATTCTTGGGAGACAAGCTATGAGAAACCTGGGTAACATAGTTAAAAGTAGAGACATCACCTTGCAAACAAAAGTCCACATAGTGAAAGCAATGATAGTTCCTGTAGTAATATATGGTTGTGAGAGCTGGACTATAAGGAAAGCTGAGTGCAGAAGAATAGATGCCTTTAAAATGTGTTGAAGGAGAGTTTTGAGAGTACCCTGGACAGTGAGGAGAACAAATAGATCGAGCTTAGAAGAAATAAACCCCGATATCTCCTTCGAAGGTCAAATATTGAAGATGAAGTTAAAGTACTTTGGACATCAAATGAGAAGAGAGGATTCACTTGAGAAGGCCTTGATGCTAAGAAAAGTTGAAGGCAAAAGAAGAAGGGGCGGTAGAGAAAGAGATGGGTAGATGGCATTGTTGAAGCAATGGGCACAAGTGGGTTGAGGAGGATGGTGGAGGACAAGGGTGCCTGGCGTGGGATGGTCCATGGGGTCACAAAGGGTCGGAATTGACTATGCGACTGAACAATAACAAATACAAATACAGAAAGCTCTCCGTTCAGTTTTTCCCCCTGAGATTGAAACTACAGTGTAGGGTGGGGCTAACACAATGGAGGAGGTGGGAACCAATCATAAATGGACTTTGATATTTCTCCTTCACCACATTGTGAGGTCACTGTCCTGTAACTATAAAAGTTGTTATAGAAAAGGATGAAAATTGCATCTTATTAAATTATAAGGCATAGAACAATCCATGTGTGTAGATTTGCCGAGGCCACAGTGAAGAATTATTTGTAAATGATTAGTTATTTGTGAATGAAAGTACACTTAAGTGTATTTTTGTGTATTTCTGCTCCTACCTGTTCGTACTATGAGGTTTCCTCACCAGCGACGCAAGTCCTTCAAAGTTTAGCACCTGAGCAATCAGACTTGCAAATGAAGCCTGTTTGTAACTTTAACTGACACATCACAAAATAAATTCCATGTAATTTGCAACACATTGGAGGAGGGAAAACTTATGCCAGAACAAACATAATACTTCTACCTCTTAAGGGAGGTCTATTTATAACAATGTGCGAACAGTATCTTCTAGTGAATCTCAGTAAGTACGGTATTTATTTCCAAGCAAGCAACCTTTAAGACGAGGAAGATATATTGGGAATGAGAACTGTGTCTTGTCAGTCACAATATCTCATTGTCACTGCAGATTTACCAAAAATGGATGCACATCTAGACCTAAAAGATAATGAATAGAGATTTTGAAACAACATCAGATAGGGCTCTTTCTGTGCATCCTATACTAGCCTCGTGCTTCTATGGCATAGGTCATGGGATGCCAGAATTAGCAGGTATCGTGTTCACTCATCACCTACTGCTTTGCTTTGTAAACCAAGGAAGAAAAAGAGTACAGCAAAGCAATTACACTTATATACAGTGATGGGATGTTCCCGGTTCGCCCGTACCGGTAGCAACCAACCAGGATTGTTGTTGGGGTTGTTGTTTTTTGAGGCGTCCGATTCAGACGCTTCACCTGGGGGGGGGGGGGAGGATATCAAATTTAGAGCCAAAATGGCTCCTGGGTACTGTGCATGCTTCAAACCTTCATTTGATGCATGCACAGTTCTATTTTTTTACTGCCATTTTGGCTGCCAGGAAAGGAAGGGTGCAAGAAGCACCTGAAGAAGCCCCGCCAGGATGCTGCGCCCATTATGGCAGTTTGCCACTGCGCTGCTGCCTCTGCTGCTTCAGTAAATGAGGGGTTTGTGTTTGTGGTGGGTGGGTGGGTTTATTTGTGTTTGAGGTGGGTAGGTGGGTGGGTGTATTTTTATTAAAATTTTATTTTATTTCTTTATTTCTTTTATTTCTTTTATTTATTTATGGGTTTGTGTTGTGGTTGTTTGGTTGGGTGGGTGGGTTGAGGGGTGTATGTGTGTGTGTTTATTTTATTTTTATTTTTATTTTTATTTTTATTTTTTGGCCCCGCCCACAGTGTCATGACATCATGATGTCATGATGTTGGCTCCGCCCACGATGTCATGACGTCATGATGTTGGCCACAGCCATAATGTCCATGACGTTATGGTGTGGTAGGAAAATTTTTGACATCCCATCACTGCTTATATACCACCCCGTAGAACTTAGTGCACTCTCTGAGTGGTTCACAAGTTAATTTGCATTTGCCTCCAACATGCTGAGTCTTCATTTTACCAACCTCGGAAGGATCTAAGGCCGAATCAACCTGGACCCCTGGTTAGGATTTAACTCACAGGCTTTTGTTTTCAGTACAGAAGTGTAACTAATGTGCCACCAGGGCTCACATAGCCTCCCATCCATTAGAAATTTAGCAAGTTGTTCAGTAATAAACATTTTTCTCCCATGAAAAATATGTGGAAATAGTCTTACGACAAAAAGGTACTGTAAGAAAGGTGTGTAGTATAAGGGAAATAGGAAGCAGAATAAGAAATAGTAGAAAAACACCTGCAGAATTTAAAAAACTCAAATCTGACATTTCTGTGGACGTGTGGCAGGCATGCCTAGACTCTGGAGTGCATGGAACACTGTTTACCTTCCCACTGAAGTGGTAACTATTTATCTACTTGCAATTTCTTGCTTTTGAACAGCTAGGCTGGCAGGACCTGGGACAGAGATGGAAGCTCACTCCGTCATGTAGCACTCAGTTTTCGAACTGCTGACCTTCCAGTCATCAAGTTCAGCGTCTTAAGCACTAAGCCACCGCAGTCCCCTCAGTGGCATGCTACAGCTATTTACATTAAAAGCTATAAACCTATCGGGCATAACAAGGAAACAGAGCAAATATCAATGGGGACTGAGAAAGATGACTGAAGGAGCCAGACAGATTAGTAGAACACAGCAGAAAACAATAAAGGCTTTATGGCAAATCCCTGTGGAGTTAATGGCAGTTTTTCCATTGATTTCAGAGGGTTTGGGATTATGCCCAAATGGAGATTAGCTTGTGAAACTTCATACAACTAAAGGAAAGTCAGGTTTAGAAAAATAATAATAACAAACCGTGAAACAAAAAATTTGGTAGAAATCCCCGAAGTCAAAAGAAAAAGTAACCTGAACCAATGGGCCTGGGTGAGGCAAACGATAAGAGCTGTTTCACACTTTACGGAAGAGCCAAAATATACTGATGTCTCAATTTCCACAATGTTTAAAACAGTTTTTTTATATATAAAGTCAAGTAATAATAATTTTGTGTCAGAAATTATTTTGGGTTGAAAGGATTTTTGCTGGAGAAACTCTGCTCAGGGGACACCTGAATGAGGCTCCTTTCATGTGCCTAAGATCATTTCCTACCAAAGTGATCCCTATTTATCTACTTTCAATTTCTTGCTTTTGACCTGCTTGGTTAGCAGGAGCTGGGATAGAGATGGGTGCTCAATCCATAATGCAGTACCTGGGTCTTGAACTGCCGACTTGCCGGCCTTCCAACTAACAAGGCAAGCTTCTTAACCACTAAGCCACGAAAGTCAAGTGTAAAGGAGGTAATGCAGCTCTTCAAAATCAATGGAAGTGTAATTAATCATGCTTCTCTATTAAATCATGAGTTATTTGAATCTTTAAGAAACGGGCTTTTCCCTTCAAGCTTCCCAGTTGCTACGGAAAACACAGAGCTGTGATGGCTGCATGGACATATGCATCTTAACTTTTGAGCAAAAACGCTTGGAAGCATGATGCATATAGGTACTGTACATCTAATTTGTTGGAAGCACAAATTTTTGCAGTAAACCACTTCTTAGTAGCCTATAACTAGAACAGGAAAAATGCCACTGGTGTGAATTAGTTTAAGGTGGATCCCAGCTTGCCATGAAGTGACCCACACACTGTGATCACGGAGCTATCTCCTGCGGCACATATGAAATGAGACATGCAGGATTTAACACCAGGATTGCAATGGACTGCCACAGCCTTGCAGATATTAACAAGGTGTGTCTTCACAGCCAGTCCATCTGGCATGGCATCTTCCACCTCCATGACCATTGGGAATCAGAATAGTGAAATGTTTCTTTCTCTGCTCATTTTGTCATTAGGCCCAATTTGATGAGTATGAATAACAGCCGTGGCCACTGCCGCCTAGAAAACTCTAGAAAGGGTCACCATATGCTGGAATCAACCTAGCAGTATGGAATTATTATTACTGGTGTTTTGATAATAATTCTGCACTTAACTTTCACCTCCCTCCACTGACTAGATCAGATCTCCAAAACCATACTCACTGTATTGGAAGGAGTAGGCTATATGAAATCTCATCGTATAATATTTGCTAGTCACAGGTAAATTAGATTGGCTATTATTCTTACATATACAGATAGAGGGGCGGGGGTGGGAAGATAATAGCTTTACCTTGAAAAAATATCTAAAATCAGGGTTTTACATAACCCTTTTCAAATCTTTTCAAACAAGTGCCATAATACCAAAAAGACAGAGGGAGAGTAGAAAAAATATATAAAAACCCAGATGTGAACAATCTGGTACTTTCTAAATAAAATTGTTAAAGGATTTTTAAGGCTTTTGCAGTGGCTTAGTGGTTAAGATGCTGAACTTGATGACTGGAAGGTTGGCAGGTCAGCAGTTTGAGAACTGAGTGCTCCCATCTCTGTCCCAGCTCCTGCCAATTTAGCAGTTCAAAAGCAAGAAATTGCAAGTAGATAAATAGGGACCACTTTGCTGGTAAAGTAGCTGTGTTAGTCTGTGGTTCAGGCATATCAGAAAACAAAACAAAATAAACAAAACAAAATAAAAAACACTGTAGCACTGTCCGCTGAAGAAGTGGACTTGATCCACGAAAGCTAACAATAAAAATATAGCAGTTAGTCTTTAAAGTGCTACACTGTCATTTTATTTTGTTTTGTTTTCTGATTTGCTGGTAAAGTAAACAGTGTTCCATGCACTCTAGTATTTACTCATGCCTGCCACATGTCCGCGGAAATGTCTGTAGAACACAGACAGCGCTGGCTCTTTGGCTATAAACAGAGATGAGCACTGAACCTTAGAGTCAGATATGACTGGCTTTTGAGCAAGGGCAACCTTTACCTTTACCTAAGGGTTTATTTTAATGTTCTGTCCTGCATAGAACTTAGAAAGTTACTTTTACAAAATAATTTATCCTCATTAAGGTGTTTGGTCAGTAACAAATTGCCGCTACTCATCACAAAGCTGCAAAAATAGTTTGTTACATTACTTGTGTGCTGCTTGTTACTGGTTCTGTTATTTTCTATCACTTAAAAGTAACAGGGAGTGGCCAAAGGATGGAATAAATTAAAAAAAAACCCATCAAAATGCCTCTAGAATGCATTAAAATGTTTATAAAACTGACTTTCAAAAGTAACTATACAATGTGACTACAGTGATAAGTAACTTTTGAATGCAACTTTGGTATCGAAAAGTTAAGTAGCTACATGCTTCAACATTGAGCTATAGCAGTAAAGAAATGATCAAAACCCATTTTGATGAATAGATTGTATTGAGTCTTGCTGGAATGAAGAACTTAACCTAGCTTTGTGGATGACAATTACAAAATGAGCCATTGCAGGATGAAACTTGTTTTGCCTATAGGCACAATGTTATAGTTGAGATTTCATTTCTGGGAATATATCTAGACACTCAAAACAATAAATATCTCCTCTTCTCACTGATTACAGTTTTGTATTTACAGTCCCAAGTTAACTGATGTGCTGAGTTTGGGCTTGGTGACATAATTTTATTAGACCATTCTGATATGAGTCAGTGGTGCCAGGAGGTCTGGTAACAAGGGTGTAGCTACCGCCGTATGTGCCATTTCAATTATACGGGGGCCCCGGGCCACAGGGGCCCCCAACGTGCGTAAGCAAAAATTAATAAAAACTTCCCAATTTTTTTTATTTCACAAATGACAAAAGTCAAAAAAAGCAATTTCTTTTTTTCCCACGTAAAGCATGCGTTCAAAAGTTGGCAACACCCTACATCGGTTATCGCGGGCTGCGGGATTTCCCCGTTTAAGTCATTTTCTTCAATGGGGGAATCCCACAATAATCGATGTTTGTAAAAATTTTGGAAAAAGTGACAGATAATTATGATGAATAAATATTTCTTTTAATTTCATGCAATTTTTTTTTCTTTTGTGAGAAACCTTTACCCTTCCTAAGAGCCCCCAAACAAATTTTTATACGGGGCCCCACCAAGGCACGCTACGCTTCTGTCTGGTAAGCCATTTACTGTGATCCTTGTATCCAAATGGCATATTGACTTCAAGCAACTTCATTTGGTCTGCACCCATCCCATTGTCAGTTTGCCAATATTATGAAATAGCTTGAGAAGAGAAAAAATTCAGGTCTCCAGATTCATGGAGAATTGAGGAAGTGAAATTTGTTAAAGAAGTATGCTAAGATGGTGCATTTGTGCTGCGTCATTAAAAAAGAGAGAGAGAAATTAAAAACTTCCTCTTGGAAGTGAAAGAAAACAGGAAAAAGTACCTAGGAGATTTGTGTTTGCTTTACTCTTGAGGGGGGAAAATGAACCTAAAGTGAGTCTTCTCCTGTCAATTTGCCACTTTTGTGAAAGTGGCTTAAGAAGAGAGCCACTTCATAACATTAGCAAGTTAAACACTTCCTCAGCTTCTTTGAAGGGCTGTGGGACCAAATTTTTTATTTTAAGGTGTATTAGGGAAGCTTATATGAGCCATGCAATGAAAACTTTATGAAGAAAAGTAAATGAAAACATCCTTGTTGTTTCCTCTGTCTTCTCCTGCTTCTGGGAGGATGTTTTCTGTCTCTCTTTTATTTATTTGTAAGTGTTACCTCACATATGAGCTGCTCTAATCCTTTTTTTCTGTTTAAAAGAAATCAGTTTATCAGCCCCTCCATGGAAACATGAAAGTGTTTAATTTGCCAATACAGTCAAACCTCGCATAAAGAGCGCCTCGCTTAAAGAGTAACTTGCTTAAAGTGCAGAATTTTCTCTGAATGTTCGCTTCGCTTAACAAATAAAACCAACCAAACACTTGCTTAACAAATAAATCAGAGTTCGCAATTCCCCCCACAATTGGTCACTTACAATGGTGTTTCGCTTAAAGAGCAAACTCACCTAAAGAGCAATCCTGTGGAACGCATTATGCTCTTTAAGCGAGGTACCACTGTATCTTGAATTGGCTCACTTCTTAAGCCACTTCACAATACAAGTTGTACCTCGCTTAAAGAGCATAATGCATTCCACAGGATTGCTCTTTAAGTGAGTTTGCTCTTTAAGTGAAACACCATTGTAAGTGACCAATTGTGACTTCTGGTGTGGGTGTGGGATTGTGAACCCCAATTTATTTGTTAAGCAAGTTTTTGGTTGGTTTTATTTGTTAAGCGAAGCAAACATTCAGAGAAAATTCTGCTCTTTAAGTGAGGTGCTCTTTAGGCGAGGTTTGACTGTACTGGCAAATTGACAGGGGCAGATTGCTTTTGGTTCATTTCCAGTAATCCCAAACAGAGTTTGAGCTGCCTAAATCTAGTCAGTAATTTCAATGAGGAGAGATAAATTGCCTCAGTTGCTGGGGATCCAGATAGACCCGGTCAGTGGTGGGATGTCAAAAAATTTACTACCCCACCGTGATGTCATCAGAGTGTGGGCGGAGCTAACATCATGACATCATGATGTGGGTGGGGCCAAAGAAAAAAAAATATAAAAATAAAAAATAAAAAAATAAAAATAAGCACACACACGCACACACACCCTCAAACCACCCACCCACGCACAACACAAACCCATAATTAAATTAATTAATTAATTAATTAAATAAAAATACATTAAAATACACCCACCCACCCAAAAATCCACCCACCCCAAACACAAATCAACCAGAGCTTTTAAACCAGAGCTTAAAGCTTATTCTGGCGAATCTTTCTCACACTAGGTCAGATGGAAGGAACTACAGAATGAACTCAACACAAGATGGCTTCATTTTGGCACTTTTCAACTTTTCAACAGTTAAAGAAGTTAGGGACTAAGTCTTGCCTAACCAGTTCTCTAGGATAATATGCCTTAATGTAAATGTGAAACAGCTGTACCTCCTTAAGGATTCTCCAATTGGAACAGCAATTGGAAGAGCATAGGTGTAGCTTATTGATGAGGTAACTCCAAGACTTTTCTTAAAAACCCCAAGCCAGGCCACCAGGCCTTTTTAGGAACTGTGGTAGTACGTCAATATGGGTAAAGGTATTAAATACACATTAAAATACACACAGACACACAACATCCAAAGGTGAGTCACTTACCCTGGGGAGCAGGCTATAGGGAGCTTCAGGCTAGCAGCTTCTCTTCCTCCTCCCCGCTTGGGAGGATAGCAAGGAGGCCGTGCATATGCACCAAGCACTGTAGGCGTGCATGCATACCAAGTGCTTGGTGTGCATGCACAGTGGGGGAACCAGTGGAAAGGTAAGCCCTGAAGGTGGTACCGGTTCTCTGGGACACTGGGAAAAGTTACTACCGGTTCTGGCGAACTGGTGAGAACATTTTACATCCCATCACTGGACCCCGTGTGTAATTGGGGGGTCCTCCTGGACTCATGACTCTTATTAGATGAGCAGGTGGCAGTCATGGCCAGGAGGGCTTTTGCTCAACTTCGAGTGATTCACCAATTACGCCTGTTCCTGGTTCGGGACTCCTTGCTTATGGTCACTAATGTACTGGTCACCTCCAGACTAGATTATTACAATGCAGTCTACATGGGGCTGCCCTTGATGACCATTTGGAGGCTACAGCTGGTGCAAAATGTGGCAGTTTGCATGGTGATGGCATGTGGGTGTTATGCCCATGCCTCACCCTTGTTGCAGGAGCTGCATTGGCTACTGGTGTGCCTCTGGGTGCAATTCAAGGTGGAATAAGAACCAAATATCTTTTGCACAATGGTGCAGCTAGGAGGATCTCAGCTTCAAGTAAGGAGGAGAAACCAAATGATCACACATATCTAAACTGTGCTTTATACGTTATATTAGGAATATTGGGCAATATGACTCCAAAAAATCAGTCACTATCCACTGCTGCTCATTCTTAATAAGAAACTGAGAGGGGAAATCCTCTTTTCTCTTAACAGAGACATTTTTCTCTGCACTGATATCATGAAAATTCTCACAAGAATTCTTGGATATTTTATAGTTACTTTTTTCTGGAGTAAACAGAAATCTGTACAGCATTTTTACAGGTCCTACACACACACACACACACACACAAAGCCCTGGCAGCACTGTTATTAAACTGCTGTACTGCAGCCAGAAGGTTGTGAGTTCAATCCTGACCAGGACTCGAGACTGACCAGACCTTCCATTCTTCCGAAGTCGGTAAAATGTTGGAGGCAAAATACTAATTAACTTGTGAACTGCCCAGAGAGTGAACTAAGCAATATGGGGTGGTATATAATATAATTGCTATCACTATCGTGATCCCTATCGCTATTGCTGCACATGCTTGCCAGGAAAGGGAAGAAAACTGTATAGCATTTGGCAATTATTTGTGGATCTAATTTTTCCAGAATGGGAAAGGAACATACCTTGGTAAGGAGTCTTGGCATGGTAAGACTGAGAAAATCACAAAGAACAAGATTTCCCCCCAAACGTTCTCTATATCCACAGTGTAAACTGTACTTAATATAGGAGAAAATATAGCTACTGCTGAGAGATAAATGTTCATAACTATAAAACCAGTTAGGCCATTTGTTCATTATCATACCTACATCCTTGGTTTATGTACTTTATGCAATGAAGTGATCTAATATCTTAGAAGAATGAAAACATGGAGAATCCTAAGAACAAGCATGTGATAAAAGGCAATTGTATAGAAAATGTGAATTGCCTTCTGAAAGTCTTTGAAAATATCCAGAAGAAATAAGATATGCCAGTTATGTCTGCTTGCTGGTATAACTGGTTGCACAGCATTCATACTCTGTTAGTCCAACACAGTTAAAACATGCTGATCTCTTGAAATATTCTCTGTTGTACTGATGAAATAAGACAGAGAGAAATATTGTTAAGTGAGTTTCTGGGATTCACAGATGCATATTTGATTAACATTCTGATTGGTTTCTGTGTGTTATGAATATATCCATGAGCCTGAAGTATAATAGCAAATATTAGTTGATTAGAGGTTTATCAATTGGAGTTGATTTATGTTTATAAAGTATATAGTTTATGAGAATTACTTCCTTGAGGAATATATTCAGAGTCAAACTGAATGAAACCATTAGCATCAAATGAGAAGCGACAACTCACTGGAGAAGGCCCTGATGCTAGGAAAGATCAAAAGAAGGGGGTGGCAGAGGATGAGATGGTTAGACAGCATTGTTGATGCAGTGTGTGTGAGTCTGGGCAGACCCCAGAGGATTGTGGATGACTGAGGAGCCTGGTATGCTGTGGTCCATGGGGTCACAAAAGGTTGGACTCAATTGTGCAACTGAACGACAACAAAAGACGCAGATATTTCTCAACAGGTAAAAGATGTTTATTTTTGCATAAACCTTTTATTGGCTTCTGATGCTGCAAGTTAATTTGCATTTGTTTGGCATTGGTCATCTGGAGGTAACATATGTTTCATTTGCAGGTCTGATTGCTGAAGCACAGAGCTTTGGATGACTTACATGCCTGGAGGAAAAACAATGTAATGTTACTTAAAAGATGAACAGCTTTTAGGTAAATAAATCAGCCACAGAGGTTTTGAAATGGAAAAAGAGAATTTTATCTAAGTTTTTCAATCATAGCATAACAAAACACAATAGCACATGATCATGGTATATCATAATGCATGCATGCATGGTCTCGGATCCATATTTAGATCCAAGGACCCACATAAATGATTTAGCCAGCCTTTTATACCCTTCACGAAGCTTCACACACATGTTCTTCAGTCCAGAGGGTCCCCCATGGGTGGTAGGCGTTTCACACTTTCTTTTGATGTTACATATTCAACTAGCACATTCTATGATGTACATTTACCCTGTTCTCTTTGCTTGTCACATACATTCTAACATGTTCAGTGGTAAACATGTATACTTGCTTCAGATAAGACCCTTTTGGGTGTGTTCCTCAGAACGCTAGCTGTAAACAACTCTTAACTAGAGAGGTTTTCATAATTCCAAGATGGTTCTGCTCATGTTACAACCTTATTCTAATTGCATACATTGCTTTGTAAAGGGAATATGTCAACATGCTAAAATATGCTAATTAATTCACATAGAGTGTCAGTAATATCAGGAAATGCACATTTCACTGAACTTGTATTTTGACCTGTAGAAGGAAGACATTTTCTTGGGTTCAGAAATTATGAAGGATGTCTGCTATCTTAGTTGTAGCAAGTTTTCCACCATCTACAGAATCAAAGACAAGGATTACATCAGCTACAAGAAAAGGTTTTGTGTGAAATGTATTTATTTATTTATTTAGTCGTATTTGTTCATCGCCCTCCTCCCTGAAGGGACCCAGGACGATTTACAGCATATCATATCAACCACAACAATCCAAAATCAATTAAAAGACTAAAAAATTAAAAGATTAAAAGAAACTTAAAGAATTAAAAAATTAAAAAACTAGGTGTTGCAGGTAAAAGGCACTGGGGGTCAAATTATCCAGCCGGCTGGGGATGTTGATCCATCCATTCCCCAGACCTGACCTGCCAGCCAGGTTTTTACTCCTTTCCTAAAGGACAGCAGCTCTGTCTGCATGCGTAGTTCTATCGGGAGGAGGTTCCATAGGGCCGGGGCAGACACAGAGAAGGCCCTCCTAATAGTGCCAGAGAGGTGCACCTCTCTGACCGATGGCACAACTAGAGATCCTCTCTGGTGTTGTGGCTTAATAATGTGAGAAAATACTTTTGATCATATTGGCTAGGACTCAGAAATTCCACACAGTATTATCAAGGTAAATTGTATGTGATGTTTATCATCAAAAAACAAATACTGATCCAAATTGGGACATTAGCTTGTAGGGAATAGATAGGAATGTTTCACTTTTAGCTCCCACTGTGTTCCCTGCTGAATGATTTCCAGCTCCTGTAATTTTCAGGTATAATGGAAATATTTCTATGTGCAGAAAAAAAGTTTTAAGTCTCATGTGTGACTCAAGATCTAAAAGAATGGAAACATCTATGATATGTTCTTTATTTGGATCCTGCTTTCCCACTGGCTATTTCTCAAAGAAAAATCATGTGTTTGGGCACAACTACAAGTAGATCTAGGCAATATGTTTGGGGAAGAGATTACTCAAACGGTAGATCTTGCCATGCTACCGGTATGTTGGACCCTCATCTTCAGGAATAGCAGTTTTGCAGTTGTGGGCCTAACCAAAGTTCCATCCTTCCTTATCATGACCCCCACCCGCGTAAAGTCAAGAGTTGAAAAATTGCTGAAATTTTTGGATCACTGTATTATATGCA
Source organism: Furcifer pardalis (assembly GCA_030440675.1). NCBI lineage: Eukaryota > Metazoa > Chordata > Lepidosauria > Squamata > Chamaeleonidae > Furcifer > Furcifer pardalis. The sequence continues at coordinate 60,730,860 of CP126892.1, read as the reverse complement.
TTGCATTGCTAGTATTGAGAGCTCTTTTGAAGCAAACAGCAAGGGACCTGTACAAAGAATTATTTTAAGGTTTCATCGCTGCTTCGCTGAAAAAGACTCTTCTCCACTAAGTTGCAAAGCTTCATTTAAAATAGAATAATAAAAAAATCCTTAACGGAAAGATACATACAGGTCAGGTTTGTACAGCATGCCAGCTAACAGCATGAAAAGGCCCCAGAAGACACTGTTGGGTCTGACTGCTTTTAATCTGAAGACAGGCACATTTTTAAAATAGTGATAGAAGCATCTTTCACTTAGCCTTCATTAAAGTGGTGATACTTGCATTGTCATTGAAAAAGTACTGTATTGGCAAGGGGACATTAGCTGTGTATTATATGCAATTTTTTGATGGTTCATAAGTCATTAGGATTTAAACATACGGTACATAAATCCCATGGTAACCTTCCCTTTAGCTTCATTGTCTAGCATGTTCTTCCACTAAAAGATACCATTCTTGAAACACAATGAAATATGGCCAGAAACTATATATAAACTCAACACTAGTTGAACATTAGTTTAAACAAAATATTTATGATATTCTTACTTTTCTCCAGATCTCTAGTACATTTCTAGGATTCAACTGCCAAAATCAAGAGTGACAATATATTCATTTCTCCATCCCAATTCTTTTATGGCTGTTCTCTAGTGCAGTGGTTTCCAATTAGTTTTTTCTACGTACCACTTCAAGAAAGACCTCAAACTTACGTACCCCTTATTGCAGGAACATTAAATATTGTGTACCCCTTATTGCAGGAACGTTAAATAAAAAATGAAATCAGGTGTATTTTATATTTATTATCATCAAAAGACATTCTAATGACAGAGAACACATGTTTCATTAATGTGACAAACGTGCACGTTGACAATGACGAGCAAATAGGTGGGAATGGGGCGGCTGCGATCGGGTGACGCGAGATGCGGGAGGCGCGGGAAAAACCACCACCGCGGGAGAAAGTGCTTGATGCATACGATTGACTTACCTACTGATCGTTTAATTAAATTGAATAATTTTTTGGCAATTGTTATTGCATTATTGTTTTTTTAAGGATTTAATATTTTAGTTAAGAGATTGCTGTGCGTACCCCTTGATGCAATCTCGCATACCCCTGGGGATACGCGTACCACTAATTGGGAACCACTGCTCTAGTGGATCTTTCGGGAATTGGTCCACATTAATCTCTTATCTGGATACTGAACTGACTAAGAAAATACCTTCTTCATTGATGTTGTTCTTATGTTGACAGGACACAGGGAGATAATTTACAAACTCTGGGTTAGGAGTTTGCAGTTTAGGTTTATTCTGAGTCACTAATAATAATTTCATGTCAGAAATTATTCTGGGTTGAAAGGACTCCGCTCAGGAGACACTGGAATGAGGCTCTTTCATGTCCCCAAGATTTTTTTTCCACCAAAGTGGTCCCTATTTATCTACTTGCAATTTCTTGCTTTTGATCTCCTAGGTTGGCAGGAGCTGGGACAGAGACAGGTACTCATTCCGTCATGCAGTACTCAGGTCTTGAACAGCCGACTTGCCGGCCTTCCAGCTAACAAGGCGAGCTGCTTAACCACTGAGCTACCACATTCCCTTTTTCATCCACTGTTTGTCTGTGTATGTGGATGGATCATAAATCAGTGGCAGACACGAATGACAAATCCACCCATTTCAATTTCCTCCATTTCACATTTTGCTCTTTCTGTAAATATTTTTTATAAGTAGTTTCCCCTAGTATCATGCTCTTTGGCTACTGTTTCCAATATTACACTTTTTTTGTCTGTATTTTCCCCAATTTACAGAGTTTTGTATGCGTTTTTAACTGGAGACCTGCAGTGTAACATTAAAAAATGTAGGGCTAAAATATGGACAGTTCTGTACTGCTTGTCAATTCATATTTTGGTTCAGGAAGTGCAAGTTGGGTATGCCTGTACTAAAATATGAGCAAAACAAAGGGCCCTTCCTTCTATAACCTGTACATGCTTTAGGTGCAGAAGGTTCCAATTTTAAGTCTTACATAAAGAAAGTCAGCATTAAAGCTGGGAAACTTCTCTGTGTGAAGCTTTAGAGAGCTGCTGTTAGTTAAGGAAGATGGAATTAGGTTAGGTAACCCAATAGGCTGATTCATTACCAGACAGCTTTCCTTAAGCACTGAGAAATTCAGTAGGCCAATTGTTCTAAGTCTTACCTGTGGAGACAAGATCTTTCACAAGGAAAGTCTAAAAGAGTTTCTATAGGAAAGAGGATGGATGTCAAACAGTTAAACAATGACCCTGGCAAATGAATTACACTTTCTAGGTTGACTTTTGCCAATGTTTCGGTTGGCCTTGTCTGTCCTATATTGCAGCCAGGATTCCACTCAGTTCTAGCTTCTGTTGTTGTCAGTTGCCACTTGGGACTTAAGTCCTTGGCATTAGATCACTGAGTCTTTTGACCATGGATTGTTCAATCTAGGATTTGGAGATCTGACTGAGGGTATTTTATTTTGGTTACTGAGGTGAAATTCCTGTCTTTGGGAAGTATAAGTTACATTATACTTCAAAGATTTGGGAATTAAGCTGTGTGTACTGAAATTGTCAACCTAAATTGCATAAGTTGCCAACACAAAGATCTTTCCATTATAGGACAGATTCCATAGGAGGCTGGCCTCTCTGTAAATCAAGTGATCTTGCTTTTGAGTTGCATTTGAGCTCTAATTATGAAGGCTTTTCTTTTCTGTTTGAAAAACTAAGCGATGCACAAATGCCTGATTCTTTCAAGGATTTGGGAACAGTTTCCTCAAATTATAAGCAAACTTTAGATTGGAAGAACTACTTACTTTAATGTCTCACAAATGCATTTATGGTCATAGTTTAGTGTTATTCCTCTGTGGATTCACAGAGGAACTTTGTAGACAGTATTGTTAGCCTAAGAGGATTTGGTTTGTTGGATTGATGTTCTGTAAAAAAAAAAAAAAAAACAACCCCACAAAAACCTGTTGTCAGGGCAGCTGCAATTTTGAGAGAACCATTTGCAGTGAAATATAATGAGGATTGGCTGAACCCAGTGGAAAGGACTGATTCTGAATGGAAGTGACATCACTGAAGAATTGAGCTAACTCCAAGAGAAACTACTGAACTGGAAACAAAGCTCTAGAGAAAGCTAAAGGAGACTTTTTATGTTTCATTTTCCTGTTATTGCTGAAACTGCTTTTCTGCAAATTCCTGTGTCCCCAAAATACTTCAGACCTTGAGAAGATTTTTTTTTAAAAAAAACATACCATGCCAGGAAAAGTGCATCACTTTAGCAATGATCTCTAAAATGTAAAAATATGTATCATAATTAGAGCCAAGAAATATTATTTCAGATAATTAATTTAAAAAGTAATAACATTTCTAAAATCATTTTCTTTGTAATCACTTTCTGTACTGATGTAAAACAGAAAGTAGTGTTCTATTATAGAGGAAAGTTTGGGGTTGCATTAGTCATAATGGCTACTTATTTTCTCCATTTTAAGAAGTAGTGCATCTCTAAATAACAGGAACTGGGGAATCTAAGCAAGAAGATGCTGTTGTACCCATTTCTTACATGTGGGTTTTCTCATATTGTTTGGGAGGCCTTGAAAACTGAAAACCTGGAACACTAAAAGTGCATAATTCCTTCTTGTGGAAGATTGTGAGGCTTTCATAAAGTGACCTAGACAATTACAAAATCAGTTCTATTTGCCTAGCTATCTTAAAACTAAATATTAATAAGCCATATCTGACTCTAGCAGGCAGTGCTCATCTCTGTTTACAGCCATAAAACCACTGCCACCGGACGCCCCACTGCCACCAGCCACCCTTGGCCGCCCCTGGCCTGGAGGGAGCATCAGCAAGGAGGAGCAGCTGCATGGCGGGCCCAGTCATAAAACCACCACCACTGGATGTCCTGCCACCACTGGACACCCTCAGCCGGCCCCGGCCTGGAGGAAGGAGCGGCAAGAAGAAGAAGCTGTGTGGCGGGCCCAGCCATAAAACCATCGTCACCGCTGGATGTTTCTTGTGGCTGTGGTTAGGATGTATACATTTTTTGAAATGTTTTTGTGATTTGATGCTTTGTAGTTTTGATTGTAATCATTTTGCTCTTTGTTAGCCGCCCAGAGTCCCTTTGCAAGTGGGGCAGCATACAAGTCGAATAATAAATATATTTTTTAAAAGAGCTAGTGCTGTTTGTGTCTGCAGATGTTTCTGTGTTCACGCAGCAGGCATGAGTAGAACATTGTTATTTTCCCACCGTAGTGGTACCTATTTAACTACTTGCAATTTCTTGCTTTTGAACTGCTAGGTTGGCAGGAGCTGGGACAGAATTTAGGTCTCGAATTGCTGACATGATGATATTCCAATCATCAACTTCAGCATCTTAACCACTAGGCTACTGCAGTCACATGAAATATGTAGTTTCTTATAATTAATAATTAAATGTGTCGTTTCTTATAATTAATGAACCAGACCTTGTCTATTCTGATTACTAAAATCTTCACCAAGAATATCAATCATGTTATTAAAGAAACTTGTCAATGATTTCATCTAATGCCAAATTAAAGCTGAAATTGAGATGTTGCACAGAAGGGCTGTTTAACAGAGGAAGTTAAAAATAGGAGTGTTTACTCATCTACTGTGGCAGCACCTCAGAGGGGGGGGGGAATCCATCCTCAGATCTTAACTTGATTTAAAAAGAAGAACTAAGTCAGGGGTACCCAAACTACGGCCCGGGGGCTGGATGCAGCCCCTGATGCCAATTCATCTAGCTCACAAAGCCCTCTTTGTTCCTGGAAGAGAAAGTAAAACATGCCTGTACAGCCTTAGTGACTGGCTCCCTGAACGACGTGACTGGCCTGTGACCTGAAAAGTTTGGGCACCCTTGAATAACCGAACAGATTTCTTATTAGCTTTAAGCTTAGTAGGGCACAGCTACTACCCTTGACAACCTGAGAAGATCCATAAAATCTGCAGTCTCCATGCAAGCTGGTATGGTCACAACTCCATAGTTTCAAAGACTGAAGAGGTGACAGAGCAAAAGCTGTTCATTCCTTTGATATCTTATGCCAGAAACAAACATTACAGATAGGCCATAATTAGAGCTGAAATACCATTAGTGTTGCAGACAAGCAATTGAATCAGTTTCTCCAGGTTTATAAAATCAGATTTCATCAGAAATCAGCTTAAATCCTGAAGGCCAATTAAAGAGTTAAAACAAGTTAAACTGGGAAATCTTGAGATTATGGGTAATTATGCTAGGGCTCTCAAATGTTATCATTAGTTTAAAATTATCTTCTCCCAATCATGGGCTGCCTCTAATGTCTGTTTTCAGCCTAATACAAAACTCTAGCTTCACAGTTTAGAAGCAGACAGCATGTTGACCATTGAGGCACACAATTCCTTCAAACCTCTGTACCTCAGCAACTGAACAAGCAACTGAAGCTGATATTGATCTTTAGATGAACAGTCCTTTGGATGAGCAGTCACAAAATCAAAGCAAGCTAATTTGCTACATGCATTGGTGAGAAGAATAAATGGATGTACTTTACCTCTAGACTGGAGTGGCTTAAGCGATTAAGATGCTGAACTTGACGTCTGGAAAGTCAGCAGGCCAGCAGTTTGAAACCTGAGTGCTGCATGATGGAGTGAGCTCCTATTTCTGTCCCAGTCCCTGCCAATCTAGCAGTTCAAAAGCAAGACATTGCAAGTAAATAAACAGGTACCACTTCAGTGGGAAGTTAACATGTCTAGTTATGCCTGCCACATGAACACGGAAATGTCTGCCAGTACAGATGGCACTGGCTCTTTGGCTGTAACCAGAGATGAGCACTGCACCCTAGAGTTGGATACAACTAGCTTTCGAGCAAGGGCAACCTTTAGCTTCACATTGCCTCTTAAGGAAACTATGCTTCTTCACACTAATTGTCAAGTGCACTAAAAGGACAGGAATCAGAGTACAGTATTTGGATTCAGTTTCTTCTCCTATTGAAATGAAATTATTTTAATGCATTAGTGTCAGGGACAGGAAAATTTACTTTAAAAAAATGACAAATTGAAGAATACTCCAGCCAGTATATCCACTGGCAGTGCTGGCTGAAGTATTCTTGTAGTCTGAAAAAGCAATTGCCCTTTATAGTTTGTTGAGCTTCTAAGGGCAGCCTAAGAGAAACCTGCAATTACACACCAGTACAATGTATGGAGAAAAAGAGCAACTTTCTGGCTCCAGACTAGAGAGCAGCTGACAACTCACGCAAGACAGTGATATAATAGTAACAAGGGTGCATATACTTCACCACATTGTGAATATATAACCTATGCCTAAAGTTTGGTCCCAAAGAAACATGTACTGTACTGCTTATATTTGAGCAAATATTGGTGATGTTGTCAGGAATGCACTGGCCTAGAACACAGCTGGGGGCTAATGTAGCACTTTCTTTTAGAGAACAAGTGTAGTTTGTGTATTCTGTAGGACTTGCCTTTTCATGATGAGACCAAAATATGATAGCCTCATTTTAGTTATTTCACTTTTAATTAGAGTTTAAACATGACACAGGCTAGCACCCACTTATTTGCCTTTCTGGTGGTCTATGTTTTCTGTAAAGCTGTCCTCCAATATCACATCTCAACTAAACCATCTTTTTTCCTGTCAGATTTCTTCCTTGCCTAGGTTTCACATGTATGCATAGCATTTGGGAATACATAAGCACAAAAGGACAGATCTTTAGAGATTCCTTCAGAATTATATGGATGGTTTTGACCTGTGACATATCTTTACACTTGTTGATCCTTTCTAATGCCTCTCCTGCTGCCCTTTCAAGTCTTCCATCTTCTGATTTCTTTGCTGTAACCTTCATTTTGATTGACAATTGAACCAAGGTACTGAAAATATTTTGATTTCATAGTCAACGTTAAATGATATGTAATATTTATGTAGGAACACTTAACTATTTTTAAAGCTGTCTGGGCCTATCTGCAACTCCCTGTTGGACTCAAAAAAGTGAAAGCATCAAATGGTGGTGATGAAGGTAAGAAACATTTCCCCATATGCTAGTAATTTTGCTTTGGGTGTTGTATATATACCTTTTGCTTTTATTTTCTTGCTTGGTTTTCTTGATTTTGGGGAGGAGACTGTACCCCCCATGTGAGTGTCAGGCAAGAGCCCTGGTGGCACAGTGGTAAAACTACTGTCCTGCAGTGCAAACATTGTGAGTTCAGTCCTGACGGGGACCAAGGTTGACTCAGCCTTCTGTCCTTCTGAGGTTGGTAAAATGAGTACCCAGTAGGTTGGGGGCAAAATGCTAATTAACTTGTGACCCACCCAGAGTGCACTAAGCAATGTGGGGTGGTATATAAGTGTTATTGCTATTGTTATTGCTTTGTGATTTTTTTACATTGTTATTTGGTTAATTTACTTTTGTTGAGTTATATTGGGGGAGTTGGTTAGGACAATTTTATTTGCCTCTATGGGATGTGTAGGTTGACAGAGTACATTTTGTAGCTATGCCAGTATGCCACTGGACTGTATGGATTGTGATGGCTAGTTGGGCATGTCATGGGGCATTGCTCTCTTGTCGGTCTTGGTGTTGTGTTATTTATTTATTTATTTATTTATTTATTTATTTATTTATTATTCATATTTATCCATCGCCCTCCTCACCGAGGTGACCCAGGGTGGGTCACAAATCACAAAAGCACCACAACAAAAACAAGCATTCCTAAAACCCTCAGATATAAAACTGTGCAAGATTATAATTTAAAATCTAAAATCTAAAAAGTTTAAAAAACGCCAAGTTACTACATCTTGAGGGAGGAAGGGGCTTAAATCATCCAGCGGGCTGGGGTCACTATACCTCCCGCACCCCATACCTGCCCTGCCAGCCATGTTTTTAAATTCTTCCTAAAGGGCAGCAACTTCCTAAAGGGCAGCAACTCTGGCACCAGAAGGCCCTCCTCCTGGTGCCAGAGAGATGCACCTCTCTGGCTGATGGAACAACTAGAGAGCCTCTCCGGTCCACTCTGGTGGGACAGACAGATGTTCTTGGGGTGAGGCGGTCTCTTAAGTATCCTGGCCCACTACCATGTAGGGCTTTAAAGGTAATAACCAGTACCTTGAATTGCACCCGGTGACATACTGGCAACCAGTGCAGCTACTGGAGCAGCGGTGAGGCATGTGCATACCGCCCACATCCAAATACCACCTGGGCAGCCGCATTCTGGACCAGTTGAAGTCTCTGAATGATCATCAAGGGCAGTTAAATTAAAAAGAAATGTTGGTCTCATTGCTGGATGCTCACCTGTGGCACACTCAGGCTCATGCTATGTATTGTGCCCATCACGTCACATGTTAGCAGTAACTCACTGTACACAAGAGAAAAACCAAACTAGAAGATGGAGGAAGGAGCTCAGTTGTCACTGGACAAGAAATAACCTTAAAGGAGGATATGGCTGAGGAACTGGACCTCCCCTTTGTCACTTGGAGGACCCTGAATAGGCTGAGGGTCAAGAGTCCCTAAATGTAAGACTAACATGCTCAAGTGGAGGCTACTGGTGTGGTGGACAACAACACACTATGAATGTGGAGAGATACAGAATCCAGCTCATTTGTTGGCCTGCTAGTTACCAACTTGTACCAATGTAGATTTAAGTTTGGCCAATAACAAAGCCAAGAAGGTGGCTTCATTTTGGCAGTTTAGAGTCTGACCTGGACCCGGAAAAAGAAAAGAATAAGGAGCTCACTAGGTAGGTAATAGAATTTAACTTAGGAACATACAGGATTTTGACTTTTCTCTTCTTCAAATAATGTTCATGGGTCAATTCAATATTTCTTTTTAATTTAACTTATGTACATAACCTGTTTCAGCAAAAACAACAAAAAAATCTTAAAAATAAGCAGGTTCTATTTGGCATGTTTTTCTCCCCATGCATTTTAGGCTAGTTCAGGGGGTGGGGAACCTCAAGTGGCCTTTTTGTGGTTCCTAGTGCAGTCCTTGATGTAATTTATATATTTTAATAATGTACATTTTAAAGTACATCTAACTGAAGTTTCTCAAATGTAGACTTATTTGATTACAGCTAAATTAATGCATCCTTTCAACAGGAAAAGGTTCCACCCCTGGCTAGTTAGTCTTATGCCACGTGATTGCTGTTCACCCAAATATCAACTCACTGTCCCTGAACTCTAACCAATAGACACTCCCCCATTTATGACTGACTTTCTCAATTGATACTCTAGCACAATTCAATTCCAGTCCCTCCTTCAGTTGTTCTTCTACTCATTTGTCTGTTAGAGCATGTCAGCATTAAAGCTGAGTAAAAGGAACTTGGAAATGCAGGCTGAATAAGGTTCTACTACTTCAGTGGGCTATAATTTTGCCAATAAAAACCCACTCTTCCATGAAATAAACCCCAAATCCAATCTCTCTCTTCATAAACACAAAGGGCAGATTGCAATATGCTGCCAACAGAGTACTGAGGTTGCAAGCAGTTGGTGGGCTACCTAGAAAATTGCACTAAATGTTTGAACCAGAACCTGCTTCCACAAGAAGCTGGGCCATGCACAAAATTTTTATCTTGTAAAAATATTTAGAATTTTTCCACACAAGGCCCTGTGTATTTATCTCTAAAACACATACACTTAGTCTAATTTTTATATTGCAGCATAATGGAATATGGTAACTTGCATATTGCTTCCAAATATACAGCAAAAATTTCACTTCTTAATCTAATCTATACTGGTGTGGTTTATATGGCATTTTTATGTGAAAGTAACAGCTTTCCTTTTTCCTTCCAGAGGAAAAAAAATCTCTTCTGTCTAGCACATGTGGTTATGACGTTCACTCTTGTTCACTTATGTGCTGCTAATTTCTTCCAGTCAATGTACATATTTGGATCTAAAGGCATAGTTTGCACAATGCCAAAACCACCATCCTCCTTTTAAAACCACACATATCACTCAGAAGATTAGCCAATAACCTCAAGGATTCTTTTTCATCCAGGAGGGAAAGGGTAGGCATTCTACTCTTGGATAACATATGAGTTTTGTCACATTCAGGGTAAGTCTTGGCATGATCTACAAAAAAATGTTGCTGAGGTGTAGTTAACTTCAGGTTATTTATTAAGAGGGGGGAATTTCTTAAACTGCCAACCATCAACTAACCTTAAAACAATGAATATGCTGATCTCAAGAATTTTGGAAAATCTCATTGTGCTGAACAGTTTTAAAACGCCATTATGCTAAATACCATAGTGGCTGTTCTACTAATATACAAAGTAGAACAGAGTTGACTCAGTTGTTAAGTGTCTAAAAGCCACAGTTTATTAAGTAGCAAGAAAAAATGTGCAGTAATATAATAAGGGTGACATATTATCATTTCTGAAATCTCAGTCAGGTCTTATCATTTTAGTGACATCTTGCTGGGGTCAGCTTGACTACCTCTAGTCTGAGCCAGTAGCCTTATTCAGGTGTGGGTGAAGTGTTGAGGCTACTAGCCAAAACACTTCACCTATTCTGCTATTAACTCATGTGATAATGATTTATTTAAAGGGGAGGGTGTTTTTAACTCACATGAGCAAGAATATGGGGACGTATCAGTTCTTTTTCACATGGAGAGCTTCAACAGACAAAATACATTTTCATCTTCAGATACTTCACTTTCAGGTTAACAAAACAATGGCAGAAGGAATGGGGCTATTGTCATCCCCTCTGTCTGAAGTTAAATAACATACTTCAAGAATATTTCAGTAGGTCTTGAGAGCTATGTTTTTACTGAGTAACATTCAGTATCCCAGTGGGATACACAAAAAGAGCCTCCTTGAAGATTGTAGTATTTTTGAACCATAATTGGGCATACCCTAGTAATGGCAATCTTGTGTTGCCAGCTAATCTTTCTCACACTAGGTCAGGTGAAAGGAACTGCAGAATGAACTCACCAAAAGGTGCCTTCATTTTGGCAGTTTCACGTCTGGCCTAGACACAGAAGAAGATGTACCCCAGTACACACCTTTTGGTGCAGAAAAAGAACAACATCACCCTATCCCATACACAAGTCCCATATACTTTTTTTCTTAAACTCTATCACCACATAGCCTTCAGGGGCCAATCTGAAAAATCCAAGAACACTTTAAAATGTCTCAAAGTATACCCCATTGACTCATCTTCTGGTCTACTGGTCTTCTTTTCTGTATTGTCACTGGAGGAATAGCAACCAGTCTGCTTTACTATGGTGCTATTTTTGATTTCCATAGCAACCACTCATGAAAGGATAGGAAGGTGGAGTTTTTTGTACAAAGCATCGTGGGCCAATGCAGAGACATATTCATCACTATCCCCTTTTGTTATTTCCAAAATGGTCATGATGGCCCTTGCTTCAAATACTCCCTAAGGTGAGGGCTAGTGAAAGCTATTGGCATAGAATATCATTAGTCTGTGTGCTACATCAGGTGGTATACAAATTACACAAAGAGTTTGGAAAAGCGAGTAATGATTATGTGAAATATGGGTACTGAGAATATCTAGCACATTAGAGAACCTTAGTATCCCATCAAAATATCAGCAGATTCTGTAGATTCCACTTTTCTTTTGTTCTGTGACACTCTACTTGTAACTGGCAGCTCTAGATTCATAGTCAAGTTCAACTGGTTATTATGAAAAAGCTGTGTTTCAGGCAAGTAGTTGAAGTAAATATCTAAAGAGGTGAAATTGGCACAAGAGATGATAGATAGATGAAGTTCAGGCAACAAACAATAAAGAAAGCCTGATTTGCTGTTGTGTTCACCAGAATGTTGAGTACTAAATTTCAAGTGGCTTTCCACTGAAAGATCATCAACATATCCAACAAAATCCATAATTGATATTGATGTACTGACAGATCTTTACTGTTCATTGCTTAGTACTACACTGCAAAAATTTTGAGCAGTAGTCTAACATTTACTTAACTGTGGTCCTGTTAATGATATTATCCTGTGATTAGTGAGGTATTGGTGTCAACATAATAAAAATAAGCCAAACTCCACATTACATAGAGTTCCATGTGTATTTTCTTATTCTGTACCAAAATGTAGGTTGTATTCATTGACACCGATAAAATGACTGGGAAAAAGGAGGTGTTCCCTGGCCAGGCATTTACCCTGCAGACATTTATTTCCAAGGTATTTTCTGTTCTCCCTCTCCCTAGAAATATACGGTAGATTTTCATACTTGTGGCTTTTCCTGTGTGTGCACTGATAATGGCTGTAAGGTAATGTATTGATACTGCAAATGAAAATTGCCAACAGGCAAGAAGTAATGTAAATACTTAACCTTCTGTTCCTGACCAAAGATTGCTTTTCATATTTCTTGTCTAAGCACGTAGCAGTGAGTTGCACTTAATTTAATTTAACATTTAGTTTGCCCCAGAGGTAACACCATTAGTAGTAGTAACATGAGTACAGGAAGTCAGTTTTGGGTGAGTATACACACACATATATATAGTTACTTGGCCAGTTTACCTCATCAAGGTTATAGGATGACAGTCAAAAGGGATTCATCCATACTATCTAAATACTCTGTGAGATCATTGTGCCCAGTGATTTTTCCTCCTCTATATCCCACTGTAGTTTCCTCCCCCTCCACAGTTCTATTAGGTCAGCAATCATAAGCATATTCACCTGTGAGAAAGCTCCATTTGTCTCAATAGGAATTTCTTCTGAAGAAGATTGCATTGTAAGTCTAGGGGCATTGGGTCCAGGATTCATTTGTCTGCTTTATTTCAAGTATTTATGTCCCTTTCCTTTCTGTTCAACTGTACTCTCTGCATAATTGTGTTGGCACAAGTCTCTGAGACAATTTACCTCTTTTCTTGTGATTTTTTGATCTGGAAATTGCATTTAAAAAACCCCCTCAAATTGCATGGATAGGCTTAAATCCACCCTGATTGTTGTAGGATGTAATTCTCCCACTCTAGGCTTCTGTGCTGTTTGGAAATAATAATAATAATAGTAATAATAATAATAATAATAATAATAATAATAATAATAATAATAATAATAATAATAATAATAATAATAATAATAATAATAATAATAATAATAATAATGTTCGACAAATCTGTTTTGCAGGTTTGAAGTGGAGCAATCTATACATGTTACTCAAGAACTTTCTCCATCTCTACTTGGAGAAGCCAGAGAGTAAACCCAAGACTTGTATGTAAAGTAAGTGTGCAATCATTTAGTTTTAACCCCTCACAGCAGTCTTTGAGGTGCTACTTGGACACTGCTCAGCAGACATGTAGAGAAAATAGCAGTCCTCTCTTTGGTGATCTCTCAACAAAAATAGATGGATGGTTTATCATGTTTTTTGTTTAGTTGTGCATTCTACTAATGACATTTGCTGGTCTTCCTATAATACTGAGTCCTCTATAGTAATCCCAATTGGTATTAGAGACTGTTGCAATGTTCCCTCTCCACCTCCTTTCATCCTCTTAAAAAGGGTATTTCTTCCAATGTTTCTCAGAACCTCACGCCAATGTGCAAGACTCCTGCCTGAATGTTCTCTCATTCCACCCCTGAAGTGCTCCTAGGCTAAAAACCTGCATAACAAGTTTCAATTCAAAACAAATATTCATAGCTGAGTTATGAACCCCCAGAGGGACTGATGGTAAAGTGGATTAACTTTTTGTCTTTGGCTCCATTCCACAACAGGGCCAAAGTGGCTTGTCCAGCTATATCACGTGTGTGCACAAACACAACTTTATTTGGGAGCAGGATTTGAAATGTGTGGCTTGTGTCAATAATTTTAAAATCTCAAGTTAATGAATTGGAATGTGGATTGCAGAGAATGGAGCGTGTGGCATGGATGCTTCATTTTCTTTGGTCTATTTGGGCCACTACAGCCTGTGGATGGTTTAATCAAGAGAAATTTCCCAAAGATGGTGAACTTTCAGTACCTTCTGCTGTGATGACATCTATGTACCATCAATTAAGAGGCATGCAATGTAAATGAAAGCACAAGACTTTCCAAAAGGCTGTTTCCTATATTTCCCCAAAGAACTATTGACCACATGAATGAGTGTATTTCATGACTACTCAAAGGCTGCATTACGAGCTGTGCTACTTTCTTCTGCCAAACAATTAGAAAAAAATCTGCATGGTTGATGGCAAACAATATTGCCCAGCAGAGCTGGCCATTCCATTAGTGAGTCTGACACGCCAGGCAGCAGAACAAGTGCAAACTGAGCAGCCCCTTTCCCCATGGCCTTGCCACCATTACCTCATCTTCATCACTGTCTCTGTGCTTCAACAACACAACATTGCCTCTTCTTTTCCACCTTTCCCTGTGGCACTAGGGTACAATTCACACTTGCTTTTCTGCTTCTTTGCCAGGGCAAGGAAAGCCCAGCTGCATAAAACATCTGGCATTTCATGTTTAGCATTTCCTTGCAAAGCACTAGTCCCCTGCCAATGGGCTTTTTTTTGCAGCTGTGCTGCCTCACTCCAAGGACTGCAGTGGCTTAGGGGTTAAGATGCTGAATTTGACGACTGCAAGATTGGCAGGTCAGCAGTTCAAGACCTGAGTTCTGCATGATGGTGTGAGCTCCTGTCTCTGTCCCAGTTCTTGCCAACCTAGCAATTTGAAAGCGAGAAATTGCAAGTAGATACTGGTAAATAGGTACCACTTTGGTAGGAAGGTAAACAGCGTTCCATGTCTAGTCATGCCTGTCACACACAGAAAGGTCTGCAGACACAGACAGTGTTGGCTCTTTGGCTATAAACAGAGCTGAGCACTGAAAACTAGAGTAGGATACGAATGGCTTTCGAGCAAGGACAACCTACCTTTACCTTTACCTGCCTCATTCCAGTGCTGGTGAGCACAAAGGAAGGTATGCTAGCTCTGTGGCTGGTGTTTTTTCAGAGACATGTAGCGAACAAGCAGACTGTGTATGGCTTTTTTTTTTTGGTATGCATCTATGTATATGTGCTCATTCCCAGTGGTGGAGGGGACACAGCAGTTCAGGTTTACCATAAAGCATTATTTTGCCCTCATTTGTTAGGAGGTACATCTCTACCTGGAAATCTCCTTCCGAAACAGAATACATTTGTTCCAAATAATGCAATATTTTCCCGTTGGCCAATCCCAGTTCCTGTTCCACATTTCACAGGCAAGAATATTCCCACCACTATGTTCTGAACAGCAGCCATTTGCTGAATATCTTTGGAGTTGCCTTTTCAGTGTGAGAGGACTGTTTTCTGTTAGGTAAGGACTGTTCTCCTGCTATGAAAGAATGGGCCTGGGATTCCTCCAACCCCTGTCAAGCAACAGTGAAGCAGATACTTGCCAGTTATTAAATATGGGGTTTTCTCCCTCAATAGTCAAGGTAATCTGAACTTAAAGGCTGTGACCAAGACATTTGGATAGACATTCTTTGCCTTCCCCTTAGGGAAGTGCCTTTCGCCATTCCTAATTTCTTAACGAAGTATTTAAATAGACCCCATTACGAGGTGTAACTAAATCATACATATCCAGAGAAGAAATAAGTTGAAATATACTAATATAGGCTTAAATATTGTTTTCATTGCCTTGACTCCATTCTATACAGTCATGAGATTTGTAGTTTGCCACATACTCAGAATTCTTCACTAGGGAGTACCACTGCTCTAATTAAGGTAAGTACATTCACCAGATTACAAACCCCAGCATTCTGTAGGTGGAATCCTGACAGTAAAAGTGTTATTGAACTGCTATAGCTGTGTGGTGTAAATGCACCTTGAAGTCAAAACTAGACATGACATCATTGTGTGAATGCAGTTGACACATCTCAGTGCTGAAGTTTGGCAGATTCATCTCTTTCACTTTAGAATTTCTCATTATAGGATTTTCAAAGTACTGTATGTGGTATTTAGAAGTCGATTACCATTGCCTTCCTCTCTGTACTACTAAGAAAAGACAGCTTGAGAGTCACTGCTATTGTTTATGAAACATCCTCAGCTATCATCTAATAATGCTGGTGCCCAATAACTATCCTTTTGAAATTTCTCTCATGATCACCTTGGGAATTATCACGGTTTTCTGCTGATGTGACTGTTATTATCTACATGGAGGTGTCTTAATGTGGTGTTTAGATTTTAATTTCTACACTTTGGATAACTCTTTTATGCAGTGGTGGGCTCAATTTTTTTTTACTACCACACTGTGGGTGTGGTATGATGGGCGTGGCCAAGGGGAAAGCCTTACTTTATTTCAAAACTTAGATGGGTGGGACCATCCAGAATTTCTGCTACTGGTTCTGGTGAACTGGTGCGAACCTGCTGATGTCCACCACTGCTTTTATGTTTCCAGACTCAGAATGGCTTCTAGTCTCCTGATGGAATTGTTCTTAGCGTTTCTTTTCTTTTTGACACATTCAGATCTTCTAAGTAGATTATAATGTATATCAAAAATGAATATTTGAAATTACCATTAAGGCAGGGAACAGAATAACATGTAAAAGCAGGCCTGCAATTGAACATTACAATGACGAAACCAGGACTTCATCAGAATTGCATAACTATGTTGAAATTGCTGTTGTTAAAGATTTTGTGTCCCGTGATTCAGTAATCGATCCAAATGGAGACTGCAGCAAAGAAAGCAGAAGTCTGAGACTTGGAGGGGCAGCAATGAAAGAACTAGAAAATATCCTCAACTGTAATGATGTGTGAAGGTGAAGATATTTATATCTTCTGATATAAATATCTTCTGATATTCTGGTTTGTTAGCACATTATTACATATAGGGCAGTTTGTTTGAGAAAGTTTGTATCTGTATGTTGCCCCATATAACTTATTGATATTCAAAGCCAACCACATATTACGACCTGCCGTGACAAGTGTATGTGTTCTGTGGGGTACCCAAAGAGATTCCCTCCCCCCTCCAACCAAACGTTCCATTAGATGTGGCCCTCCCATTAAGAGTAGGGAGGCAGTCACCTTAGAGACCAGATGGCGGCAGAGAGAGACAGTTTCTGCTTATTGGCCTGCTGAACCACCTTGAACCTTGCCTGCTGCCTTCTGAATGTGGTGGAGGAATGCTGTCCCATTACCAACATTGAAGGAAAAACCAGGTGTCAGTCTAGTTAGCTTGTGCATATGGATGGAGAGGAAATGCATGATGGGGTTGGCTCTATATGTAGGGGTTTGGAATCCTGTGCCTGCCCTTAGAATCCCTTCCTTTACAGTATGTGGTCTAAAAGGAGCCGAACTGATGGGTTATTCCTGGCAGGCAGGAATATATGATCACCTAGCTATGTATTTACCTAATGTTATGTATTAAACCAGGGGTTCCCAACCTATGGCCCACGGCCAGGACTCAGCCCTCAATCCCATCCCATCTGGCCTGTCACTGCCTCTGCCGCACCCAGAAGTGGAAGCAGGTGCATTTACATCATCCATACAACACACTCACACATGCACAAATGTGCCCATGACTGTTGTAAATGTGGGTGTAAATGCATGCGTAAATGCTCCTGCTTCCATTTCCAGGGTAGGTGGTCCAGCCCGCTCAGCTGTCCGGGGGGGGGGGGGGGCGGCATGGTCAGGCCGACAGTGAAAAAAGGTTGGCCACCCCTGCATTAAACTATAGTATACAACATGTGTAGCAGATTTTGGAAAAGTTGTATTTTTAAAAAACACAGTTCTCAGAATTTCTAAGAAAGCATGGCCAGTTTAAGAATCATGGGAAAGAATTCATACTAATATTTGACACTAATGTCAATGTTTGTTTGATTGCCCACTTTCCCAGGCTGTAAGAGAAACTATCACACATATTTGTCTAATCTGTAGATAACTGGATGTGTGCACTTTGGGTATAATTTAAAACATTGATTTTAGATGTTTACATTTAATTCTGCCATTTCTGGTCAGAAGTCCAGTTGAGAAAGGAAGAGGGTTGGGCATTGGGTTAGCACAGGGGTGCCCATACTATGGCCCGTGGGCTGGATCTGGGCCCCAATGCCAATCAATCCAGCCCACACCGCCCTCGTCGTGCCCTGAAGCGGAAATAAAACACGACCGTATGGGTGTGTTTTACTTCTACTTCCAGGAGCGACAAGGGTGGCATGGGCTGGATGAATTGGTGTCAGGGGCTGGATCCAGCCCACTGGCTGTAGTTTGGGCACCCCTGGCTTAAGCATAGAAAATGACAGCTTAAAATCTATCTCATCCTGTTGCAAAACAAATTGCAAGGCATGTCTTACTTCCACTTTTGGTGGGAGAAACCACGTGACCGGCCCACTGAACCACGTGACTGGCCCACGGCCCAAAAAGTTGGGCACCCCTAGGTTAGTACCTTGGCCCTGCAGAACTTTATTGCTGAAGAAACATCAAGGAGACTCATTGCCCAATATGGTGTAGTGGTGGAGACAGGTGCCGCACAGCGTGAGAAGGAACTACTATTACACTTACTATTTATAATTCCTTTGGAGGTGAGTGGAGTGATCAACAAATGAATAATAAAAATGAACCCACTTCTGAATATTGACTTTTGATTTACTGCTGTTCTACAAATAGATGATAGCTTTAAAATATTTAATGTCTGTATTCACAGCAACGGTAGAGCATTGTCAGATGGAAATCATACCAATGCTGTTTCTTTAAAATCACCCTCTTAGTTTATGTTTTGAAAGACACAATACATGTTAACAGCTGATCATGAAATATGGCACACCAAAAGCTGAGTTAGCTTGTAAACTAATTGTGAATGTTTAATAATTAGGAATACAAACTATAGCCTCTCAGAGAAAGAAATCCTGATACACAGGGTCAGACTTTTGCCTGATAGTCCAGTTCTTTTCCATCCCTGTTAAAACATAAGCAGATGTCCCTCAGATCACATCAAAGCAAAATGGAAAAAACGTATGTTGCACTTTGCAATTAGAAATAACAGTACAGTTGTCTGAGTGAGAAAACATAAGATACTGGATTCCCCAGTCCTGTGGTCAGGCACCTTCACTAACCTTTGTGTTTCCTGTATTTGTTGACCTCTGCCCTCATAACTTCTCGCTGCCTGTCACTGCAAATCATCCATTTCATTTGGTTCTTAGTTTCTGTCATATATTCTCTGTTTTCAGTCAAATGGTTCTGAAGTAAATGAAATCGACTTTGATGAGTAGCCAGTGACAGCAGAGACTTCTGGGAAAATGGGAAAGGGTAGCAGTTTGTTGCTATCCCCAAGACAGAATATCATGTGTTGCTATACTCTGAACTTTTTCTTAGTGATAAGGTTGCCTGTTGGTTTAAATCATTGTTTCTGATCTTGTTCAAAGACACTGAGAAATTATTGCTCCTAGCGACCTTCTGCAAAGTAAAAGTTGATGCTGGATTCTCTTAGCAAGAAAAAAAATGTCCTTCCAAAATTTAATACATCACACACAGTTCATGTCATTATCTACTTTATAATTGGGGACATTCTTTCCCAGATACTGGCAACTTTACTTAGCCATTTGATAAAATGATGCTGTGCCTGGTAGGTACAGAACAGTATACAGTAATACCCCGTATAATGCGAGTACCCAATAGCGTGAAAACCGAATAACGCGACAAGATTTTTGGGAAAATCTTGTATCGAATAACGCGATTTTCACGTTATTCAAAACAAGCGTATGCGTGGGGGGGCAGTTGGATTGGGTAGAACATCTACCCAAACCAACCCACCCCCCAGCGCCCGCCCCCACGATGTTTGGAAAGGGTACGGGGATCCTTACCCTTTCGAAACTTCGAGTTGCGAAAGGGTAAAGATCCTTACACTTTCGCAACTTCGAGCGTGCTTGTGCGTGTCGTTCGGGGTTAGGGCAGGAGATGGGAAAGACCCCCGTCTCCTGCCCTAACCCCGAACGACATGCGCGTGCACGCTCGAAGTTGCAAAAGTGTAAGGATCTTTACCCTTTTGCAACCTCGGGCGGCTTGGAGGCTTGCGCAGCGCGGCGGCGGTGATGGGAGGATGCGGGAAGGTCCCTCACATCCTCCCATCACCACCGCCGCGCCGCGCAAGCCTCCAAGCCGCCCGAGATTGCAAAAGGGTAAAGATCCTTGCACTTTCAGAACTTCAGGTGTGCGCACGCAGCGCGGCGCCGGTGAGGGGAGGATATGAGGGACCTTACCGCATCCTCCCATCACTGCCGCCGCGCCACACAAGCCTCCAAGCCGCCCGACTTTGCAAAAGGGTAAAGATCCTTACACTTTCGGAACTTCAGGCGTGCGCGCGCGGTGCGGCGCGGTGAGGGGAGGATGCGAGAGACCTTACTGCATCCTCCCGTCACCGCTGCCGCACCGTGCAAGCCTCCAAGCCGCCCGAGGTTGCAAAAGGGTAAAGATCCTTACACTTTCGGAACTTCGAGCGTGCGCGCGCGTGTCGTTCGGGATTAGGGCAGGGGATGGGGGTCTTTCCCGTACCTTGCCCTAACCCCGAACGACGCGCAATCGTGTGCCTACCGGGGGGGGGGGATGCCAAGCCTTGCCTTGGCGTGGTTTGTCCCTGACGTCAGGGCTTTTTTTTAGCATTGTTCGATCAATGTATCGAACAATGTGAAAAACCGAACAACGTCATGACTTGTGGAGCCATGTCATCACGTTGTTCGGGGTTCTATTGTACTGTATAGCCCCTTCCAATGATTTCCTACTTATCATGCCAAACTTTTACATGATGAAATATTTTCCCGAGTGAAGGATACCTCCAAACCTTTCATTCCTTGAGTTCTCCAGACGGAATGTGTTTAAATTGCTTCTGTTGCAGAATAATGTGCTAAATCTTGGGAACAGATGGTCTGTAATAGAAACAGTTATTTGCACCAACATTTGTTTATTTTCTGTGTTTCTGGAGAGTTATAGATTTTGAGTTCTTGTGCACATGTAAATAGGATGCTTTCATCAATGGTTTACTAGCCTGGCTCATTTCACTTCATATTTCTTGCTCTCTGAAGTAGCTTCATGATGCTATAAAACAGATCCTAAATCTGTTTTCCTAGCCTCCATTAGTTCAAGATAAAGGAAACATTTTGCAGAAATTTGTGATACACTCCAATAGGACCAGACTTCATTAGAAAAGGGATTGCAGTGCCTTAGTGGTTAAGATGCTGAACTTGATGACTGGAAGATTGGCAGGTCAACAGTTCAAGATCCAAGTCTGCACAACAGAGTGAGCTCCTATCTCTGTCCCAGCTCCTGCCAACCTAGCAGTTCGAAAGCAAGAGATTGTCAACATGGCCATTACAAAAATGTAATTTCTCCAAAGCTGGTTCTAGATCTGAACCATGATGCAGGGAAAACTTTGCCTCTACCCACTGCCCTGATCCTCCTCCTTTCCATGTCAGCCATGTGTCCCTGTTGCTCTTGGACATAGTATCAGGCAAGTAGCAGCTGAGGCAAAAGGAGAGATTAAGGACAACAATATATTACATTCCCTCTTGTTACTTGAATTGGACCTGATCTGGAGCTGCTCCCCACTACAGCTTAACAAACAAGTATTAAGAGTGCAAGGACCACTTGGATTTTCATTGTTGAATCTAGTTTGGACTCCATTCTACAAAATAAATAAATAAATCTTCCAAGAGCGGTAGATTCTCCCAAGACTAGAGGCAGCTGCAGGCAGCACACCAGAACATAAAATCAGCAAACAAGGACAAATGTTAAGATAGCCTTCAGACGAAACAACAAAGCTGTCCACAGTTAGATCAAGGCCAAGGGTGAAATAACTTGAATCCCATGCCATTGAGCTGATAAAGCTGGGATCAGAGGGATCAGAGTACCCTTAGCAGGTTAGGGTTAGTCAAATATCAGATAAATACAAAACAGCTTTCTGGTCCTAGGTGGTTTTTTAAGTAGTAAAGTCAGCTAAATACACAGAAGTCTTGAATGGGCTTGCCCTGGTCTTTATTACTCTGCATATATGATAAGCTCTGGATCATGGTGGTGGATGATAAAAAATACTGAAAGGGTTGTGGAAGGGATCAGGAAAGCATTGCATTCAAATCTTGTGTTTCTTGTTCTTAGTGTCCCACATTTTCAAGCTCTGTGCTAAAGATGCAGTTACTGAAGAAAGTGTGATGGTTAGGATCCTCTGAACCTCTTTTGTCGGATACTTTTGCCATCTGTTAAAATGTTGATATTTATCTAAGAACTTATAGGATGCCTATGTTTCTGATACTTGAGTAGGCTAGCCATTGTTATGGATTTGACTCATTATATTTGATAAAGCCTGTGCCAGATACCAAAATGTTGTGATATGTTTATTACATATGCATTGAAGAAGATATTAGAAAGGTCCTATGGATTGTGGTTGACCACATATTACCTGTTTCTATTAAATCTAGATGTCAGGGCATCACCACAGGATACCTATATGTCATAATATACAAAATGTATTTTTAAAGTTGGAATTAGATTGTAAACAGTTGCATTCCAGCTAGAATTCTACACTTTCTAGAAGCAATCAGGAGAAAGGAACATATTGGAAATAAGAGACAACTTGCATTGTGTTGCAAGTCTCTAGTTTTCTTTCAATCTTCACATGGGAGTCCATGAGGTTTTTTTGGGATCTTAACGTAGGTATACAATAAAGCCACTTTTGTCTGCCTGAATGTCAGATAAAAATATTGATGGACTTGAAATAGCACTGAAATAACACTGAAACCACATGAATGTACTATATTGTTTTAAAAAATTACCCTGAAGCTAAAGAGCCAAGTATTGCTGTAGCTGAAAGCAATGATACACCCATATTCAAAAAATTACTAAGACTGAAGAAAGCTATAAGGAAGTGTTTTTCACAAAGACAATATATTTCTTATTTAATGTATTGATGTTTTCAGATGTAATGATGTGTGCATATAAATAATGAATGGCAAACATGTGCTCCACCAGAATAAATATTTCTAGACAGTAATTCCCTTCATCCTTCACAGGCCAAAGCTGATGGGAATTACTATCCCCTAATATTTTAAAGACCAAAGACTTCTTAGTTTGTGTCAGTGGTTTCACAGAGTTTAGAAGAAGAAAACTTTACAACAATGTGTTTTTTTTAGTTCTGTTAAAATTACCAATAATTTCCATGCATCTCAGAAAACAAAACAAAACAAAAAAATAAACAAAATAAAGTAAAATAAAAATAAAAAACACAGTAGCACTTTAAAGACTGACTGCTATATTTTCACTGTTAGCTTTCGTGGATCAAGTCCACTTCATCAGACAAGGAATGAATTCCTTGTCTGATGAAGTGGACTTGATCCACGAAAGCTAACAGTGAAAATACAGCAGTTAGTCTTTAAAGTGCTACTGTGTTTTTTATTTTTATTTTATTTTGTTTATTTTGTTTTGTTTTGTTTTGTTTTCTGAGATGCCTGAACCACAGACTAACATGGCTACTATTCCAATAGTTTCCATGTAATTCTTTAAAACTGGGTCAAAACAAAACATATACATTAATTCAAAAGGCCACTTTGTTTTGATACTATTTTTTAATAATCGTTTTAAAAGGACTATTTTTCCTAGCCCAAATTAGGAAACAAAAACTAAACTTTTGTTGTTGTTGTTCAGTTGCACAGTTGATTCTGATCCTTTGTGACCCCATGACCATTGCCCGCCAGGCACCTCTGTCCTTCACCATCTTCCTCAACCCGCCTAGCTCTATGTCCATTGTATCTACAATACCATCAATCTCATTTTGGGCCGCCCCCTTCTTCTTTTGCCTCCCTCCTTTCCCAGCATCAAGGCTTTCTCAAGTGAATCCTTTCTTCTCATTTGATGTCCAAAGTAAGAAGCAATCAGAGTTGATTCCTTCTAAGATCAAACTATTTGTTCTCCTTGCTGTCCAGGGTGCTCTCAAAACTCTCCTCCAACACCACATCTCAAAGGCATCTAATCTTCTGCGCTCACCTTTCCTAATGGTCTAGCTCTCACAACCATACATTACCACCAGCTTCATTTTGGCAGTTTCTCATTTGGCCATGACAAGGATAAAGAAGATAGGCTCCAAGACAGGAAAGTCTATTATCTTCCAAGTCATTTTCACCATGGACTACAGTAACTTTCCATAAATATACATAGTCCAGAAAAGAGCAAAGGTTGGGAAGCAAAGCTGGTTTGGAGAGAATCGGACATCAGAATCCAGGCTCCCCACAAACAACTACTGTTTCTATTCCTACTTTCAAACCTGAGAACCATCACCTGATGCATATGACTTATCATCATGTTCATATTCATAATCAAGGAATGTTATGTTGGAAATGTAAGATTGGAAAAAGTGGTGAGGAAAAGATAGATTATATCATGCAGGCATGTTTTAGTGTGCATTCTGGAATCCTTGATAGAAACATAGCTATCTGCATGTGTGTGCAGTGTCTAGCTAGTCAATTCATACATATTACATGTTTCAGCCTACACTGCTAAAATTCCATGAGTTGCCAAAAAAGTCAGATCAACTTACTTTTCTACACTCTGTGAGCAATGCACCCATGCATGTCTATTAAAGAAATATTTGAAGAGGCTCACAGAAAATAGATTAAACAGTGCCAGTAATTACATTTAGAAGCCATAAATACAATATATATTTAAGACCTTTTGAAGCCTGAAAAGAGGGTAGGGGAATAATTAAGAGGGAAGGACAGAAAACTTACTCCAAAATAACTAATATAGCAGAAAAAAAGAGGGGAGGGTGAAGGAGAAAATAATAATCAATTATCTAATGAAAAGTGGAGACACAGAAATTGAAGTACAGTACCTGTATAATTATAGCCAGCATTGCTTTCACGTTGCATAATTTATATGTCTATATCTGTGTTTTTGTGTCCATAAATACATATACTGTATACCTATATTTTCTTTATCATTTGCATGGAAGATGACACAGGTATTCACTGTGATATATTTTGAGATTCTTCATAATATGCAATTACTTCACACTAAACAGCCCAGGATAAACTCCCTAATTTAGCAGGCTTACATATGGACCTAGAAATTTAGTGCAAGGGCTAGCCTTTGCACAAGACTCTACCAGTGAGCTTTACAACCTACACAGATTCATACTAAATATACAAGTCATTGTTTTAAATTACATTTCAGTATACCTCTTTGATGAGGGGACCCATAGTCCAAGCAGGGGAATACCACAAAATGCAGAGAGGAAGACCGGATCCCTTATATTCAAACCACAAGCTTCACGTAAAAACTTTCTTCCAGCAAGTGAGGTTATCTTTCCTGACTCATTCAATCTTTAGAACAAACCTTGCAAACAAGATTTACAGAGACACTGCTCAACTGGAGTAAATGTAACACTTTCTGGTTCTTTCTATCTATCCAGCTTAAATGAGTATTGCAAGCACAGACTTCACAAAATGTTTGGATGATCCAACTTGTACAGCTTTAGTTCTTTTCACCAGCACCAAGGCAGGAGTTGCTTAAAGAATTAAATAATTTAAATGTCTCTTTGAAACCAAATGAGAACAGTGTCCAAGCTATATTTATCAACCAAAGTAGAACATCCACAACATGGAGTAATCAGTGCCACATGTACAGTTTCTAAAACCCTAGGTCAGTGATGGTGAACATTGGCACCTCAGGTGTTCTTGGACTTCAATTACCAGAAGCCCAAGTCAGTACTTCTGCTGATCAGGGCTTCTGGAAATTGAAGTTCAAGAAAGTTAGCCATCACTGCCTTAAGTAACAAGAGTCTTATCCTACTTCATGGGAACAGTAGCTTCTGCCTCTCCAGCTCTTTGTAAATCCCGAATCACAGTCCCTTCCCAAGATCTCCCCACCCATTGAACTGAACAAAAAAGGTCTATAAGGATTACATTAACATCTTCTTTCATTTTAACATTAACGATTAGAGACTGTGTAATTTTATTTCTTGAGGCCACTAAGAATTATACGTTTAATACACTGCAAAGTGTTTTCTTCAAAGAAACAAATGTTAACCCAATGAGTGTTGTGGACCAGGGGTTCAGCATGGGTCTCCATCCTCCTAGTCCAACTTTTCCACTATCACACTTATCTGGCCTTATGTGTACAACCTTGATCAGGTATTCCAAACAATTAAGCAAAACAAATCCATACATATAAAGTTGTTAAAACAAATGCAATGGGAATTGTATGTAGAGGCAGCATGATCATGAGGAAAAACATACTGCCCTTGATGGAACAAATAGCCCCATATTTCCTACATCCTCATAACATCAAAGACACTTTTGATAACTCTCAGCTAATGATTCAGAGCATCTTCTTAAGCACCTATCAGTTGGGAATGATTTCATTTGAACCAGTTTCATTATTTTAAATCCTGGTTTTATGATCTGGAAATCAAAGCAATCACACTTATATACTGTCCCATAGCGCATAGTGCACTCTCTGGGCAGTTCACAAGTTAATTAGCATTTTGCCCCCAAACATGCTAGATACTCATTTTACTGACCTCAGAAGGATGGAAGGCTGAGTTAACCTTGAGCCCTGTTCTGGATCAAAATCACAACCTTTTGGTTGCAGTACAGCAGTTTAACCACTGTGCCACCAGGGTAATTGTGGAAGTGGTAAGAAGCTGCACACACATCTTCAGGGGTATTTTTATCATTTCCTTACAAATGTGGCCCACTGGCCCACTTGAAACTACACAGTCAAACAGAACTTCCTCCAAATGGGAATATTTGGATTGCAATGCCCATTCAGCACATTGACTTATTTATTTCTTAGATTTATATGCTGCCCTCCTCGCAACAGTGACCCAGGGACTTGGGGAATCTGGGAACTGCAACCCAAGAAAGTGACTTTCCCAAACTCTGTCTCCAAGCAAATTGACAGTGCCAGCTCCCATTGGGCTGCTGGGCAGAGCAGCGGGGTAAACTCTGTCCTGGGGGGAGGGAGGAAGCACTCCCATTGGGCTGCTGGGCAGAGGGTTGGGGCGAACGCTGTGTTGGAAAGAGAGTGCTCCCATTGGGCTGCTGGGGAGGGGGGGCAAGGCATACTCTGTGCTGGGGTGATGGCATGCATGCCAACAGAGGGCATGCCAACAGAGAGTTACCCATTTGGCACGTGTGCCATAGATTTGCTGCCATTGAACTATAGCATCCTCTCCTTTTCATAAACAGCTAACCCTACTGGGCTGAAGGTATTATCTGCTCTCAGTGTTTATGCCCTGTTTTAAGTGTCTTAATTTGGACTTTCTGTCTCCTGCTAGTAATTTAGAGTCTGGAGAGCTACAGTGCTTGCTTCTTCCTCACCCAGCATTTAACATCACTTATTTCTCTCCCTTCCATCATTAATTCAAAGACTAATAGCATTCTTCCAAGAATTAAATGTATGGGGGTTATTTTTTTTTACTACAGTTGTAATTACTGCTGACTGACTGGATAGCTCAGTAGCTTCTTTTGTCTATCTGCAGAGCCAGAGCTTAGGAGTTTGATTCCCCACTGTGCCTTCTGGGAGAAGAGCCATCCTGTGTAGTTATGGGCAAGCTGTACAGACCCAGGGCTAATTGAGAAGATGGAAATGGTAATTCATTTCTGAGTATTCTCTAGCTACAAACCCTGGAAAAGGTCACCAGAAGTCAGAATTGACTTGATGGCACATTTTGTTGTTACGTTTGTAGCAAGAACAAGAGACTTAAAAGAGAATGCCATTTTTTTCTTGTTCCCATAGGGAATGGTTTGTCAGACATTCAGCCTAATATAGTGGCTGATGGTATATAACACTCTTTTGCTTCACCAGGCATTTTATATAGGGACATTAAAATTGATTTTCTACATCTTGGTAGAAATAAAAAAGTGTATTACATGCCCTATTGCCCAAAAGTGTATAAGCATAGAGCAAAGGTCGCAGTGACAGAGGTTTCTATGGTATCTGGAGGCCTGAGTTACTGAACTGTAGAAGCAGAAAGACAGATTTATAGAGACATCTAATCAAGGTATTGTGGAATGAACATACCTCATGACTGCCTGCTGAAATCATCTGTCTTAGAAGGTCACTCCTAATAGGAGCGAGAACGAGAAAGAATTAGAGAGAGACAGAAAGAGAGGAACAAGGGACAATTTGCATTAGGATGGTGTTTGTTTTAGTGGAGGCAAAGGAGTACATTAAAGAACAGCCATCCCTTGAAATGCAAAGTAGAAAGCTGAAATGTTGACAAATGGAACTCAAATCAGGTAAAAGAAGTCCAGGGTAAAACTGGTGGGATATAGAAAACAGGATACTTGAAACACAGCCTAATACCTATAGGCAAAAATTCTGTTGTGCTACATTATGCCATGCAAGTGTGATGGTGCCACTAGATGCAGCTTTTTAAATCTATCTATCCCCCAGTCAAATTTTGGGGTTTACTAAGGGTCTGTTTCATTCTGGGAATGCCTTCAAAAGCTGCAGAATGAGAGGAAATTGCTGCTGGTGGTCCTACAGATTTTTGGGCACTAAAGAATTTCTTCTCCAATTCTGCAGCTCCCAAAGTATTTCCCAGGATGAAAGGGATCCTAGATAATCCTCAGAAACTAGTGGTGTGTGTGTGTGTGTGTGTGTGTGTGTGTGTGTGTGTGTGTGTGTGTGTGTGTGTGTGTGTGTGTGTGTGTGTGTGATGACAACATCATAGTTGTGCAGCATATAGTTGTGCAACAGGATTCTGGCCAATTAAAAAAAATTGTGAGGCAGCTACCTTAGGCAACAGATTTTTTGGGGAAAAACTTAGTTACTTAAATAGTATGAATTCCCTCATTCTTCCCCTTTTTTAAAAAAATTGAGTTTTATAGGTTCACAGCAAAAGGTGAGACAGATTTCAGGCTTAGAAGTACAGTATAAGGAAGTTCTCCAAGAATTCCTCTATAGACCAGCCAAATGATCAGTCAGACAATAGTAAATGAAATGTTTGCTTACAAAGATTGAGTTTTAAATCTTGGTATGAAGGAATTGTATTGTTAGTGATGAAAAGAAGAATCATCTAGTCTAATAAATGGTAAAAAAAGATGTTTTCCATGCTCTATTACATGGCTGAGGAGGGACTTCCACATCATGCCACCTCCCCCCCCCCCCGGGCAAGAGTAGGAAGGAGGTGGCAACCAAGATCCCAACTGCCATTTACATGGCAGAGGCCCAGGGGGAGCTACATTTGATCCATTGTTATATGATTCTCACAACTTTTCTAGATACTCTGGGCACCCAGCAATAGCCGGAGGGGAGAGAGAAATCTATTATTGATTTAGAAAAATGCATTAATTTTTTTTGTGCTGTGTTGTTTTGCTGATTGTAAGTCGCCCTGAGTTGCCATGGCGAGTGGGCGGCAATATAAATCTAAATAAATAAATAAATAAATATTGACCTCAAAAGAATAATCAGCTGCAAATGAGAGAAGAGAAAAATTTACCTCATAGTGAAGATTTAGAAGAAGCAAGCAAACAAGTTAGAAGAAAAAGAACCTCCCTAGGAAGACTAACTTGTTTGCTTGCTTCTTCTAAATCTTCACTATGAGGTAAATTTTTCTCTTCTCTCATTTGCAGCTGATTATTCTTTTGAGGTCAATATTTATTTATTTATTTATTTATTTATTTAGATCATGTGACCAACTATAAGCGTTTTTAGCCGTGCATAACATGCTGAGTTGCTATATACAGTAGCTCAATATTTTTTTACTGTCAAGTAAGAGCAGAAGAGATTGAGATTTTTTTTTGCCTCAATGTCAAAATGCCTTGACTAAAATCCTACTGTTATCCATGTAAAATTTGCTGAGGTTAATTGCAGCTAATTGAAATGATGCTGGAGCACATCTATGTTGTGCAACTAGCAGCATGACCAAGACATGTTTCAGCACTTCATCAATTAGCTGCATTTAGCTTCAGCAAGTTACACAAGCCATTTGCAAACACCAATAGCATTCTGATAATTTTCTCAGTTTGGGGGCTATAGAAACTCCAGTAAATGAATGGGTCCCATGCTACGAAATGCCCTGACAACTAGATGTTAAAGTCAGGAGAGAAATAAATGTTTTGGATGCATTTTGGTGATGCATAAATAGGCAATGTAGGTGAAGACCTTCTACTCTAGATTTTTATAATGATATTTAGGTCAGTTGGCTTGTACTGTACCTGATATAATATACAACTCTTCATAGCTTTTGTAATGCAAAATATTTTTAAAGAATAAGGTAGGAAATAGTTATATATCTGTATGTCCATTCCTGTAGGTATGGTAATCTGAGTGAAAAATCACTGATTGAAATGAGAATGCCTGGTTGCATTATTTATATCTAAGCCTGGTCAGCTGCTGTGTAAGTAGAAATGATGCCACAAATCTTGTGAAAAACTGGTGTAGTACTAACCTTATCAGTTGTCAGGGAGAACACAATTGATTTGATTTTCATTTGTCCAAAAACAAATACATAAATGAGCAACTATCTGTGAATAGGACAACCAATTGTCCATATTCATCACTGATGATTTCCTATTACTTTCTTATGATTCAGCATTGCTCCTATTACATTATTTACCCCCATTGCCCCAGACAATGGACATTGTAGAGGAAAGTAACATCAGAGGTCTACATTTCTTTCATAATGGCCTGGACCAGAGGTGGAAAGCCTTTTTATGTTGGAAGGCTGCATTAATTTATATATAATCAAATAGGGCCACATTCAAGAAATTTCCATCAGATATGCTTAAAATGTATATTATTTTATATAAAAAATCTTACTATATACTTAATAATTTCAGAAAATTAAAACCATTTGTTAATTTTAAAGGTACTAAAATAAAATAAAAGATGAACAAAAATGTATTAATAAAAATAAAAGGATTTGCTCTGTAAAATTTGGATTTAGTCAATAGGCTACACTCCTGCCAACCTAGCAGTTCAAAAGCAAGAAATTGCATATAGATAAATAGGGACCACTGTGGTGGGAAGGTAAACATCATTCCTTGCACTTTGGTGTTGAGGCATGCCTGCCACATGTCCACGGTAACATCTACAGATACAGACAGCATTGCCTCTTTGGCTATAAACAGAGATGAGCACTGAACCCTAGAGTTGGATATGACTGGCTTTCAAGCAAGGGTAACCTTTACCTTTATCCTTTAAGGACCTAGAAGGCCACATGGAAACAGCATTAGAAGCATTGTGAAGAAATAATGTCACCACCAAAGTATATCTGCACACGCGTGCGCACACACACACACAAAATAAAGAAAACAAAGAATAGCAAAATAAAATCATCTTTCAAAGATGGTAAAGCCCTTACTTAGCATTCAGATTCTGCTTGCCATATAAATATAGTAGTAGGAAAGATTCCTATCTAAAAACCTGGGCAGTCACTAATGGATCCTTACTCCCCAAGCCTTCTATGGCTAGTTAACATCAGGGTATGGTGGCCACATCCCTGACAGGCTTGCTACAAAAAGCAACGGGTACAGCTTTCCTACTCAGCACTTCTCATGGGAACCAGGCGTTGTTCCTCTATCCTCTTCCCTGCATGGGAAAGAAAGAGAAGTAATCAATTCCAGACAGCTGCTGAATGTGATCTCTGGGGCTTTTGGCTAAGAGGCAGCAGGATAACCCTCCTTCTATTTCTCTTTGTAGAGAAGATGACAGATCTACTCTCAGACAGTGATCCCAGGAGATTCCTGGGATACCTAAAAGGCAGTGGGGCTGCTCCTGATTCTATATTTTTAATTGGAAAAGTGGTAGTAATAGGTTACTACCAATCTCTGCCTGAAGATAGGAGGAAGGTCTGGCCCATTGATAAGCCCTATGGGAGTTCTTGTACAAGAATAAGAGAATCCCTATCGTTATCTCTAGCCAACCACTTCTGTGAATTCTCTACTTAGAAAACCATGAAAAGGGTTACCATTAGTCATAATTTACTTGATAGCACACAATTATTAATATTATAATAAAGATAAATATATAATTAATATTAATAATTGTAATAATATAATAATGATAATAATAAATAATATATATTAATAATTAATAATACAACATATATTTTTACCAGGTGAGGTAACCATTAACTATCTTCATTTGTGGGGGCATAGATTGCATGCACATGAATTGCTGCATCGATTGTATTTCTCCATATCCCTTGAAAAAACGTCTTGTATCCAAGTAGCCCCATTTTACTTAATTATTCTTTGGTCTTTCTACTTCACTTCAAAATCTATTAAGTGACTTCCAGATGGTCCAGCCAGAATCTTGTGCTTGTGGGAGACACTCTTTCACAATCATTCATTCAACAAGATGTAATAGTTTTGCTCTCCATAGGTTCAGCCTGGGCTCTTCTCAATTAATATTTAGAGCTTGAGATTTTCATTTTTCTTGATTTTAGCCATCATCTGGGATTGGTATCCATGAAGTGGAAGGGCTTGTGCTTTATTAGCTTACTTCATTCATTATTTACTAGCACTTCTTGACATTCTTCTGGAGGGGAAGTGCCAGCCAAATAACAGATTTTTTTCAGTGGGAATAGGTTTCAGGCATCTAGCAATAATCCTGCATCATGCATTAAGTGCTATATCCATTTATTTGGCATGTGCTGATTTATACTATAAAGCACTGGCAGATTCTAATGTGGAATAGCACAGGGGCAAAACTGTTGTTCTTATTGTTTGTGGGTGTGCACTGTAGTCGGATCCAGCCGGTTTCCAACGTACTGTATATCATTTCTGGTGGCAACTTTCTGTTTGGTTTTGAGGTTTCTGCCCATTATGAACCCCACTGACCTCGCTGGCTGGAAGATTGGAGTTCAGTTCCTGGGTACTGCATGATGGAGTGAGCTCCCATCTCTGTCCCAGCTCCTGTCAACCTAGCAGTTGGAAAGCAAGAAATTGCAAGTAAATAGGGACCATTACGGTGGGAAGTTAAACAGTGATCTGTGCACTCTGATGTTGAGGTATGCCTGCCACATGTCCACGGAAACGTCTGCAAATGCAGACATCGCTGGCTCTTTGGCTATAAATAGAGATGAGCACTAGAGTTAGATATGACTGGCTTTCAAGCAAGGGCGACGTTTACCTTTACTTTACAGCTGGCATAACTTTGTGTTTGGCTTGCACAATATGGTCATGTCTATGGCAAAACTGTTGGATGGGTTACAAAAAATAAACTTCCTATCTTGCTAAAATGTTTATCTTTAACAAGAGTAATCTTAAAATATAAATATAAAATATGAATATGCTTTTAAATGACCAATGCGAGCAAACTGTAATACATAAGGCAAAGAAAGCAGGGACACTGTGCTACATTCTTAAACCAAGACAGAGATTGTATTGTTAATGTGTTCAAGGCTACCTTTCAAGGCTCAGTCATTAAAGAGTATAGATTTTGTTAAAAAGAATATATTTTTATTAATAATTTGGAATAAAGAGCAAGTTTCATTTAATGTAGGTTAATTGCTTTTGCAAATGTCGAGTAGTTGCTGACAGCAGCAGACTGGATAATATATCACACACATTGTGCAATCCTAGTTTAATAAGAAGCTCACTGTAGGAGTAGGCTCAAGCCTCTCAGATGGTAACAGTAACAGTAACAGTAACAATAATAGCCTAGAGATGGACAAACCCCCTTTTGCTTGCTGGTTTCAGAGATCTACCATGGAAGGGATCTGCTAGCAGAGCTGCTCTCTGGCCAAGATCGACCAGCAGAAGAGCCAAAAAGGTGTCAGGGAAGGGGCACAAGGATGCTAAGTCCACATCTCTTCCAGACCAAGGACATATCTCCTATGGTGGTATAAAGTTTGGGAAGAGTGAGGACAGATTTAAATATTTCCCAGCATTCCCAGGCAGGGAGGTGTTTGGATTCATCACAGCTTCACTTGACCGAGTGTCAGCTCCCTGGCCCTTTGCCAACTTGGCTAGTTAGAAATGTGCTCATACTTTATTTATATAGCACTTGTTTTATATTGGCACATGCTAAATCATTGTGCAGTCCCTTTGGAGTGCATGCATTAAGCCTTCCTAAATGTACAGGTAAAGGTCACCCTTGCTCTTAAGCCAGTCATATCTGCTCAAGGGTATGGTGCTTATCTCTGTTTACAGCCAAAGAGCTAGAGCTGCCTGCATCTGCAGACATTTTTGTGGTCATATAGCAGGCATGACTAGACACAGGGGCACATGGAATGCTGCTACCTTCCCACAGAAGTGTTCCTTATTTATCTACTTGCAATTTCTTGCTTTCAAACTGCTAGGTTGACAGGAGCTGGGGCAGATATGGGAGCTCACTCTGTCATGCACCACTCGGGTCTTGAACTGCTGACTTGCTGACCTTCTAATCCTCAAATTCAGCATTTTAACTACTAAACCAATGCAGTCCCCATTAAGCCTTGTCATATACATAAATAGGAAAAGCACACTAGATCAGTGGTGGGCAGCAACAGGCTTGCATCCCCGAACAGGGCGGTAGCAAAGTTGGGAGGCCTTTGAGCAGGGGGGTGGCAAAATTGGGTAGCCACACCCACCTCCCTGCCCTGCCCTGTCCACCTCCTCCTCCATGTCTTCCTTATCCAAGTCTGGGCAGCCTTGCACAGCAGAGTCAATTCGTATTCAAATTTGACATCCGGTTTTGTCCCTGCAAGTGGTTCAAGGTCTCCCTTGCTCAAAAGCCAGACATATCTGACTCTAGGGTGCTGTGCTCATCTCCATTTACAGCCAAAGAGCCAGTGCTGCCTGTGTTTGCAGATGTATACATGGCCATATGGCAGGCATGACTAGATCACCCACGACATAGGCTCTGCCCACAGCATAGGCTCTACCCACGGTATAGTAGCAATTTTTTTTGCTGCTCACCACTGCCCTAGATGTTATGTTACATACATGGACATTCCTCCTCTCTCTCTTTTCAAATAAGTTGTGTGGATACCAAGCATGTAGACAATGGCATAGGTAGAAGACCTTTGGACTCCTAGCAAAGTTCACTGTCCTTTGAAGTAACTTGTCTTCTATGTTAGCAACTTTGGAATGTTTATGTAATACAGTCCTGCTCATTTTAAATAAATGACCATGACCTGTGCCCAAGTGGGTTTGGATTTTTTTCCCACACATCAACCAGAGACCACAATGGAACATAAAAAAGAATATAAGCTTCATTATACAACTTTCGGTTTGCTAAAACACCTTACCTATAAGCAGAGAAATAGGAAGTTGAATCAGACAAGGAGAAGAATGTGTGTTTTTGCAAGTATTTCTACACAACATGAAAGAAGTTGGGTTGCATTCCTGACATGCAAAGTTATACAGATTATTGGTTTTTCCTTGTGGTGGAGTTGAAGATAGAGATCAAACAAGAGTGTCGGGACAAGTATTGACTTTTAATGGTTGCTGCTCCAGAAACATTTAAAGGCATTAGCAAAACAAATAATACTTACAATTTGAGCATAAAATGATATAGCTGCCAAACCTGGATTAACCAAATGTAATTAACAAAGAAAAAGGAACCAGACAAACTAATGTAAATAATTATATTGCAATTATCTTCATATCAGCGCATTTTTCGTTGATATGGTTAATCTGTTTCAGACTTCAGGTGGGCACATATGTGATTGCATGCTGCTCCACAGATAAAAACACAAAAACTATTGGGCAGAATTTTTATTTTTCTCTCTAGTTAGTAGAATATGAGGTAGGAAAGACAACTACACAGAGAAACGTGGAAGGATCAGCTCAGTCTCATCAGCTCCCTTGGTGTTTTGCACACAAACCAGCACTTTGTATGATAAAATCACTTTAGTAGCATTTAAAGTAGGAAAAAGGCATCTTTACTTACACTTAGCATGTGTCATTACAGCTAAGAAAAAGGAGAAAAATTGAGTCTCCAGCAGGTGGGAACTCTCCAAGCTTGTTGTTTAGAGCAGGGGTTCCCAACCTATGGCCCATGAGACAGTCCCAACCCACAGCACCATTTCATGTGGCCCACGCTGCTGCCATCATACCAGGGAGTGGAAGCGGACACATTTGCATCAGCCATAAAATGCACCCGTGCATGTGTAAATGCGCATACGGCTGTCTTAAATGCGGAAGTGGTGCATTTATGACAACCATAAGTGTGCCCACTTCCGGGAGTCATGGTCCTGCCCATTCAGCTGTCAGAGGGCGTGGTCAGGCCCACAGCGTAAAAAGGTTGGGGACCTCTGGCTTAGAGGAATGTCAGAGAGAGAAGGGACTGCCAATAAAAACAAAGAAAGCCATAAAACAAACAGAAAATGTGTCTGGGATTTTGCCTCAAATATCAGAAGTGGGGAAATAGCTTTACCAATCAAGTTAGTGGTAAAGGACAATCACATCAGGGTGTAATGTCCCCAACCACTGATACCCAGACTTTGTACCTGCAAGTTTTCTATTATCCCAACAAAAGGAAGATGCCAGTTCTGGATTCAGATCTTGATCTCAGTCTAGACCAGTGGTTCCCATTGTGAGTCTCATGCCCCACAGGAGTACTTCAATTCCTGAAGCCTAAGTCAGTAATTTGGCTGATCAGTGCTTTAGGGAATTGACTTAGGCTTCTGGAAATTAAAGTCCAAAAGCCAAAGGTTGGGAAACAGTAATCTAGAAGGATATATGCTATTGAGAGTCCTTTGATCTCTCAAGGCTCCTGAGCAGTGGTTGGCATGGGTCGGTTCGTCCTGGTTCTGCCAAACTGGTGGTAAAAATCCTCGATGGTCTCCTGGGGGGGGGGGTACTAACCTCCCCTGGGAGACCACCTTGGGGGACATGCATGCTGAGTACTGGAGGTGCGCATGCATCAATTAGTACTTTCACACATATGCACTCTGCAGCGGCCATTTGGGCTACAGAGTGGAGCTGCCGGGGAGGCCCTCAGAGGCCACATCAGAGGGGCAGCAGCAGTGGTGGCCGACTCAAACCATGCTGCTGGGCCAGGCTGGGCTAGGCAGTGACAGGCCATGTCACCTCTGGGCCACACTGGGCAGGGGCTGTACTGCACCCACCACTGTTGCCGCCTGCTCCCCCGGGTAAGTGACTCGGGTTTGTGTTTTGGGGTGGGGTGGGTAAGTGGGTGGAATATGTAGTGTCCTTTTATGTGTTTTTATGTGTATTTTAATGTGTATTTATGTGTTTTTATGTCTATTTAATGTCTATTTAATTTGTATTTTTATGTGTTTTTTATGTTTATTTTTATTTGTCCTGTATTTTTTTTGACTCTGCCCATGTCATTGGCTCCACCCATGACATTATGACATCAGCTCTGTCTATGATGTCATGACGTTTGCTCCGTTCATGACATCGGCTCCGCCCACAGTGTGGTAGTAAAATGTTTGGCTGCCCATCACTGCTCCTGAGCCTATAATATGAGGCATGATAACCAATAGACATTTACTGCTTCAGAGACAATTAGTCTATACAGTATATACAAGAAGGATCAAGGTCTATTCAGTCATTACTTACCTGGTTCTTGGCACTCCACTTAGACAAGAATGCCTAGCCCTTTCCTTCTCTACTGTCGCTTCCACTACATGGAATGGAACATCCTGGTAAAAAACAGGATCCTTCTCCTCCTTATGCATAAACTCTCCATGGCAGACAAGAACTTCAATTGCAACTAAACTTTAGGAAAGCAACAACAGAATCTGATTGCTTTTCATTCAAAGCAGGAAGAATCTTTTGAAAAATTAACATTGCCTTGCATCCAGAATTTCTAGGTTAGTTTGCAGAACACTCAGCAGCAATAAACACATAATATCATAGAAACATAATCATAAAACATAATAAGGCATCAGTTAAAAAAAGCAGCATTCTGAAATGGCTCAAAAGATCTGTTCAGAAGATTGCAAAATCTTGATGTGGAGAAGACAACAGTGTAGCTACTAGGCAAATATTTCTACTTGACTCATAGACAGGCACATGCTGGTACTGTATATCAGGCAATCGGGCATTGTCCCACCCCGCCCTCGTCTCTGGTGCCCTGGGGCACCAATAGCAATGTATGGGATTCCTCCCCCAATAGGTGTCCCCCACTCCCTGTCCAGTGCCTTCCCATGGTGTCCTGCACACCTCTGCTCATAGATGAAAAAGAAAAGAATGCGGTACCATCAGTGTATGACACATCTTCAGTTCAAATCCTGGGATACACAGATAGAACTTCCTTGAATTTGTGGTAGTTTTGAACAGTGATGGGCACCCAGAATTTTTACTATCACACTGTGGGTGGAGTCGACGTCATGAGCGGAGCTGACATCATGGGTGGAGCCAACATCATCTCATCATGGGCAGAGTCAACAATGTGGGCAGAGCCAAAGTAAAAAAATACATAAAAATACACTACACATAAAAATAGACATAAAAAACATAAAATACAAATTAATAGACATTAAATAGACATAAAAATCACAAAAATACAAATTAAAATACACATCAAATATACATAAATACACATTAAAATATAAATAAAAAGACATAACAGTGCACTACATATTCCACACCCACCCCAAACAAAAACCCGAGTCACTTACCTTGGGGAGCAGCAGGCGGCAACAGCGACAGCACAGTCTGGCCTGGCCCAACAATGCAGCCTGACCTGGCGGTGGGGTCTGGTCCAGCCTGGCTCTGCCCAGCAGTCCTCTGCAGCCTGGCCTGGTGAAGCAACATGGTGGTGGCAGTCAGGGACAAGCGGCGGCAGTTGGTGGCGTCACTGGCGAGGGATGAGCAGCGCCTTTTGGTGGCATCAACAGCGATGGACAAGCGGCAGTGAGTGACATGACACAGGGCCGGTGGTCCAGTGTGGAGGTGCAGGGCGGCGGCATGGCATGGTAGTACAGAGTGGGGCGAATTGAGCAAGGGCCGCCACCACTGCACCTCCAAAGATGCCGCGGAGGGCCTCAATAGTCAGCTGCCGTGCCCTTCACTGCAGCCCAAAATGGTTGCTGGTGAGTGTACATGCGTCAAAATACCAATTGACGCATGCACTCTGAATATAGGTAAATTAACATGCCACAACATTAAGGATCACTGCGAAGGTTACGAAGTCAGCAGAATAGCAACAGCAATAGCAATTACACTTATATACCACCCCATAGAGCTTAGTACATTAGCTGGGCTGTTCACAAGGTAATTAGCATTTTTGTCCCCAACATGTTGGGTGCTCATTTTACTGACTTCAGAAGGAGGGAAGGCTGAGTCATCCTGGAACTCTGTCAAGATCAAGCTCACAGAGCTAAAACCTGAGGTCAAGGCGCAGGGATCTGTGGTATTACAAGGATAAGTCCATGTGATTTCACAGAGGGGGAATAGGCAAGGGCTGTTCTGGGACTGCTGATTATGGAAATAATCATGAGGAAAACTTGAGGAACTGAGGCAGATTGCCAGAGAAATCCATTTAACCAGTTGATAAGACAACCTAAAAGCAAGGAGAAAGAACATTTACTGGCAGTTGGCATGGTGTCAAATTTGCTTCTCAGCTGCAGAGGTTAACATCCTACACTGCTTGGTTACAGTTCATATCATATGTGGGGAGTTTTTCTAGGCACTACAATCTTACTGGAACCTATGGAAGAGCCATTGTTGATACATGCCTTCCCTGTCCCTGTAGCATTGCTGCAACAAGAAGACTCATGACTTGTGACACTGAAGCCTTGCTTTCTGCCGTGCTCCAAATGGTACTGTAGGCCAAAAGACATGCATCCACTCTTTTTCTCCCCAGTCCTCT
Source organism: Furcifer pardalis (assembly GCA_030440675.1). NCBI lineage: Eukaryota > Metazoa > Chordata > Lepidosauria > Squamata > Chamaeleonidae > Furcifer > Furcifer pardalis. The sequence continues at coordinate 60,691,218 of CP126892.1, read as the reverse complement.
TGCCACAGTTCCTAGATTTTGGGCAAGCTGATGTTGTACAATCACAATACACATGCAATACATTAACTTTGCTGGGAGCCACTGAGGCTCACTACCCACTGGGAATGGGGATGGATGAGTGCTCTAGATTTAAAGGCACCTCTCCTCACAAGCATTAGCTCAGCTTCTGGTGTTTTTTGTTTGCTTTGTTAACAAGAAGCTGGGCCATGAAGACTTCTATATAAATCTTCCTCCAGGTAAGCCATATCAAGGTGTCATTAATTATGGGTCTGTCAAAATACTCCCAAAATGAAAAATTATGGGAACTGACTTTAAAAAAACCTTCATTCATTCATTCAACTTCTATACCAGGAGCTCTCAACCTTTTAAAGCTAGGGGCCAGGTCACGCCCCCTCAGACAGCTTCAGGGGCCGGATGGGCATTTTGTCTTTCCTCCACCACATGGCACTTCCTGGTGTGGTGGAGGCGATGGGAGCCCACTTGAAATGGTGCCGTGGGCTACATCTGGCCCATAGGGCACAGGTTGAGAATCCATGTTCTATACTAACCAATAGCATGAGCATCCCCTGGGTGCTTCATAACCTATCCTGGAATAGATAGGAAATAAACAATACAAAAATCACAATATGCAATAAATGCAATAAAACCCAGTCATTAGCTGAAATGATAAAACTTGCACTTAAATAAACAATAGTTAAGACACTAGTAGAAACCAGTTTTATATAATTATATTTTAAGTAGCTTACTGAAAACTAAGAAGGAGTGTGCATGACAAATCTTCATAGGAAGCTTATTACAGAAGTAAAGGCCACCATTGAATAAACACAGTTGTTAACATGATGGTTAGCTATTTTGTAGAAGAAACGTTCAGACAGATATTGAGGTCCTAAACCATTTAGGGCTTTATAGATCATGAACAGCATCTTGAATTGGGCCTGCAAACTAACAGGGAGCTAATGAACATGGACCAAAACTGGAATTATGTGTTCATATGAGCTGGAACTTGTAATAAATTTGGCAGTCACATTTTTGGTCTGCTGAAGTTTCCATGCTGGCTTCAAGTGCAGCACCCCCACTCACAATTCAAGCTTTCTCCTTCGGCATTTCTTGCCATGGGATTCCAAACCCCCTCCCCCCCAAACCTGGAGACTCAAGTAAGCATAGCAATTCCCTAAAACCTCAGCTGAGACTCGACTTCAGAAATGCTCTGCACAAATGAATGTAATTCTGACAGAGTGCTTTGAGGGTGTCATCCAGAAAGGAACTTGTAGGCACCCATGCTTAGTCAAAGACTGACTTCAAAGATGATAACTTCCTTGGTAATTGTTGAAAATATGAATGGGCAGTTCTTCCTGTTTACCACTTGTTGCTTGATGTTGGTTTCCATTTGGCACGTATCAAAGCCTACTTCTGGAATCAGTTTTAGCGTTCAGAACATATGAAGCCAAAACAGGGTGTCTTTGTGAGAGTGTGCTGATTGCCCCTCCTTCGTGAGTGAATAACTATAACCAGTCCTTTTAGAAGAAGGCTAATGTCAAATGCTCGTTTCCCCTTGCAAATCAGTGAAAACTAGTAAATATAATTGGGTTGACTCTAGGTAATGATTTCAGCTGCACCTCTTCTCCCCCCTCCCCCACAACAGGGGGTATTGAGTGAAAACATGTATTTTTTCCAAAGCACAAGGGCAAGAATAAAACATTAATTTCAGATTTTCCAGACAAATAACAATATAAATAATGTTTAGAAGAAGATGTTGTTCCAAAAGAATCCTGTTATTTATGGGGATACTGTATATCCATAGTACATAGAAAGAGATATACTTTTGTCACAGTTAATTTCTTAATTCTCTTTTGCTTTCTCCTCAAAGCAATGTAACAGATGCTTGTTCACTTCAACAGGGAGTAAACTTTGAGGCTTATATTGCTGTCAATTTACTTTTACTTCCTGGTCCTGTGCAGGGAATAGACCAGACAAGCTGGCTTTGACTAGCTGGGTTTGAGAAAAATAAAAGGCAGTGATGATCATCAAGATAAACATGAATTCTTTTTGGGTATAGCAGAGACAGTTGCACAACATAGCTTAAATGAATTTTGAAGGTTCCAAATATTGTTCTTGGGTAAGACTTCTAAGATAGCAGTGTTGGCAAAATAGTCTTAGGGTGAGTTTCTGGCTTCCTACAGAAGTCTAGATATTTACATGTTTGGTGCTGCCATGAAAATAAGTAGTAAATCAAGGAAATAGTAAATTCAGGAGTCTGGTACTCAAGGCAATAATTTGGGTCTATGTTTAAAGAAAGTATTATAGGATCTAGTTTGACAATAAGTAGCCTATAGCCCAATCATGGGGGAGGGCGGGCTCATTCTCAAATTCGGTGAGAAACACCTTTGCCTAGACCATGAGTCAACCCTGAGTTTGAGAGGTAAATAAGAAGGGATGAGGAATTCCACTGAATTCTGCCATCTGTCCTTGAAGCTATTATCAGAAAGCAGTGGAGCAAAGTTAGCTTTTCTAAACTTTACTCTGCCCCATGTTCTCATCAAACCAATGTGATTTCCAGAACATGGGAAAATGCCAAAAATTGGTTTTTTTCTCCCAGTTTTCAAACCTGGCTTCAGATTTCTTGAGAAGATTCCTGTTCCTTACAAAGCAGTAAACTGAGGTGGAGAGATGACCCTTCATCTGGTGGAATGCTCACAGATTTCTGAGCTAAGCCCTATCAGTCCCTGGAAAATAGATGGGGAAGAAGTAGAAGCAGTGACAGATTTTACTTTCTTAGGACCAAAGCTCACTGCAGATGGTGATTGCAGTCATGAAATAAAAAGGTGACTGATTCTTGGGAGGCAAGCGAACATAGTGAAAAGTAGAGCCATCACACTGCAAACAAAAATTCGTATAGTCAAAGCAATGGTATTTCCGGTGGCAATGTATGGTTGTGAGAGCTGGACCATTAGGAAAGCTGAGCGCAGAAGAATAAATGCCTTTGAAATGTGGTGTTGGGGGAGTTTTGAGAGTCCCCTGGACAGTGAGGAGAACAAATAGGTCAATCTTAGAAGAAATCAACCCTGACTGCTACTTAGAAGGTCAAATAGTAAAGATGAAGCTAAAGTACTTTGGACATCAAATGAGAAGAGAGGATTCGCTTGAGAAAGCCTTGATGCTGGGAAGGGTGGAGGGCAAAAGAAGAAGGGGACGGCCAAGAATGAGATGGCTAGATGGTATTGTAGACACAATGGGCACAAAGCTGAGCGAGTTGAGGAGGATGGTGAAGGACAGAAGTGCCTGGCGGACAGTGGTCCATCGGGTTGCAAAGGATCAGAATCGACTGTGCGACTGAACAAAAAAAAAAAAAGAATCAGAAGATGGCAGGCAATTCTTATTTTACTGTGGCTGCTATTCATCTAAGACCAAGAGCAGTGAGAGATAAGACCTTTGGGTTTGTGGCACCTTATTTCTGGAATATTTTCCTTCATGGGGTGTATGAACACCTTTCTTTTCTATTTATGTCTCCAATATCCCTGAATGCAATGGAATGCTGTTTAATCCTTTTAAATTTTACTATGATCTGCATTAATTGTATATGCTTTTAAAAATGTGACTTATATTTTAATAGTTCCTTTTGGAAGACATTTAACAATACAGTGATACCTCGGATAACGTTTTCATCGGATAAGGCCAAAATCGGATAACGTTAGGGAATTTGAGGCAAACATTTGCATCGGATAAAGTTAACATTATCTGTTCTGTTAACGTTATCTGATGCAAATGTGTTTGCCTCAAATTCCCTGAAGCATGGATTGGGGGAAAGGCAAACTGGTTAGTCCTGTTCTCTTTCTCCCAAGGTTGAGGACACTCTCAATAACAATCACAGCAACTAAGCAAGCCATGGTGGGCTGGGGAGCTGATTCTGAAAGGAAAAGGTTTTCCTAGCTTCTGTTCAGAAAGCCTCCGCAAGCCTCATGCATTGTCAATGGAAAACAAGCAGAGACTGATACCGTTCACCTACAAAGCAATTAAACTTTTCACATCCTGCAAAGCCCTGAGGGAACTTCCTTTATTACAGCAATGGACCTCAGCTAAGCCCCAAAGCAAGCCATGGTAGGGGGCCTGATTCTAAAGGAAAACATTTTCCTAGCTTCTGTTCAGATCTTTTAAAACAGCACTTTATAAAATGTTCAAAAATTTTAAAATGCTGTAAGGCTTTGTTCCCCTAAAGTCAGGGTGGTCTGGCATGTTTTTGTAATGTATTTACCAGAGGCGTAGCTACCGCCGTATCTGCCGTATCAATTATACGGGGCCCCCGGGCCACGGGGGCCCCCAACGTGCGTAAGCAAAACAAATCTTTACCCTTCCTAGGGCCCCCCAAACAAATTTTTATACGGGGCCCTGCCAAGGCACGCTACTCTTCTGCTATTTACCCTTTAGAAAATTATTTCTTAAAGTTATTTAAGTTTCCAGCATGTTTCCTTGACTTTCCCTTGAAGCCTCTGTTGCTTATCTGTATGGAGTTAACGTTATCTGATCCATCTGAATAGGATTTTAATGTTATCTGGTGCATGCATCGGATAAGGCTAAAAATAGGATAACTTTAAGACTTGTGGAACCAAGTCTTAATGTTATCCGAGGTATTACTGTACTACTGTACAGTTGACATGTGTGGTTTATCAGTGTCATTGTATGGATGAATGGGGGTCACAATCTCTTTCATTCTTTCTTTCTTTCTCATGCATACATACATGTTGACTGGACAGGCATGCTTGAAGGGATTGAATCAGACTAGGTCTCTCAAATGGATTCCTCTCAAACCACAAAGCTGAGAAATCCATCTATGACTTTTGTTTCTATTTTTCCATATTTTAATCTTTGAATTTATTATGACTACTGAACACTGAGTAAACATATACTGTCAAACCTCGCATAAAGAGCATTTCGCTTAAAGAGTAACTCGCTTAAAGAGCAGAATTTTATCTGAATGGTTGCTTCGCTTAACAAATAAAACCAACCAAAAACTCGCTTAACAAATAAATCAGGGTTCACAATACCCCCCGCAATTGGTCACTTACAATGTGTTTCACTTAAAGAGCAAACTTGCTTAAAGAGCAATCCTGGGGAACGCATTATGCTCTTTAAGCGAGGTACAACTGTATTGATTTCTTTACAAAGTGATTTCTTTACAAAGTGCTAGTTGTCAGAACACGGGTAGATTAAAGAGGTAGACAAGTTGTGCTAATTTTATCTATTTGCCATCTTTTCATTCTGCACTAACATGGAATTAAATATACAGCATTCCTAAATTGCCCAACAATGAGACCCTAGTATCTCCCTTCCCCACTCTTAAATGGGGATGTTCTACTAATGACCAGAGTATATAATTTCTCTGAATTTAAGACTTCTTTTGTACTGCATTTCATATTAGCAGTAAGAAGTAAGTTTTTTAAATGTACACAACAAATGTCTACAACTTTTACAAGTGTTCATCTGACATTGTCACAGAATACTTACACTGTAGGACTGGTTCTATGTGGTTTCTGACTGGAGTGTGAACCTTAAAATGGAAGCCAAAATATACCCTGCCAAAATATACATTTGTATTATTTTTTCTAGCTGTTAATTGATAATCACATATTCTGTAAAAATGTATCCTTTGAGTCCACCCCTAAGAGCTAGGTGTAGATCATTGGTTCACAAGGTGGTGCCCAGGCCTCACAGGGGGACTTCAATTCCCAGAAGGCTGTACATTGGCTGATCAGTGCTTTGGGAAATTGGCTTAGGCTTCTGGGAATTGAAGTTCAAAAACTAAAGGTTGGGAAGCACTGGCCTAGATCAGGGGTTTCCATTCTATGGCCCATGGGTTGGCCCCGGTCCATGATGGTAAATCGTCTGGCCCACAATGATGACTCCAGAAGTGGAAGCTATAAATGCACCCACACATGTGCAAATGTGCCTACACATGTGCAAATGCACCCAATGTGATTTACAATAACATTCACAGTGGGTGGTAACCACATGTCTGGCCCATTCAGCTGTCTGAGGGGGAGTGGTCCAGCCCATGGCGTGAAAAGGTTGAGAACCGCTGGTCTAGATCAATGGTGGTGAACCTTGGCACTCCAGCTGTTCTTGAACTTCAATTCCCAGAAGCCCTGATCGGCCGAATGCTAACTTGGGCTTCTAGTAATTGAAGTCCAAGAACACCTGGAGTGCCAAGGTTCACTATCACTGGTCAACTGTACATCTAATTCTGCTCAAAATTCACTGAATCCTGTCAGAGAATTAAGTTATCCTCCACTAGCAACGATCATCCTCTTTATTTTCAAAGCCACTACCTGAAGCCTCTTTCATACTCTAGTTAGAGTGGTATAATATGGATGCTTTTATATGCAGAGAGAATATCATTATTCTTTTATAGAGTCCTATCCAAGACCAAGGAAGGTTATAATTCTTTGGGTTTTTTCTTTGTTGTCATAACAACCATGCATTGTAGTTCACAACTGTTCTCATTTTACAGACAGGAAACGAGATGGCAACATGCCCAAAGTTTTCCAGTGACTCTATATCTGACAAGATTTTTGAAATTTGTGTCTGAGATAAATGTCCAATGTTCTGCCTACCAAAGCCTTCCTAGGAGAATCAATGTCCACAGTACTTATAATCAACCTCTCTGGCAAGGAGAGCCAAAAGAATGCAGGCACCTGGATCAATCTATGACAACAAATGAGTTCTAGTGGAATTTGTTTCTTTAGTTCAGGTATTTTTTATTGCTAATGGCTCTTAACTGTATATTTAAGACCAAATCAATGTCCAACACTTTTGCATTCCAAGACGGATAGTTTGCAACAGTATAATATTCTGGGAACATCCCTTGATCCTTTAGCTATTGAAACAATAGCAGCTAACTCTGAGGGAAGAAAGAAATCTGAAAGAATTCTGTTAATCTCATAGTCTCTGATAATTAGGAAGTCCAAGAGTTCCACCATTTATGGCCTGACTTCACTAATGGCAATGGTTCAGTTGAAATCAGCTGTCCATATGTAACTGGAATGGCATCATCAACCAGAGAGTGAAAATGCTACTTTTTTGGAGCACAATACCTGGGATCTCCAAGCTGGTATGGCTACCACCTGTGTCATTTGTAGGATTCTGAATGTTACAGTCCAGAAAAAGTAGTTTCAGACTCTGTGATTAATATTGCTTAAAAACCCATGGTGAAGTATTTGTGCAAAGTAACTGATCCATGTACCAAATTCTCAGTGACACACCTGGGATTTTTACACTACTTCTGCAACATGATTGACCAGTCTTTTTCATGTTATTGTTATATTAGGAAAAAAACCCTACTTTCCCCAGCCATTTAGTTATTAAACAAATGAATTAAAATTCTGCCTCCAATCACTAGGGTGGAACACTGAGAAACTGAAGCTGCTACCTGCAATGCGAAGTGGTGAAGCACTTTAGTGAGAACTAGATCCTTGCAAAAAGCTGCTTTCCACCAATGCTATGCTGCATTGAACTCTGCTCATAGTGTTTCAGGCAGCCACCCACTCAGCAGCAAACATAATTTGAATCAGGTCTCGGTTGCCATCCAAAATAACTAACCTCATTTTCAGATTGGAAACACACATTTAGTTGTGCCCTCTGCCATGCTGGCATAATCTCTGAAACAGAATTTAGAAAAGTTACTTTTTAAATTACAATTCCTTGCATCCCCTAGCAAGGGTTGGGAGATGTAGTCTGAAAAGTAACTTTTCGAAGATCTGTTCTGAATGGTGGATAATATCTGCTTCTCAAAACAGACATTTAAACACAATACTGTAAATCTCTTTTTGTAACTGCAAATGAAAAAAAAAAAAGATGTGCGTTCCTTGGTTTAGCATTCTCTTCTTTGTGGGTGACCTGGGGTTAAGCAGCTTGCCCATGACTGCACAGCCTGGCACAGGACCATCAGAAGCCAAGAAAAGTTTATGCAAATATAAACATCTTTTACTTGTGAAGGTATATCTGCTTCTTTTGTTGTTGTATAGTTGCACAGTTGAGTCCACCCCTTTGCGACCCCATGGACCACAGCATGCCAGGAACTTCTGTTATCTGCCATCCTCCATAGTCCACCCAGATCTATGCTCGCCGCATCAACAATGCTATAACCACTTCTTACCCAAACACAAAATAACTGCCATGGTTAATTTGTTTTTACAAGTGTGAATAGTAATGATAATATTATTCACTCTTGCTTTTGAGAAGGATGAACCTGTTTTACTTACTTTTTCATTCATTGTGCTTATTTTGATTTGTAATCTGTAGATGCAACTATATCTCTTATGCCTCTTTATTCACTTTTACTCCCAGAAACATGCACTGATGAGGACTTTGGTTTGGCCAATGACAAAGCCAAGAAAGTGGCTTCATTTTAGCAGTCCACGGTTTGATCAGGACAAGAGAGAAGATTCACTTATTACATGACTCTTATGTATTCACTCTAAAAGTCTTCATGTAGTTATTACTTCCTATATCCCTCTACTTACCTGTTAAGACACTGATTCTGCTGATTCTGCCGATTTTGAACTGTTACTCATATATATATATAAGCCTCCACTTTTATAATCTTCATCTTCCAATTTGCTTTTTGTTTACGTGTAAGCAATCTGAAGGTTGAAATCTGTTAAAGGTACATCACCTCATTGTAAATTATAATGTAATACAAGTGTTTGGGGTTATGAACTTCCATTCATTCACCTTTCTTTTATTGGTTCCACAGCATGGCTTGCAGCATTCCAGATCAGTCTGGCTTTACAGCTGAAAGCCACATTTGCATCCAGCACAGGGATCCTCTTCTTGCCAGGGCTGTCACAAGATAATTATGATGCCACTTACAGAAATAACAGTGAGGTACAGTTGCTTCTTAGCTCCTCAATTATATACTGAGATATGAACAATACATTGAGTCTGATTCACTGTGCAGTAAAGGTGGAAAGCATCAGCTGGTTTTAAACTGGAATGACTTGCTAGGTTATTCATCACATCCAAATTCTACATCAATCATGTTCAGATGACAAGTGTGGTGAATAGGCTTCAGGGTGCAACTAGGCCAGCCTTGGCATGAAGCATCAGCACACACATGGAATGTCATGTGTAGAGGTCTTAATGTGCATGTAATATTAAAAACAAAGGTTTTAAAAGTGTGGAATGGTTGTGTCAGTTCTTGTCCATACATGTTAGATGGAGCTCTCTTAGAAATTGGATTTATAGGCTTGGGTATTTCAGGTTTCTGTATCTGTTCGTAGGACAATGTATTAATGGCAGAGTTCAGACCAGGTATCAAGTCGTTAGAGTGAATTTCAGTTCATTCTTCTTGAAATACTTCTTGAGGAAGTAGTTCAAAAGGAGGTGGGTTGTATATCAGCCCAGATTTTGGATATTTTCATGTGTGGTTCAGCAGGAATTTTGCCTGTCTCTTCATGTTTCTTTCCTGTTAATGCAGCTAAAATATAATGGAGAAAATGGTCATGTTTATATAGATATTTAATTGGAATTGTTTGACCAAAAAGTACTTTATGTTACTGAAAACACACAATGCTTTTCATATAGATATCAGATTCTAGTCACACTTGTGTAATAATCTTTGTTTCTATGAGGTTATCGATCTATATTAAATGAGAATTACAAGCATAAACTTTACAATTTTTCCATATATATGTATACTTACATAACAATCAACAACAATAATGATATAACAAAATGGATGCTATAACTTGTACATTCTAATTTCTTTTTACCAGCACCAGAGAAGAATTGCTTAAAGGATTAAATAATTCAAACATCTCTTTCAGACCAAATAAGAACAAAGTTTAAGATATATTTATTGACTAAAATAGGACATTCACAAGAAAGAATTGGTTCCATGTTTACAGTCTTTAAAACTCTGAAATAATAATAAAAAATAGAAATGCAAATGCATAAGATCACTATGTAGATTCACCCTTCCAATACACCTCTTGCACAAAGATATTGAAATTCTGCTACCTAAACGAAGGTGACAAGAGCCTTATCATCTTCTCCCACTCTTTTTCAACTCAAATCCTGAATGACAGCCCCTTCCTAGGAATCTTACATCCATCAGACTAAACCTATATACAGTAGTCCATAGGAGTTATATGTATATTTTTACATTAATTATGCCTAATGTAATATACAGGCCACTTTTTAGAAAGCCATATCAATATTCATTGTTATTATTTTCTTTTTTCTATAGGAGAAAGGGGCAGGAGTGGTGGTTTTAAGAATATTTTCTTATGTGCTGGGAAATTCCGCAGAGGAGCTTTCTGGTTCTGGTTTAGTACTTGAGTGTAGGGAGGCAGCAAGGTGCTTTGAACTCCAGTACAATGCCTGAATGTTGATGGATCAAGCCTTAAATTTGCAAAAAAATAATAATAATGCTAATACTGTATTGCTCTTCAAATGGAGGAAAATCAAAAGTAGATGCAAGAGCTGTGACCTTTGTATCTGCTTTTGCAGAGGGCCTACACTTCAGCTTATAAGGCGATAACAGCGTTTTATTGTTTCTTTCGTGATAACAAAGTGTGAAATATCATAGCAAAGCAGGGGTCTGCTACTGTTTATATCCTCTTACTTACCTAATCCATCTTTCCCCATTGTTCGGCCTCTGAAGTCATTCTTCAATTCCTGACATATCATTACATTGGTGTCCCAGTTGCCTCTGTGGCGCACTTGGAAATGTCACCCTCAGATGCTTGACAATTATTTATAATTTCACAGGAAGCCAAGTAGACTTTTCTGTTTAGAATAGATCATAACATTAGTGATGTTATGATCTTATGATTTTTTCCCTTCTTCCATAAAAACTGGGAGAAATTTAACAAATAACCCAGGAGCAAAATCAAAGACAAAGCACCCCTAAATATGGCAGAAACAGCTGACTTTACTGTTCAAATGTCAAAAAGGAGTGGCACTGAGAGACTGGCTGCCAGACATGGTCTTGTCTCAGTAAGGAAGAGGCTTTTATGTAATCTGTTAGACTGGGGATTGTGCCAGTTAGCATGGCATTCTCGAGCAGGGCTATAACCTTACCCTTCCTTTTACAATATATCTTACAGCCCTTTTGCTTTGCTTTCATCATTTGAAGGAAAGCTTCAAAGTCTATCCACCCTTTACAAATAACTTAACAAGGAAGAAAGCAGCAAATCTGGTAACATTTCAGAGAACTGGAGTGTACATAAGGAAAATTAATGAAAGAAATGTCAACAGAGTGCATTAGCTTTAAAACAGTACAGTTCACATAAAGTGTGAGAGCCCTTTGCTCAAAGCTTGGTGAAAGATTATGAAAGCATGCAATTTTTATTCTCAATGATTTCTTGCTACAGTGATGTCTTATGGCTGCAAATGATCCCTTGCATGTTCATGGATCTCCCCAGCTGTGGGCTAAGATGAAGATCATGGTTCTGATAAAGGTGATTAATAAAGTACCTCATCAGGCAACATCAGATAACAGACAAGAGTCATGATGAACACCTCTTCGTGGGCTATCTGTTATTGGTTACAGTACGAGGGGGACCAAGTACAGTAATACTTCGAATAACACTAAGACTTGGTTTCACAAGTCTTGGTGTTATCCGATTTTTAGTGTTATCCGATGCAGGTTAAAATCCTATGGGATGTATCGGATAACGTTAAAGCTCCATAGAGATACATTGTAACCGCACAGGCTTTAGTGGTTGTTATCCAATACATCCCATAGGACCTTAACGTTATTCAATCCAATTCTCCTCCCCAGATTATTTAACGTTATGCGATTTTAGCGTTATCTGAGGTAAACGTTATCCGAGGTATTACTGTATGTCAGTTTCTCTATGGATACATAACATTGGATATCAAAAAGTTCTGTAAGTTGCTCTTGCATACAAGTTCTGAACTGAAGGAAAATTTTATGTATAGGGAAATATATACCATACAAGCAGCCTGAAATGGTCCATTACAAGATGAAGCTGATATTCATGAGGTTTATCTTTCATTCCTCTCAATCTCTCTCTATAAATAAGTTCCAGCTGACATCATGTGGTTATTGCCATATGAAGAATTGTTGTTCAGTTGCACAGTTGAGTCTGATCCTTTGTGACTCCATGGACCACAGCATGCCAGGCTCCTCTGTCATCTGCCATCCTCCATAGTCAGCCCACTGAGTCAATGAGGCTGTCTTTCAAACCAACCTTTGCATTCTCCTCTTTCACCCTCATCAAGGAGCTCTTTAGATCTTCTTCACTTTCTACCATTAGGGTGGTGTCATCTGCATTTCTAAGGTTGTTGATATTTCCTCTAGCAATCTTAATTTGGGTTTGTGATTCATCCAGCCCTGCATTACACATGATGTATGCTGCATATAAGTTAAATAAGCAGGGTGACAATATACAGCCTTGTCATACTTCTTTTCTTAGTCTGAACCAATCAGTTGTTCTTGGTCTAACTGTTACTTCTTGACCTGCATACAAATTTCTTAGAAGATAGGTGAGGTGGTCTAGTGTTTCCATCTCTTTATGGACTTGCCACAATTTGTTGTGATCCATCCAATCAAAGTGTAGTCAATGAACCAGAAGTAGATGTTTTTCTGATACTCCCTTGCTTTCTCCAAAATCCATCAAATGTTGACAGTTTGGTCTCTAGTTCTCCTGCCTCTTTGGAACCCAGTTTGTACTTCTGGTAATTCTAGATCCACATACTGCTGAAGCCTAGCTTTTAGGATCTTGAGCATGACCTTTCTAGTATGTGAGATGAGCACAATTGTAGGGTAGCTTGAATATTCTTTGGTATTGTCCTTCTTTGGAACTTGAAACATAAACTAATCTTTTTCAATCCTGCGGCCACTGTTGCATTTTCTTTTTCTTTCTTTTCTTTTCTTTTTTTGCATACTGAGTGCAGCAATTTAATGGCATCATCTTTTAGGGCTTTAAATAGCTCAGCTGGAATACCATCATTTCCACTGGCTTTGTTGTTAACAATATTTTCTAAGGCCCACTTAACTTCACACTCCTTGTCTGACTCAAGGTCAGCAATCAAACTATCATGATTGTCAGGGATAGTAAGGTCTTTCTTGTACAGTTATTCTGTGTATTTTGCCACATTTTCCTAATCTCTTCTGCATCTGTTATCAATTTTCTTAAAGAGATCTCTAGTCTTTTCCCTTCTGTTGTTTTCCACTCTTCCCTGGTAACATATAAAACACCTTCCAACCTGAGCGGCTCATCTTCATTTGTCATTAGCATTTTGATAATGTCCATGGAGTTTTCTTGGCAAGGATATGGGAGTGGGTTGCCATATCCTTCTCCAGTATATTGTCTTTGGTGTCCCTACATTGCCTCATTGAACCACACATTGAACCCCCTTGCCATGATAAGGCAACAGTCTTTGATGGGAACAGAAATTTGAAAAGTAAAAATAACCTGAAGAACCATTCTGCCATGAGCAGGCTGCCTGTTGTCAGGAGCAAAAATAATCCAAAGGAATGGGAATAAAATCCAGGAGTTCAGCACACAGTAATTTCACAAGGAAAGAATTACTGAAGCAAAGAGCACTCTTCACAAAGTTTCAGGTCTTTTTGCAGATTCTCTAGACATTCTGATTGGCTGCTGACAGCCCTCATGATGACACTATTGGAGAAACATTTCTTAGGTAATTTGACAGATAAAGGGTAAAACACATTGAAAGATTATACAAAAGAGGAAACATAAAAGAAACATGAAACACATCAGTACCAGTAATATGTTATGCTTAGCAATTGTTCCTTCAATTGCTAACAGAATTCAAATGGAAAAAGACCTGAAAGAATACACATTACACATTTTGTGTTTGGATCTTTTATTTAGACATGAAAGGCCCTTCCCTACTGTTGATTATGAAGGTATTGAAGATAGCAGATTAAGCATAACTGCAAAAATATGGATTTATTTTGAAGCAATGCTGTAGTTTTGTATCAGAATGTATTAAAATAAAATGAAACAACACTGTGCTCTCTGAAAGCACACTGTGCAGCTAATAAATGGATTAAACTAGTTATTAGTCCTAAGCAGATCAACAGGGGCTCATGTGTGTGGCAATTGTTAAAGTCAGAAACAGATAGTAGCTGCTATTCCATATTGCAAGCCACTGAATGCCGATCGTCAGGTGGTGGTTAACTAACTTGACCATCTTGGGGACTAACAGCCTTGGGCAGCAAAATCATCATGGAAGAGCAATGTTCCACAAATTGATTGAAATACCTCTGCACTTTTGTTTTAGTGTCACCTAAATGGAGCAGCTTCATATGATTCACTGTCAGACATCATGTCTAAGGGGAATCCACAGGTTGATGGAATCGTTATTAGCATAATGCAAATTCCCTACACATTCAAGGTTATGTGACACAAATGTTAATTGCCTTCTGGTATGTAGAGTTGTAGATAAATGAAAATTAGAGATGAATTGTCTGACCAGCTATAAATGACTAATGGACTAAAGATAGTTTCTTTATGAAACCTGCTTTGTGTTTTGTTATAATGTTTGTGCTGTCAGTTCTGTTTTGCCGCATTTTATGCTTAGTTGTTAGTTTTAAAAGACTTAATGTGAGATATCAACTGATGGAATCTCATGTTCCAAAAATCCAAGCAATTGCTTCTGCAAAAGAATGGTGTTGTGTTGGCATGACCTAATACTGATTTTTCCTACACTAATTCAGATTCTATTTTTTTTAACTGTTATCTTAAGGATTTTTATCTGGGTTGTTTGTGCCTATAATAGTGATGGGAGCCAGGCTTTTATTTTAGAAGGACTGATACTGAAAAATCTGAGCTGGCTTCCCTGTATTTACTTTACTTTATTTATTTATTGAATTTCTATACCATCTGGGTATTATCCCACTCTGGGTGGTGAACAAACAGAAAACCAATAACAACAATACCCACAACAAATCATTGGTACATAGAACATGGAAATACAAAACTCTGACATTTAGTGCTATATTTTTTTAAAAACACAACATATAATATTTGTCATTCTGAAGTTATTCCACGAAGCTAGTAGGATTACATGAGTGTATTTAGAAGTAGCTTCTGGATCATGAACACTATACTATTTGACTTCGGACATCAGATGATTAGCATGGCTAACATTTGAATTCAGATTGCTGTGGTTCTCCAGGGTAGTTGCCAAAGGAAAGGGAGGATAATGGTAAAACTTCTCTGGGAGGTATTTTGGAGGAGTGAGATGGCAATGTCACCTCCCAGAAGGTATAATGTTTGGCTGACAGAATTAGTAGATAGCAGAGTGAGTCTAGTGTAAAACTTTGGTTCATAGGAAAACTCAGTACTTGTTCTTCATGCTCACTTTGGTTGTCTAGAGAGAAAGATTTTAAAGTAAGGCTTTTCCCAACAAGCTGCCTTTCCTTATGTGCATTCTGAGAATCTGGGGCTGGATGAAAAAGTTCTTAGGGACAGTTGCCCCTCTGATTTGACTCTCAGCTGGCTCAAAGAAACACTTGTGTCTTTATCCTTCACTGTTCCAGAGATGCGATGATATATGCTCCAAGGTCACTATAGAATAACAAGATGGCCTGTTTAGAAGTATTGGTGCTCAGAGATAGATAAGATAGAATACCCAATACCCAATATATAGTAGCTGCTATTTCATACTGCCAGCAACTCAATGCCCATAGTCAGGCAGTGGTTAACTAACCTGACCTTGGGTGGTAAAGTTCACATGGAAGGGTGATGTTCCCTAAGTGGATTGAAATGCCTCTTCACTTTTGTTTTAGTGTCACCGAAATGGAGCAGAACTCCCCTCTCTGTCTTCTATTTCTATGGGCTGCTCACATGAGTCACATCTGTAGTTTGTTCAACCGATAAGACCTCCCCCCCTAAAATAGAGCTGTAGCATGTTCGACAATAGGCAAGCCACTTGAAAATGATCAGGTAACTCTGTTCTACAAGAGATAAATGCAGTGCAGCAATTAGAATTTTATAACACAGGATCCATTTCCTATTGCTACTTTCTTCTCTCTTTTCATGTTGTTTCAGCTTTCTCCTCTCACATTCATCCAGTAATCTCCTGTCAACATTATTTTTCTTGCCATATTTGACCATTGGATTCTACTTGTTCCATCCATTCCCTGTTTGACTGTCTACTCCCAGACCCTATACAAACTTCTAGTACCATTTTGAAGGACCTCTGTGGCCTTGCTCCTTCTTATTTCTCTATGATATCCTGGTTCTTCTTCTTCCATGTCTAGGCCAGATGTGAAACTGCCAAAATAAAGGTACCTTTTAGTGAGTTCATTCTGCAGGTCCTTTCATCTGACCTAATGTGAGAAAAATTAGCCAGCAACAGAAGGTTGCTGTTACCAGGGTACGCCCGATTGTGGTTCAAAAATGCTGCAATCTTCGAGGAGGCTCTTTCTGTGTACCTAGATCCTGGTCATTCTTTCCAATAAGCTTCACTTGCTTAGCATCTTTACACTCAACTAACCAAAAGCCCACTGTTACTTAGAACAGTTGTGCTCATTTCCCCTGATGCCTTGAAAACTGTGTCTCAGAATATTTCCATGAAATCATATTCCTAATTTCCTTTGTTTTACTTTAAAGTTCAACTATTCCAGGAAGTTTTTGGATCACTCTCAGGCCCTATAATTTATTGCAGTTAAACTAGAATACACATGATTAAAATTATCTAAAAATTAAAATAATCACATATTCTTCCCTCACATATCAAATCTCTCCCTCTATCTCTCTAGGTTTTTGTATTTATTTTATACAGCAAGGCCCTGAGGAAGGAGTACTAGGTCTGGTTTTCATTGCAGCTACAGTCTTAGAAGCTGCCTTAAATACAAAACAATATTGGAAATCAAAGAAGTTGATACCCAGTGCCAATAACCAAAGAAGGCATATCAGAAAAACCCCCCCACAAAATAAACAAAACAAAATAAAAAATACTGTAACATTTTAAAGACTGTTATATTTTTATTGCTAGCATTCGTGGATCAAGTCCACTTCTTCAGACATGGAGTGAAACTACAGGCATGGTTTTTATGCACCAAATTCAGGGGTCAAAGGGAGCAGGGTGTGTTTAGGCAAAATGACAGACAAGAAGCAAGCACAACAATATAGCTTCCCACAGCCATCAGCAACAACCATGTCCTATGTGAGTTCCTGATTTCAAGTACAGTCACACATTTATGCTGGATCTTAGAAAAGCTAACTTTAATAAACTCAGAAGCGTGATAAGTTAGATCCCATAGCAGGAAAATCTATCAGGAGTCAAAGATGGGCTGGAGTTTGTTAATTTTTTTATTAATAAACTTTATTTCTTAATAGCTTTATTTCTTAAAAAGGAAATTCTGAAGCTGGAGTAAATAATTCAAACAAGAATAAAGGTGGGAAACTGCAAAAGAGACCAATGTCGATTCACAAAATACTCAGAGAGAACCTGAAAATAAAGAACATATATTGGAAGTGGAAAGAAGGCCAGGCCACAAAGGAAGACTACAGACAAGGAGCATAGAATTACAGGATGGTTTTAGGAAGGAAAGAGCTGAAAATGAGCTGAGGTTAGCAAAAGATGTAAAAAGCTACAAAATAGTATTTGTCAGTTATATGCATGGAAAAAAAGATGGAGTAAAGAAATAGTGGATCAGCTACTCAATAAAGATGGAAAAAATGATAACAGATGACAAGAGTATTGAAGGAACTGGTTGAAGAACTCAGAACCATAATATATTATTTTCTTGAAATCATGGAGGATGAGTGAAGTGTTGGATAATTGGTGGAAGGCTTACATTGTCCTTATCTTCAAAAATAGCAAAAGAAGGAAGCTGGGAATTACAATTAGCTCGATATTTACCCCAGGGAAAATTCTAGATCAGATTATTAAGTATACATTGAATACAATGCAGTAAGAACTAGAAGCTAACATAGATTTCTCAAGAATAAATCTTGACATACTAATCTTATCTCCTTTTTTGATCAGGTAGCCTCCCTGGTAAACAATGGGAATACTGTAGACATAATATATCTTAACTTCAGCAAAACGTTTAACAAAGTGTCCCACAGTTTTCTAGCTAATTAGGTGTGGGCTCAATAAAACAACTATCATGTGAATATACATTTGGCTACAGAATTGTACTCAGAAAGTGCTTATCAGTGACTCCTTCTTAAATCAAGAGAGGTAACAAGTGAGGTACCAGAAGGCTCAATCCTGGGGATAGTGTTCTTCAATAAATACAAAGTTCTACAACCTGTGGTGGGTGGTGGGGATCAAATGCACAGTAACAAGATGGAGTACACTTGTCTCAGCAATACTATGAGTGAGAAGGATCTCAGAACTATTGTAGATCACAAGCTGAACATGAGCCAACAATGAGATGAAACTGAAATAAAAGGCAGATTTAGGCTGGATTAACAGAACTATAGCATCCATATCCACTAGTTCCCTTCTATTTGTTTCTGGTTAGGCCTCATCGGTGTTGGAGGAGAGTTTTGAGAGTCCCCTGGACGGTGAGGAGAACAAATAGGTCAATTCTAGAAGAAATCAACCCTGACTGCTCCTTGGAAGGTCAAATAGTAAAGATGAAGCTAAAGTACTTTGGACGTCAAATGAGAAGAGATTTACTTGAGAAAGCCTTGATGCTGGGAAAGGTGGAGGGCAAAAGAAGAAGGGGGGGAGCCAAAAATGAGATAGCTAGATGGTACTGTAGATGTAATGGGCACAAAGCTAGGCAGGCTGAGGAGGATGGTGGAAGACAGAGGTGCCTGGAGGTCAATGGTCCATAGGGTCGCAAAGGGTTGGAATCGACTGTGTGACTGAACAACAACAACTAATCTTAAACATTGTGTCATGTTCTGGATACCACAATTTAACATGGATGTGAACAAACTGGAGCAAGTTCAGAAGAGGACAACAAAAATGATCAGAAGATTGGAAACCAAGCCCTATGAGGAAAGATTGAAAGAACTGAGAATGTTTAGCCTTTAGAAAAGATGATTGAAGGTAGATATAAGAGCACATCTCAAATACTTGAAAGACTGTCATAAAAAGCAGGGGCAGGATCTGTTCTTGGTCATCCCAGAATGCAGGACACATAATAATGGGCTCAAGTTATAAAAAACCAGATTTCAGTTGAATTTTAACTGTTAGAACAGTACTAGAATGGAACCAATTATCTCATGAGATGATCAGAATTCCAATTCTGGAGGTGTTCAAGAGAACATTTATCTATTATAACCTCTTCCATCTCCATTATTTTCTACCATTATCTATGAGTCTATGAATACTAGAATCTCTGGAGAATAGCTTGCAGAAAATTCACCTATACAAGCCCATGTCAGCAAAATTTAAAGGAACAACAAATAAAATATTACACAGATGGCTCTTGAGCCCTGATGATACCTTACTACAATAATAATGTTCAACAATGTGCTGGATGAAGTGTAGTCAAATACAGATGGGGTTAGAGCATTTGTTAGATATAAGCTTGCATTTTGGAACTGCTGAATAGTTTCAATCACACAACTATAGTTAACTGTTTATAATTTAAAGTTTATAATTTGTCGAATTGTTTATAAACTTCCATATTCATTGTTTTAGTCACTGCTTTCAAGGTGTAAATATCAATAAAGCAAGAAAGCATTGGAAAAGCTGTAAAGCAATGCAAGTTCTTCTGAACAGAAAATGTATGTAAAAGAACACTATAGAAAAATATGTATAACTGCATAGATGTATGCATATATTTGAATGAGGAAAATGTGGGTTTTTTTTAATTGGAAAGGAATGCCCAAGATTTTACACCAGGGATTCTCAACCTGTGACCCACAGGCTGGATGCAGCTCTCAGCACCATTTCAAGTGGCCCCCCACCGCCTCCACCACACCAGGAAGTGCCATGTGGTGGAGAAAAGGCAAAATGGTCCTCTGGCCTCTGAAGCTATCTCAGGAAGTATGACCTGACCCCCAGCTTTAAAAAGTTCAGAACTCTTGTTTTACACCATAAGATGATGATGATGATGATGATTAGACTTGTATGCCATCCCACTCACCAAGCGACTCTGGGCGGCTAACAAATTTACAAAGTATACAATAACAAAAAACATATCACAGTTACAAGATATGGCATCGCAAAAAAAATATATCATATGCATCCCCAATCACAGTTCAAGTCATTATAAAACAGTTCAAAAATACTTCATAAATAATGCACAAAAACCACAATAATACTCCCACACAGTATGTCACTATCCCTCGAGGCCGAGCTGGAGCTGGCTAGGCCGTGGAGGCTCCTTTTCAACCCAGCCGGTGTTGGGAGCTGGGTCAGAGGCTGCAAGTCCTGCCTCCCACTGGCCCGCGGGGCTCCTTTTTCAACCCAGCCGGTGTTGGGGCTGGGTCAGAGGCTGCAAGTCCTGCCTCCCACTGGCCCGCGGGGCTCCTTTTTCAACCCAGCTGGTGTTGGGGGCTGGGTCAGAGGCTGCAAGTCCTGCCTCCCACTGGCCCGCGGGGCTCCTTTTTCAACCCAGCCGGTGTTGGGGCTGGGTCAGAGGCTGCAAGTCCTGCCTCCCACTGGCCCGCGGGGCTCCTTTTTCAACCCAGCCGGTGTTGGGGGCTGGGTCAGAGACTGCAAGTCCACAAGATGTGGACAATGGGGCAATACTTGAACTAGAATTTAAACCAAATGAATGATGATTGGCAATTTCTAAGAACTGAAAGAAATGTGTTACTTTGTGCCTGCTAAAGCTTTTCCCCCAACCTATTTTTGTTACTGTCCTGTCCAATAAAATGTGCAGGTATTTTTGCCCCAAATCGTAAAACTTCATTTTATGTTATAACCTATTCTTTCCTACAGTGAAGGAGTCAAAAACATAGAAAGGCAAAAGAAAGCCACAATTTCCAGCAATTACCTGGCTACCCATTGATCTGTAGTTTTACTGCAAAAGAATTGTCTGTAGGGAGAACTGACCCAGCGGCATGCTGTGTACTTTGCCTGACTAGACTCCATACTAAATGCTTACATTTGGCAAGCCAGGCAAAAGTAATAGAGAAGTTAAAAGAGTAGCAAAGGAACTAGGTTGTAAATGGGTCATTTCATCAGGTACTGTACAATGATTTCTTCATTATGTCTGTTAAAAATATGGATTTATTATGACAGGTATATTACAAAGAACAGTGCCATTATACTCATGGAAAAGGTACGTTTCAGTGAAAGGACAGAGCAGTTCATGGTAACTTTCAAGTTTTTTAAGGAGAGTAGAAGAGATTTTCATTGTTCCTGAATTCTTTTGCAGAGATTCTGCCTAAGGAATTTTTGAAACAGTATCTTGGTTTGCGTTATGACACAGTGCCACATGGGATAACAGAAAACACAACTTAACCAAGTAGAGCAATGAATGTCCAAACATAACGTGTACAACCAAGCATTTGTTTTTATTTATTAAATTAGACTCCACAGACTGCATTGCACAAAACCTTACACCCAATATAATTTGTTGCTTAAGATAACATAAAGTTTGTTTTTGTTTTTGCTATGACAGATTAATAGAGCTACACACCTTCAAAACATTTGCAAGGAAGTCTAAATCTATATATTTAAACTGATTCATAAATCTCAGAATGGAGTTTGCAATGGAAAAAGTTCTGAAAATGCCGTGGCACAAAATATTTCTCTTGGTCAAAGAAGAATCTGCTATTGATTACTTGTCCATTTCAACCTACCTCATAAACTTGTGGGGGGGGGGGATTTCATCGATCCCTGAAAACAGATATTGTTAAGAATGCTAGGAGACATTTAGAGTTGGCTGAATTCTTGATTGATATTCAAAATGTTTTTTTATTAAGTGCACAAGTTAGAAAAGTTCTAAAATAATGAGACACATACAGTTTCTTTGAAGTAGGAAATTTTGAGCCAGCAAACATAGAAAACAATATGAAATCCCAATACTTTAATATTTCCTTTCCAAAAATTGGTCCAATAAAGTTACATTGTCTGCTTGGTAAGTCTCAGATGATTTCATTAGCCTGAATATACTTGGACTGCTTTGTATTATGAATTATAACATCTTGTGAACCCAATCTTACACTGCACCCTGTGCTGATTTATATATTTGAATTAAAGATGTGTAAATAATTTGTATACTACCATGAAGAAACTCTAAGATGATTATCTTGATCCTAATATTGCTTTGTGCATACAAACCAATTCTTTAAAGTTGGCTTGAAGAAGTCCTATAGCATCACAGTATCAGTGAATTCCGTCAGAAAATGTAACCCTTGACACCTGATGGGGTAAAAGAGGAAGCAAAGAAGAAGAACATTTAACATTCTAGCATATTTCAAGCAACAACAAATTGATAAGAACTCCAAATGTACAAAATAACTTAAATCTAAAATTGTTAATTAATATAAAACAGGTTTTGTAACAGTAGGGTGGCAGAGAGACCTTTGGAAGAAGGAGAAATTAACATTTCACTGGAACTATGTTTAACTGAGTTCTGTAGGGCTTATTTTACATAAGACTGGACTATTAACCTGGCCATCTGCTTTTTAAAGTAGTGTAAGCTTTTTATTTTCTTCTTGTCACAACTCCAGGAACAAGTGTTAGCCTTTAAAGATTTAAAATCTTGCTGGGCAACCTGTGGCCCTCCAAACATGGTTTGGATCTTTCAATATTGTCAAAGCCAGCAATGTTGATAACAGTTACAATTTAGCAACATCTGGAGGGCTATAAATTATTTACTACTGTCCTAGATTTTCTTGGGTCAGTGAATATTCAAGAACTTCTTCCTGCTATGTTAGTCTTACTGAAAATCTGATGCCTTCTTTCAGGTCCCTCTTACCTTCAGAAATATATTTCATCCCATTGTTTCTTACGTATCATCAAACACAGCTGTATTTCAATGGATTCCTTTCCTTTCCTCTCTCTTTTCCCTTTCTTGTTTTATTTGAATACCACTGTTAAGGCAAACTAAGGCTTTTCCTAGCTTGTTTTAGCTTGTTGAGTTGTAATTTGGCTATACAGTACTGTACTGTTGTTTCTTAACTTGTAATTTTTTCCTGCATACACCAGCCTCCTTGCTTCTGCAATAAGAAGGGCTTTAATTTTTGACAATGAAAATTTTAAAAATAGGCTAGTATTAATAACACATTTCAAAACAAACAGCTACATCATTCAAACAGTATTAGATTCAGAGACCATATCCTTAATAATATTTGATCGTGTGGTAGGATAGGATGTTATGTAAACCTGTAGCCTTGAAAGCAGAAAAGGCAATGTAAAATACTAAAGCAAGGTGTAAGAAAGTTACTTGTTGGACTAGAATTCCCAGAATCTATGGAATGTGTACAAGGATTGAGAAATTATAAACTAATAAGTAACTTCTCCAAGCTTTGAGTATTTGCTCATACATACAGCCATTTCTAAGTCATAAAGCAGACACTTATGTCATCATACATACTATAATGTTAAGATAAGAAGGATTTAATATCTATATTTTTAACTGTTGCTAGACAATGTATTGTGAAAAATTGGAAAAATAATTCAAAGCTGGAAATAGAAGACTGGTATAAAGGGATATAGGAAATTGCCTTGAATGATAAAATTGCCTTGATGGGATAAAAAAAGGGATAATTAAGGAAAATAAATTTCAAAATATCTGGAAGCCTTTTTTGGATTATATTTTAATCAGGGGTAAGGGGGGCAGACCAGTACCTGACCAAATGAGTTTTTGGAAGTAATTGTGGTGGGCTAAATGGCTGTATCCTTGTAGATAATACAGGGTGTTTTTGCTTTCCCCCTTTTTCTTTTCTTTTTTGTTTCTTTTTTTTTAATGAATTGTTAAGAGGAGTAAGAATTAAGATTGGATATTCATTAATATGGTCAGGGGTAAAGGAAACAAAAAGTATGACAAGTGGAACATTTAATGTGGTTTGACTCATGAGTAATATAAGATTACTTTATGACGAATAATTTTTATTGTCTCTGTGTATTATCATGTTATTTTTCTTTTTTATTATTAAGTTGTTATTACTGTAACTTTCTTTTTTGTATTGTATTTTATTAAATTAATAAAAATAATTTATTAAAAAACCTGCATCCAGGCTAGAGGCGCTGAAGAAAAAGTCTGTAAGAGAAAAGACTGAGAGTTGTTGAAGCCAAGTTCTTTTCGAAGAGGCATTGCCACATGCAAAGATCCTTCTGGAGGTTTCAGGGAGATGTGTAAAATCTGAACAGGGTCACAAGATCAATAACATTCCACTCCCATAGAGCCAAACCCTGTGGAGTATGAGTAGATTCTTGTCATGTCACAGTGCGGGCTCTTGAGGAAGGCAAAGGTTGGAAAGAAGACCACTGTTATCTCTGAGCCAAATAATTGTGGAAATGGCCATGAGGGGGATCTGAATATAGGGGTCCCATATTCGAACAAAAAACTAGCCAGCCAAGTAATATGGCTAATCAGAGTCAGTGTGGCAGGATACAAAAGGTACTCCTCAGCTGCAGCAGTTGCTGCCATTCTTGCTTAGTCACATCCAATGCACCCTTCCATGAAACTAAAACACCCTGGTGAGTTTTTCCTGACTATACTTCAATGCTGGACTTACATCAGCCCATGGGGATTTTTCACCCAAACTTGCTGCTCCACTGCTGCCAAGGTTTATGCAATAAGAAGACTTGCCCACTGGTGTTGGCTGTTCTGGGATTTGCTTCCTTCTCCCTAGTCTAAAACAAGCATATCAATTCCTTGAGAGCACCCTGAGACTTGGCAATAGCCATTATACATATATACAGTGGTCAGATTCAGTTGGAATGCCCTGGTACGCCCATACCAGTAGTAGAAATTCTGGCTGGCTCCACCCATCTGGTTGCCGGAGCCACAGGTCATACGCCTGAGCCTGCCTCCTGTACCGGTGGCACAGACTCCCCGGGCTTCCCCCATCCAGTTGCTGAAGCCCCTGATGTTGAGATGGCCATGCCCACCCAGTCACACAGCCACATGGCCATGCCTCCACTGCTTATATACCCCCATAGCGCTTGGCGCACTCTTTGGGTGGTTAACATGTTAGGCAGCATTTTGTGCCCAACATGAGGGATGCTCATTTTACCAGCCTCAGAAGGATGGAAGTCTGAGTCAGCCTAGCAGTTTGAAAGCAAGAAATTGCAAGTAGATAAATAGGTATCACTTTGGTGGGAAGATAAACAGTGTTCCATGTCTAGTCATGCCTGTCATATGTCCACAGAAATGTCTGTCGACATAGACAGCATTGGCTTTTCAGATGTAAATGGAGATGAGCACCATACTCTAGAGTCGGATATGACTGGCTTTTGGGCAAGGGAGACCTTAACCCCATCCCCATGTCTTGACATATATAAATATGTATACAGTTAAGAAAAATCTGTTATTGTATTGGTGGGTTGCCAGATCTACACAAAATAGTTTAATACTGAGCTAGGGAGGGATATTAGGATTCACAGTTGTTTCTTCTCCAGTCTCAATTGATTCATAATAGCTCCAAAAGAGCTACTTTTTTAAAATTCCAAATCAGTTTGGAACAAGAGTGTATGGCCAATTCTTTTCAGCAGTAGGAACAAAAGAATAGTTCAAAGACTGAGAGGTTTTATACCCCAAGGCAAGTTGGAACACTATGAGGAAGTTCCACAAAGTCATGAGCAGTCTGGCAGATATTTTAAAACACTTTGCCTAAGGACAAACTCAAGTGCTTTTGGACTGCAGTATTTAATCAGTGAATAATTAGAAGAATGGGGTAATGGTGCTTTAAATACACGGTATATATTTCTACATAGCCAGACTTCTTTTCTAAGTCATCTTAGTTCTGACTATTACAAGCAATGAGAGAGACTTCAAAATATAGCAAAGAGAGACTTGTCATAAAAGTTAACTGAGAGCATGTTTGTCTCTTACTCTGCTCAGTTTATTCAAACAGCAAAATGAATCACAAAATGAATGGTGTTTACCTTCTTCCATATAACTGAATGATGTCTACTGATTTGTATGGAAAAAGTAAAACAGCAGCTACTTCCGTGTAACACAGTGAAGGTGGCCAAAATAGAAAGGTCAAGGTGAGTGATCTCAAAGAAAGTCACCATTCTAGTTTGCGGATTTCCTAAGGTTAAGTAGAGGCAAGCACTATAGCTACAGAAATGTATATGTTTTATTAATTTCTGTGATAAAGGAAGATAGATCTGAAGCAAGCTATTGCTGATAATTTATTTGGCATTGAACAGTTATGCCTAGGATATCATTTGATAGCTAACTCTAGATGTTGCATCAACAACTTTCTTTATCTTCTTTTCCAATCAGTGTGCAAGCATGGCTCTAGGGTAAACACATCCAGCCAGTGGGCCGCAGGTCCAGAATTCCTGATCTAGTCAATGGAGTTATCCCACCAAGTTCTAGTTAAGCCTTTGAAGTTGTATGCCCTTCTGAACTAAGATTTCCAGTTCTTCTTGGTGATATCCCATTCATATATAGGCACCAAAAATTGTGTGATTTGTGGCCTGTTTTGTTTTGTGTATTTCAGCGAAGTTTATTATTGGTCCCATTAGAGCTGCTCATTTCCTCTTATTGTGCATTTGTCTTTGTCTAACTTTACCTCTGAGCTTGCTTATCCCTCTGCCTCTAAATCAGTTTAAAGCAGGGATTCTCAACCTGGATCCCATGGGCCGGATGCAGCTCATGGCACCATTTCATGTGGGCCCCCACCACCTCCACCACGCCAGGAAGTGCCATGTGGTGGAGGAAGGGCAAAACGGCCATCTGGCCTCCAAAGCTGCCTGAGGGAGCGTGACCCGGCTTAAAAAAGGTTGAGAACTCCTGGTTTAAAGTATTCCTGAAGTTTTCAAGTCTGTAGCCTATTACATTTCTCCCAATCTTTATACTACTAGTCCCAAATCTGGTTCCCAGACTATTTTATATTTATTTTTATTTCCATATTTCTGTCCTTTTACCCAAGAGTTTATTTGAGATAATAATAATTGTGTGCCATTAAATCAGTTCTGATTGATGGCAACTCAGTGTCTTTCCAAATGTCTTCTTCTGGTGGCATCTTGGGACTGTGCAGCTTGCCCAATGCTTTACAGGCTGGCTCTTCTGGAATGTATAGATAGAAATTGATTCCCAGTCTTTCACTCCACAGCCAGATATGTAACTCACTGAGAGATACTTGGCCTCTTTCTCTGGAACTTGAGTCTATTTCATATTTTACCATTGTTCCTGGTAGCCATGTTCTCTCAGTATCATTCTGCAAACCAATACAGTATATCTGCATCTATTATGTGGTCCTCCTTTCCTGTATGGTATTTAAATATTTTGTGTTTAGGGGACTGCTCCTTTTTAGAAATATCTCTACACCATCCAGAACACTGTATTAGTTTATCTGTGCAATATAATTTTGAGTGATATATAAATGGGTAGAGTGGCAATACTGATGGGCAAAGGAATGGCCCCATGGGTACCATGCTAAAAGCATTCCTTTCAAAAATAGCTTTTTGAAACAGAAGAATGTAATGCTAGAATCAGTCCTTAAGAATGGGTTCAAAAAGGATCTGTTCATCACCTTGCTAGGTTCACAATACCATCTAACTTCAACTAGTAATATTGCTTCCCTGCCATTCTTCTTGCATATTTTTTGTTTATTCAATTACTTGTAAATGTAACACTTTTAAAAGACTATTTTCCAGTAGGATTCATAGTTGATTGATTGAATGAATGAGAAATGTGGTAAATACCACCTTGAGATAGGATGTGACAACAATTTCACAGCTCTTAGGTAATTTTTTGTTAGTTCCCTTTGAAATTTTCATTTTCATTTCATTTCATTTCAAATGAAGGTAAACCTGACTCTAGATGGCTTACATATTATAAAAGCAGCAGCATTACAATCACAAATTCCACATTGTCATAATCACAATCATCACAGTATCAGAATATATATATATAAATCAATAACACAGTAACAATCCAAAAGTATTAATATCACAAAAAATGTTACAATAAAGTATTACAAAAACAACAACAGCAAAAACAAAAATCACATATACTGAGTCCCGCAATGATTATAAGCAAAATCCTACAGATGGTAGCTGGGAAAAGTCCAAGAGAAGTCCGAAAAAGAAAGAACCCAGTCCCCGCAGCATCCTTTTAAGCTGGCCGGGGGCTGGGTGAGGAGCTGACGATGGAATGGCCCCGGCATCCCACAGCTGCGGTAGCCTCTCCGCCCAATGGGGAGTGCGGAGGCGAGGGCAGAGAGGTCCTAGTGTCCGCTGCCGCAGTGTCCTTTTAAGCTGCCCGGGGGCTGGGTGGGGAGCCGGCGATGGAATGGCCCTGGCGTCCCACAGCTGCGGTAGCCTCTCCACTCTGTGATACAAGTAATATCTTTTTACAAAATATCAAATTTTAGCACAGCATTTGAATGGATGTTGGAAATCTAAATGTAATGACTTTTAATGAAATAGAGCTTCTGGATGTTCACAAAATTGCTTTTTAAAATGCTTTACAGCAAATGCATGAATGGTCGCAATGTATTATAACAAATATGTGTATTACTGTCTCTAGCTGTCTGGCTCAATGGAACCTCCTGCCAAGTGAGTTGTGTCTCCAGACAGAGCTGCTGACCTTCAGAAAGGGGGTAAAGACTTGGCTGGCGGGGCATGTGTGGGGCGTGGGCCAGACCGTCAGCTTGGTCAGCTGGGTCCTTTGAATAATCCCACCTCTCTCCCTGTTGTTTTCCAACTTTTTAATCTTTTAAACTTAATTTTTATTCCTGTTGTTTTGTTGTTGTTTAGTTGCACAGTTGATTCCAACCCTTTGCAACCCTATGCACCATTGTCCTCCAGGCACTTCTGTCCTCCACCATCTTCCTCAGCCTGTCCAGCTCTGTGCCCACTGAATCTACAATACTATCTAGCCATCTCATTTTTGGTCGCCCCCCCTCTTCTTTTGCCCTCCATCTTTCCCAGCATCAATTTAAACAATGGTTTTTTTTAGCTTTTTTAAATTGTAAGACCCCCCCCCCCGAGTCCTTGGATGAGGGCAGGGTATAAATGTAATAAAATAAAATAAAAAATAAATAAATAAATAATATTTTTTGTATTTTGGTGTTTCTGTACCTGTGCTGGATACCCTTTGCTGAGGCATATCAAGATTTCTAGGTAGGCATATGTTGATTTTTGGAAAAACTCTCAGTACAGTATTATAGTTTTTAAAATTTTGAACAGGTGTAGGAAATACCTCTAATAATAATAATAATTGTGTACCATCAAGTCAATTCTGATTACTGATGTTCCTTTCTAGGGTTATTTAGGTAGAGAATTCACAGAAGTAGTTTCCGATTCAATTCTTGTAGGGGCACTGAGCAGTTTGCCCATGACTACATAGGCTGGCTTCTTTCCCTAGGAGGCATAGTGAGGACTCAAACTCCCAGCCTCTGAATCTGCAACCAGATACCAAAAACACTGAGCAATTCAGCCAGCTAGAATATTACTATATCTATTGATTTTTCAGCTTGCAGATTTGATGTGCAGTAGTGTACATACTTACTGAATTTACAAAGACTTTCTATACACTTAGCAAACTGCAGATTTCAAATAAACATTTGGGGGGGATGTTTGAAGGGAGCATGAAGCTTATTGGCTTATCAAAAGGAAGCATGGGTCTTAAAACAGTCACAAACACTGTGTAACACCCACACCCACAGCTGATGTCCTGTGTTATTCAACATACAATTCACAGAAAAAGCCACTGCTGTTTCTGGTTAAACACAGAACTGTTCTGTTTCAATTTTCAGATCAGCCATCATAATAATCTGAGATTTGACTTTCCTCTGAGAAGTGTCCAATTGACCTTCAAATGCTTAATGAACAGAAGATGGTTTGTTCAGCTAAAAGAGCAATTCTCAATGACCAACTATTTTGTATTGCTTTGGTTGTTGCCAGGAGATGTTTGTACACATAAGCAATCCAATTTAGAAAACCATACTTTCATTTGGACCTTCAATCCATGTCAGCCAAAAGACCTATATCCTCCCTGAATACAAAAGTATAGTATTGGGCTGTAAGTAATTCTGATAGAGTAATTGAACTGTTGCATCTTGTCATATCGATTCAATCCCAAATATATCTAGCAATTCTGTTTACTGAGCAAATACAGTTAATTGCTTTAAAAACTGCAGCAATGAGTCACTGTTAAAAAAGCATGCACAGTTATATATACAATGACCTGATATAACCTTTCAAAAGGAACTTTCATTTTATATATTCAAGAACCCTAGAAGACATTGTTGGTTTCAATAAAGTCCATACATACCACAGGATGTTAGGATAAGCTAACAATGATTGAACTGGAACACAATTGGGAAAAACAATAACTAGCTAGATAGAGATAGAGATAGAGATAGAGATAGAGATAGAGATAGAGATAGAGATAGAGATAGAGATATATAGGTTGGTTCCCACTATGTTTCATTTCTACCTATATCTGGACTTACTTTAATATACAATATACACAATTAAGTTCTTAAATAGGATCCCCCACTCATGTTCCATTGCTACTTACTGTATGTCTATTCTATTAAATTAGTTGGGCTTATAGATAACAAAAGATAATACAAAAAATCTCTGAAAAGTGAGAGTCTTGTGAAGTTACCTGATTTGTGACTGAATAGATATTTTTTAAAATGCCTGAAAGGTATTTTAATTGGCATCTGTTAGGGAAGAGTCGTCCATTATGTAACAAGGCCTCATTATATTGAGACATTTAGTTTCAGGTTTTCATGTTATACACCGCTGTATAATTCCCCTTACAATATGGATTATTATTCATTTTACTGAATGGATTTTTAAAAAACATTTGATTGCATTCAGAGAACAATTTGCTTTCAGGCCACAACCTCCATTCATATGGGAATACACTCTTCCATAATTTGGAAAAGTTATCTTTAAAAAAAATACACCACAGTTCCCAGCATTCCTCTGGCCTTGGTAGCCAGGATATACTGAGAGCTATAGTTCAGAAAGTAATTTTCCTGAGCTGTATGATCTTTGTGTTTCAATTCTGTTCTACCTAGAAAGCTATGAGTTTACCTATATGGATTATCAAATATGGGGAAATGCCTTATGTTGAGTCAGACCCTTTGCCCTTCTATCAATCATTGTCAACACTAATTGGGAACTGCTTTCCAAGTTTCCAGTAAGGCTGTTCCCTAGTCTATGGTCTTCTGCATGGAATCCATATCGTCTACCACTGAACTATACAGCAACTAGATTTTGCTGGTGGTCTCCCGTTCAAGTACAGACCTGGCCTATATTAGCTTAGCCACCAAAATCTTTTATGGTCATTAATTCAACAGGGTCGCTGTTGCCCAGAAGTGATGTTATGGCACATAACACCACATGCAGAACTAATGCCTCTATAGAGTTTCATGATGACAAAAACTTTGTATCAGATGTTGTCATCATGAAAAATGAGTATTTTGTAATAATTGCAGAAAGTATAGATAAAGTTAAAGGTTGCCCTTGCTTGAAAGCCAGTTGTATCTGACTCTAGGTTCAGTGCTCATCTCTGATTATAGCCAAAGAGCCAGTGATGTCTGCATCTGTAGACGTTTCTGTGGACATGTGGTAGGCATGCCTCAACACCGGAGTGCACAGAATGCTGTTTACCTTCCCACCAAAGTGGTGCCTATTTCTCTAATTGCAATTTCTTGCTTTCGAACTGCTAGGTTGGCAGGAGCTAGGACAGCGATGGAAGCTCACTCCATCGTGCAGTACTCAGGAATCAAACTCCAACCTTCCAGTCTTCAAGTTCAGCATCTTAATCACTTGAGCTGCCTCAGTCCCTTACTGTGTGAGAAACAGTAAATTCTATTTGCCATTTATGTGGCATACCTGTGTCTCTCCACTGCTTTGGGAGCTGCAGTGGTTACCTCTAGGTGCAATTCAAGGTGCTGGTTATTACTTTTAAAGCCCTAAATGGTAGTGGGCCAGGATACTTAAGAGACCACATCACTCCAAGAATATCTGTCCGTCCCATGAGAGCAGACCAGAGAGGCTCTCTAATTGATCCATCTGCTAGAGAGGTGTGTCTCTCTACCACTAGAAGGAGGGCCTTCTCAGTGTCTGCTCCTGCCCTATGTAGCCTCTTGCCAACTGAGTGCATCTCCAGATGGAGTTGCTGCCCTTCAGGAAAGGTTTAAAAACCTAGCTGGCAGAGCAGGTGTGGGGCACCGGCAGTGCTGTGGCCCCAGCCTGCTGGCTGATTTAAGAACACTCTCTCCCTCTTTTTAAACTTTTAAAAATGTTTTGTGGTAGTTTTTATTGGGGTTTTAATTGTATTTTTAAAATTGTGATGGTTTTAATATCTGTATGCCATATCTGTACGCTGCCCAGAGTCTTTGGAATTAGCTGGCAATACAAATCCTAAAAACAAACAATAAATAAATTTGCCATTAGATACTCTAAGCCAGTGATGGTGAACTTTGGCACTCCAGCTGTTCTTGAATTGCCATTCCCCGAAGCCCTGTGAATCCAGACTGAATGGATTTACTGTGCATACATTCTGTGTGGATTCACACAGACTTGGGCTTCCGGGAATTGAAGTCCAAGAGTAGCTGGAGTGCCAAGGTTCACCATTATTGCTCTAAGCAGTTTGGTTACCTTAATGCTCAAAATGCTTGTGACAAAATGCAAAGCTTGAAAATGTTATTATTTTTTATGACAAGTCCCAGAATTTCTAAACAATTGACCATGCTGACTGCAAAGTTGTGTTTCTTCCCCATCCCTATGAGAATGTGTAAGCATTTTTGTTAAAATAAGTCTTCATTTTCAAAAAGCCACTGGACACATCACATCACTATTTATGCTGAATCAGATTCCTTTGGAAGTCCCCACTTTTTTGAGGTTTGCCAAAGTCTAATGATCTTCTAAACAATAAAACATTTTAACAACTGAAATCATGTTGCTTAATTATGCATACAAAGAGAAAACAGCATAACATTCATTCACCTTGAATTGGCAATTAATGAGTCAGTACTGCAATTCTGGAGGGTACATGCACCCACCAGCTTGGCACATGCTCAAGATTTGTTAATTGCCCTCGACTGAATGTTATACCATTTGATGGCCACATAATTAAATAACAAATATGATTTCAACCACTTAATATATTAAAAGTGGATTAATCAGCCATGTAGATCATTTGATAATATGATCTTTTGCATATTGACATATAGCTTACATAGTTTTAAGTCTTGCTAACATTCAACTCATAGGTTAAAATGAAATCATTTTTTTGTTGTTGGCATTTTTAAAAGGGCTTGTATAATCACACAGAGCCACCATGCCTTTACTACTTCCCCAGAACTGATGCCTATGTATAGCTCTATTTTTCTTGGCAGTATGTTTGATAGTAGCTTGCTTATGCGATAATTATGGGAGAATTTTTTATGAAGGAAAGTTGGGTGGCCTATACATTTTGCTTAAAAGTGGTAAATGACCTGAAACCTTTGCTGTACTTACAAACTGATGAAGAATAATATGTTGAAATGCAAAACTGAATCCCCCCTCCCTTATAATGGGAATGTTGCTTGTTCTCTAATCCAGAACTCAATTATATCCTTCTACTGGTAATAGATGTACAAGAACTACAACCAAATAAACATGTGATAAATATAGGCACAATACTTCTCCCCATGCACAAAGTAGCAAACACAACTGAAGCACTTATAGTTCAACATCTACCTAACTTGCAAGTCAGTAAAGATTCCTGATTTATTAACTCATAATGGCAGCTTTCCAGGAGCAATAAATGCAGCTTGAATTGCACATTGGTCATGCACAGCCACAGTTTCTACTGTATTGTACTGGCAAATTATGATACTGATATTATGTTAATATAGTCAACAAGCCTACATACTCGGTATACTAATTTGACAGGAGGTAAAAGGAATGTGTGTGTCTGTGCACATTCATGATACTATTATATTAGCAGAGTTGCGTGCTTAATGTGTGCACTGTTACAACACAGCATGTCAGATTAGGGATTTTAAGTGATCTCAGACAAGACTAGGTAATGAGCTGATAAAATTTACCATGTGAATTGACCCTGTTTCTGTTAAATGATAAAACCAGAATATGAATTTTCAGCAACAGACTTTATGAAGTAAAACTGGGCTGTGTGAAAGCCTAACAACTCTCTTTGTGCCCAAATAAAGGGTATGCAGATTAGGGCCAATATTCTCTTTCACTTCATTCCCAGGTGTGTAACATAAAGTGTGCCTTTCCAGAGCTATGTTTCTTAACAAACAAACAAACAAACAAACAAACAAACAAACAAACAAACAAACAAACAAACAAACAAACAAACAAACAAACAAACAAACAAACAAACAAACAAATTAATTCCTGGATCTAGAATGAATGCAAACAGTTATGACCTTGGAGAATATTATGCATCACTCTTATTGTGTAACAACCTATCCACTCAAAATAGCATGAGCTTCCCTTACACCTATATTCTGCTAATTAATTTAACTTTTGGTTTTGCTTGGTCAACAGGAAGCAAACACAGGCTTCATCTGCAAATCTCTCTGATCAGCCATATGATTGTAAAGAATCCTGATGTTGGAGCTATGCTATGCTGTAAGTTCCGAAATGGAAGCTGAATATCTACTGTGGTTTGGTTCTGGAAAAGCCTCTGGTGGCATGATTCTGCTTTTGCATGGCTTCTCTATAAATTCAGAAGAAGGACTTCACAAGATCAGGAACAAGACTTCAGGTCTTGAAGTGGATATATGGGTGCTGAGGTAAACATGTGTCACCCCTTGTGCTACCCTCTCCATTTCTATACAATAGGTGTAAAGATCTTTATTGATTTAGTATTTAATGCTTAACAGAATGTGTGATCTGACTTTACTGAAAATATTCCAGCAACAAAAATGTGAGGCTGTGGATTTTTCTCAACAAGCTTTTCTCATACAATGGAATTTTACAGAAGGTCAAGACTATGTTATCTTCAACTTTCAACCCTCCTGTATTTTTCCCTACTGTCTTTTGTGAGTTTTTTCTTTATACAATTAAATCTTTAAAGAGGAGTAGGTAGAATTGCTTCATCATGGCTGTATTTCAGACATCACACGAAAGAATTTTGGTATGTTTAGGATAAGCCATTCTGGTGCATGCTGGCTTACTGTTCCTATTTGCATTAATTAAATAAATCACAAGTGAGCTGGATATCTCAGTAGTTTTAGTAGGTTGAGTGATTGATTCCCCACTGTGCCTTCCAGGAAAAAAAGCCAGCCTATGTAGTCATGGGCAAACCACACAGTCCCAAGGTGACTTCAGAAGAAGAGAATGATAAAACATTTCTGTCTGTTCTCTATCTAGAAAATCCTGAAAAAGGTCACCATAAGTTTGTATGGAATTGATGCATGCCTTATTATCATAATTAAATAAATCACAGAATTTGAACCCCAGATTTATTTATTGTAATGTGAATCTCACTAGAGCTGGTTCTGAGATTTATCTTTTTCTGGTGAGACAGAAAAATAATTCAGGGTTTTTAAACGTTACTTCCCTATCTTTTGGTACAAAAAATAAACCAGACAGTTGACATAATATAATAATCAAAAATCAAAATAAGCCATAAAGGTGGCAAGGCAGAACAACAAGATCATTGTCTAGCTGCTCCCAGTAATAATTATTTAGCTGCTCCCAGTAAAATCTGGAGTAACTGGCCAGCCTAAATAAGCATGCTATCCATCCGCAGTAAATCAGGATTCCCACTGATGCCTGGCTTGCCTTGACATGAGACATTGTCTTTTGTTTAGAGGCTCTGGAGCCTTCCCTCTGGAAGAAATTGCTGTCAGGTTCAGTCATCTTATGATTAACATGTAAGTTTGAACCAACTCTAGTGACAGCACTGCTACTGATAAAAGAGGGCAAGCTCAACTATGTTGTTCTTTTAGGGTGGCCAATGTCATTCCAACCTCAGAAGGCTACCCTTGCCTACTGTGCCGTGACACTCCACATTCCTAATCCTGAAAATGGGGTAGTAGCCCCTTGGCCTAAAAATATAGAAGAAGTCAAGACGGTTGTCTTGATCCCTGAAAGCTTACATTAAAATATAGCATGTCTGTAAGGTGCTACAACATTTTTGTTTTCTTTAAAGGGGACTGCAGTGGTTCAAGTGGCTAAGATGCTGACTGGAAGCCCGGAGGTCAGCAGTTCGATTCCCGATACTGCAGGACGGAATGGACTCCCATCTTTGTCCCAGCTCCTGCCAACCTAGCAGTTTGAAAGCAAGAAATTGCAAGTAGATAAATAGGGATCACTTTGGTGTGAAAGTAAACAGCATTCCGTGTCTAGTCACGCCTGCCACATTATTATAGAAATGTCTGCAGAAGTAAACAGCGCTGGCTCTTCGGCTTTGAAACAGAGATAAGCACTGAACCCTAGAATCGGATACAATGGGCTTTCAAGCAAGAGAAACTTTTACCTTTACCTTTATTTTTTATTGGTTCTTACTTTTGTTTTGTTTGGTTTTGACTTATGCTGCTGCTTTGTGTCTTTGTGAGTGTTGAACAAATGATATTGCAGGCCAGCAACTTGTAGTCTTTGTATGCATTCATGTGCTTCTGTACATGCATACATGTATGTAGTTGTCTTTTCATGAACAAAAACAGGTATATTTTAGCTACTTTAGCTACTTGTGAGACACTGCTGAGTAGAGTACTATAACAGTTATAAACTATTGGGAAATGCAAACAACAACTGTAAATAATTTCTTTTTTAAAGTAATTTTTCCCTTTACACCCAATGGGGTAAAACAGGAAGCAAAGAAGAAGAAAAGTAACTTTCAAAGTGCTGACTCCTCAAACAGCTGAAAACACTTGAATAGCTCAGCATAATATGAGTTCCTTAGAACAGTCTAAAACACTGGTATAAAAGGATTGTGAATAATTAGGATAGGTCAATCAACATGTGATATACTGGGCCCCCAATTTTCCATGGCATTTTCTGAACTTCCAATATAAGTTAGGTTTTTTAGAGCCCTATGATTGGAAAATAACATATCTGAACTGAACTATCCTTCGATCTATCCTCTGAAATTCTTTTATGACACAACATTGTCTCCCTCCCAAAATCAATATTTTTAGGTGGCTTTGTAGACGTAATGATTAAATCCAAGACAACTGACTATTATATTTTATAGGCACACGTTCGTGAGTGGAGTACCTTTTAAAATCCCATTGTTTAGCAACTATGTGTAAAGTTTTATCTATGCAGTCAGTGTGCCTGAATTGTTGGGTGAGATTATTTTACAACTGCTAATAAAATTTATAGCTTTGAAATTTAGATAATGGTACCTAGCAAAATGTCATGTTCATTCTAATTTGAATAATGCAAGATTGAAAGATGTCATTTTCTGATGAGCTTCTTTTCACACTTGTCATCAGACAGGCAATACTAACACAGAACAACACATTATCATCATACCACCATGACTGCAACTAATTTCA
The DNA here is from genome assembly GCA_030440675.1 of Furcifer pardalis. NCBI lineage: Eukaryota > Metazoa > Chordata > Lepidosauria > Squamata > Chamaeleonidae > Furcifer > Furcifer pardalis. The sequence goes on along the minus strand of CP126892.1, from coordinate 60,653,683 downwards.
GAAGTTAAGCAAGATTGGACCTGGTTAGTAATATGGATGGGAGATCATTAGGGAATAGCATATCCCCTTGATAAAACTAGAAAAGACTTCTTCCTAAATCCCTGGAGAGCTGCTGTCAGTGAGGGTGGAAAATACAGAGTTAGTATGATCCAGTATAAGGCAGTTTCCTATGTTCCTGAAAGCACAATTCTATGTATTCCTATTCAGAAGAAACATTTGATGTGTTTGATGCTTCTGGTAGTGTTGGCCGCAGCATTCTTAAAGTTGTAGCCAAAAACCTTAGAACTCCATAGTAACCATTGCCCATATCTTAAAAGTGTAGAGAGTGGCAATCACTCTTTACTAATATCATCAGAAAGATAAGAATGATCATCCTACTGGTAAAATAGCTTTTTATAACAAAAATGGTATAATTGCACCTATTTTTCTATTGGAAGGATCATTATATTAGCCATGTTCTACACCAGGGATTCTCAACCTGTAGCCTACTGGCTGGATGTGGCCCATGGGACCATTTCATGTGGGTCCCCCACCACCTCCACTACACCAGGAAGTGCCATGTGTTAAAGGCAGGGCAACATGGCCGCCCGGCCCCCAAAGCTGTCTGAGAGAGCGTGACCTGGTCCCCAGCTTTAAAAGGTTGAGAACTCCTGTTCTACACAGTGTCCAAGAGCTAATGACACTTGAATGGGATAATACTGTACAAGTAAAAGGAGCTAAATTCTTATCTCCTGAGATACTCTAGCTGTAGGTATTCTTTTTCCAATATTGTTATAATACTGGAAGAGAATGAAATGGATGAGAAATGTGAATGAAATGATTGAACAGGGAAAGGCAGCTGGAGCTTAATGAGAGAGAGCACATAATTTGCATTGAAAAGGTATCTCTTTGAATTTCTGACAGCTTCATTTGAAAGGGTCAGTCAGCAAGTGCCATGAATCTGAAGAACTATCGACAATTAGAATAGTGGCCTTGACAGGCAGACCATCAGATCTAATTTTGGACAGCTTCCGGTGTAGTAAAGCAATGAAGGTTCAATGCCCTTCATGGATACATACATGAAATAGAAAGGGAACCTCATTTCTGTGATTCATATGAGACCAAAATAGCATAAATAAAAGTGAATTGATGAACATGGCTGACCCTATCAGGTATAGTTTGGCACCTCACTCTATATTCAGTCTATCTCAGGGGTAAATAGAGATATGTCCATTATCTTCAACTTGTCTCTATAAAGCAGATATAGAGAACATGTGGCCTTTCAGATATTGTTGGAATGCAACTCCCATCATTCCTTACTAGTGACAATGGCACTTAGCTTGATGGGAGCTGCAGTCCAACAATCACCCTAGATATAAGGGAAATATCACTTTAAAGTGTGAGCTGAAAAGACTGACCAATATTTCATTTGGACAAATGCAGTGAAACCCGCTGCCAGTTAACTCAACAGAATAATTTATTGTTTTTGTCATAGAAAATATTACAGCATATCATGGAACCAGTTATGGGATGTTACTAATTAGAGGTTTAGTCACATAGCTACTCTACTACAGTTAATTGCTTGCTTTCTTGCTTGAATTCAACTCTGTAACTGGCAAATAAGTCATCTGAAGTGTTTGTCTCTAGAGAAGATACTTTCTATTTCTAGGCTAAGTGGTGTTGGTGAACCACTAATATGCTGTCATTTAAGATAGCTAAATACAAGCAGGAATAATTATACCTGACAAATGTTGGAGATTACACATATGGTGGTACTGGTGCATAATTAACATTGGAATTCAGCCCTTTGAGAATCAGAAATTCTAATTGAACACACGTTCCCCTTTGTAAAGGAATCATGTCAACACTTATTTCTAAGAAAATAAGAAGGTACCTCTATATACCATTTTTGAGAGTACTGTATAAGCAAGTAGATGTGGTTACCCTCTTGTAGGATAGCTTCCCATAAACAAAAGGTCAGTCACTATGTAAAGAGAATGCTGGACTAAATAGCCCTTTTTCTAAGCTAGCAGGTTGCAACTAATATTTTGATATTATTATGTAAAACTTGAGCATATGGGAAGTGTACAGAGTGAGTATTTTTATTACATCTCTTAAAAGACCAAGAGTATACATACAGAGTCAGGACTGTTTATTTTGGGTCTCTCCTGTGATTCCAGCTCCCCCAGTGGCTTAATGGTTAATACACTAGCATAGAGACTGGAAGGTTGGGTTTTGATATCTGAGGGCTGCACTTGGGGATATGAAAGGAGCCTCATTAGGGCATCCACTGAGCAGAGTTTTTCCAGCAAAAATCCTTTCAACACAGAGTAAAATTTGACATAATAATAACAATAACAACGATGATGATGATGATGATGATGATGATGATGATGATGATGATGATGATGATGATGATGATGATGATGATGATGATGAAAGCATGCGGGCTTTGGGGCAGAGATCTACTGAGGCAAACATCACTGGTTTGGTTGGGGGGAGATCGGGCATGCACCCAATCTCCCCCGAACCAAACCGGCGCTACAAACCTTGCAGCAGTGGAGTAGCTGGAAGCAGAACGGGGGCAACCCGGTCAGCTCCCCCGCCATGCTGCTGCTACGCCCTTGGCAGTGGCAGCACATTTGGGAAGCTGACCGGGGAGCCCCCGTTCGGCTTCCCAAACCTGCCGCTCTGCAATTGGCGCTTGGGTTGGGTGCATGTGCCCCAGTTATTTCCCCCAATGCAAGCGCCAATTGCAGTGTGTGATGGCTGGCTGGGTTGGGGAAAGAACCGGGGGTGCACCCTGTTCTTTCCCCAACCCAGCTGGCCATCACATCGTGCGATGGCTGGATGGGTGGGGGAAAGAACTGGGGGGCACACCTGTTCTTTCCCCAATCCAGCTGGTCATTGCACTGCATGATGGCTGGTTGAGTTGGGGAAAGAATGGGGCATGCACCTGGTAACAAGGATCCAGGCAGGGGTTTCTGAAGAGAGGCTAGGAAAAACTTTTCCTAGCCTCTATTCAGAACCCTGCCCCTGGGCCTGGATTGCTAAGGGGCTTAGCCATCCAGGCAGGGTGTGTGTGTTTTCTGAATAGAGGCTGGGAAAAGGGTCCCTAGCTTCTCTTCAGAACGTTCCCCCCCTTGGATCACTAAGCCTCTTAGCAAACCAGGTAGGGGTTTCTGAAGAGAGGCTTAGCCATCCAGGCCAGGTGGGGGGCTTCTGAAGAGAGGCTGGGGAAAGGTCCCCAGCCTCTCTTCAGAACGCCCACCCCCTGCCTGGATCACTAAGCCCATTCTTTCCCCCAACCCCAGCGCTGATGCCAGCTTGGGATCAACTCTGGGGTTGGGCGGAAAGGGAACAGGGCTTTTTTAAAACGTTGTGTGATCAATGCATCACATAACGTTAAAAACCGGATAACGTTATGACTTGTGGAACCAAGTCATAACGTTATCTGAGGTACTAGTGTAAATATGAATGGCACAGTCTAGAACTGAAGGGTTTTCTTCTTCTTAAACAATTCCCACATGATGTGGCTCCTTGCTTAATTGTTTGATATTTTATCTTAAATGAAGATACTGAACTTAATTCTAGAGAATCTTGTGGAGAGGAGCAGGCTGAAGAACAGTTTTGATGGTATACATGTAAATTATTCTGGCAGGGAAGAAACTGGAGATATTACATTGACTCCTTGGGTCAAAAAATGCATGATATTGTTAGGAAGCTGTTTGTTGAGACCTCAACTGTTTACATCAGGTATTGGGAACATGTTCACCTCCAGATGTTTGACTGCAATTCCCATAGCCCCTGTTGTCATGCCTCAGCTTGTTGAGTCAGCTTCAGAAGAGGAAGAAGACTTCATGGAGCTAGAAGAGGCTAATGTAAAAGGGAAATTCCTGTTTTGTGAACTCAGACTTGCTTAAGATAACACAATACCAGTAAAGTAATACCTCAGATAACATTAGTATCGAATAACACTAAAATCGCATAACATTAAGCAATCTGGGGGGAAGAATTGCATCGGATAACATTAAGATCCTATGGGATGCATCAGATAACAACCGCTAAAGCCTGTGTGGTTACAATGTATCTCTATGGATCCCATAGGATTTTAACATGCATCGGATAACACTAAAAATCGTATAACACCAAGACTTGTGGAACCAGGTTTTAGTGTTATCTGAGGTTTTACTGCTTTGGGCTCTCATACCAAACAGCAAGCTATCTCTTCAACTGTGGATGAACTTGGAACCTTCTGCATGTAAAACATGAACTCTGTTCTTGAGTTTTGATGATCCCATCTGAAGTGATTTAATAAAACAACCTGCACACACTGTAAATGGAGGTAGGATTTTCTTCTGTATTGACTCCCTTTAGTGAAACTTTTTGTTGCCACATCACATGTGGAGCTGGAGATCTGTGCATGATTATCCTTGCTGAGACCAGAATGATTAATGATATATATTTGGCAAGCGAAGAGAGACTTAGTCTTATTGCTATGGACACACTGAGAGTTGAAAACTTGTAAGATAAGAAGCAGATTAAAAAGATAAGAAGTGCTGTGAAACCAGTTAGGCAAAATGAAATTGTATACCAATCAAACATGTGCTTAGTCACATGAAAGGAGTGGTAGCAGTCACTTTTTATCTCAAATATGCCAGACCAACCATATATTTCCAAGTACAGTATGATAAGAACTTTGATTTTGAGATTTGCATTACATCATTGATAACTGATCATTAATAATTATTTTCTTCTAATAGATAAAATTGGAAACCAAATAAATTGTGGTTTGAAATAACCCACAAATTCTTATTTTTGCAGCATTTAGGTTTGATTAGTTGCTAATTAGACATAGTGTAAGATGTGTGAAGAATTGGGCCATATTGGGATCATGCCTTTTGACCTGGATATCTTCATTCTTAATCCCAAATGAGGGATGGATTGTAATAATTGCAAAGGACAAGTTCGAACACAAATTCACATACATATAATTTGATTGACTCCCAACAATGTCCACCTAGTGCACCTAGTTCACTATTCTAGACAGCCAGTCACACCCTTTCACACAAAATTCCATTTCCCACTCCACTTAGCTTTTGGTCCATCAATCAGCCACTGTTCCACATTAAATGAACATGCTTAGTCCTCTTTGTTGTTGTTATTTGGTAGGAGGGAGTTTCCCATTCAACAGTTATCTTCATATTGGATAGTAAAGGTAAACGTAAAGATCTCCCTTGCTCAAAAGTCAGTTGTGTCTGAATCTAGAGGGCAGTGCTAATCTCTGTGTATAGTCAAAAAGCCAGGACTGTCTACATCTGCAGATGTTTCTGTGCTCATGTGACTGCGATGACTAGACACTACTGTTTTCTCTCTCTCGCCGAAGCAGTACCTATTTATCTACATTCAGTTTCTTGCTTTCAATCTAAGGTTGGCAGGAGCTGGGACAGATGACAGAAAATCACTCTGTCGTGCAGCACTTGGTTCTTGATCTTACCTCCATTCACAGTGTGTGTAGGCTGTTTTATTAAATCACTTCAGACGGGATCATCAAAAACTCAAGAACAGACTTCATGTTTTACATGCAGAAGGTTCCAAGTTCATCTACAACCTTCTGGTCGACAAACGCAGCATTTTAACCACTAAGCCACCGTGGTCATCCATATTGAATTCTAGTCGCTAAAACTATGTATATTGACTCTGTCTCTTATGTGCCTTACCCATTCTCATTGTGTATGAGTGCATGAATGTATATGCATGTGCACCTGTGTACATATGCAGTGGAACATCTGGTTATGGACCCTTCGGATAATGGAAAACTCAACTTTTTTTAAATAATAATTTTTAGAACTTTTTAAAAAAAATAAAAGAAAAAAGAACAAAAATTACATAAACATGATAGTAAGAGAATAACAATAATACATAAAAAGAAAATTTAATGCAAATTAATCATTTCCGTACATCCATTCTCTTAACCAATCTACTTGTATATCTATAAATCAAAACATTGTTCAAATTATTCATGTTATTATGGTGCTCCAATTTTTTTATAACACAAATACATAAAACAGCCTGGTGTGCTAATACTATGTCCTTAAATCTACTAGTTGTCTTCTATTAACTTATTTGTTCTGCCAAAAACTCATTACCTCCAGTACAGGTTTGTCTCCTTTATTTTTTTGCAATGTGAATTGCAGAAATGGTTTCCAAATGTCCCAAAATCTATTTTGTCTTAAAATCCCTTTTTTAATATTTAAATCCCATGTGAGTTTTTCATTAAGTGCCATATCCCAAATAGCAGTATACCATCTACTCAGATCTAAATTCAAACCCCCTTTCCAATTTTTGGCAACCTGTTGTCTTGCTAATGTTAATAAAATAGCTAATTAATCCTGTTTCTTTTCATCTCAATTCAGATCCTCTAAATCTGTCAACAATACAATTTTCCCATTCAATTTTAAATTAATATCCAAAATACTTGCTATTTCTTGTTCAATTTTGTGCCAAAAATCACAGATGATTTCACAATCCCACCAGATATGTATGTACATCCCTATTTCCTGTTGACATCTCCAACATTTTTTGAGTTATTATTATCTATTTGATTTAGTCAAACTGGCATCATGTACCATCGCCACAAAATTTTATAATCATGTTCTTTAACTTTCATGGACAGGCTTTGCATAACCCCCCCCTTTTTCTTCCAGTTTTCCTCAGAAATGTTTGTATCTAAATCTGTTTTCCACATTTTTTAAAGCACATTCTGGGGCTCTTCAGTACAATTTATCATTTTATACAATTTACTCACTACTCCTTTTATCCCTATTAATCCTTCTTATCTTTTATATCATTTCTTCAAAATCTGTCAGTTGTCATGCAGACTGTGACTTCTCTTTATATCCTTTATACCACCTGTCCACTGATAATATTTGAAGCCAGTTCATCCATAATTCTTTGTAAATCTCCATTCACTCACCCTCAACCAATCTTTTAATAAAACAATCTCATATTTATGCAGTATACCTTTTAATAACTCTGAATTTTTAATAGGAAATGTCTTTATATCTTGCAGTTCTATAATTGGTGAAATGTCTGGTGCCAATCTGCCTTTCAATCTTACCAATACACTTATCATCACTTTTAACACATTATTTTTTTATTTTAAATTTAACACATCTTCTTCCAATAATAATAATAATAATAATCTCCATTTCCACACACATTGCTGTCCTTCAGTTCTATATATTTCCAGATAAGATCATTTGTGGACAATAATTTTACTATGCTTTGCAATATGTTTTAATGTTAGGTAACCCTAAACCACCCTCTTTCTGTGATCTATACCATAAACATTTAGATATTCTTGATCTTTCCCCACCATTACAATAATTATTCAATAAATTTTGAAAAATTCCAATTTCTTTGTCTGTTTGTTTAATTAGAAGAACCTCAAATAGAAAATTAATTTTAGGGAGCAAACTCATCTTACAAATGGCTATCCTTCCAAACCAAGAGGTCTTCAACTTCTGATATTGAATATATAAATCCTCTATATTATCTGTAATATTTACTCCCAAATATTTATGCTTTTTTAAATTTGAATTTTATATTTTTCCTTAATTTTCCCTAATTCATCATTATTCAAATTGCAAAAAATTGCTTCCAATTTCCTCCAGTTTATTTTCAGGTCTGTTACCTCTTCAAATTGATGCATATGAATGTGAATTATATCCATATTTCTTATAGGGGCTTTCATTATAATCTAAGTATCATCTGCATATAAACTTATTTTTTCTCCTTCTATACCCTCTATATTTAAATCACTCCTTTAGCTCCAGCCAATAATTCCATCGCCAAAATAAACAAAATGGGGGAAAGAGGGCATCCTTGTCTTATTCCTGCTCTAAGCTCAATATCCAACAGGGGGAAAACTTGACTTACAGAAAGAAATCCATGAAAAATAATGCCTCAGCTTATGGAATTTTTTCAGAACAGCCCCACTCCAATGCATTCCTATGGGAAACTGTGCTTTGTTTTACAGAATTTTTGTTTTCAATGCATTCCTATGGGAAATTATGCAATGCATTCCTATGGGTGTTTTGTGATAAGGAATTTTCGCTATAAAGAAAACCCCATGGAATGGATTAATTCCGTAACCTGGGGTTTTACTGTACACAGATATATGTGATTGAACAACAAAATTTCACTAAAATATGGTTAGCTAGATATCAAGTGTTTTATGAACTTTAATTTGATTTTTTGCTTGATTCACTGTAGAAGAACAGTAGTGATACTGTTGTTTTAAGAAACTGGCTATATGGCAAATCCAATTTCATCCTGTTTAACCATAAACTTATTTCCTTCTTGAGTTCCTCCTCAGCTAACCTGCAGGCTAGTTGTGAGGGCTTAAGTACAGTTTCCCCTCTGGTAGAGGTTTCATGCACTTAGGAACTTGCAAGACTTTGCAGTACACTTCAGTTTTTTGTTTAACCCAGCAACTGCTGCCACTTCAGACTGCTGTTCTACTCAGTAATTCTGGCTTCAGCTCCTTCTCAATGTTGCCTTAGAAGCAGTGGCGTCGCGCAGTCTTCAGCCGCCTGGGGCGAAAAGCAAACTCGCCGCCCCCCCCCAGCTCGCCGCTGCCGCCACCCCTCCCCCTCCCAAGGCAGAAGGCGCCCCCCCTGCTGACTAGCGGCGCGCGCACGACCGCGCGCGCGCCACACACACCTCCGTCCGCTCGCCCACCAGAGGCCGTCCGGTCCGCCACCCACCCCCGACGAGCGCACCTCGCTCCGGCAAATCGCTCGCCCGGCTGGCCGTCGGGGGCTCTCCGCGCGCCGCCTGCCGCTGGCAGCGGCTTTCAGGGGGCGGCAAATAATGTCCCCTCCCCACCCTTTTGCTGGCGAGCGTCCTGCATGCGCTTCGCCGCTTGCAGGCGAGGAGGAGAAAAAGGGGTTTTTTTAAAGACAGACAATTCAAGGAGGGGCCCGCCCCCCGCCCCGCCCGGCTGGCCGTCGGGGGCTCTCCTGGAGGGCGGCCCGCGTGCGCGCGCGCGCTGCCCACCTCCTCCTGCCCAGCCAGCCACCAGGGGCTCCCCGCCACGGCGCCACCCACCCCAGACGAGCGCCCCGTCTCACGGCAAGTTGGGTGGGTGGCTGGGCTGGCGGAGACGAGCAGCGCGCGCGCGCGCGCGCGGGCCGCCCTCCAGGAGAGCCCCCGATGGCTAGCCGGCCCCCCTCCTTGAATTGTCCGCCTTAAAAAAAAAAAACTTTTCCTCCTCCTCGCCTGAAAGCGGCGAAGCGCACGCGGGGCGCTCGCCAGCAAAAGGGTGGGGAGGGGACATTTTGCCGCCCCCTGAAAGCCGCTGCCCGGGGCATCTGCCCCCCCTGCCCCCCCCACGCTACGCCACTGCTTAGAAGTCTCCCAGTCCTTATATACTGACCTTCTGTAGTTCTTGCTTGGAGGAGTTTCAGCCCCAACTTGGGTCATTGAAGTTGATGGTGATGCTGATCTTCCAAGCTTTTTTATATTTTTTCACAGAAGACAACTAAGGGCTAAAGTTTGCCTTCACCTGATTTTACTCTTCTCTTTAGAAGGGCAGGCCATTGAACCATATGATAAATTCTTTGTCATATTTCTTTGGCTGCTATTTGAAAAATACTGCCTCCTATGGACATGGAAAAACTTACATTGCATTTCCCATCACCATGCAAGAACTAGTTCTACAGCTCTTAGGATTCAAGCCAGTCTACAAATTCTACATGAGGTTAATATCTACTATCATTTCCTTGTCACACTGCAGAATACCATGGCTGTATTCAGGACCTAGAATATATGACTTCATCCTGAGACAAGCTAATAATCAAACCAACTAATTGCTTACCCTGCTTTCATAGCCTTTCATGCAATGAAATTATGCTGGCACTGCAGGGCTGATCAACAGAAGATTGGTTGATGGAGATGTTTATATCTGGGTTGCCAATCTGTCATTTATGTTCTTATTCATGCTTGTGAAACCTTCCAGCAAGTTATGTGAGATGCTAACAGACCCCAAATTCCTGTTCCCTCCTCTTTTGTCCAGGTGTTGTTTTCTTATATAAGTGTGATTGCTTTGATTGCTTTGCTTTCTTGGGTACTGGTAAAAGGAAATGTAAATGCCATTGTACAAACCAGTGAAATTAAAAAGAAAGAAAAATGCGAACACCAGTTGCATATGTTCTTAACATAACCCAAGCATCTAGATTAGAGTTGAGTACCGTTAGACTAAGGGTTCCCAACCTAGGGCCTGTGGGCTGGATCCAGCCTGTAACACCATTTCATGTGCCCCCCACCCCTCCAAGAACATACAGGAAAAATGCCCACCCTTTGAAACTATTGAGACAAAAAGCCACCCCATTGTTCAGGCAGGGCAAAATGGCCATCTGGCCCTCAAAGCTGACTGAGGGAATGTGACCCAGCCCCTGACTTGAACAGGTTGGGAACCCCTGATTTAGACCTTCAGATGTTTAGGCCTACAACTTCCACAACCTCCCCTTTTTAGGGAAGGTTTTGGAGAAGGCAGTGGTGCAGCAGTTACAGGGTATTTTGGATCAAGCAGATTATCTGGACCCCTTTCAGACAGGATTTAGCCCCAGATATGGTACCAAGACTGTGTTGGTCATGCTGTTGGATGATCTCTGGCAGGAGGGGGACAGAGGTCACCCCTCTGTCCTTGCTCTTCTTAACCTCTCAGCGGGTGGTGATGGGTGCAGATGTTACACCTGTGCCTCACCACTGCTTCGGGAGCTGCACTGGTTACCGGCGTGCCTCTGGGTGCAATTCAAGGTGCTGGTAATGACCTTTAAAGCCCTACATGGTAGTGGGTCAGGATACTTGAGAGACCATTATTGTGCCATCTGCTAGAGAAGTTCCCCTCTCTAGCTTCAGAAAGAGGGCCTTCTCTGTGTCTTCTCCGGCCCTATGGAACCTCCTGGCAATTGAGCTATGTATCCTTAGGACTGGGAAAGATTGCCTGAAACCAAGAAAAAATACATTCCTTGTTATTGTAGAACAGGGATTATCGAGCCATTTCATGTGATTCTCCACTGCCTCCATCATATCCAGAAGTGCTATGTTGTGGAGGCAGGGCAAATGGCCATCTGGCCCCCAAAGCTGTCCCCCAGATTTAAAAAGTTGAAAACTGTTGTAGAATATATGGAACTCAACTGGGTGGATCAGTGGAAGTGACTTCATGTATACAGGCTAACTCTGACAACTGAGGCACAGACCTCTTATAAGAGATACTCTGTATGTTTCTAAATATTTTGGGTCTCTGGGAGGAATTGAAAACCTAGGTTCTTTCCCCTCGACAGTAATTTTACCAATGGGTTACACCAGTGTTTTTCGTCCTTTGGTTTTTGGACTTCAATTTCCAGAAGCCTAAATCATTTCCTCAAAACACTGATCAACCAATGTACTGACTTAGGCTTCTGGGAATTGAAGTCCTCTTGTGGGGCATGGGCCCCACGTTGGGGACCACTGGGTTACACCCTGAGCAGTTATATATCTTTACATGTTCAATAGCAGTTTAAATCATCGGAGTATCATTGTTTCCATAATGCAAGGCAAAAGCAGTTTAACTATTCTAAAAGCTTTTATTCTTCTACATTGTTTTGAAAATACTTCAAGATTGTTGAAAACATGTAACAGGCATAGGGTTCAAAATATCTTAGCATCATCTTATAGTCATGAGAAACCACAGGCATTGCTTAAAACTATGGAACGTGAATAAATTGAGAATACAACAATGCTTGGGATAAAACCCAATACATAAGGTACATCAAAATTATTGCAAATGTATAACAAGCACAAACTGAACTCAAGTTACAGACAAATGCTTAAAAATATTGAAGTTGAACAGAGGAGCGCAAATAGCCTGAAAAGGCACTTTAAAACAGCAGAGAATACATCACGTTAAAAATGAAAAGCACTTCTTTAAAAAGGTTAAAATATAAAGCATTTCTTTGCCTTTAAAAAAAGTAAAGAGGTCAAAATACAAAGCATTTCTTATTCTTTAGGCATTTTAAATAGAATACACACAGAAAAAAATTATATTTAGTCTCATCCGTGAGCTTATCAAAGCTTGCGGAAGATAAGAACATCACTGTTATGACTTCAATGGAAGTCATCTGTCTCTTGCTGCTATATGATGGCATGTTCTCTCCTTCATTTTGGTTCACCTTTTTATCCCTATCTGATAAGTCATATTTTGAGATTATTATCTAACTTCAGAATATTGTTTGTTCACTTTCTTCCCACATGCAAGTTATTTTTCCTTCCCATGGAATTAATTGCACCTGGATAGACAAGGTCATTTTTCAAATATGGTCTAGCAAGGTGACCCTGACCTGTCCTTTGCACTCGCAATCAAACATAGACTTTATTTATTTCCATGGAACTGTCCTTTGGCCACAGACATCTGGCTTATCTTCCAGACATAAACATGTACTGTATCTGGATTTCAAGGCTACAAGGTTGTTTCTCACAGTATAGTCTACCATACATTTTGTTCATTTTCCCTTATATGCAGTAATAATTGACCATTTTTGTCATATTTCTCTTAGCAGATCTTCCTCTGTTCAACTATTGATTGCCTTCCTTTAGCATTTGGGGCAGTGGGGCTCAGTGGTTAAGAAGCTCACCTTGTTAGCTGGAAGGCTGCAGGTTGGCAGGTTGAGACCCGAATACTGAATGACAGATTGCACAACCATCTCTGTCCCAGCATTCACTTTCAACCCAGAATAATTTCTGACATGAAATTATTATTATTATAGTATAGGATTTAATAAGGTATGACACAATGGGGAAATGAACCCTCAACCTCTAGCTCCACAGCCAGATGCCTAAATCACTGAAATATAGAATGCTTGAATACACTAGGCTTGTATATCAAATGTGCACATAAACAATATTACTTAACCTATTCAAAAAAGCAGGAAATAAGACAAAAAGGAAGAAAATGGTTATTTATTTATTTATTTAATTCATCAGTTTTGCTTTTGCTTTTTGTATTTTTATTTTTTGCCTACAAATTGATCTCCAGCATCAGAGAGACCTTCTGACAGATAACAAGGTCCAAAACCATTTAGGGTCCTGAAGTTAGTATGAAAATTATCCTGTGGCCATGTTTTAATGTGTTCCATGTTAATTATTTCACATTTTGTAAGTACAATTTTTAGCAGGTTTATCAAGAAAGGTAAAGGTCACCCTTGCTCATATCTGACTCTAGAGTTCAGTGCTCATCTCTGTTTATAGCCAAAGATCCAGTGCTATCTGTGTCTACAGACGTTTCCGTGGACATGTGGCAGGGATGACTAAACACCGGAGTGCACAGAATGCTGTTTACCTTCCCCCTATTTATCTACTTGCAATTTCTTACTTTCAGACTGCAAGGCTGGCAGGAGCTGGGACAGAGACAGGAGCTCACTCCATCGTGCAGCACTCGGGTCTTGAACTGTTGACCTTCTGACCTTCCAGTCATCAAGTTCAGCATCTTAACCACTAAGCCACCACAGTCCCTTATCAAAACAACAGTCATATTAATATACTATTGTGAGTGTATGTACTATGAGAGCTCAGAGACAAAATGAGCTCAGAAATCCTCCACATACTGATTAAGTTAAATCAAGTTAATCTGAGGAGCAAAGCGTGGTTCCAAAACAAAGCTTTTTTAAACATTAAAAGACATCAGTTTAACATACATTTCTCTGTGCTCTGCATTTTGACCTGATTTGCCATTGATCAGGAAAAAATAAAAATGTCCTTGATACACAAATCTTATTGCCTGTTTTCTTGTGTCCTTAGAAATCACATTTTAGAAAGAAACTACCACAGCTACTGGCAAGTAAGCTGTAGTTTCTTAGACATGCCCTTTGCTCCTCCTGTAGAACTTAACAATAGCAGTGGCCAATGTGTGATCCTAAAGATTTTGGTGGACCACAGTTTCCATTAGTCCAACAATATCTGTATTAAAAATTCTGTATAAACCACTGTTAATGTTGCTGGCAGTGTAAACTGGCTGTACAGATGTGATTATTATACCAGGATTGCCCCTTGCACAGCTGTTGAAACAGCTGCAGATTTCCACACTATTTAACACCTAAAATATTAGACCACTCTCATAGCAATAGTGTTTACCATTATCACATTGAAATCACCATGTTGCACATCACAGGGTTGTGAACGGTGCAACATGATATACAGGTAAAAACAATTTGTATGTGTCATTTTATTTTTATAAGTTCACTAGTACAGACAGCACTGGCTCTTTGGCTATAAACAGAGATGCGCACTGAACCCTAGAGTTGGATATGACTGGCTTTTGAGTAAGGGCAACCTTTATGTTTACCTTACCAGCATTTTAAGTGTAGCGGAAGAAAAACACCTGCAGAGGACTGGTGCAAGGATTGTTGAAATTGAGATTTCCTAAATTGGTGTCACTTATTGCATACGTCACTGATTTTCTAATATTCTAATGTTCATTGATTTTTTTTATGGTGGATGAAACCATGTCTTTTAACAAAGTGTCTAATCAAGCTTAAATGAGTAAATAATTGATTATTCAATTCATGTTCCCTGGGACACAATGTGAATAGTTAATTACGGTCACCATTAAAGATTTGTGTCTTCCATCTAAAGTACATCAGCTTTAATTTCTAACTATTGATTCAGCTAGTGTTTGGCTTGTTACCTTAGAGAACTCTTCAAAAGCTGGATTTTCAAGACACTCGCACAATTGTTTCTCTATTTTTAATGTAAAATGGAAGTTATATAGGTTTTAACATATACATTGGAGTCTATACCTCATTGGTTTCCTCCAGTGGTGGGCAGCAAAATTTTTTGCTACCCAACCATGGGTGGAGCCTATGTTGTGGGTGGAGCCTATGTTGTGGGTGAAGCCTGCATCATGGGTAGAGCCGATGTCGTGGGTGATCTAGTCATGCCTGCCATATGGCCATGTATACATCTGCAAACACAGGCAGCAATGGCTCTTTGGCTATAAATGGAGATGAGCACTGCACCCTAGAGTCAGATATGACTGGCTTTTGAGCAAGGGAGACCTTGAACCACTTGCAGGGACAAAACCTGATGGTGGATGTGGCCACCTAATTTTGCCCCCCCCCGCAAATAGGCCACCCAATTTTGACACCCCCCTGCCCAGAGGCCACCCAATTTTGCTACCACCCTCCCGGGGATGTGCGAACCTGTTGTTGCCCACCACTGTTTTCCTCTCACCATGGTGAGTGGTCCATCATCTTCTGGCAAGAGTGATAAATGAAGAGCCCTAGCTTCCCACTAGCCTTAGGGTATGGAATATTCTTTTATTTGTGTTATGTTTTGATGAAACTAAGAGCCAGAGTTTACTAACTACTGTATCTTTTTCAGCCTTTTGTTAAATATCCCTGAAATGAATCTGTAGGGAAGTTCCCTGAGAAGATCAACTATTCCAAGTTGGGCCTTCCTCTTCTGGTCTTCCAGCATATTTTGCTCCATATCAAAACAAAACCCTGTCCTCTCTTCTAGCTTAAAACACATTTGGAGGCCAGTGCTAGCTTTGACCTTTTACAGAAACACTTTGTGGTTTCAGACCCAGAATCCTCTAAAAGACTGCCTAGCCCATATGGATTTAAAATATGAATATTTTAAGATCATCAGAAGAAAGCCTACTGACGGTTCTCCAACTATCTGATATGAAGTAGAGAGTGGGATTTCTTGGTGATGGTTCCCTAGTTGTGACTCATTTTCCTCAGAAAGGGTTGCTAGATTCTCCTGTTGTTTGAACATGACACAAAGATATTTTTATTTCGTTGAGTTTTATAGGTACTGCTGTGTTCTGTTGTTTTTATTATTTTGCATATTTTAACTTTTTTTGCATTTACATTTTTATTAGCTGACTAACTGTTCTTTTATTCTTGTTGTAAGTTCCTCTTTGAATATACTTCAAGGCCAATTTACAAATACAGGTACAGTAATACCTCATATAACATTAGTATCGAATAACACTAAAATCGCATAACATTAAGGAATCGGGGGGGAAGAATTGCATCAGATAACATTAAGACCCTATGGGATGCTTCAGATAACAACCGCGAAAGCCTGTGTGGTTACAATGTATCTCTATGGATCCCATAGAGGATCAGATAACACTAAAAATCATATAACACCAAGACTTGTGGAACCAGGTTTTAGTGTTATATGAGGTTTTACTGTACTTGTAATATTTATTTACTTAGTCCATTACATTTATAACCCCTCTTTTCTTCTATGAGCTCAAGGTAACCTACAAGGCTCCCGTCCTTTTCATTATATCCTCATAACGATGCACTCAGGAAGGTTAAACTGAGAGACTGTCATTGGCTCAAAATTATGTGGTGAATTTCCTGGTCAAGAGATATAAACCCAAGTCTCCTGAGTCATAATCCAACACTGTAGTCATTCTACCCTGTTGGCTGTACCATAATTACTGCTGCTCTTGAACCAGTCTCAAGTTTTAGTCTACATATGAGGCTTGGAGTCAAAGAGCAAGCTATAGGAATGACTCCATCCTCCCCCCCCCCCACACACACATTTGTTAGCTCCAAAACTGACACTGAGAAGAGGGGCAGCTGATTGTTTCTGATTGTGGATGAAAGCAAAGGCAATCAATACTTCAGGGTTCCCCTGCAGAGGAATGACAAAAGGATTTTCCTTTTCAATCATTTGTTAAAGCAGTGTCAGTATCACTTTCACATGGCATTCTTGAAGGATTCTTCTGGAATTTATGTTTGTATAGAACCAGACTGTGATATGAGCAAGAGAATCTGTTTCTATCAAAGCATATGGACTATTAGATTCAAATATTGGAATGAGTTTATCATTATGGTACATCATGTGCCTTTTTTGTTCTCATGCTGTTTTATAGAGAAGTTAGAAAAGACCGGTAGCTACTCAGAGCAAGTCTCACAGTGTAAAAAGTGCAGAACAACAGGTAGAAGGCTGGTACTGTATATGATTGCAATAGCAATTACAATTGCATTTCAACCTTGCCATTTCTAATTAAATATGGGGTTATTACTACAAACACAGATAAGGCTCTAGCAGTGTGGTCTTCTGTTAGAACTGGTCTATTCTTCCTCACTTGTTCAAAACCTCCTGCAATGGAAACCTGCCTCAAAGCAAGGTATGGTCACTGGGGTCACTGGGATGACATTTGATTTGGGTCATTGCTAAAAAAAATATGACAGCTATATTGATCTTGGCAACAGATAATTTCTACAGCTCTGTTATATAATGGATATTGCAAATTCATTTACTGTACCTTGATTCTCTGTTTGCACTTCACAAATTGCAAATACAGTGGTACCTCATTTCTCGCCCCGCCGCCATGGAACACACCTGCGGCCGGGGGAAGAGGCTACCGCCGCGCCCAGCCAGGACTCCCTCCCCCTGTCCTGGAGACTTTCGTTTAAAAGCCGCAGCGGCGGCAGGACTTCCACGGCAGAGCATTCCTCGCCCCGCCGCCATGGAACACACCTGCGGCTGGGGGAAGAGGCTACCGCCGCGCCCAGCCGGGACTCCCTCCACCTGTCCCAGAAACTTTCGTTTAAAAGCCGCAGCGGCGGCAGGACTTCCCCAGCAGAGCATTTCTCGCCCCGCCGCCATGGAACACACCTGTGGCTGGGGGAAGAGGCTACCGCCGCACCCAGCCGGGACTCCCTCCACCTGTCCCGGAGACTTTCGTTTAAAAGCCGCAGCGGCGGCAGGACTTCCCCGGCAGAGCATTTCTCGCCCCGCCGCCATGGAACACACCTGCGGCTGGGGGAAGAGGCTACCGCCATGCCCAGCCGGGACTCCCTCCACCTGTCCTGGAAATTTTCGTTTAAAAGCCGCAGCGGCGGCAGGACTTCCCCGGCAGAGCGTTTCTCGCCCCGCCGCCATGGAACACACCTGTGGCCAGGGGAAGAGGCTACCGCCGCGCCCAGCCGGGACTCCCTCCACCTGTCCCGGAGACTTTCGTTTAAAAGCCGCAGCGGCGGCAGGACTTCCCCGGCAGAGCATTTCTCGCCCCGCCGCCATGGAACACACCTGCGGCTGGGGGAAGAGGCTACCGCCGCGCCCAGCCGGGACTCCCTCCACCTGTCCTGGAAATTTTCGTTTAAAAGCCGCAGCGGCGGCAGGACTTCCCCGGCAGAGCGTTTCTCGCCCCGCCGCCATGGAACACACCTGTGGCCAGGGGAAGAGGCTACCGCCGCGCCCAGCCGGGACTCCCTCCACCTGTCCCGGAGACTTTCGTTTAAAAGCCGCAGCGGCGGCAGGACTTCCCCGGCAGAGCATTTCTCGCCCCGCCGCCATGGAACACACCTGCGGCTGGGGGAAGAGGCTACCGCCGCGCCCAGCCGGGACTCCCTCCACCTGTCCTGGAAATTTTCGTTTAAAAGCGGCAGCGGCGGCAGGACTTCCCCGGCAGAGCATTTCTCACCCCGCCGCCATGGAACACACCTGTGGCCGGGGGAAGAGGCTACCGCCGCGCCCAGCCGGGACTCCCTCCACCTGTCCCGGAGACTTTTGTTTAAAAGCCGCAGCGGCGGCAGGACTACCCCGGCAGAGCATTTCTCGCCCCGCCGCCATGGAACACACCTGCGGCTGGGGGAAGAGGCTACCGCCGCGCCCAGCCGGGACTCCCTCCACCTGTCCCGGAAACTTTCGTTTAAAAGCCGCAGCGGTGGCAGGACTTCCCCGGCAGAGCATTTCTCGCTCCGCCGCCATGGAACACACCTGTGGCCGGGGGAAGAGGCTACCGCCGCGCCCAGCTGGGACTCCCTCCACCTGTCCCAGAGACTTTCGTTTAAAAGCCGCAGCAGCGGCAGGACTTCCCCAGCAGAGCATTTCTTACCCCGCCGCCATGGAACACACCTGCGGCCAGGGGAAGAGGCTACCGCCACGCCCAGCCGGGACTCCCTCCACCTCTTCCGGAGGCTACGTTTATATGTTAAAATCTTTGTGTAAATTTGATGAATTTTGTAATTTTTGATTGTTGTTTGAAATTGATACTTACTGAACTTTTTATGATGTAACAATGCTGAGTTTGTTTTATGGTGTTGATACTGATTTTTTTCCTCTCTTTTTATGTTTACATGATGTGTCTACAAACTTGCTGTTTACTCTGTGCTTGTGAACTGCCCTGAGTCGGCCCAACCGAGTAGGGCGGTATAAAAATTGGAGTAAATAAATAAATAAAGAGCATAATGCATTCCACAGGATTACTCTTTAAGTGAGTTTGCTCTTTAAGCGAAACACCATTGTAAGTGACCAATTGTGACGGGGGGGGGGGGGAGATTGCGAACCCCAATTTATTTGTTATGTGAGTTTTGATTGGTTTTATTTGTTAAGTGAAGCGAACATTCAGAGAAATTCTGCTCTTCGAGTTACTCTTTAAGCGAGACACTCTTTATGTGAGGTTTGACTGTATGGCTATCTAGGGAGAAGAATGCCCTGCTTTCAATGTTCAGGATGCCACGTTGTTGTTGTTGCTGTTCCTGCTGTTCCTGCTGTTCCTGCTGTTCCTGCTGTTGTTGTTGGTGGTGGTGGTGCTGTTGTTGAGTTGCATAGTTGAGTCTAACCCTTTGCAACCCCATGGACCACCACACGCTAGGCATCCCTATCCTTTACCATCCTCCTCAACCTGTCCAGTTTTCTGTTCACTGTGTCAGCAATACCATCTAGCCACCTCATTTTTTGTCGTTCCCTCCTTCTTTTGCCCTCAACATTTCCCAACATCAAGGCTTTCTCAAGTGAATCCTCTCTTCTCATTTGATGACCAAAGTACTTTAGCCTCATCTTCACTAGTTGACCTTCCAAGGAGCAGTTAGGGTTGATTTCTTTTATGATTGACCTATTTGTTCTCTTTGCTATCCAGGGGACTCTTAAAATTCTCCTCCCACACCACATTTCAAAGGTGTCTATTCATGTGCGCTCAGCTTTCTTTATGGTCCAGCTCTCACAACCATACATTACTACCGGAAATACCATTGCTTTGACTATGTGGACTTTTATTTGCAAGGTGATTCTCTACTTTTGACTATGTTCTCCAGATTTCTCATAGCTTGCCTCCCAAGAATCAGTCGCCTTTTCCCCATGGCTGCAATCTCCATCTGCAGTGATCCTGGATCCTAAGAATGTAAAGTCTGTCACTGCTTCTATTTCTTCCCCATGTATTTTCCAGGGACTGATAGGGCCTGTTGCCATTATCTTGATTTTCTTTATGTTGAGTCTCAAGCCAGCTTTTGCACTCACTTCTTTCAACCTAAGCAAGAACTTCTTTAAATCTTCTTCACTTTCTGCCATCAGGGTGGTATCATCTGCATATCTCAAATTCTTGATGTTTTTCCCAGCAATTTTAATTCCAGTCCTGCATTGCATATTATGTGCTCTGTGTATAAGTTGAATAAGCAGGGTGACAAAATGCAGTCTTGTCTGACTCCTTTTCCTATTCCAAACCACTCCATCATTCCAGATCCTGTCCTAACTGTTGCTTCTTGACTCATGTTCAGATTTCTCATGAGACATATAAAGTGTTCTGGTATTCCCATATCTTTAATTACTTGCCACTTTTTATTGTAGTCCACACAGTCAAAGGCCTTGGTGTAGTCAATGAAACAGAAAAAGACTTGTTTCTGGTGTTCCTTTTTTTTCTCCATGATCCAGCGTATGTTGGCAATGTGGTCTCTAGTTCCCCTACCTTTTTGGAACCCAGCCTGCACTTCTGATAATAGACATAGTACTCCTTAATTACAAGTGCTGGGGAAATTTATTTTTAGAAGTTTAGTTCTAAAAAGTAGCTGATGTGCCTAAGGAATTCTGGAAGTTGTAGCCGAAAAGATCCCCCTTCTCCTGTGCTTTGTAGACAAAAAGGAGAAGGTATGGTTAAGTCTTCTTCAAAAGTGTCATATCGTAACACTTTTCAAGGTTTCTAGTTATGGAGTACTCAGAACTGGTTTACCATTCCCTTCTTCCAGTGGCACCCAGGGACTGTGTAGCATTGCCCAAAGCTTCCGCATCGACTTTTCTCCCAGGACCCAGTGGGGAATCACACTCCCAACCTCTGGCTCTGTAGCCAGATTCCTAGCTAACTATGTTTTTCAACCATTTGAGGGCATAAATTACAGACACTCACCGGGCTAATCTCCAGTTCAGCAGGATAATGGTATATTATTTTCAGATACTGTCACCCCCATATCCTGGTGGTCATCAGTGATGGCACTGGTTAACATCTTATGGAAAGAAAGGTTCCTTACTACATATTTCCCATTTTTCTGAATTCTTAGCTGATTATATTTATGTCATATTTTCTAGTGGGCTCTTTGGTTGGTTGGTTAGTTTTGGTTGCTAGTAAATTATATGTTTCACGTTGGTTTGTAGCTTCATTTTTGACAGGTTTATATGTTTCAAGTTCACTTTACTTGTTGAGTAATGTACAAACAAAAGGGATTCATTTACAAACAGGGATTGGTAATAATCTTTTTAGGTAGCTCATGAGAGGAGTGGTGATGTGTACCCTGCCCAGAAATTATGGGTTGAAGCATGCTGCCCCTATGGAACTGCCATAATTTGACTATGACTATAGTTCAGGAAGCCACGGATTTGAGGTTCAGATGATGCTATAAACAATAGCAGAAGGAGAAACAAGACTGTCTTCTTCTTCTTCTTCTTCTTCTTCTTCTTCTTCTTCTTCTTCTTCTTCTTCTTCTTCTTCTTCTTCTTCTTCTTCTTCTTCTTCTTCTTCTTCTTCTTCTTCTTCTTCTTCTTCTTCTTCTTCTTCTTCTTCTTCTTCTTCTTCTTCTTCTTCTTCTTCTTCTTCTTCTTCTTCTTCTTCCTTCCAAAAATTTAAATCAGAAGGAGGAGAATAAGATCATGAAGAGGGCAGGTTTATTAATTTCCACCACAACTAGCTGAATATGCACTCAAGCAAGAGCCCTGGTTGTACAGTGGTTAAACTGCTGTCCTGTAACTAATAGTTTGTGAGTTCGATCCTGACCAGAATTCAAGGTTGACTCAGCCTTCCATCCTTCTGAGGTTGGTAAAATGAGTACTCAGCAAGCTGGGGGCAAAATGCTAACTAACTTGTGAACCACTCAGAGAGTGCTATGGGGCGGTATACAAGTGTGTTTGCTTTGCTTTGCTTTATGTTTGTAAGCAACAGAAAAGTTAAATCACAAGAATTATAAAGCTTTTAATACCTGAATGTTCTTTCTATGTGAATAGTTTTGAGTGTCAGATAATTCAGTATTCTTTCTACTGGGATCAATTTTATATTTAGTGAAGTACAGTGCAAGTTGCAAATTGTTTCAGTGAAATTTTATACAATTTAGATTACTGTGAAAATTGATTATGACTGAAGGAAGCATCTCTCTTGTTATAATCAGATTTTATTCCTCCACAAGTGTGCCTTTTATTATGCTAAATCTTCTTGGAATGCAATAATTATCATGTTGTGATGGAATTATGATTTCTATGAGAGTTTCAGGCACTCAGGATCTTCCAGCATTTGGCCTAACAACCTAGAAGACTGGGTGTAATCAAGTGCAAATTATGGGCTTGGCGATAAACAAAAGCAAAACAGGCTCCAGATGCATTTGGAAATCTGAAAAGGCAAGTAATCAAGTGTCTTATTAATAGACATCGCCAGATTTGTCAAAAACAACAAATGAATGCCAGCTTGTTTGTTCATTCTTTGTGGCATGAACTTTAGGTGAATCATGGGACTGAATATTAAAAGGAATTGCATGTATAAGAATGCAATTATTATTATTTTCATATCCCTCAAGAGAGGTGCTTTTAAAAACTTAAAGTAGGGTATTTTAGTCTGCTTCCATACATATTTTTGACTCATGTGTTGCAGTGATCAACACTTTTTTAAAACAACTAGCTGAGATAATTATAGTTTCAAAATATGGTGCTGAAGGAGAGCTCTGTGGGTACCCTGGAGTGCCAGAAAAATGAACAAATGGGTCCTAGACCAAATCAAGCCTGAACTGTCTTCTGAGGCAAAAATGGTGAAGCTGAGGCTGTCCTATTTCAGGCACATCATGAGAAGGAAAGATTCTCTGGAAAAGAAATTAATTCATAGAAAAGTTGAAGATAGCAGGAAAAGAAGATCAAACATGAGGTGGATTGAGTCCCTGAGGAAAGTCATAGCCTCGTGTTTGCAGGTGCTTAGAAGGCTTGTTCAGGATAGGACAATTTGGATATCTCTCATTCATAAGATTGTCATGAGTTAGAGATGATGTGACTACATCTAAGAACAGCAACAGTAGGAATTTATTTATTTAATCTACATCTTGCCCACAATTAGCACTAGATGCTACTCTGCATAATGCAGGGATATAGAAAGTTGTCTTTATCCATTATATTTTTTGCACTTCTTTTCTCAAGCATTTGTTAATTGTTGCTATCTGGTCTTCATCTGCCTCCCTGCCATCTGGATGTCAGTTCCCCTTCCTTGAGCCTCCTTGTCTATTGGGATCTCCAGTTCCATGAACATTTCCTTTTGACCATTTAATGTATTTGTCGGTGTATAAGACACACTTTCTCCCCTTAAAATACACCAGAAAAACAGAGTCTGTCTTATACTCTGATGTGTCTTATACACTGGCAAATATGGTATATCCTCAGTGAGGCCATTTCCAAACTCTCTAGTAAAGGTAAAGGTTTCCCTTATTCGAAAGCCAGTCGTATCTGACTCTAGGGTTCAGTGCTCATCTCTGTTTCAAAGCAAAGAGCCAGCGCTGTCTGATTCTACAGATGTTTTCATGGTCATGTGGCAGACATGTCTAGACACTGGTGCACATGGAACACTGTTACCTTCCCGCTGAAGTGGTCCCTATTTATCTACTTGCAATTTCTTGCTTTCGAACTGCTAGGTTAGCAGGAGCTGGGACAAAGACGGGAGAGTGCTCAAGGAAAGTGGTGTGCCTCTTTTTCATGACTATCTTTCAAGTATTTGAAGAGAGCTATCATATCCCCCCTCAGTCTCCTTTTCTCAAGGCTAAACATGCCTTGCCTCATAGGGTTTGGCTTCCAGTTCCCTCTGAAATGTTCCCAGTTTGTTAGTATCCTTCTTAAAGTGTGGTGTCCAGAATTGGACACAGCATCATAGATGAGGCCTAACTAGAGCCAAATAGAGGGAAACTGGTACCTCATGTATTTTGGAGATTATACTTTTATTAATGCTGCCTAAAACAGCATTTGCCTTTTTTGCAGCACCATCACACTGCTGATTTTACAGTTCCAAGTTCCTTATCACTTGTAGCAATCATTGGACATTGTTGATCCTTGTAAGTATTTCCATGACTCTCCAGTACTTCTCTTTTGAGCTTGGTACTAAATTAACCAATTAGTGCCAGTTGGCATGATCAGTAAAGCCCATTGAAACAGAATATTTAGAATAAAAGAAAACATTTCTACCAAAGCAAAAGTCAACACAGCTCTTTTCATTTAAAATAATGCTTATTAGTGAAGCCAACCAGCTGGAAGACATAATTTGCAGTGACCAAAATGTAAATACAAAATGGAAAGTTGGACTTCAAATGTGCACCAATTGCACGAAAGTTTGGTTGCTAAACTAGCCCCAAACAATATGAAACGCAAGAAATGAGAGAGATTTCTATGAACATAGACATATGTTAAAACTTAAACATCTTTTATAAAGGGAAATATACCGTTGTTTTTCTATGTGGAGCCTGAAATCTTCCTAGAAGCAAAAATTAAGGCTATTGTATTTTGGGCACTTCATAAAAGACAAGCCCCCCTAGAAGAAACAATAATCCTGGGAAAAGCAGATAGCAGGAAAATAAAACAAACAAACAAACATGAGATGGACTGACTTCATTAATGAAGCCACAACCTTGAGTTTGTAATAATTGAGCTGGGCTGTTAATGACAACACCTTTTGGAGGCTATTAATTCATAAGGTTGGCTATGAGGTAACTTGATGGAGCATAACATTAACAACCACTGTACTTCATCTCCTTGCTACTTCATGTCTTTGATGCTGAAATTCTCCATATTTTCTTTCCTTTCTTGTCCCAATTCTGTACATAGTCCTATAGAAAAGTAGGGCTGTTAATCTAAACATGCTTAGCTTAAAGTTACAATGGACTTTACTTTCTCTGCATATGATGGGCAATGTGTTACTTTTCCATATCTAATTACAGAATCTCAGGTTGAAGAGTAGGGAAAAGACAGGGAGACCCAATGCAAATGTGATTATTCAATTTTATTTATATGTTCATGTCCTGCCATTTCACTTGAGGAAGACTAAGGCAGCTTCGCAGAATTTGGCTTAGATGAGCCACTGTTCTGAGACAGAACAATGTGGCTATATTACGTTGTGATTGATTCTGGCTAGCTCATGGTGAAAAATAAATCACAAACAAAATATTGTTGCTGTTTATTAATGAAAGCTGTTTTTATGAAATCCATACAAAATTCTTTTGCATCCCATTTCATCTTCACAACAACCCTGTAAAACTCAGCAAGCTGACAAAGTGTGATTGAACCAAATTTGTCCAGTGAAAAGAGCCAAGTGAAGATTAGAACATGTATATCCTTAATTCTCATCATCTGCTTTCGATATTATGCATCATGTCTTTTTGTTTGGGGAGAATGACATCAAAATATTTAGCCCTGCCTCCATTCTCTTTTCCTCTGAGTCTGAAGTTGCGATTGAGTGGAGGGTGTGTGAATAGCAGAGCCATAACAGAAGTTGAGCAAAAGGGAAGAATCTATGGGGTAACAAATAAAACAGGGGGCATCTATCTCTAGTTCAGAAAATCAGCAGCATATGATATGAAAAGCAGTCCAGCTACTGCTGTTCATATGAATATCCCATCTAGACAAATAAAGCAGAACAGAGCCTTTGTTGATACATTAGTTAGTTTAGCCTCTGGTGTTTTACATCTTCATTTTCTAATGATTTCCCAGTAGTGTCAGAGAGACACATTAAGAAAAATAAATATTTAGATAAGATGATATATATTAATGTACAATCTATTTAACATTGATTCTTTCTTCCCATTACAGTTCATCAAATCTGATAGGCTGATTTAATCAGCCTATATTGCACATCAGCAAGGCTTTGCAATCATCTAATTTGTCCTCAGGGCTCTAATTTCTATAATTGTAACATTTGTGAATTATTAAATTTAAATAAAATGCTTTCTAATACCCATTACATTCTCCTTCATTTCAAAACATAAAAGTGGCTTGAGTCATAATACCCTGGAGAGAAGAACGAGGAATTTGATCAGAATTTTTTCATCCCTCTTTTTTCTTTGGGAGGTTTCTTTAACAGAAACTTTTTTAAAAAAAAAAAACCTACATTAAACATGATATAAATATGAGAAAATGATACGAAAAGGTTTTCTCTTAATGCCTTCTTTGCAAAATAAGCTAAGTTTCCTTCTATTATGGTTTTATTACATATGAATAATGGTGAAATGTTATTATTCAAAAAAAAATGTAGCTGTTAATTATTTTGTGATAAAACTGGATGAGGTTTAGGTACCTAGAGAAGTTGTCAAAGACTGAATTGGAATTTTCTCTTATGTGTCTTTCAACAGATGCTGCAGGTGAAATCATAGTTGTCATTCAAATGAGGGCAGTATGTTATTCACTGTAATACTTCAGAACTCAGCTTCACACTCTCCCCTTCATCAGTACTTTGACTACTTCCCCTCCCCCCCTTTTTGACAAGCGATATACCACTGACTGTGTCAGCCTAGCACAAAGCAGAAGGGATAGAAGGCTGTCTGCCAGTGAGCTAACCAGTCAGTGAGTGGGCTGGTATGGAAGGATGGCTAAAGTGAACCTCTTAGGGAGCAGTGGAAAGGCTAATGATCCCTTAAGGGAGGAATGCTCAACCTTTTTAAGCCGGAGGCTGGATCATGCTCCCTCAAACAGCTTCGGGGGGCAGATGGCCATTTTGCCCTTCCACATGGCACTTCCTGTTGTGGTATAGGCACCGGGGGACCACATGAAATGGTGCCATGGGCCACATCTAGCCCACAGGCCACAGATTGAGAATTCTTGCCTTAAGGGAACAAGATTGAGAAGATATAAGGAGTGGGTCATCTTTCAGCAGTGAAAGCATGGGAAAGTCCCCTTCCAACTCTCTGATGTTTCAAGGAAGAGAAAGAAGTAGAAGCAGCAGGAGGAACTGAGTGGGAGGAAAAATTGAGCAAGCCATGCTCCAAACCCTTCAAAGCTTCAAGTTAGATATCCCAAAGGAACAAAAAGGAAGTGTGGTGGTGGCAGCAACCCAGCGAGTGTGGAATGAAAAGGGGAAGAGGAAGTGAAATGGGGACATACTGAAGGAGGAGAAAGAGAGGAGAAGAGCAACGAGGGTGGTGTGGGTTGGATGAATTAGTGTCAGGGGCCAGATCTAGCCCATGGGCCATAGTTTGGGCACCCCTGTCTTAGTGTTACTGCGTGCAGCTGGCTGTTGTTTTTCTCATATTCAAAATTTATCAAATTTTAGTCATGCAGTAAGAATTAGTCATTGCTAATTCTAAGAAAAGGCAACATGTTTCATACTAGATGAAAAATTTAAATAAATAATAATTTCTAAAGAGAGCTAAGTAGGGTTGTCACACAATTATTATTATATGATATTAGTTATTAATTCATTATTTTTTCTATCTACAAATAATGTACAGTATTAGACGTGGCAATT
Source organism: Furcifer pardalis (assembly GCA_030440675.1). Classification (NCBI taxonomy): domain Eukaryota; kingdom Metazoa; phylum Chordata; class Lepidosauria; order Squamata; family Chamaeleonidae; genus Furcifer; species Furcifer pardalis. Next base: position 60,625,956 of record CP126892.1, on the reverse strand, counting down.
ACATTTTAATTCAATTACCCCCATTTTTATGACTTTATAAGATAGCATCCTATGTTCTTATCTGGAGAAGATTGAAGCTACCCAGATGCTAACATCAGTGATTCCAAAACTTTGTCAGGACATAATACTTTGTGATTTTTCTTACATCACTGAGTCAGTCACCAATAATGATTTCAAAAATATATTTTCAACCAGGGATGGCTCAGTATTTCTAGACACAAACCTGGAAGAACTCCAAAAGGAACCTGACATCAGGAAATTCAAAAACTCTAACAACAGAAGCACAGAAGACATTTCTTCAATGCTAAACTGATCACATCAAAGACTCCAATATCAAAATGGTTGGGAATAAGCTCCACAGACACTTCTTTGTCAAGCTTACATTATTGTAAGCTATAGAAAGTGAAATTGGTAAAGTTTAAATGAACTATCCCAATGACATTCCAGGAGTCATTTTGCAAAAGATTAAAACATTGAATTAGAGTCTACTTCCCTGAAATTTCAGTGAGATCACACTCCCCCCCCCCCCAGCTCTTTTGAAAGTAATCCCTGCTGGGTATAAACTAAAGCCTCATGCAACTCTGCTAATGTGACTTGATTTATTCTAAAAACAGAAACATAAGACATGTGCAGGGTATATTTTCCAAACATAAGGTAAATTAGTCATTGAAAACTGAATTTCTGAATGGAGCTATAAAGTGAGCTATTGTTGCAGGATTGGCAGTTAAAAATACACCTGAAATCTTGGGAACTTGCTGTGTTTCCCCAGGTCAACAGGAGACAAATCCCTGAGAAAGTAGTGTGGAAGAGAAGGAAGTTTGATTTTGTGGTCTATGATGGCTTTAATGGTTTGGGACCCAAACATTCTTATTCCTAACATGCACGAGGGTTTTATAGCTCAGTACAAAGGTGTCTGCATATGTTCTACACATATTTGTTTAGGAGACAATACAGAATAAATTTATTGTCTGCCTTACTAGTTTCATTGATAACTTAAAGGGTACCTGGCTGCAGAGGCTGAGGTGGGAGTTCAATTGCTCACTGGGCATCCCAGCCGAGGAGTCAGAATGAGGAAACCACAAAACCTCAGAGCACCTTCAGAAGAAGACAGTGTAAATACCCTGTAAACACAACAATGGCCACAGGATTGGAAAAGATCTGTATACGTTCCACTCCCCAAAAAGGGTAATGCCAAAGAATGTTCAAATTATCGAACAATTGCACTCATCCCTCATGCTAGCAAGGTGATGCTCAAGATAATACAGGATAGACTGCAACAGTATGTCGAGAGAGAATTACCAGAAGTGCAGGCGGGTTTCAGAAGAGGCAGGGGGACTAGAGACCACATTGCCAACATAAGATGGATCATGGAAAAAACAAAGGACTATCAGAAACAAGTCTACTTCTGTTTCATTGATTACACTAAGGCTTTTTACTGTGTCGACCACAACAAAATGTGGCAAGTAATTAAAGAGATGGGAATTCCGGAACACCTTATAGGCCTCATGAGAAATCTGTACATGAATCAACAGGCAACAGTTAGGACAGAAAATGGAATGACGGAGTTGTTTGGAATAGGAAAAGGAGTAAGACAAGGCTGCATTTTGTCACCCTGCTTATTCAACTTATACACAGAACACATAATGCGCAATGCAGGAATGGAGGAATCACAATTTGGGATCAAAATTGCTGGGAGAAACGTCAACAACTTGAGATATGCAGATGATACCACCCTAATGGCGGAAAGTGAGGAGGACCTAAAGAAGCTCCTGATTAGGTTAAAAGAAGAGAGTGAAAAAGCTGGCTTGAGACTAAATATCAAGAAAACCAAGATCATGGCAACAGGCCCTATCAGTCCCTGGAAAATAGATGGGGAAGAAGTAGAGGCAGTTACAGATTTTACTTTCCTAGGATCAAAGCTCACTGCAGATGGTGATTGCAGCCATGAAATAAAAAGGCGACTGATTCTCGGGAGGCAAGCGATGAGAAACCTGGGGAACATAGTGAAAAGTAGAGACATTAAATTGCAAACAAAGATTCGCATAGTCAGGGAAATGGTATTCCCTGTGCCAATGTATGGTTGTGAGAGCTGGACCATTAGGAAAGCGGAGAGCAGAAAAATAGACGCCTTTGAGATGTGGTGTTGGAGGAGAGTTTTGAGAGTCCCCTGGACAGCAAGGAGAACAAATGGGTCAATCTTAGAAGAAATCGAGCCTGACTGCTCCTTGGAAGGTCAAATAGTAAAGATGAAGCTAAAATACTTTGGACATCAAATGAGAAGAGAGGATTCACTTGAGAAAGCCTTGATGCTTGGAAGGGTAGAGGGCAAAAGAAGAAGGGGACAGCCCAAGATGAGATGGCTAGATGGTATTGTGGAGATAATGGGCACAGAGCTGAGTGAGTTGAGGGGGATGGTGGAGGACAGGAATGCCTGGAGGACAGTGGTCCATGGGGTCGCAGAGGGTCGGAATCGACTGTGCGACTGAACAACAAAGTGGCATGTGGTTCCACCATTGAGGAGATCTGTTTGCAAGATACTAGGCCAGGACAACTAGAGTGGCTGCAGCAGCAATAGTTTGGAAGAAGGTAGGCAAAGTGGCTGGATTTCGACTGCCCTAGTGGTGCATGGGACCAGGTCGGTAGTGAGACATATGGCCTTGCTGCCATATCACAGGCAAGGGACTCCCCTCCCCACTTTGGTCAGTAAGAGGGACAATGTTGGGTGGGGAACTAAAGGGGCATGCCCAGTTTTGGGTGCTATCAACAGTTCTCCACTAAAGAAACAAAGGAGTCTCTCCCCACCCTAGTGGATTGACACCCTGGTGAGTGCATACACTAATATGCTGCAGCCAAATGAAGCAGTAGACAATATCTTCTACCAATTTCTTTCAATTTCTCCCCAAAACACTGTTAGTGATTTTTAATGTGGAGGATTGGGTCAAAGGGAATCCTGAATTATTAGTATACCTTTAATACAAGTATTGTCAAGACTCTGAGGTAAATATGAAATGTTCTTTTTAATTCTTGTCTACATTGCTACAAAGAGGCAGGCTGGATAGGTGGAAATTGTGTTTTAAGCAGAACAACATTTTAGGCAATATATTTATTGAAGATGATAAACTCCTGTGAACATTGTTACAGCAACATGAACCAAAACTGAAAGAAACAATTATGCAGGTAGTTTTGTGCTGTAAAGGCTTAATCATGTATACAATGTTGCCATTCCATTTAATGATTTTCAATTAAGAGCTGGAATATCAGTTCAAAAGAGCTCCAATCCCAGAGTGGGACAGAAAATTTCATCACATCCATTTATGTTATATTCAGTATACAGTAATTATTTTTCATTAAGTGCCAGGATGAAATATTTATTTTCAATCAGTTCAGAAGCCATTAAATCTTAAAATACATCTGTGTCTGTATTCTTCTACAAACTCTTTTTGTTGTGTGTATGTGTGGAGGAAAAGCTTACAGTAATAATGCATTGAATACTTACATATTTGCCACACAGATTGCATTTAGTTTTTATTTGTGATAGACAACACCTAGTTTTCAACACCATGCCTTGTGGGTCTTGAAGGAATTTCTCTGCTCATTTTGATTAGAAGGTTGGCTAGTCTAGGCTGTAAACAATATTTTGTATCTCATATAGGCAAGCAGACATTAATTACAAAGTGTGTGACTGTAAGAGATATTTTGATAACATTTTCAAGAGCTTGGGGCATAAAGAAGAATCAGAGTATTTAGCAATTAGGAAACCGATGTAGGAACAGATCAGATTAATTGAAGGATGCAGAACTAGTTTACAAGGAGACAGACAAAAACCCTCTATGTATGCAACAGGTAATTAGTTGCTACAGGTATTCTAAGAAGACAAGATGATAGACTGGATTGAAACGTGGTCTTACTCTGTGGTGCCTCTCCCCCCTTTTCAACACATTATACAGAGAATCAGTCATCCTGGCAGAAACCAAGGGAAATGATAAGGCATGTGAGAGGTCCCATGGACACTAGCATTAGCATTACACTTTATATACAGCCTATGTGTTTAAAGGCTGGGTACTCATTTTACTGTCCTTGGAAGGCTGAATGATCCTTGATCCTTTTGGGAATGAACTCAGATCATGAGCGATTAAACTGCAGTAGTGCAGTTTAATCGCTGAGCCATGGAAGCACTATTGAACCATATTTCCCCAGCATACTTCACCATTGGCTATACTGTCTAGGGCTGATGACATCTGGCAAGCACATCTGACTCATCCTGATGTAAATGGTTCCTATTCCACATGGGCAGAAGATGGAGATAATTGGATTCTAGTCCTGCAGCCTATCTTGAATCAGAGGCTTGCTTTCTTTTGGTGGGAGGGGTGCTCCTGACAGTTAAAAGTGTAGAATTCATTGCTTCCACATTCTTCTTCTTGCACCACTAAACTGACTGTATCAGGAAGCACCACATGGAGGAACATTTGTCTTGTACTGGATACTGGCAACAATATATAGTATTTCTCCAGGGGATGGTGCTTGGACCAAAAACTGTGATCAAGTCATACTTATTGACAGAGTTGTCACATATTTTGCACCATAGCTGATTAAAAAACAACAACAACACCCTTCCCTGCATTTCTTTTCCAAAATGCTGCATAAAGACAAAAGTCAGAGGCAGAGGAAGTAGATTGGTGCGACCTTTGGAACCTGCACTCTGGAGTAATTGTTAAATTTTATGGCACACACCTGTCCTCTGATCAAGGCGACACCCTCTTGCTTTGTCTTTTTGTGCAATGTCATGTGTGAATCTGGCGTTGTGTTTACAGATCAGAAAACCAAATTGAAAAAGATTAAAAATTGATAATTTCTTGTTAAACATTTTCTCCTTTCCTATTGAATTAAAGTACATAAGTCAAAGTTTTGCTAATGCTCCTATTAAGCAACACTGGACACAGGAAGAGGGAAAAAGAATATAAGACATAATGAATAGATTACAGAGGAAATGAACTGGGAACAGAATACAGCACAGCTGTGCTCTCTGGTCACCCCACACTGAGTGCTGTTAGGGTTGTGTGCCCGTCTCTTCTTGTGGATGGTGATTATGCCTTATGATTATGATTGTGGATGGTGATTGTATCTTATGAGTGTGTAAATTATGAATAATGAACAAATAAGTATGTAATGTGAAGTGATGCAAATATATAACATGAATATATATAAAGAGGGAATAAGAAGTAAATGTATGATTTGATTGCCACATAGCTATTGTCTAGAAATTTTCATTAGAAGGTCAAGAGGCATCACAACAATGATGTCATCAGTACACTTAACATAATATTTAGCGTAAACTTCTTTAATACCATCACTTTAAATTTGTTAGTGGCCTATATAATTCCCTTTGGAATTATGTAAATCCATTTCCTCCCAAAAAAGCAATAAGTTAGGAAGAAATGTGATATGTAAATACACTGCAGTTATTGTTATGATTAAGACTTACTTGGAGTACATTGGAAGCCGTTCCTGTGCAGATGGCTTAGGCAGTGTGTATATTCAAAGCAGAGTTGCAGTTTAGTAGATGCATGGGCATGCTGGACACCTGAAAGCTTTGTAAGGGAGACCTGACTTGATTTTAGAATCCCTCTTATTTCTGTCTGCAACGGAAATTCTAAAACCACATTTGAAGGAAGCTGTATATCTATGGCAACACTGACCAACTAAAATCATGCCACGGTGGCCGATGACAGATATTTCTAATTTATTTCTTACCCAAAGCCTAAATGAAACATAATCCTCCAACCTAATGCAGGAAGTGGTTGAACTATGAAGTGGCGAGGGAAGAGGCAGAGATTCTAGACTCAAAGTGTTAGCCTAGATTGGAGTTGTAGGGGTAGTTCCAGAATGTCCCTATTCCTCAGATCATCAGAGTGACTCCTCTCTGTTTATTTTTCACTCTTGTCCATTTGCCCAGAATTTTACTCTGGGGCCTATCTGTGTAGCTGTCCAGAAAAGCAGTATAGGGCTAGTGGAGGATGTAGCTCTGTGTTTAATTTCTCATCACTGCTGATGGCAGGTGAAATATCAGAGTCAACAAGAAGAAGTAGTGGCAGGACTGGAGTCTCTAAGAGTTCTTGGCAGTTGCCCAGACACACCTAACCTTGGCTGCACCATTGCAACCATACAAGAGATAGCAGATCTGTCAGATAAAATAAACTTTGGGATCTGGCTAGCAACGTGTCTGTTGAGTTTTCCACCTGATTAACTAACATATGCTTGATTAGGCAACTTTATTTCAACTGTTTGACTGTATGTTTTGTATACATGTGTAACTCTATATTCAAGCTTCCAATGTCCAAAGAAAAACCACAAGGGAACACCAATACAAGTGTACACAAGCTCAGTGAATCAACAGGTGTGTAAGTGGGCTTCAGTGAACTGTGAAATTAGATTAGCATGGACAGAACACTTATAGATAATTCTTTGTAGGAAGGCTGTAGAGAATAGAAAACTTTACTGGGATTGCTTAGCAAAGACATCTTGGCTACCATTTGGTTCCCTTTTCAAAATGAGGAGATCTCTTCAGCAAGAAACAGTCTGCCGACTGAACTAGGCATGCGTATGACTCCTCTAAAAGATAATTTCATATTTTGCATATTAGGCTCCCTTTGTTTTACAGTTGGTTAGCTAACGATTATATAACTGGCTTCTTAGGTGTTTATTCTTAAAGGATTTTCAAAATGTTGCAAATACCAGGAAATTACACATTTCTCTTAACAGGAGATCTGACACTAGGCAGTTCCCTTGAGGAATGCCACTACTGTTGCTTGCAATCCATCTTCAGGGTAGACGTATTTACATACAGTATTTGTGAGAAATACATAAAAAACATGGAAGCTGATTTGGGAACAGTCAGCTTACAAGTTTTGCAATCTTTGTTACACAAAGCTGTAGTATAGAAGCTTGGACCATGGCTCATTTTTCTAACAAAATAATGCTAAAGGAAGCCCTGTATTTCCCCAGAACTCCTAGCACAGGCAAAAAAGCTCTCATAGTACTTTTCCAAGCTAAAATACCAATCTTTCAAACTTTTGCCCTGTTATTTTGCCTCTCCTCAAGAGTGGATTGTCATATCTTCCAAAGAATCTGGCCTGTACCCCAGAAGTAGGTAATCTCCAGAGTTATCGAGGCCCCAAAGATCTGTAGATCTTTGAGAGCTACAACTACTTCCAGGACTCCTTTATCCCCCAAATTATATACAAAAATGCCTTCTTACGGGACTTTTTTGAGGAAACATTTTCCAAACATTTTGATGGTGCTGGACAGTTACTTCTAATATACCCCTTAAAAATCTTTTTTTCCTGCAAATACTGTACTGAGATTGAAGGGGTGCTTCTATTTCTTTTAAACATATGGCAGATTTCAGCTGAACTCAAAAATTTATAGTTTAGAGTAGATTAGTTGTGGAACACATATCATGCACACAGAAAGCCTGTGGCTCAACTGCTGGAATCTGTAGGTGTGGCTATGATTGGCCATTGTCTGAAGCCATAAAAATTCACTGCTAGTCAGGTTTTACAAGAGTGTCAAGGGATTTACAAAAGTAGCTAGATGAATCAGAGGTTTGACTCCATATAAGGCAGCTTCTTTTTTACCCAAAAAATGGATCAATTATATAAATGAGGACCACTATGTGTAGTAAGAGTCTTCAGTGTTGAACAATCACAGGTGCCAGGGGCCAAAATTTCATTGCTTGGTATAGTAAATTAAACTAAAGTAGCCCATTGAATCAAATGGTCTTACTCACCCTTGCTGAGGGAGCTGCATTGGCTACCGATGTGTCTCCAGGTGCAATTCAAGGTAGTGGTTATTACCTTTAAAGCCCTACATAGTAGTGGTCCAGGTTACTTAAGAGACCGTCTCACCCTGAGGATATTATTATTATTATTATTATTATTATTATTATTATTATTATTATTATTATTATTATTATTATTATTATTATTATTATTATTATTATTATTATTAATTAAATTTAATACCCCGCCCCAATCGGGAGGACCCGACTCTGGGCAGCCCATCCCACTAGAGTCTTCAGTCTAAGGGTACCAACTTCTAGAGAGGAGCACCTCTCTAGCACTAGACGGAGGGCCTTTTCGGTGGCTGCTCTGGCCCTTTGGAATGTCAGTTCAAGGATTTATTTGGATGGCCTCATTTCAGGAGAGCTTTGCAGACACAATGGATGTGTGCCTGGTCTTCCAGCAGGCAGAGGAGCCAAGACACTGATAAGCATGTGCAACCACCCCCGCTCCACTGTGCACCAGATTAAATGCTTCTTCTAGTAATAAATGGTCTCACTATTTTAAGTTGTCAGTTGCCTGAGTACAGGAAAGCATTTTTTCTAGCATGAGTCAATTCCATGCTGTCCACAGTGATGGAAGGGTGGCTTTAGGACCATTGACCAAAGACTATCTATAAGCTACTAAATCTGCTGTTGTCTTCTTCTTTCATGTCCTGATCAGACCCTGGACTGTCAAAATGGAGCCACTTTCTTTGCCTTGTCATTGCCCAAATGCAAGCCCTTATCAGCAATTGGCAAACCAGCAGATGGGCCGGACTCTGTGTCTCTTCACATTCACATCATGTATTGTTGTTGACCAGCAGTCCCCACTTGAGCATAATTTGGTTTTGCTCTTGTGTACTCTCAAGAATGTATGTTCTTGACATAAATCTGTTGTGACCATAGTACATATATATATATACAGTAATACCTTGGATAACACTAAGACTTGGTTCCACAAGTCTTGGTGTTATCCGATTTTTAGTGTTATCCGATGCATGTTAAAATCCTATGGGATGGATTGGATAATGTTAAAGCTCCATAGAGATACATTGTAACCGCACAGGCTTTAGCGGTTGTTATCTGATCCATCCCATAGGACCTTAACGTTATTCGATCCAATTCTCCTCCCCAGATTACTTAACGTTATGCCATTTTAACGTTATCCGAGGTATTACTGTATATGTATTGTAAGTGTGCAGGAGGTAGAAATACTATACCCCATTCTGTAATAATTTCCTGGTAAATCTGATACAATCTTCCCAAAGTGTGTTGAGATTGAACAATATTTTTTGTTGTCAAAGTTCTTGCATTTTTTAAATACTGTGATCAATATCAGGCTCTGCATGCAGTCAGCCTTTGTATGTCTGGTGCTATAATGACTGTTTGTTTTCCCCCGCATCCCTCCACACTATACTCAATAGATCAATAAATATTGGTTGTGCAATTCTTTCAACATAGTGTGCCTGCCTTTGCAGGGAGTGGAATTGTGCCCCGTGTTTGTCATGATTGTTGCACTATTCTTTAACTGCCTATTTGTTATGTTGTGAAAGAAACTATTTCAGGTAATACTATCAGATTTAGGAGAATTAGCTTATTAAAAATGTATTTTACTGTCCTAGAAAAAAGCAAACACTAACTATTAGCCTGGCTGGGATCTGTAGCTAATAAATAAATAAATATTACCCACACTGCTGTCAGCCAGTCACTGACCAAGAAAGTTGGAGTTTCTACTTTTACACATACTGTGTGTGTATTCCACCCAAATGTCTTCACAGCAGCTTTAAACACTTTTGTATCAGCAGATTAGCACATCTGGTTCCTACAGAGTCCTCTGGTTTGGAAAGCCGCACTTCCTGAATGCTGCTGAGGTCTCCATTAAAGCTTGGCATAGGGGAACATGTTTAAGTTGGAGTGCATATTGCTTTCCAGAGTCTGCTGGAGATGAAAGGAAATGTCATATGGAGTGTTGGCGTGTATTACCAACAGTGAGTGGTGTAGGCAATATAGAGGCAAAAATGAAAGACGACGACTTTCCTCTCTAGTCCATATGTTCTTAGTTTTAATTTCCGTTCATTTTATAATTTCTTACATCTTTGTTAAATGATTTCTAGTATATCAATGAAGGGATTTGTTTTTTTTTAATGGATGGGGGAATTTATGAAAGAAGACACACAAATTTTGCTAATTTCCATAGTAAGGAAGGAAACAAATTATTTCCACCTGCTCCTAGTTGAAGGACAGGAAGAACTGACTGAAATTTGTTCTCGGCAGTCTGTAGCTGATTACACTATCACTTTTGGAAATGTTTCATAAAATAATTGGAGTTGTTTCATAAAATAACTGGAGTATCTGTTGTGACAAAATGAGTGATAATGAAAACCTTCTTTATTAGGTAATCAATGTGTGTAAATAAAAACATGCATCTGTCTTGCGGGGGAGGGGCATATGTGCCCTAAAGTGTTATAATCCCCAAATATTTCTGCAGTTAGCTAGCTAAATTCCTTTATGAATAGTATCTCTTACATCCAGAACTGTAGAGTGGCGGGAATTTTTGCATTTATCTTTTTTGCCAACTAAGGGTTCTCATTACAAAAACAGAGTACACAACTGAGGCTCATTGATCACAATTTGGCACAGAATTAAGAATACTAAGGTCCACTGTAATGTCAGTAGGAATGAGCACATACAGTTCTAGTAGTCAATGTGTTTACACTGTACACATGTTGAGGCACTTATTTGATTCCTTGACTATGTAGTCTGATTAGTACAAATTGTGAGTTGACCAGTCAAAAAAACAAATCTCTCAGTCTCACAATTGTGGGTAGGAAAAAACAGCTCACTTCTTTACTTTTGTGAAACAAATGTAACCCCTCACCCTTAAAATATCTAGGACAGGGGTTCCCAATGTTTTTGTGCCACAGGCAGAACCTGCCTCCGACACACAGCTGTGAGGGCTGGAGACCTAGCAAAAACGTAATACTTTCAGCACTTCTGGTGGTGGTGGTGAGCAACAGGGAGCTTCTGGTGGTGCCCAGGTCCCCACCGTGGGCTGGATTAATTGGCGTTGTGGGCTGGATTAGGCACACGGGCTGTAGGTTCAGAACCCCTGGTCTGGGAATGACAATCTTCAGGCTACTTAATTAGGAGTAGTACCACTTAATGTCAGTAGAACTATTGTCAAATAATGGTTTGAAAGAATTTGATCTAAGCTAGGTCTTTTACAGACAGTTGTAAATGGAGATGAAACCAGGGCAAGGCTTTAGTACAGGAGTAGGCAACCTATGGCCCATGGCCCAGATCCAGCTCGTGGTGCCAAATAATCCATTCCTTGCCCTTGCTCTAGCTGCTGCCACCAGAATTGGCTGCAGATTTATTTACAGCAGCCATAAATGGTGGGGAGGCAACAAGTCCAGCCCCCTCAACTGTCTGAGGGTGTATGACCCAGTCCCCGACTTAAAAAGGTTTGCAACCCCTGATTTAGAGGTCAGAAGGGGCAACAATGTGAAAGTCAGTGGCTTATATAATAATAGTATTTTACTTGGCATTACAAGACATCAGTCAAAGCATACCAAGGATAAAAAACTAGTTGGCATTGTTCAGGTGTGAAGATTTTTAAATGTAGATTCTGCAAAGCAGTTTGAAACTGAAGGTAAGAGAACTGTAAATAGCATAGCCCAATGAGAGATGGGGAAGTTTTTTTCCCTTTGAGCTATAGCTCACATGATACTACAGTACACCACAAGTAGAGTTGGATAGGTTGTCTCACAGGAAAGTTTGCCTGCTGTTACTGCTATTTATACTGAGAAACCCATGGTTAAATTCTAGGCAGCATGAACAGCTCATAATACTTCTTTCTTAATTCCACTGGCTCCCAGTTCATTTTGGACGCCAGACATACATAGGTCTGAGATATGGCTATTTATGCTCAAAGTCAACACTAGAGAAGCAATGACACTCCATATACTTGTGTGCTGATTTTTTTTAAAAAATCATGATGGTTAGCCATTGCTTTTTCTTATTTTACCTTGATTCAAAATTATGCCCAATGAATGTGTTCATTGGAAAGCGATGTAAATTTCTAAGGATCTCAGGCTATTGCTGCTGCTGTTGTTCTTCAAGTGCCATATCCAATTCTGAATATTGGCTATCATCATGGCGATCAGTCATGAAGATTGTCTTGGGAACAATATAATGCAGTCATTTTCCATTTGCCTTCTGGATCACAATGTGACACCCACACCACTAATCCAGTTCCATAAGTCACTTTCTGGTTCTGAGCTGTTTTGGTACACAAAGTCCTCCTCAGCCCAAGGCCAGTATTGAACCTGCTGCCCCCTATCAAGATGAATTCAAATTGAATTTAATCCACTTGGGGACTATCACCCTATCATGTGGACTTTGCCACCCAAAGTCATTAGTCTTCAGGGTTGTTAGGCTAGATACCATATACACTTGAGTATAAGCTGACCCAAATATAAGCCGAGGTACCTAATTTTGACCTGAAAACCCAGGAAAATAGATTGACCCAAGAATAAGCCGAGGCTGGGAAATGCAGCACCTGCTAGTGAGTTTCAATAATCAAAATACATGAAAATATGGTAAAATTAATTAAATTGTTTGCACTTCTCAATCCGTCATGGTCTTGGGACCCTTATAGTCATTGACCCAAGTATCCATGTGCCTTTTTGGGGCACATTTTGGTGGCTAAAATACTCAGCTTATACTCAAGTATATATGGTAACTTCCACCTGATGATTGGTGTAAAGTCTCCGGCAGTATAGTCTACTCTATTACCATAGCAAGATAATCTGGTGAGACAGCAAGGATTCTCTGGGCATGGCTAAAATCCATTTCAAATGATCTTTCTTTAAAAAACAACAACATTTTTCGATGTGACAAAGGAAATATAATTTTAAAACTACAAAATGAGAAAAATTATTCTACCTTCTTTGAGAGAGAGAAAAAGATTTTTTTTTCAGGATATGTGCGCTTCTAAACAGAAAACTATCCTAATAAACAGTACAAAAAGGAAATCCAGTTTTCAGCCATTTATTCTGGAATTATTTTACTACAGGAACAATACTCTTCATCATGTTAATAAGCACTGTTCTCTGGAGTACAGGAAAATGTATTGTTCATATTTTACTGCATGTACATATTTTGCTAATCACAGAAAACTAAAATGGATATAGAAATTCGTGCCTTGTGTTAGCTTGGGCCAAACATTATTATGAGTAGTTTGTAGCTCCTTTGCATTTCTTCATTTTGCTTATAAAATATAATTTGTACAGCAGATCAGTAAGAAATCTTTGCTTGTTTCATAATCACAGGCAAGAATGAGGAGCTTGAATATCAGTTTCCTTCCTGGCTAGGATGGAGGAATTTCCTGATGTTAATAGTAGAGCTATGGCATTAGCAAGTATATTTTGCACAAAATAACCCATGAATTACACAAATTGACCCAAACTAGGATGACTATTGCTTTGTTTATGAATATGGAGTACTGAATGCAACATCAACCATTTGAGGTCTAATCCAAGCAAGACTCAAGTGTGTGCTTTCCACCTTTGAAACCGAGTGGCATGGGTTGAGTTGGATGTTATGTGCCAAGGGAACCTAATACAGCATTGTTCAGCACTAAAATACCTTGGCGTGATGTTTGACAGGACACTCTCTCTTTTAAGCAGCTCTGTCTGAATACCACAGCCAAAGTAAGTACAATACAAGGAACAACATCATCAGGAAACTCACAAACTATAAATGGGGAACTCAACCAACTATACTGCGTACATCAGCTTTGGCCCTGAGTGTCTCCACAGCAGTGTATGCTGCTCCAGTATGGAGCGCATAAGTGGTGGGATTAAATTTTTTTTACTACCTACTACTACCTATGGTTGACGTGGCCAGGAGGAAAGCCCTGCATTATTTCAAAACTTGGATGGGCAGGGCCAGCCAAAATTTCTGCTACCGGTTCTGGCGAACTGGGGCAAACCTGCTGAATCCCACTACTGAGTGCTTCCACACATGCAAAACAAATTGACATCACTGTTAATGTGTATAGTGACAGGATGCCTCAAACCTACACCAGCTGAGAAAATATACCGTCTTGTTGGTATTGCACCACCTAAGATCAGTAGAGAAGTAACAGTGGATGCTGAGAGAATTAAGCAAAAGAATGAACCTCGACACCCTCTGAATGGGTGACTGAAGTGCTGGGAGAGATTTGGGGTTGTTCAAATACCACATGACCATTTTAGGGGGGAGGGAGTCAACCAAAAATCACGGAAAGTCACTAGGGTGGGTGGGTTTCGGTGTGAAGTCACGTGACTCCAAAACTATCATTGCTTTTTCCATCCGGCTAGCCATAGATGGGGGGGAGGGTTTCAGTCAAAGGTCAAGGAAAGTCACAAAAGGGGGAGGGGGAGTCAAAAAGTGGCCTATTTTAGGTCATGTGTAGTGGTGGGCAGTAACCAGTCTGCACCCCCAGGAGGGAGGGTTAACATTAGGTGACCTTCAAGCAGGGGGTGGCAAAATTGGGGGTTTTCAGGTGGGGTGGTAGTAAAATTTGGTGGCCCAATTTTACTGTCCACATCCCTGCCGGCCCCCGCCCCTCCTCCTCCACTTCCAAGTCCAGGCAGCGAGTGGAGTTGATGGCCCTGGGGCTGCGGCCTGGCCTTGGTGTGGCTGCCTCCCCTGGTTCCCACTTCCCCTGCACGCTATGCTACATGCACACCATGCTGGGTGGGTGGAGGAGAAAGTGCAGTTGGGCCCAGCATGGCTGCGCTGCCACTGTTGTGGCCCGGGTGCTTTCCTTCCTTGGCGTCAGCCTGAGTGTGGAGGAGGAGAAAAAACAGCCACCCAAGCCCCCTGCCATATGTTCCCCAGGGTAAGTGACTTTCGTGTGGGTGTGGAGAGGGATGGAGCATGGAGGGTGTGTGTGTGTGAGTGAGTGCATATGCATGTGTGTGTGTGTCTGTCCACGTGTGTGGTGTGTGTGAGAGGGTCTGGAGCAGGCTAAGGGAGGTTCTTTTTGTTTTGTTTACTCTGATATGCTTGAAACACAGACTAACACAGCTACCATTTAAAAAGTTTTATTCTGTGTAAGCATATCAGAGAGTAAACAAAAAGACAAAAACATTGTGGCACCTTAAAGACTAACTGCTGTATTTTAATGTGAGCTTTTGTGGGTCAAGTCTACTGCAAGTGGTTCAAGTTATCCCTTGCTCAAAAGCCAGTCATATCTGACTCTAGGGTGCAGTGCTCATCTCCTGCTGCCTGTGTTTGCAGATGTATACATGGCCATATGGCAAATATGACTAGATCGCCCATGATGTAGGTTCTGCCCATGATATAGGTGCCACCCACTACATAGGCTCTGCCCACTGTGTGGTAGCAATTTTTTTTGCTGCCCATCACTGGCCATGTGGTATTTGAAAGAGCCTTTGGTGCCAGGGTGATTTCATAGTCATTTTCCTAATTAATTCTGCCATAGACTCATCCACTCCCAGGACAGCAGGCTAGTGTAACTGAAGGGCTATATAAGGGAACCCCCTGAGATAGGTAACTTCACACATAGTATCCTTGTTTTAACATATTCTGGTGTATAAATCTAATACCAATATATCCATAGCCTCTTAGGATTCATTGTCTGTGACAGCATATTTTATTTAATTAGAGAGCCCAGCTGAATTTTTGCCTTTAATGGCTAATTGTCAAAGCTACCATTTGCAATGGCCATCAGTGAATTTCCAGACATTTTAGAGGAAGAAAGGAAAACAGATGCATCAAAAGGACTCAGTTGTGGGACACATAAATAAAGAGAACTTGGAAAAATTCCTTATTTGGACTTCAATTACCAGAATCTCCATCTGATAGCATGCTTGTTGAGGAATTCTGGAGATTGTAGTTGAAAGATTAGATTTTCCAAGGTCTGAGAAGAGATCAGTTGTGGCATATGGAAGATGGATGTTAGAAAGTTTGGTTTGTTAGAGGCCATCCCAATAGAAGAGAGGGATAGAGGGAGCAGAATTGGGATCTGAAAATGAGATTAGGAATGAGGAATTTAAATGTTAAGATTTACAAATGCCAAATCACAGGCAAGGGAATAAGGTGGAGGCAAAAGGATGCTAAAGTTGCCTAGCAATGAAATATTGTCTTGGATGAGTAGGCGGCTAACAGTAGTGTAAACAAAGCAACAAAAACCCTTTTTTCTAGATGAATGGATGAGGCTAGCACTACAGTTAGAGTGCGCAGTGAAAGACTGCAGTAGATAAGGACAACATGTAGTGAATACAAAAAGAGGTAATTTCAGAGGTGAACTTAGAAAGGAAATTCTCTCTGAGAAATCACTTCCCAAATGGTTCTGTTTTCTAAGAGGGGAGCTGCTGTTTTTTCCTCTCCCCTTCCAATTTTAATATTGTTTGTGTAAGCCACTTTGTGTCCTCCTGAGGAGAAAGGCAGGGTATAAATATCTTAAATAAATAAATAATTAGTAGTATTACAAAGGGACTGTGGTGTTTCAAGTGATTAAGATGCTGAACTCGACAACTGGAAGGTCGGAGTTCGATTCCCAAGTACTGCATGACAGAGTGAGCTCCTGTCTCTGTCCCAGCTCCTGCCAACCTAGCAGTTTGAAAGCAAGAAATTGCAAGTAGATAAATAGGCACCACTTCAGTGGGAAGGTAAACAGCATTCCATGCACTCAGGTGTTGAGGCATGCCTGCCACAAGTCCACGGAAACGTCTGCAAATGCAGATAGCACTGGCTCTTTGTCTATAAATAGAGATGAACACTGAACCCTAGAGTTGGATACAACTGGCATTCGAGCAAGGGTGAGTTCGATCTTGACCAGGAAACAAGTTTGACTCAGTCTTCTATCCTTCTGAGGTCAGTAAAATGAGTACTCAATATGTTGCCCCCCCCCCCCAATTCAATTAACTTGTGAACCGCCCAGAGAGTGTGATTGCTTTGCCTTCTTTTCATCTGCTACCAGTCTGCTCCATTTTATCCTACGTTTCCCTCTGATACCATTTGGTCATCATGATTATCCTTTAAATATGATTCATTCTGCTAAGTTTAGGGAGAGCTGGAGGTCACACACACACAAGATTAAGAGGACACTTGTGATGAGAAAGTCAGTGCTCGTTCCCTCACCTCCTCCAATTTTTAACTGATAGGAAGCAAATCTAAGATGCAATTCCAAAGCCAGCCCTGTTAATCAACTTGCAGTTAGACAGCTAGCTCATGAATAATGACTTTCTAGAGCCAGATGTTATGATAATAGCATGGTAATCATGCTCCATGAAGCATAATGTATTTAAAGGTATGTCACCTCCACTCCCACTCCTCCTTGTTCTTACATTGTCAGCAAAGACCTTCCTTTTCAGGCAGGCTTTTAAGCAACAAGTGGAGGCCTAAGAAACACTTTATTTATGAAATTTTGGTTTTAAAATGTTTTTAAAATTGTCCTTAGTCAGGATAATGGTTAAAATTTTAATTTATAGTTTGCATTGTATTTTAACTTGTTATTTCGGTTAATATTAATTTTATCCTGTATAGGGAGAATTGTGGCATATAAATAAATAAATAAATAAATAAATAAATAAATAAATAAATAAATAAATAAATAACATAATTTTTAGCACTTTACCTTTCTAATGCAGAAATCATGGGGCAGATTGAGATATTGCAGAGGTAAATATAGATGCAATCCCTTTATAACTGTGACTCGGCAGTTCTAAGCATTGTTACTGCATCACGAAATTAAAAAAAAAAATTTTTTTTGGAAGCTGTCATGATTTTAAAAGTGTACCAGTCAACTTCTTTTTGTGCATTGTGCATGCATGATGTACCCACACACCACACCTTGGAAAAAAGACAAAGAGACAAGTGGTATAACACCAGACACAGTAGAAATCTGGGGTTAATCAGAAAAGTTTCGTTATGGAATTCCATAAACTACAGACTGTAGCATCCCATTTTACCCCTCTTAACCTTCCAAATATTTCAAACAGACTTGGAAATCTTACATTTTGAATGATATCTCAGAATCTTCCTATCTTGGGATTCTGGAATTTATAGTTAAAAAAAAAAGAATAACTTTTAGAAGCTCTGAGAAATTGGGACCATCTAGATATTGTCTTATTTCAATTCCCAATAATCCCAACCAACAGTGCCAATGATGAAGGATGATATCTAGAGTTGTTAATTAGCTAAAGTTTCCTTTATCCCTTCCTTGGAGTTTTCATTCCTAGAACACACACTATACATATCTTAAAGTACAGGATGATTCATTTGGAGCCAGTAGGAAAGTGTAGTTCCTATGGCCCAGTGCAGCTCTGAATATACTACAAATTCAGAAGCATTCAGATATCTGGCAAAGGCTGGAGCTGCCATAACAAAGGAATGGCTTACCGAGTGAGTTCCTTCTTTGTGTCTATGAAGAAGGCAAAGGGTACATTATTTTCCTCCGGTTCTGTGAATGCCAGGAGCTGACCAAACTGCTAGCTGAATCTTAGCACTGGCAAACATAAGAATATTCTACCCAGCTATGCTGGATCAGATCAAGTATATCACTAGTTCAGCATGACATAGTGAAGTGATGGTGAAACTTTTTGAGACCAAGTGCCCAAACTGCAACCCAAAACCCACTTATTTATTGCAAAGTGCCAACACAGCAACAGGGGAAGAAGGAAACACTCCAACTGGGTGTCTGGGCAGAGGGAGAAAGTGCTCCTATTCAGGGGTGTGCTGGACACCTTGGGAGGATGGTGGACAGAAAGTGATGGGGTGCCGGGGGGGGGACCCCATACATTCCCATTACCTCTGCCTGCCTCTGGGAGGCGCCAGTTGCTGGGGCACACTGGGATGAGTATCCCTGTGAGCCAGCAAACTACTGCTCCCATTGGGCTGCTGGGCAGAGGGAGGTGGTGAACTCTGTGCTGGGGAAGGAAAGAAGCACTCCCATTGGATGCTGGACAGAGCGGTGGAGCAAACTCTGTGCTGGGGTGACTGCATGGGTGCCCACAGAATGGTCTCCGAGTGCCACTTCTGGCACACATGCCATAGGCATGTGACATAGTAGTTAAACTGACATAGTGGTTAAACAAATGCCAAAGGGACCCCCCCCCCCATGCAAGACTTGAATTTAATAGGACCCTTCTGCTTATGCTCTCCAGCAACAGATATGGAGGGACATCATATTTCTGATACTGCAGGGAATATATCATGACTTTTAGGTGGTGATACCTTCTTTCCACTGTACATGAGACTTTATGCTTCACTAGAAGCACACAGAAGAGCATATGGCACATAAAACCCTGCTGTCCAATATCTCATCACTGATCCTTCCATCCCAGCATCTATTGTCTGAAATGATTCCCCTAATCTGCCTAATTATAGTGCCATCCTACACAAGTGCACTCAGAAAAAATGTCCACTGAGTTCAAAAGATCTTATTCCAGGTAAAGATTATAACCCAAGGTACCCGTGGCATTAACAGTGGATTTTCATTTCTTTGTTGCCTGCTTCATGGTTATTCATATAAAAAGGAATTAGAATGGCTGAAGTAGCTCATTACTAGGATATTTACTGTTTTGGCCATGATGGCTGGAGGATTCTGGGAGCTGTAATAATAATAAAAAATAAAAGTTCCAAAGATCTGGTAATATGAGTCTCAACCCTTCTAAAGCAGGAGTGGGCAGGGTGCGGTCTTCCAGATGTTGCTGGATTGGAATCACAGGCCTCCTCCACTCTTTGTTTTCCTAGCTAGGGATGATGGGAACCCTAGCTCCAACAATATCTGGAGGATTGAACTAAAGGAAAATAAGTAAGTTGTGGTGGATATTTCAGGGATAATGATGGTGGCAGTGGCTGTGGTGGAGATTCAAAATAAGATGGGAATGGAATTCATTCACCCATTAATGCTGTCCTTCAAAAAGAGAGCTTTTGAAGAACCAACTGATGAACAAGTAATCTCTTCCAACATTTTTTAAAAATTCTAACATACAAAAGCAAACAGGGAAATACAATCAGTTAGCCAGGTCTTGCAGTCAGAAACCTACATAAAGTTGGTTAATATAAATTCCTCATTGAAAACAGGACTTCATAAATTTCTTTGACACGAATTATGCAACTCAACAAGGTTTCATAGTGTGCTTCACTTATGAAGGACACTGTTAGAGTTATTGAAGGAAGAAGAAAACACAGAGGCTCTTGTCGACAATACCATCCATTGTTTGCTTACCTTACCTTTGGGGGATAAGAATGAGAACATGAGGAACTATGAGACATCATCAATCATATACTATTGAAGAGATGCCAGCTTGTAGCTGGTCATGAAAGCTGAAATTCCTCCTGAGGTGAAGATGTACAGGTATTTACGCCTTTTGCACCCCTCTTAAAATCCACTCAGAACCTTTCCAGAGGTGAATGGTATGGAGAATTCATGAGCATATTTTGAACAAAGGGAGATTAAAAGGGGTAAATGGAACAGTATGCAAGTTTTATAGTTTGAGCTTTAGCTCCTTGAAAATTTACTGAATCTTCAAGATGCTTCTGAAATGAATTTGTTGTTTTACTTCTCTGCTCCTGGAAAACTTTACAATCCACTCTTTGAAAAGCAACTGCAAACCAAAAGCAATGAAGCAGATTAAGAATCCACAGTAGCAGTCTGCTAGGGAAGAATACATTTTCTTCACTGAGTCACTGTGATAAAAAATATAGCAAAATAGACCGCAGCTTGTACCAGATGCTGTGTAAAAAGACTCATATATCTAATAATTCATTTCACTTTATTCTTATTTTTGGTCCTGTGCTTAAGATGACGTCTTCAGAATCTGATTAATAAATGGATGGTGACAGAATGAGGATTTGATTCTGTAGAGTGGATGCATGAGAATAATCTATCATGTGAAAAAATGGGTGCAATTCATTAGACATGTCACAGTCGTAGTTGTAAGAGATGGACCTTAGAAGTGGTAAGCGCCCAAGCACATCTGGAGTTAGTAGATGTGAATGCCTCCCAAGTTGAAGCTGATCATCTGTTCTGATCATCTGCAGAACATCTGTGTCTTTTAGCCTTAATAGAAACCATTTGTATCTTGTCAGGGTGGCCACCTCCATTAAGACTGACACTGTCTAACAATTCCTAATTTCTTTTCCATTAGGTGAAAGGAGAAGTATGGATGCAGTGAAACTCAAAAGCTGTTGGCTAATAAAAATCATCAACACACACATACTGTACTCTGTTTTGTGCTTAGGATGGTTGCAGAAAGAAACAGGGAAGGAAACATACATAGAATACTTCAAAGGGGAATAAGTGTTTCAACAAGAATAAGAGTTTAAAAAGAACCAGGAGTTTGCATTGAGTTCTAGTACACAGTTTGAGCTGCCTATCAAAGCTTAAAATTCCTTTGTATCCTGTCTCTTTAAAAGAGTGAGAGCAAACCCAAGTTTCCAAATACAATGTCAGAGGGGGTGGGAAGAAAATAGAATGAAAGAGGGAAAATAGCCGCCAACTATGGTACATTTTTTTCAGAATCCTTTTCATAATACTGTACTCATTTTCTATTTTGACCTAATATGAGAAGAGGAATGTTGAATGTAATCCTTAACAAGGACAATTAGAAGATACTCTGTTAACTTGTGGTTTCACAAAGCAATAGATACCTAGGAAACTAGAGGAGGGGAATACACTGTAAATTATATATTTCACACTGAGTAGGATAATTAAGTTACAAATAATTGCAATAGCTTATTAGTTGTAAGCAGAAGCTATGATTATAGTATAATAAATATACAGAGACAACCTTATCACTTCTTCCCAATCCTCTTTTCTCTCTCTATTTTTCTGAACAGCTTTCACTAATAAGTAGAAATACAGTCATCTGGCTGACTACCGAGTATTCATTATGCCCATCATAAAACATTTCTGCATTGATCAAACATGGTTTCTGTAGCTTTTGAAGAAAACATACAAGAAGCTTTGCAAGAGAGGATATAACATTTTTGACATTGTAATAAGGTTAGTTTCATGGAGAGTGAAGAGCTGTGAGTTATAAAAGAGATGAAATGGATTACTATGGCAACTTCCATGGATCTTCTCAAGACATCATATGCTAGAACCCAGAGCTAAGATGGCATAGAAAAAAGAGACTATAGATCAGTTAGAAATGTGGGACTATTAGGGGCTCAGAATTTTTTTAAAAAAATGGTATTTTTATCTTTCTGGAGCAAACGATTCCCTCGTGCTTTCTTGTGTGCAGAATTCTGCCATATAAAATATCTTGTAAGTTTAAAACCCAGTCTGTGCTTCTCTTTCTACTGAGACAGGATAGCAAACTGTTCACATAAGGCAGCACTGATCTCAGTAGTTCAATAAAATTTTCATTCCGTTTTGTCATAGCTTTTATTTAGAAGTAACTCCTGTTGAATGGATCTGTAAAGCACAGGTTGTTGTTTTAGCCTTCTAGTTTCTATCTTTAATTCTTTTACAAAGAACCACTCAAAGCAAGCAAAATGGAAGTGAAATGTTCGGTTACTGCAGCTTCTGCACTTCAAAGCTTTTCAGCCCCGAGAAAAAAAGCCATCAAGTTTCCTTCATGCTTTTGTGACATGATCAGTTAACCCCTTTTTGAGAGCAGAGCTTATTCCTTTAAGACAGGGGTTCTCAACCTATGGCCCATGGGCCAGACCTGGCCTGCAGTGCCATTTCTGTGGCCCATACCACCACTGCTGCCACTGGAAGCAGAAGCGGCTGCCTTAATTACAGCCATAAATACGCCTGTGGCTGTTGTAAGTGGATTTACAACAGCCACAGATGTGTTTTATGCAGTGGTGGGATGTCAAAAATTTTACTCCCCCTCCCGTGATGTCATTACAGTATGGGTGGAGCTAACATCATGGGCGGAGCCAACATCATGACATCATGATGTTGTGGGTAGGGCCAAAGAAAAAAATAAAAAATAAAATAAAAATAAGCAAACACACACACCCCTCAACCCACCCACCCACAACACAAACCCGTAAATAAATAAAAAAATAAAATAAAATAAAAATACATTAAAATACACCCATCCACCCTAATACCTACCCACCCACCCCAAACACAAATCAACCAGAACTTTTAAACCAGAGTGTGGGAATTCATTTATAGTCTTAATCAAGATTGTATTCCTTTATATACTTGTGTTATAGATCATAGACTTGTATTAGGTATTGACACTGAATGCTAGAATTTATTCTGAGTATACGGCTGAGAAAAACGCAACTGGGCCCCCTGCTACTGAAGGAAGTATGCATGCGTCATTGAACTGGCTGGTTCCTCCTAGCTCTAAAGATAAGCAGACATCTAGTCTTGAGATAAACAACATGTTTAGGTTAAGGGGCCCTTGTTATGAGATAAACATCCACAGCCATAGCTTGCTACATATATATTCCCGTAAGGCAGTGACGCTACAAAGTATGTTTTCTCATGATTAGATTTATGGTGGTGTTTTTCTGCCTTCCACGCATATCCCACCCTCTCACACACCCCTCCTCCCTCCTTTCCCTCCTCCTTCCTTTTGGGCGAGTCCTTCTGGGCGAGACCTTCCTTGAACATGTATACTCCCTTTTTTGGTCTTACTATATATATATGCCATGAGGTCTGCTGAAAGGAAGCTAAGCTAAGCACACCGGCTAAGCACAGCAGATCAGATCTGATTCTTCATAGGCCTGTCTTGAGATGTCAAGCAGGTTAATAAAAGCTTTTATCATTGGATCCAAGAATTGCAGTCTCAACTTCTTCGCGCCGTTTGTTTGGGGGCCGGTTCTCTGACAAGTGGTGCCCCGTGTGAGGCACAGCAACATTCACGACACTGTGAGGCTTGAGGCAAACCTCACAACCGTGTGAGGTGACACAGCTCGTGACCAACGGACGCCTGCGCTCCACCAATGGACACCTGTGCTCCATCGTCTTCACTTGCCTGACCGGAAAGGTCTTAGAGCGCCTTCTTCAAGGGTCCCAAAACGGTGAGTGAAGATTGTAAAGTTAATTAGACACATTAGGACACACCATGGGTAATTCTCTGTCTTCTCCACAATTGAAATATTGCTGTGACCTCCTTTTTCTGCTAAGCAAAAACGGCCATAAGGCAACGCAGACAGAGGTCAAAGATTTAGTTAGAACCATCCATCAGATCTGCCCTTGGTTCCCAGAAGACGGTTCTCTTGATTTGAAAGCCTGGAATAAAATCGGGACTGCTTTCCAAGACCATCCCAGGGTCACCATTCCGGTGCAACACACATGGTGTAAAGTCCGAGTGTGTCTGCAAACTCTCACCCCAAAGAACATCTTATTGGCACAATCACCAACAAATAACTTGCCACAAATTCTCCCACCCCAGCCAGAAGGCAGGATGAGCCTACTGCCCATGGCACCACCGCCGTACCAAGAGGAGGGGGTAGTGATCCGGGGAAGCCACCGGACCGCCCCGAAAGGACTTCCCTCTACCCAGACCTTGCCACCCTGCCCTGAGTTGAGCCCGCTAGACCACAGCCCCCTCAACATGGAGGGGAGTCTGAGCGTCATGCAGCTTTTTCGGATGTTCTAGCGGAGGTCATGCTAGAAACTCCTGGCACTCAGGCCATGGCATTTCCTGTTATCCGGGGCACGCCGGCGGCTGCTGGAGTGGCCCCTATTCCTGACCGCTGGGTTCACTTACCCTGGGGAGCAGGCTAGCAGCTTCTCTTCCTCCTCCCCACTTGGCAGGACAGCAAGAAGGCCATGCATACGTGCCAAGCACTGTAGACATGCATGCACACCATGTGATTGGCATGTATGCACAGTGGGGGAACCAGTGAAAAGGTAAGACCCGAAGGTGGTTCCCCCCAAAAGCTGCTACTGGTTCTCCGGGACACTGGGAAAAAGTTACTACCAGTTCTGGCAAACTGGTGCAAACCTGTTACATCCCATCACTGGTTGAGGGGTGTGTGTGTGCTTATTTTTATTTTTTATTATTATTATTTATTTTTCTTTGGCCCCGCCCGTGACATCATGATGTCATGATGTTAGCTCCACCCAGATTGTGATGATGACATCCGACCACTGCTGCTAAGCCTTGGACAAGCTACACAGTCCCAGGATACCCACAGAAACCCTCCATTTCTGAGTATTCTCTGTCTAAATAAACCTGTAAAGGGTTGGCATAAGTCACAATTAACTTGACAGCATACGATGATTATTATTAATTACCTGTTGACAGGACCTTTGAAGGTTCAGTACAACTCTCATCTTTTGTATTCCATTTCATTCTGTCACCATTCCCACAAACATGTATACTATGGATATAAACCTCTATTCTCAGTCTTTGATTCTAGTCTCCAAAAAAGTGGCTTTTAAACCATGAAAGTTCACATGACAAAAATCTGTTTGACTGAAAGTTGCCACAAATCTTTGTTCTGCTTCTTTTTATTTGCTTTTTGTTTTGCATGTGTAATAAAATGAGGCCCCAAGTTCTTCACATATACAAAATGGAGTTTAGTAGGTTTCTAGTCTGTAGTAGAAATGTGGCTTCTCGTGCTAGCCAAAAGGGCCATTTGGTTGTTTTCACACTTTGGGGTCCAGGAAGGGAAGAGATACACAGAGAGGTGCCCATTGTAAACAAGACAACCAGAGTTGTTTACCCCAACTCTGTTATTTGATTGGATGTCTGCTAGTTATGTCATACCTGGAGGGAAGGTTTGAGTTAAGCAGTTGAGCAGAAGCAGAGAGATTTTGATTCTCAAGCAGAGAAGATGTAGAACTTTTAAGGGGGGAGGAAATGGACTAATGCTGCAAGCCTTTCTTCCTAGAGATAAGCCATTAGCACATGGCTAGAACAAAGAGTTCGAAAATCGTTGTCAACTAGGTAACATTGACAATACAGAGATGGGCATTCCAACTAGGCCTGTCTCTGGAAATCTTAATTATGGTAACTTACAATAGCTAGACAGATTCTTTTTTTATTAAGGGGAATACTTGTCTGAAACATCCATGATAATATGCATGCTAATACTTTGTTTTAAACTGTGATAACATGTATGATGAGAGGATACTGGCGTAGAAACCGGCAAACCAGCATCAGGAATTTTGCCAAGAGAACCCTATGGATCAAAACAAAAGGCAAAACAAATGGGGCAATTTAGATGTAATAGGATGCTTAGCACATCAGATCAGAAGAAGGGGAGGGACAGGAAAGGGGGAGGAGAAATACAGTGTTGCAAGGAACAATACAGTAATACCTCATATAACATTAGTATCGAATAACACTAAAATCGCATAACATTAAGGAATCTGGGGGGGAAGAATTGCATCAGATAACATTAAGATCCTATGGGATGCTTCAGATAACAACCGCTAAAGCCTGTGTGGTTACAATGTATCTCTATGGATCCCATAGGATTTTAACATGCATCAGATAACACTAAAAATCATATAACACCAAGACTTGTGGAACCAGGTTTTAGTGTTATATGAGGTTTTACTGTACTGTATAGGGACATGGAATGTAAGATCTATGAATCAAGGAAAACTGGAAGTGGTAAAAAAGGAAATGGAAAGAATAAGCATTGGGGGCGGAGCCAAGATGGAGAACTGAGTGATTGCTTTGTCTTTAGCTGCTTAAAAAAAAGAGCCAGTATGTGGGAATAACAGTGGATACAATTTTTTTAAATGGACTAAAAGGATTACAAAGACAAGGAGAACTTTTAAAAGTTGTTTGTTGTGAGCAAACTGCTGTGGTGGCCGCTACAGGATGGAAAAAAACAGAAGGAGAGAAACGGAACAGAACAGAGCTGAACAGTAAGCAATTAGTGGGGTGAAGGAATGACTCCAAGCCAAAACAAAAAGGAAAATTGAATATATTTTTTCTTTCTAAGCTTGCTGGCTTGAGAGGATATTTACAAGGACTGGAATTTGTTTGGGACGAGACGCAGATTAGGAAAGCTGTTTTGAAAAACCTTTCCAGCTGCCGTTCTATACAACAACTAAATACAGTCATTAAATCATCCTAACTTCAAATGTCCTCACCCCCTATTAATTACAACTACAAAACATAAATAGCAGCCAAATAAACTGTCTTGCTACAATAAAAGTAACCAGAAGACTTAACGACGGTGTTAGAAAATATAGTATTTCAAGGGACTTGCTTCTGTTTATTTATTTTTTCTACCCGTGAATGCGCAATCTGCTTTAGAAACTGTGTTTTGAAACAAGAAGTTCATTAGAATTGCTGGCCGAAAAGTTGTTTGTTTTTCTGTGGACATTGTTTATCGGAGCTGGAAACTGCGAGCTGAAAGTGAAACCAGGGGTTGTTGTTCCTTCGCTTACTAATATCTTTTTGGTTTTTCCATCTGTTTAACAATAAGAATAAGTCATTTATACAACTTAAAGTGAATTTTGGACTTCTGTTGCTAGTTTTGTTGTGGAGATTATATCTTTTATCCCGTTCTTTTTTTTCTTTTGGAGGGTGAAGAACTAAAACAGTGCTGCTTTGTTTTAAAATGGTGAAGACTGCATGATGCAGTTTTCTAATCAGCTGGCTCTTTAGCCCTTCTATTATTATTATTTTTAAATTCTCTCTGATTTTCATAGGGGGGATCTGACAAATTAATAAAAAGGTACTAAAAGAAGTGAATACAAGATTTAATTGCGGTAGGAAAAATAGGATTGTTTATATCAACTGGAATTTTTTTTTTAAATGTGCATATGATTTTATGAAACCTTGCAGTATATTGTTGGATTTCCATTAATACTATATTGGGAAATTTAATTGTCTTCTGCTGTGGTGAATTGTTCTTTGATGAGTAAAAGGGGAGGTAGATCTTTGGGAGATAGACTAATCTTGCCTGGATTAGATTTAAGTGGTTGGTTAGAAGGGACCAGCAAGGGAGGGACAAATCATTGCAGCAGGAGATTCAAGAAGCTGAAGAACTACAAAGATTACGGGAAAAACATTAACATCAATGCCAGCAACAGTTTCAACAGCACAGAGATATACAACAGCAACTTTTACAACAACAAGAATTACAACAAGAACAAGATATGGAGCTTAAAGAGGAACAAGGCGCCATAAAAAAGAAATCAAGTGAAAAGGAAAAGAAAGAGATCCAAGGAAGATTGGTCGACAAGCCTCAATCTGATTTAAGTGAAGTTATGTCAGCTTGGATGAAACAACATGAAGAAAATGTTGAGAAAATTTTTGATAAATTTAATCAACAGTTGCATGCTAGACTTCAGGCTTCAGAAAATTAATGAGTTAAAGAGCAACAAGACCTTATTTCGATTATTCAAAAAGATATAAGAGACACTGCTTTGGAATTGGCAAAAACCACAACTGAAGAAATTAAGAAAGCAATGAAGGGGATGTTGGAACTGCAAGAATCAGTGGTCACAGTAAAAAAAGAAGTAGCGGATCTAAAACAGGAAGTAATGGAGGTGAAAGAAGGAGAGAAAGGAAAAGCAATTAAATTGATTGATCATGAAAAAAGAATGGAGTATCTGGAAGATCAGAGAAGGAGGGAAAATGTGGTAATTAGAAAAATTTCGGAGAAAAACCTGGACCAATTGAAATTAAGATTGTTGACCTGGTTAAATGAATTGAAAATTGGGAGAGATTTTGTTCCTGAAGATATTGAGAGTGTGTATAGACTGGGTCCAAAGAAAAATAGAATGGGTTCTAGAAATGTGTTGTTAAAATTTGCAGACTTGAGTGTAAAATTGAGATTGATGTCTCATATAAAAAATGCAGGTCATAATGGAAGGAGTGGATATTGAAATTTTCAATGACAGAGTTTGAAGAAAGAATTGGAGATCTCAAATTAAGCCTGTTACAAAAAAATTGAGAGACAAAGGAATCTTATATAATTGGAAATTTGCAAAACAGATGAGATTTGTGCATTTGGGTAGAACCTTTTTTTTATAAAGGAAGATTAATATGTTCTGGATGTGCTGACAGAAGCAAAGATTGTGGAAAATGGAACACAAGAGTGGAAGGATCTCAAAGAAGCCTTACTTTTGGCCGGAGCAAACACAGCAAAAAAACCAGAGGCCACAACTGAAGAGGCTCAAGGGGCAACTGGGGGTAACTAAGATGTAATGTAATGTAACATCTGCAGCTGAAGTAATATTTGAAGAATGACTAGGTTTTGTAACCATATGACTCCTCCCCCTTCTCTTATTAGTAGAGGTGCTTTTTTTTGAAAAACAGAAGGGGGTTATTTTTTCTTTTTTTATGTCTCTTTTTCTGTTTTATATGTTAAATTGTGGGTTAGGGTAGGGAGAGAGGGTAGCACGTCCATTGAAGTCTGCCAGTTATTTCTTAAAAAGTTAAATAATGATAAATAATGAAATATATCAAGATATTGTCATGGAATGTGAAAGGGGCAGGTTGTCCTACTAAACGCAAACAGTTGGAAATGTCCCTAAGAAAAGATAGAGCGGATAAAAATAATTTATATCTTGGTTGGACCCAGTATTATGAAAAGGCTTTTGGTTCTTCCAAGGCAAGTGGAGTGGTGACTCTGATATCGAAAAGATTGGGATTCATGAAAACAAAAATGATAGGGGACCCAGAAGGCAGATATTTGACTATAGATGGAAGTATAGAAGAAGAAATATTGCTGATAAATGTCTATGCACCAAATGAGAATCAAGACCAATTCTTGAACAAATTGAGTCAAATATTGATAAAGGAAAATTGTGACAGAATGATTGTTGCTGGAGATTTTAATTTAACACGGTCAAATAGTGATTGTACTAATGTAACTAATTATAGAAAAGAATTGAAAGCCAAATTGTTGGATGACTGGATGAAAAAGTTTGGATTGAAAGATTCTTGGTGGGAATTGAAAGGGGAAGAACGAATATATACATATTATTCTCAGGTTTATAACTCATACTCTAGGATTGATTATGTTTTCGTAACACAAAATATGTTGAATGATTTAAATTATGTAGAAATAGGAATTTTTAAGGAATCGGATCATACCAAAGTAATGGTTGAATTACAATTTAAAACAAACACAAGAGGTATTAGAACTTGGAGATATGACCCGAAATTATTTAAAGATAAGGGGATAAAAGATCAGATAATTAAGAATTGGGAAGAAATATGGAAAATTAACGATAATAAAGAAACAAATTTTAATGTAATTTGGGATGCCATGAAAGCAGTATTTAGGGGTGAGTGTATTAAATTTAAGAGTTTAAAAAACAAACAGTATAAAGATAGACAACTGGAGTTGGCAAAAGAGATTAAACTACTACAGATTAAACATGCTAAAACAAAGGAGAGGAATATTTTAGAAAGAATACAATTGTTATAGAAGGAGTTAGCAGGAATGGATATTGAAAAAATCAAAAGAGTTTTAATCTATCTGAAAAGATAATTTTTTTGAGTTTGGTGATAAAAGCTCAAAAATGTTAGCAAAAGCAGTGAAGGAGAAGAAGGAAAAAAGGGAGATAGGAACTTTAATAAGGGAGGATGACAAAAGGTGTAATAAAACAGTAGAGAAAGTTAGTATAGTTATTTTTTTTTTACCAAAAATTGTACACAGATAAGAAAATTAATACAAGCAAGCTAGAAGAATACTTACAAAAATACAAGGGGAAGAGTATAAATGCAGAGCATAGGGCTAGAATGGAAGAACAAATCACAGAGAAAGAGATATCAGATGTTATAAATAAATTGAAAATAGGGAAAACCCCAGGAGAAGATGGATTACCAGCCGAATTTTATAAAGAATTTAAATAGGAGAGTGAGCCCAGAGAGTGAGTCCAGAGAGTGAGCCCAGCTGTTGCGCCGCGCGAGTGGGCGGCTTCAAGACCTGCCGCCCCCCGCCCCCCCAACGAACTTCGGCTCTCATCTGGTCCGGCCTGGAGAGTGAGCCCAGCTGTTGCGCGGCATGGGCGGGTGGCCATAAGACCTGCCACCACCCTCAATGAACTTCGGCTCTCGTCCGGTCCGGCCCGGAGAGTGAGCCCAGCTGCTGCGCGGCGCGGGCGGGCGGCTTCAAGACCTGCCGCCGCCCCAATGGACATCTGGAGCTGAGAGGACTAGTTTGAGATTTATTTATTTATTTACTCATTTTAAATGTATTGTTCTATAATAAGTATGATGTGTCTTTAATGACCTGAAATTGGATAATTTGTAACTATGATTGGGGATTTGGTGATTTTGATTTGTAATTGTAACTGGGGGTTGGGAGTGGTAATGATATTTTTATTGTATTAATGGATATTATGTTGACTGAATGTTTTTATATTGTATTGATATGTCTGTAACCCGCCCAGAGTCACATTGCGTGATTGGGGCGGGATATAAATCGAATATAGAATATAATAGAATAGAACTAGGTTATATAATTATATATTGGAAAGGGGAGAATATCCAAATTCATGGCTCAGATCCATTATAGTACTAATACCAAAACCAGGGAAAAATTTAGAATTGGTTGATTCATATCATTCAATTTCTTTAATTAATCAGGATGCAAAGATTTTTTACAGCAATTATGGCTAATAGGTTAAATAGATACAGATCAGGCAGGTTTTTTAAAGGAAAGATATATGTCCGATTTAATAAGAAGAGTGTTAAATTTGTTAGAAATAAACAATAGAGGAGAAGGTAAAATAGGACTATTATCTCTAGACATTTTTAAGGCCTTTGATTCATTGCAATGGGTCACTATCAAAGGGATTATTAAAAAAGGTGAATTTGGGGAAAAATTTAAAAATATAATCAACTTTATAAAAGTAGCTATGCTAAGGTAAGAGTAAATGACTCTTTTACAGAGGATATTTAAATCAAAGCAGGAATGAGACAAGGATGTCCTCTTTCCCCCATTTTGTTTATAATGGCTATGGAATTATTGGCCAGAGCTATAAGGAGTGATACAAATATAGAAGGGATAAATGGAACAAAAATAAGTTTGTACACAGATGATACTTTGATTATAATGAAAGATCCTATAAAAAATATGGAAAAGATTCAAAATCACCTGCAAAAATTTGAGGAGATAACAGGTCTGAAAATAAATTGGGGGAAATCGGAAGCAATTTTCAGTAAATTAAATAAGGAAGAGATAGGGAGAATTAAGGAAAAATTTAAAATTCAAATTAGGAAAAGTATAAAATACTTAGGAGTTAATATTGCAGATAATGTAGAGGATTTGAAGAAATTAAATTATGATAAAGTGAAAGAGGAAATGAAGAAGAAAATTGTTCAGTATCGGATGTTGAAGACCTCTTGGTTTGGAAGGATTGCTGTTTGTAAAATGAGTTTATTACCCAAGATTAATTTTTTATTTGAGGTCCTCCCAATTAAACAAACTGAAAAAGAATTAAGAGTTTTTCAAAATTTATTGAATAATTATTGTAATGGAGGGAAAAGAGCAAGGATACCTTAAAGTTTGTGGTATAAGTCACAGAAAGAGGGTGGGTTAGGGTTACCTAACATTAAATCGCATTACAGGGCATTCCAAATTAAAGGTTTGGTAAAACTTTTAATGATAAAAGATCTTATATGGAGGGAGATAGAAATGAAATATAGTAATTTGTGTGCAAAGGGAGATTTTTTGGAAAATTCAGTTTTTTATTTAAAACCAAGAAATAATGACCTAAAATCTATGATAAGTGTATGGGTAAAATTAAAAGAAAAATTGGCACCAAATACCTCTCCAATATTAGAGTTGCAAGATCTTAAAACATTTCTGGTTAAAAATTCAGAATTATTAAAAAACATTATGTATAAATATGATATAATTTTACTAAAAGATTGGTTGAATCGGATTGAGAATGAAGATACTAAAAAAGAAAATTATAAGGAATTAAGGTTGAACTGGCTTCAGATCCTAACATTGGATAGATGGAATAAACAATATAAAGAGAAATTACAACCTACAAGACAGTTGACAGACTTCGAAGAAATGCTATATAATATAAGAAAAGGTTCAATGGGTATAAAAGGAGTAGTAAGTAAGTTATACAAAATGATAAACAGTACTGAAGAAACTCAGGATGTTCTTAAAAGATTGTGGGAAACGGATTTAAGTATTAATATTTCGGACAAGAACTGGAAGAAAAAATGGAAAAATAGGATTATGCGAAATCTGTCCACAAAAGTTAAAGAACACAACTATAAAATTTTGTGGCAGTGGTATATGACGCCAGTTCGACTAAACCAAATAAATAGTAGCAACTCAAAAAAAGTGTTGGAGATGTCATCAGGAAATTGGGACATACAAACATATGTGGTGGGATTGTAGAATTATTTCCAATTTCTGGCATAAAATGGAACAAGAAATAGTAAAAATTTTAAATGTCAACTTAAAGTTGAATGAAAAAAATGTTTTATTAACAGATTTAGAGGAATTGAACTTAGAGGAAAATATAAAAGAGTTATTATCTATTTTCTTAACATTGGCAAGACAACAAGTGGCCAGAAATGGGAAAGGTGATATGAACTTAGAAATTGGTAAATGGTATACCGATGTTTGGGACATGGCGCTAAACGAAAAACTTACATGGGAACTAAATATAAAAAGAGGGTTAATTAAACAAAATAGATTTTGGGACATTTGGAAACCTTTTTTGCAATATACATTGAGGGAAAATAAAGGTGAAAAACCTGCACCGAATACAATGTATTTTTGGCAGAATGACTGAGTTGTAAAAGGGATGGCTGGCAGACTCAAGGACCTTAGTGCACTGGGTGATATATGTATTATGTTGAGAAAAAAAAGAAAGAAAAAAAATAACAAAGTTGTAATACCATGCTGAAAGAGGATAATTGATATAAATGTGAAAGTATGAATATAATTAGTATGGTTAAGACTTTGAATGTATTGAGAATAATTGAATTAATATGTTATTATATTATGTAATATTTACTTGTATTCTTTTTTTCTTCTCTTCAATGTTGTAAGATGTAGATTGCAATTGTTTTTTGTTTGTTTGTAACTGTTTTTTTGCTTTGCTATTTTTAACTTTTTTCTTTTTGTTGTTAAAATCTAATAAAAATATTTTTTTTAAAAAAAAGAATAAGCACTGACATCTTGGGAATCAGTGAGTTAAAATGGACAGGGATGGGTGAATTCAGCTCTGGAAACCATCATATCTACTACTGTGGACAAGAAAACCTCAGAAAAAACGGAGTAGCCATAATTGTCGATAAATAGGTGAGAAAAGCAGTAATGGGATATAATCTCAAAAATGATAGAATGATGTCAGTCAGAATACAAGGCAAGCCATTCAATATCACTGTAATCCAAATATATGCACCAACCACTAGTGCAGATGAAGCCACAATTGACCAGTTCTATGAGGACTTAGAACACCTCATAGAACAGACACCAAGAAATGATGTACACATTATCATAGGAGACTGGAATGCCAAAGTAGGAAATCAAAAAGTAAATGGAATAACAGGCAAGTTTGGTCTTGGAACGCAGAATGAAGCAGGCCAAAGACTGATAGAGTTCTGCCAAGATAACGCACTGGTCATAGCAAACACTCTCTTCCAGCAACACAAGAGGAGACTTTACACATGGACATCACCAGATGGCCAACATCGAAACCAGATTGATTACGTACTCTGCAGTCAAAGATGGAGAACTTCCATACAGTCAGCAAAAACAAGACCAGGAGCAGATTGTGGCTCAGATCACAACCTACTGATTGCAAAATTCAGGCTTAGACTAAAGAAAATAGGAAAAACAATTAGGCCAGACAGATATGACCTAGACAACATTCCTTGGGAATACACAGTGGAGGTGTCGAACAGATTTAATAACTTGGACCAGATAGACAGAGTGCCAGAAGAATTATGGACAGAGATGCGGGACAACATGCAGGAGGCAGCAAGGAAAACCATACCAAAAGAAAAGAAGCGTAAGAAAGCTAAGTGGTTGTCCGAGGAGGCTCTTAAAATAGCAGAGGACAGAAGGAATGCAAAATGCCAAGGAGAAAGGAAAATATACAGTCACTTGAATACAGAATTTCAAAGAAAAGCAAGGAGAGATAAGGAAACCTACCTGAACGAACAGTGCAAAGAAATAGAGGAAAACAATATCAGGGGTAGGACTAGAGATCTTTTCAAAAAAAAAATTGGGGAACTCAAGGGAACATTTAAAGCAAAAATGACCATGATAAAGGACAAAGACGGCAAGGAGTTAGCAGATGCAGAAGAGATTAAGAAAAGATGGAAAGAGTACACAGAGGAACTCTACAAAAAGGACCTCAACACCCCTGATAATCACAATGATAAGAACATTGAACATGAGCCAGACATTCTAGAGAGTGAAGTCAGAAAGGCCCTAAAAAACACTGCAAACAACAAAGCCAGTGGAGTTGATGGTATCCAAGTTGAACTTTTCAAAGCCCTACAAGATGATGGAATCAAATTATTGCATTCTATATGCCAACAGATTTGGAAAACACAACAATGGCCACAGGATTGGAAAAGATCAGTAAATGTTCCACTCCCCAAAAAGGGTAATGCCAAAGAATGTTCAAATTATTGAACAATTGCGCTCATCCCCCATGCTGGCAAGGTGATGCTCAAGAGAATACAGGATAGACTGCAACCGTATGTGGAGAGAGAATTACCAGAAGTGCAGGCGGGTTTCAGAAGAGGCAGGGGGACTAGAGACTACATCGCCAACATAAGATGGATCATGGAAAAAACAAAGGAATATCAGAAACAAGTCTACTTCTGTTTCATTGATTACACTAAGGCTTTTGACTGTGTCAACCACAACAAAATGTGGCAAGTAATTAAAGAGATGGGAATACCGGAACTCCTTATAGGCCTCATGAGAAATCTGTACATGAATCAACAGGCAACAGTTAGGACAGAAAATGGAATGACGGAGTGGTTTGGAATTGGAAAAGGAGTAAGACAAGGCTGCATTTTGTCACCCTGCTTATTCAACTTATACACAGAACACATAATGCGCAATGCAGAGATGGAGGAATCACAATTTGGGATCAAAATTGCTGGGAGAAACGTCAACAACTTGAGATATGCAGATGATACAACCCTAATGGCAGAAAGTGAGGAGGACCTAAAGAAGCCCCTGATTAGGTTGAAAGAAGAAAGTGAAAAAGCTGGCTTGAGACTTAATATCAAGAAAACCAAGATAATGGCAACAGGCCCTATCAGTCCCTGGAAAATAGATGGGGAAGAAGTAGAAGCAGTGACAGATTTTACTTTCCTAGGATCAAAGCTCACTGCAGATGGTGATTGCAGCCATGATATAAAAAGGCGACTGATTCTTGGGAGGCAAGCAATGAGAAACCTGGGGAGCATAGTGAAAAGTAGAGACATCACATTGCAAACAAAGATTCGCATAGTCAAA
Source organism: Furcifer pardalis (assembly GCA_030440675.1). Classification (NCBI taxonomy): domain Eukaryota; kingdom Metazoa; phylum Chordata; class Lepidosauria; order Squamata; family Chamaeleonidae; genus Furcifer; species Furcifer pardalis. The sequence goes on along the minus strand of CP126892.1, from coordinate 60,589,757 downwards.
GCAATGGTATTCCCTGTGGCAATGTATGGTTGTGAGAGCTGGACCATTAGGAAAGCTGAGCGCAGAAGAATAGACACCTTTGAGATGTGGTGTTAGAGAATGGTTTTGAGAGTCCCCTGGACAGCAAGGAGAACAAATAGGTCAATCTTAGAAGAAATCAACCATGACTGCTCCTTAGAAGGTCATATAATAAAGATGAAGCTAAAGTACCTTGGACATCAAATGAGAAGAGAGGATTCACTTGTGAAAGCCTTGATGCTTGGAAGGGTTGAGGGCAAAAGAGGAAGGGGACGACCCAAGATGAGATGGCTAGATGGTATTGTGGAGACAATGGGCACAGAGCTGAGCGAGTTGAGGGGGATGGTGGAGGACAGGAGTGCCTGGCGGACAGTGGTCTATGGGGTCACAGAGGGTCGGAATCAACTGTGCGACTGAACAACAAAAAGTAGCTCTGAGTGATACCTGCACTAACTAACTAACTAACTAACTAACTAACTAACTAACTAACTAACTAACTAACTAACTAACTAACTAACTAACTAACTAACTAACTAACTAACTAACTAACTAGTGTAGCCTGCCATTGTGCTCCATGAAGGTGGGTGTTAGTGCATCTTATCTCTCTTCTGGACAGAGCCATAACTTGTAATTTTTACACTCCAGCACCACCAGAGGAAGGGGCATGTCCTTCTTTTTAAAAAGATATGATGTTTCCCTCCCGCCAGCAAAAACAAACAAACTAAGTTTGTGCTTTGAAGGTCAATCAGTCCAAGAGGTTTGGCCATTTACTTTCCTAAAGACTGATGAGTAGATTCAGTTCTTGATTTTGTTGTTGTTGTCTAAGTTTTGGTAGGCCCCACTGTCCTGCCCCAGGTAAAGCCCTGAGACTGGGAATGGATGGAGTGATTCTTTCACCCCTCAAGTCTAGGAAATATTTCAGTCTGTAAGAGAATAATATATGAGCCTATAAGCATTAGGTCTCTCCTACAAAACAGCTATCCATCCCACTCCATGATGTTAAGAATGGTGACACATAAGGAGGGGAGGGGAATGAACACAAGAATCCATGCTGTCTTGATTGTGTCCCCTTCCCTTTGGAACAAGCTTCCCATATAGGTTTGCCAGGCACCATCCTTCTCAGTTTTTAGTAAACTAATAAAATCAGAATTATTTTAAGCTGCTTTTATTAGTGTTTTTACCTGAGATGCTCAGAGTTGTTTTAATTTGTTTAACTCTATTAAATGTTAGCTTTGCTAGTAAGAGAGGTTTGTTTGTTTTGTTTTGTTATGTTTCTGGTTCATTGTATTTGTATTTTATTTGATGTAATATAGTGTGTTGTAAACTGCTCAGAGAGTATTTGCACTATGGGGTGACATACAAATTGAATGAATGAATGAATGAATGAATGAATGAATATTTATTTTATGTTATTTATTTATTTATTTATTTTATTTGTTGCATCTGGGATATTCTCCCACTCTGGGCGGCTAACAACGCACTTTAAAAATCTATACAATAAGAAATTAAACAACAACCAAAAAACTGAATAACAAAAGAAAAATAATACTCTCCCCCCCCCATTAAAAATAACCATCAACATGAATCAATGAATGAATGAATGAATGAATGGAAGGGGGAGGGTTCAATCAATATGTGAATAAGTTATAGCTTTCTTGCTTTCTGTAGGTGTCTATAAGACATATACAGTACTTACAATGCAGGGGAGCTTTCCTTTTAGAGCAGAATGGAGCTTTATTTTGTGTTTCAGGTGAAGCATTGGAAGCCAAGGAATCTGGTATAGTTTAGCAGGTGCCAGGGCTCAAAGTTTTCAGTATAATATGCAGTACAGTTGTACCTCGCTTAAAGAGCATAATGCGTTGCACAGGATTGCTCTTTAAGTGAGTTTGCTCTTTAAGCGAAACACCATTGTAAATGACCAATTGTGGGGGTGGGGGTGGGGGATTGCAAACTCCAATTTATTTGTTAAGCAAGTTTTTGGTTGGTTTTATTTGTTAAGCGAAGCAAACATTCAGAGAAAATTCTGCTCTTTAAGCGAGTTACTCTTTAAGCGAAGCGCTCTTTATGTGAGGTTTGACTGTATACTGTATTACATTTCCATGCAATCAACAGTGAGTGCATTTATATTCAGTTTTTCTGACCCAATCAGAAAAGCACAGTCTGGGGCAGCAGGTGATTTCTCTGTTGTTTGCTACAAGAACTTGGAGTCATACTTCAAAAAGCATAGATTCGTATGAAGAGAGAGCAAAGTGTAGTTCTGCAGATGTTGTTGGACTGCTTTTAAATGGGTGGCACTTTGCACTAAATTGTACTTCATGTCTCTCTGCTGACATTTAAATTAGCACTCGATAATTGTATGTATTCTTATGAATTTATGCACTTTTAACTGAGCAGAAATTATTCTACAGTCTAGTAGCCAGAACCCCCCCCCTCCAAAAAAAATCTTGTCCAACGGGTTTTTCTGTGACAAATGTGAAGACTCAGAAAGTCTGAAAAATCTTTATTTTTCTCTCCAAAGGAATTCACACTAGGAAGAAAAACAGGTTTTAGCCCAATTTTCTCCCTTTCTGTCCGCAGGCAGTAGGACATTTTGAGTTGTGTCCTCTAGCAGCTACATGGACAACATAAATGGTTAATCTTTTCTGCCCTTCTGTACAAAAATAAAGAGTTTCAGTCCCTTGCTTAGGCATCAGCAACTTTAAATAACAGAGGAATGACAGAAGGAAGACAGATGATGGTTAACCTGATTATACGAGCTAACCAGAGCATGGAAACATTTGCTTTGCTCACTTACAACTCTCACAACTACAGTTAGTCAGCTCTGTAAGTTATTTTTTTTAAAAAAACCAAACTTCCCCAAGGCTAAGTGCTACTTCAGTGGTAGCTGAGGAACATTGGCTTGTCTCTGGCTAATGAGAACTAAGACTGCTTACCTGAGATATATTTGTTACCCATTTTTTGCCAGTTGTCTCAATGACTAAAGGTTAAATGTGGCATTAAACCCTTTACTAGTAGTAAGTGGGGAGTAGAATTGTAAGAAGCACTATAGCCTATAAGGATTCAGTATGTCAAAAAAAAAGAGAGAGCTATTTGTTACATTTATGTTTCAATTTTTTGTCAGTGCAATGCTCCCCATTTTTATCCTTACAACTATCCTGAGAGAAAAGGTCAAGCTTCGAGAGAGTGATTTCTCAGAAGACACCTACCAAGTTTCTCAGTGGGATCTAGAATGTAGACTCATCAAATCTCAATATAATCATCATGACACACAAGGGTTCTTCCTCCCATTTGTAACATAACTTCTGGTTAGGTCCCAAGACAAAACAACAACACTGGAAATAACCTTGAAAATCGACTGTGATGTTTAAATCAAGAACAGTTTTGCTGTGAAGTGGGATGGATTTTTTTCTTAAAATTCATGTGGGCTTTGACTGATGCCTATTCAAATTCTGCTGCCTTAAAAAACTTTTTATATAAGTCACATTGAGCATGCATCACCATCTGAGAAAACCTAAAATTATTCCAAGTAATCTCTACGCTTTGATGCACTGAGGGTGTCTATCAAATCTTGCAGTATTATCCATGTAACGCCAGCTGGCTATCATTATCAGCTGCAAGAGGCTTATTAGCTAATTTCCATCTTTTAAGTAAAAGAAGATATATTTGTATACTTCTTTTGAAAATGTATGAAAATAAATACATAAATAAATGCTGTTCTATATAACTTCATTTCTTGCTACCATGTCTAAGTTAACTAACATTGTATTTTATCCTAGTATCCTTTTTTGAACCCACCACCAAGTTGATCAAAGCAGTATAAATTAATCACCCCTTTGTATAAGCATGTAATGAATTTTCCCATTGCCTGAGAAAGTTATGTTTTGAGGCTACAATGCCTGATAACAGTAGTCAGAAAAAAGAACTTTCAATGACAGGGATCAGTAACCTTTTAAAGTTGGGGGTGGGGTCATGTTCCCTCAGACATTTGAGGGAGGTGGACTAGTGACCTCCCCAACTGTAATCGCTGCTATAAAAGCATATGTGGCTGCTGTAAACATGTCTGCAGCTGCCGTAAATGTGGCAGTGGATGCTTCCAGTGGCAGCGGCGGCAGTGGTAGTTGGATTAAGGAGAGGGTGGATAATTTGATGCCACAGGCCAAATTCAGCCCACGGACCATAGGTTGCCCACTCCTCCTTTATGAAAACATACATGTCAGCAGTCATGGGTCAGCAAACTTTGCTCTCCAGATGTTCCTGGACTTCAATTACCAGAAGCCCAAGTTAGTACAGTTGCTGATTGGGGCTTTTGGGAATTGAAATCAAAGAACACCTGGAGAGTCAAGTTTGCAGACCCCTGTTCCAGTAGATCCTGAGCGATCTCAAATTAGTTAGCACGAGTACTGGGTCTCCCAATGAGCATTGTGAGTGGCTCCCTCAAACACCAGGTGCAAAGCGCTGTGTATGTGTCACGTGTCAGGGATAGTATCATCTCAAGTGTTCCATGAGCACCCCACCTATGCTTCCTCTCCCCAGCCATTTCTATTTTCTTAAATCAATCTATTGGTGGTGGTTTTTTCTTTCTCACTGAGGGTCCCAGTTTTGCTATTGGGAATGGCCCCTTTCCGAGTGGGTGACAGTCTGCATGGCCCCAAATGTTGCTGTGGCTGTTGAAATCTCCAATTAGAAAGTGGTTTATAACCTGATCTTAATATACACACAGCCAGTTTGACCATCAAGCTTTTTAAAATTGCTTTTTAATTGAATGTTAAAACATAACATAAGTTTAAAAAAGAAAGAAAACTAACAAAAATAGAAAAAGGGAAAAAGGGAAACAGGGAAACATCATTAAAAAGGTAAAACAACTCATTCAATTTCATCAGAGTTCTCCCTTTTGTTTTTGAATAATGAATATTGATTGTTGTTTTCAATATTCATGGTATATAACTAATATATCTGTACAGTGGTGAGTTGTCAACAATTTTACTACCCCACTGTGACATCATCACAGTGTGGGCGGAGCTAACATCATGACGTTGTGGGTGGGGCCAAAGAAAAATAATAAAAATAATAAAATAAAAATAAGCACACACAAAATTCTTAACCCTGTTTCACTAATTGTTTTACCTCCTCCTTAAACTGGTATTGCTTTCAAAGTATGGCAGGTGTCAATATAATTCTCTTTTTAGTCCAAAACTCTGCCTGTCAACTGTGGAAGTCGGACAACCATTCAAAATGTTCTCCGAATGTTGCTTAAAACTCAAGCAGTCATACTTGTGCCACTTACAGTATAGAAGTAGTCAGTATAGTCTCATAGACCTCAATTAAGTTTTGTAAGATTACTTTGAGGGTGAGGCTTAACATTATATTATAGGTTTGCACAATATGATCTCAAAGTTTTACAGTTTCTAAAATGATTCCAAAAAAAACCCCACCCCTAACCTTGCTGAACTGCCCTGTGTACTTTAGTCTTTTTGAAAAGAAGGATGATGAATATCATTGTGCTGGATATATTTCCTCAAAACAGGCAAATTGTATATGAATTAATGGGTGCCAGTTCTTCTTTTGTGTCCATTTAAATTCATAACATCATGCCAGTTAAAATAGCTATAACTGTTAAAAACACAAAGAGATATAGAAAGGACCATCATTTACTGATGGTGGTGTATTTAGTATCCCAAAGGAGTATTTAATATTTGAAATGAATCAATAAACTTAAACGAAACAAGAAACAATAGCAAACTATTCATCAGACAAGTAACAGAACTAAAAACTAAACCAAAAAACCCTCCACCAAAACACTCAGTAATTGAAAATAACTGGCTTTTATGTGAAACACCGAAGGGATATGGGTGAGATAATGCTCTTAATGCACATGACACAGAGAGACAGAATCCAATGAAACTAACTCAAGGTGCTTTTCTCTTGAAACAGACGCAAGAGGAATCTGTGTGTGCACTGCCATGTCACTGGGATAGGCTTTTGCGCCCCCATTTTAAAGTTTCTGTGAGCACTCTGCACATGAGGCCTTTAAAACCCTTGCAAAGGCAGATGCTGGCAGTCTCAGAAGCCATTGAAGCTACTCACCCCAGTGCACCAACTTTTTCATCTATGACTCAGAGGAAAGGTGAAAAGACATTTGAACCTTGCTTTTCCAACGTTTCAGGTGGGCTGTTGTTGTCATTCTCATCACCTTCCTGGAAGTAATAAAATATGAACTGAAGAATCAGCACATTGGTATATTCTCTAACACTCGAAAGAAGGGGAGGATATCGTCTCCTGAAAGTTTTATTGCTTTTTTTATTATTATTTCATATTTTATATGAGGCTGCAGGGTGTAAAAAGAAAATGAAAAATAAAGAATTTAAAATGGAAGAACAAGTTTCAGGGAGAGAACTGAATTAAAAATATAAAAAGAATCTTTCTGGTATTTAGTATGCATACAGGGAGGGGAAAACACAGCTTAAAATTCTTTCAAAATATGTAATTGGGCAGGAGGTTCTAGGGAAAGGTGAAGACGTAAGTCACAAAGAAAGCAAGTAATACAGAACAAACAGATAAATAAAAGAATGCATCTAGGAGAATATGAAGATATATATGAAGAACCTAATTTTAAAGGCTGATTGGCTTCTTCACATATATTGGGGAAAGACTGAGGTTGAGCTTATGGTGATCCAATGTTTAATTAAAAAACTGCATTCATACAGGAATTTAACTGTACTGAAATGACCAAGAAATCTTGAGTATTATGGAATGACATAACTAGAAGCTCACTCACCTTGACTCTTCTCCTGATTTTTCTTCTTTCTTCCTGAAGGTGAAGAAGGAAATGTTGAAAGAAATATACTCATTATGAAAGTCCCTATAGTCAGACCCTCAAAGTGAGTTGAAAAATACAGAAAGCTATGTCAATCCATTATTGACCGCCGCCGCCAACGAGAACACCTGTGGCTGGAGGGAGGCTGCCTCCGCGTTCGCCCCGGGACTCGTCCTCCTGTTCCCGGAGGCTCTGCCCGGCAGGACTTAAAAGCCACGGCGGCGGCAGGGCTCTCGCACAGCCGCCGCCAACGAGAACACCTGTGGCTGGAGGGAGGCTGCCTCCGCGTTCGCCCCGGGACTCGTCCACCTGTTCCCGGAGGCTCTGCCAGCGGCCTCGAAGGGTGCAACACCTGCGGGTCCCGGGCGGCGATAAAAGACCTCGCCGCTGCCACCACCACGCCAGACTCTCCCTTGGCCAGCGGCCTCGAAGGGAGCAACACCTGCGGGTCCCAGCGGCGTTAAAAGACCTTCGGGCGGCGTTAAAGACTTTCGCCGCCACCGCCTTCGCCGGTCTCTCCCTCGGCCAGCCATGTTGTATCGTATATTTTTGACCATAATGTATTTTCTTTTGATTGAATTGCATTTTTCTGATTGTATTGTGCTTTTGCTTTTATGACTATATTGACTGTATTATATTTGTTATATTGATATGTTGTTGCTTTTATATTTGATACTGTAACATTGTAAGCCGCTCTGAGTTGCTTCGACAAGGAGAGCGGCATATAAATACAAATATAATAATAATAATAATAATAATAATAATAATAATAATAATAATAATAATAATAATAATAATAATATTCTTAGATGATGATGATGACTTCTAGAAGTTTTCAACTCCAGCCAGGGGAGGCTTTTTATAGAACTATTAGCTCTTAATTACCCATTGAATATATATTTTTAAAAAGCCCACTAAATAATTATACAATTCAGGACAAATGGTTCACAGCCATGGACTGTTATGAGGAAAATCATCTCTCCTAACAGTAACTGTTAGAACTGCAAATAAGCTCAGAGAAAACAGGAGAAATCTAAGGAGAGTGGTAGATAATATCATTGGCATTGGCATTCAAAAGGTCATGGCAGATTGACACAGTGAGTACTTATTCCATTATGCCACTACAATCTCTGTATATTAACAATAACTTTAACTCTTTCTGCATTGGCATTCAGAGCAAAGTAGTAAAGTGAAATGTGTTGATTTTCTTACTGTCTCTGTGGGATCTTCCAGACAGTGTGTTGTTTTGCTTCCTTTTCTGTTAAAATTATAGAATTATCAAGAATGACACCCCAAGGGTAGTCTAGTGATAAAGTGCTACACCACTTCAGTGCTATCATAGTAGCTTAAGGGCATTTGATCCCATCAGTTTCACAATACAACTGTGCTTGTCTGTGACTGGCAAAGCTCCACTGCTATTGATGTGTGCTTCTCTGTCTTTGTTGGCTTGGGAAGTGTCATAGCCTTAAAATACAACCCCCCATTAAACTTTAGTTTAAAGAGAAAGTGTGTGTATGTGTGTGTGTTATGTAGCCTTTTCCAACCCAATATGAGCGTGCCTGGTATGTTGCATAATATGTATCACAAGGCCAGTCTGGCCAGGTTATCCTGCTATGGTAATAGAGTAGACCATACTGCCAGTGACTCAACACCAATTGTCAGGTGGTGGTTAAATAACCTGACAACCCTGAGGACTAATGGCCTTAGATGGTAAAGTCCACAGGAAAGGGTGATGATCCCCAAGTGGATTAAATCCCATTTACATCCATCTTGATGGAGGGCAGCAGCTTCATGTGTGTCAAAAGGACTCAGGACCAGAAAGTGACTTGCAGAACTGGATCAGTGGTATGGGTGTCACACTGTGATAAGGAAGGCAGTTTGTAGGGCACTGCATTATATTGTTTCAAGGACAATCTTCATGGTTGATCGCTATGATGATAGCTAATAATCGGAATTGAATACGGCCCTTGAAGAAGAAGGCAGCCAGTATGTGTAATATTCCTATTCTCATCCTGAGAATTACTATTTTATCTTCATTATATCACTTCCACCTGCTGTAGTTCTTTTGCAATTCCACTACTGATTTAAAACTATGAAATAATAAATAATATTTGTCCCCTTCTCCTCTCTTTGTTTTCATATATTATGCTAGGAAAACATAATTGGGTTAGGGTGTGCAAGTGTTTGTCCTACACCCTGACTAGTCACAAGGCATATTGTGACCGCATGCCTTTCAGGCATTGCTGCAGGAAAACACAGGTGTTGGGACTTTACCCTGGTGTGTCCTGCAGACCAGTGTATATAGATCCGAGCTACTGGGAGCTTGGTTGAGCTGTCTCCCAAAGCAGCTTCAATGCTGCTTCAGAGCTCTTCCAAAGCTACCTTCCAAAACTGCTTCTAAGCTGACTTCCAGAGCTGCTTCAATGCTGCTTCGCTCCACAGATGCCAGCTCATATGCTGATATTACTTAGCTTCAATGCCAACTTTGACTGAGAGTTCTCTGCTGTCAGGTATGGAGAAAGGTTCTACTTTGAGGACTGAATGTCTTTTGCCTGACAAGCCATCTTCAGCTCAGCAAGGATTTGGGTAAGCCTCCATCAGGAGGACAGAAGCTGTTGGACTCTGTTGCTTGACTTGTAACTACAGCTTGTATATGACCATTGGACTGGACTGTATAGACTTGTGTATAGAAGCTATGAACTGTTTCAGTGAACTTAACTGAGCAACCAAGAGGCCACTCTGCTTTGTGTTACACTGTATATACTTGCACTTTTACCTCCCAAGTAAACCACCTTAAGTTTGCCTTTGCACCAAGAACTGTCTGCCTGTTTTGCCTTTTTACACCAGGGGCCAACCTTGCCACTTGCAGACTGCTGCATGCTGACTCTGCTTCCCCTCCTACACTAACAAACTGTCTTGCCATATTTGTCAATAATTTAAACAGAGCCTCACTAACATGTAAATGGATCGTGCAGCTGGGTGGTGACTTGGGGTGCAAGCTTCCATAGCTGGAGACAGGAGGCATTCCCCTAACACTGAGAGATCTAAGCTCTTGTGTAGGAGTCAGAAACCTTTTAAAGCTGGGTCATGCTTCCTCAGACAGTTGAGGGAGCTGGACTGGTGGTCCAGCTGCCGTAAACATGTCTGCAGCCACTGTAAATGCATCTGTGGCCTTTTCCAGTGGCGGCAGTGAGGGCGGCAGTTGGAGCAAGGGTGGGGGCTGGATAATTTGGTGCCACAGGCTGGATTCAGCCCACAGGCCATAGGTTGCTGACCCCTGCACTAGAGAATGTGGTATGAGCTATCCCTGGTAAACATTTTTTCCATGCAAAACAAGAAGTCAACTGTTTTTGTGTTTTACAATTTACACATCTTCCCATTTTATTTCAAGACAGTTGATGCTAAAATAAACCTGTTAGCAGTGGTGGGATGTCAAAAATTTTACTACCCCACCATGATGTCATCACAATGTGGGCGGAGCTAACATCATGACATTGTGGGTGGGGCCAAATAAAATAAAATAAAAATAATAAAATAAGCACACACACACATCTCAACCCACCGACCCACCCACAACACAAACTCGTAAATAAATTAAATAAATTAAATAAAAATACATTAAAATACACCCACCCACTTTGTTAAAAACCCCAAGCCAGGCCGCCAGGCCTGCCGGCCACCAGGCCTTTTTAGGAACTGTGATCGTATGTCAATATAGGTAAAGGTATTAAATACACATTAAAATACACACCGACACACCACATCCAAAGGTGAGTCACTTACCCTGGGGAACAGGCTATAGGGAGCTTCAGGCTAGCAGCTTCTCTTCCTCCTCTCCGCTTAGGAGGACAGCAAGGAGGCCGTGCATATGCACCAAACACTGTAGGTGTGCATGTACACCAAGTGCTTGGCGCGCATTCATAGTGAAAAGGTAAGCTCCAAAGGTGGTTCCCCAAAAAAAAGCTGCTACCGGTTCTCCAGGACATTGGGAAAAGTTACTACCGGTTCTGGTGAACTCGTGCGAACCTGTTACATCCCATCACTGCCTGTTAGTCTTAAAGGGGACATAAACATCTTGTGATCTTGTTAAACTGGGTGTAGTTGTTGTGCTGCAAATTTCCCTCCTCGGTCAAACAGTTCAAATCTGACTCTATGATTCTGTGTCATGTTTCCTTTTTGTGTGTACACATGCCTTGATAGAATCATAAATTCAGCACTGTACCATAGTGTTACTTCTACAGAATGACCATTAGCTTCTCACTAGATATTTATAAGACTGTGAATTTTCAAAATGAACTGGTTGCTCATTCTTGATGTTAAAGTCAAATTATGGTCTCCTTTCCCCTTTAACGCCTAAAGGCTGGATCATTTTTAACTTCTAGTCTCTTCAGAAAAATTTGACTAAAATACAATTACTATCATTTGACAATGGGTAGTTGATGGTAGTAAGTTTTAAAATTACTAAGATTTTTTAAAAGTACATTTCTAACCAAAGCTGTATGCTAGAAATGTTATCAAGCACAATCTTTTTATTGCTGTTTTATGAATATGTAAAGTGGAAGTAAGAAGGAAAATGTAGATGCTTTTGCTTGATATCCTTAATAATACTTTCTTCATACATCTTACCTTGTAATAGTAACACTATATTTTTCTTATCAGTTCTGGATGATTCTTCTGGTACAAATTTTCTAGTATGTTTTCATGATTATCTAATAATGCAGCCCTAGGTATTTTAATTAAGACATTAAATCTCATTGATATAAAAAGTAGTTACTCTTTCATACATATGTTAAGCATTGGCTCCTAAGTTACAAAAAAGAATAAGCTATACATTCATCTCACATTACTTATAAGCCGACATTGGTGCTGGCTATGAACTATGCTAAGCCAATATATTACTTCCCATAAGATGCAGTTGCAGAACACAGCTTTTCAAGATAGAATTGAAAATGTTAGGTTTTTGGACCACAGCCCCAAGAATCTCCCAGCCAGCATGATTAGTTGTGTTTCAAGCTCTGTTCTGAGCATACAGAACAATTTCATTTGAAAGAATTTCCCTTCCTGTTAGGTATCAGTCCCATTTCTTTTTTCTTGTTCAGTTGAACAGTTGAGTCTCACCCTTTGGGACCTCATGGACCACAGCACACAGGGTCCTCTGTCATCTTCTGGAGCCTGCCCAGATCTATGCCCACTGATGCTGTCTAGCCATTTTATCCTCTGCCACCCCCTTCTCCTTTTGCTTTCAATCTTCTCTAGTGAGTCCTCTCTTCTCTTTTGGTGGCCAAAGTACTTGAGCTTCAGTATTTGTCCTTCCAACGAGCAGTCAGGGGTGATTTCCTTTAGAACAGACTGATTTGATATCCTTGCAGTCCAGGGGACTCTCAAAAGTCTTCTCCAGCACCACAGTTCAAAAGCGTCTATTCTTCTGAGCTCAGCCTTCCTTATGGTCCAGCTCTCACAGCTATACATTACTACTGGGAAGACCATTGCTTTTAACTATGTAGATTTTTGTTGGCTGGGTGATGTTTCTACATTTTATTATGCTGCCTAGGTTTGCCATAGTTTGCCTCCCAAGGAGTAAGCATCTTTTTTTTCATGGCTGCAGTCACCATCTACAATGATCTTAGATCCCAAGAAAGTAAAGTCTATCATTGATTCCATTTCTTCCCCTTCTATTTGCCAAAGAGTGATGGGGCCAGTTGCCATGATATTGGTTTTTTTAAATGTTGACTTCCAAGCCAGCCTTTGCATGCTTTACCTTCATCAAGAGGCTAGGTCATTTATTTACTTTCAGTATTTAAAAATCACCTTGGAGCTTAATAATGGGTATAATTAGAAAACATTTTTCAGAACTCAGTCTAAAACTTCAAAAGGAGAGCAAGATTAAAAGCTAGTAAGACTTGATAACACTGTTGTTGTTTTTTCTACACACTGAATTGTTTTGAAGAAATTCAGCTTTACAGAATAACTTTGCAGGCAAAAATGATCAAATCTCCAGTACAAAATCTTCCTGATAGATGACATCTCAATGTCTACCCAAGTTCAAGGCATAGCAGTATCATACTATATAACTCCCTCATTTAGAAAAACACACACATGTTACAGCTCTCATTTATAAAATGAAATTCCCTAGAGAATGTCACATGGATGCAAGCTATTAATTACAATGTTTTTGTTATCTTTTGTTCAGAACAACAGTGTTCATGAGGTTCTAGGGAACTCCCCCCAGGTGTCAAGTTTTGATTAAGCATCATTATGTACAGTTCATTAACAAGGTATCTTAAAATGAGTTTTTGATTGAACACTTTTATTGGCTATTTAATATGATTTATAGATTCTGCTATAATTTCACATGCAGCACTTTGGCAAGCCAGTGGGTGTATTTTTCATTAAACAGTGGCACTTAGAAATCTCTCCCCACACCCAGAATCTAATTTGTTTTAATCTTTAAAACAAAAAGCTGCATTTTATAGCAGTGGTTCCAACTAACGTTTTAAAAGAATGACTCTGCTTACTTTTATATTGAGTCATCTTCACACAAAAATTGCTTGAATTCTGTTTCACTTCTCTGTCACTTTATTCATTTATGTATTTCATTATGGCACTTTGCACCACTCAGTAACAAAAGGCCTCTGGACAGTGCACAATACACTGAAGATCTAAAAAAAGAAACAATATCAGTGGAAAAAATAGGATACAGTAGAACAAAGATGAAATCAGCAGTAAAGAGCAAAACTAAGGGGTCATCCATACAGTCATAAAGTCTGTCTGTGGTGTGATCTGGGAGGGAAGCTGGTGTGCTATTTTTTTTTTTTTGCAGCATCCACACATGCTGTATGCTAGAATGCTCACAATTCTGTCAATGTACATCTTTTGAGCCCCAGCACTGCCATATATGCTATTCCCTGTGCCTATGGATGTTGGAAGATTATATATTGGGAGCTTTGCAGCTTTGACAGAAAACTGAAATTCTACACTTCCTATGATCATCAATGAAGTATTTATTTATTTATATTTGTTTATCGCCCTCCTCCCCGAAGGGACCCAGGGCGATTTCCAACAATTTTAAAAACACTTTAAAAATTAAAAACTTTTAAAAAGCTTAAAAACTTAATTAAAAGCTGGGTATGGGAAAATGACATTGTGTGTGTGTGTGTGTGTGTGTGTGTGTGTGTGTGTGTGTGTGTGTGTGTGTGTGTGTGTGTGTGTGTCTGTGTCTGTGTCTGTGTCTGTGTCTGTGTCTGTGTGTGTTAGATCTTCACTAATGCTATGTGCAGTACATTTAACATAAGAGTGTGTCTATGCACATTGCCAATAGAATCTGCAGCTGCAGTTTTAAGACAAACAAAGAATGTTTTTAAAATCTGAACAACATGACAAATCACATTGGCAATGATAAAGAACAGGGGTCCTCAAGCTTGGCTCTCCAGATGTTCTTGTATTTCAATTCCCAGAAGCTGGGAACAATGAAATGGGCAGTCTGGACAATCCCTAATTTAAATTGAACTACCTACCTTAAAAACTAGCACATACGACCAAACTGAAGGTGGAAGCAAAATAGAAGTGTGCTAGTATATTCAAGCACTAAGAATAGTTGTTAGAAGTCTAGACAGTCTAGAAAATAAATAAAAAAAACTATTCCCCTAGCACTAAAAACCTGTTTTCAGTCTCACAAGGAAGGAAGACTGACCAAGCAAGCAAGCAAGCAAGCAAGCATCATGGATGTCAGTTGAGCTACCTGGGTGGGACTATTCCAGAAGTGAAGTGTGACCATCAAAAAACATCTCTGTGCTGTAATCACCACATTTGGTGGAATAGCCAGGGAAGAGCTCCAGACATGACTGTCAGGTTGGGTAGATAAGGAAGTAGATGTTCTTTCAGCTAATTTGGGCCTAAAGCAGAATCCTTTGGACTCACTGGTTCTATTCAGTTGCCATTATTCAGAGGAGCCAAACATTTGAAGAGGAAGTGCAAGCTTGACCTTTTCTTTGACTATGGCCTCCTGCTTTCACTAAAGCCTGAAACCATGTGAAGAGTAGCAAGGTCTTCTTCACATTTCCCCTTCTAATTCCTTTCTATGCACTTTCAAAAATTTTACTGAGGTAAATATAGTATTCTTGGAAGCTTACATGCTTTATTGCCTATCCTTTTGATTTGCCAAGAAATGTGTCATCTCAGTATGATCTCTGGAATTTGTGGTGTGCTATCCCTGTTTTCCCTCAGGAAGGGGGAAAATTTATCCAAAGGATTTGAATAATATAAAATGGACCCATGGTTCCCCCACCAACACAACACAGGGACTTCCCTTAGCAACCCCTCACCTTTTGGGGTGGGGTGCTACGGAGATACCTGAGGTCCTCAGAATGCTGAGGGGATAAACCCTTTACCTCAGTACCTTTTTACTCCAAAGACAGGCACAGGCAATGATCAACACAATCTCTTGAGCTTCACTGTTAAGTAGAGACATGAGGCTGCTTGCAAATGGCACCAAGGGTGCCAGTTTTTTCAAACCAACAAGAGTGAGCCTGCATATTGTTTTGAAAAAAAATCGTGCCCACCTTGTTTGGGTGGGCAGGCTGTTAACTTAGGGTGGGCAGTGCTCACACTGGCCCCTTTGGCTAGGGTCCTGCATGTGGGCAGGCACTGTGTGTGTCCATGCACCAAGTGATGTCACTGCCATGCCTCTGGAGATGTCACCTGGGGGCATGCACATGTGTGAGATGTGCCGGTGATGTCACATGGACATGTGCGCATGCCCCCATGGGTGTGCCCCCTGCAAGTGCACCCAGCAAGTGCATCCCCTGTAAGTGCACCCCCATGTGTGTGCCCACACCCTCATGGGTGAACCCAACCCCCCCTGAATGCACCCCCCACAAGTGCACTTAACCTCGTTACCTCCACGGTCTCCTGGGTGGGATTTTAGTCTCTCCTCTCAGCTCCCCATTGGTGGATGGAGAGGGGTGGGTGGGCAAATGGTGCTGGCACTGGTGCCACCAGTGCAGGGTGAGACTTGCCTGCTATACCACACATGCCCACAGAGATGGTTCTGTGTGACACCTCTGGTACGCATGCCATAGTTTGCCTATGCTGCCCTAGAGGCAAGGAATCTCTCAGGGCTTTATAATTTGTCTAGGCTTCTCATCATATTGAGACAGCCTAAATAGTAAAATAAAATAAGGAACTTAGAGAATCCATCCCTAATATTTGACATATTTAAGTAACACACTTACGCATCCCATATGTTACAAAGTTGAAGTTCCGCTACTCTGCCAGGATTTTGACTCCGTATTCAGATTATGCATAGGTTAAAATTTTACAGACAGAACAGCATTTCTGAAAATAACTACTCAATGCAAATTCTCTATACTAATTTACAGTGCGTATCAGTAGAAGACAGTTTCAAATTGCAGATTGATTACTCACAGCATGTCACAATAGTGAAATGAGGAAGTCTACTTAAAATCTAGTACCATAGTCTAGTAAATTTAAGGTAAATCATTATATGCAATGAATTGTGTAGTTGCAGAATTTGGTGTGTTAGATTTTAAAATCAATTCATTAGTGTTAGCATTAGGAATTGGAAAAATCAATGTACAGTATTGTTATTAATTGTAGAACAATTAATAACAATTGGGGAGTGGAACGTATACAGATCTTTTCCAATCCTGTGGCCATTGTTGTGTTTTCCAAATCTGCTGCATATGGAATGCAATAATTTGATTCCATCATCTTGTAGGGCTTTGAAAAGTTCAACTTGGATACCATCAACTCCACTGGCTTTGTTGTTTACAGTGTTCTTTAGGGCCTTTCTGACTTCACTCTCTAGAATGTCTGGCTCATATTCAATGTTCTCATCATTGTGATTATCAGGGGTGTTGAGGTCCTTTTTGTAGAGTTCCTCTGTGTACTCTTTCCATCTTTTCTTAATCTCTTCTGCATCAGCTAACTCCTTGCCATCTTTGTCCTTTATCATGGTCATTTTTGGTTTAAATGTTTCCTTGAGTTCCCCAATTTTTTTGAAAAGATCTCTAGTCCTACCCCTGATATTGTTTTTCTCTATTTCTTTGCACTGTTCTTTTAGGTAGGTTTCCTTATCTCTCCTTGCTTTTCTTTGAAATTCTGTACTCAAGTGACTGTGTTTTTTCCTTTCTCCTTGGGATTTTGCATTCCTTCTGTCCTCTGCTATTTTAAGAGCCTCCTCGGACAACCACTTCGCTTTCTTATGCTTCTTTTCTTTTGGTATGGTTTTCCTTGCTGCCTCCTGCATGATGTCCCGCATCTCTGTCCATAGTTCTTCTGGCACTCTGTCTATCTGGTCCAAGCCATTAAATCTGTTCCACACCTCCACTGTGTATTCCCAAGGAATGTTGTCTAGGTTATATCTGTCTGGCCTAATTGTTTTTCCTATTTTCTTTAGTCTAAGCCTGAATTTTGCAATTAGTAGGTTGTGATCTGAGCCACAATCTGCTCCTGGTCTTGTTTTTGCTGACTGTATGGAAGTTCTCCATCTTTGACTGCAGAGTATGTAATCAATCTGGTTTCGATGTTGGCCATCTGGTGATGTCCATGTGTAAAGTCTCCTCTAGTGTTGCTGGAAGAGAGTGTTTGCTATGACCATTGCGTTATCTTGGCAGAACTCTATCAGTCTTTGGCCTGCTTCATTCTGCGTTCCAAGACCAAACTTGCCTGTTATTCCATTTACTTTTTGATTTCCTACTTTGGCATTCCAGTCTCCTATAATAATGTGCACATCATTTCTTGGTGTCTGTTCTATGAGGTGTTCTAAGTTTTCATAGAACTGGTCAATTGTGGCTTCATCTGCATTAGTGGGTTGGTGCGTATATTTGGATTACAGTGATATTGAATGGCTTGCCTTGTATTCTGACAGACATCATTCTATCATTTTTGAGATTATATCCCATTACTGCTTTTCTCACCCTTTTATTGACAATTATGGCTACTCCATTTTTTCTGAGGTTTTCTTGTCCACAATAATAGATATGATGGTTTCCAGAGCTGAATTCACCCATCCCTGTCCATTTTAACTCACTGATTCCCAAGATGTCAGTGCTTATTCTTTCCATTTCCTTTTTTACCACTTCCAGTTTTCCTTGATTCATAGATCTTACATTCCATTTCCCTATACAGCATTGTTCCTTGCAACACTGTATTTCTCCTCCCCCTTTCCTGTCCCTCCCCTTCTTCTTATCTGATGTGCTAAGCATCCTGTTTCATCTAAATTGCCCCATTTGTTTTGCCTTTTGTTTTGGTCCATAGGGTTCTCTTGGTAAAATTCCTGACGTTGGTTTGCCGGTTTCTACGCCAGCATCCTTTTATCATACATGTTATCACAGTTTAAAACAAAGTATTATCGTGCATATGATCACAGTTTAAACAATATCAGACTAAAATTAGCTAATTAGCATTGATTATATGAAGTTATAAGTCAGTAGTTTCTAAGTATCCTTGTTATGAAGTCTCTACTGTAAGTTCATTACATTAGTGTTGATGAATTACTTATCCTATGCATGCGGCGCGGGACCAACGGGGCACTGGGTCTGTGGCTTCTCCTTTCTCCTCTCTGGCCAAAGAGGAATGGCCGACGGAGTGCAGGGTCTGCGGCACGGAACCTCTCTGCCTCCCAACCTGTGGCTTCTCCTTTCTCCTCAGTGCGGAAAATCTGAATTGTTTTCATGGGTATTCTTCTGTCCACTATCTGTTGCATTAAAATACTGACTGAGATTACAATATGAATTTGAAATCATTAGTGGATATTTACAGCCCTCTACCTACTTGTAACTGGCTTCTCATTAGAGAAGCAAAGAATAATTAAGATAATAACATTCAATTAATTCTCAGGTTTTGAATCTATCAATGATTTTCTTGACCTAATTCTTCCTGTCTACCTTATTATATAGTTATGTTGCCTTAGATTCATTACCCTATATGTCAAATTTAAAAGCATTATGGAAGTCTTCTGTTGGCTTTTCTACCAGTTGTTGCTCTGGTCCAAGCTGCCAATAATATTCTATCTTTGACTACTGTTTTATATGTAACATATGTAGGCAGAGAAACAAACTGGGATGTGACTGAAAATCCAATGCAAAAATAACCGTGTTTTATTTTAAAATGGACCCTATGTCACGTACACTATGTCCTTTAAAATCCCTTCCCCTTAAATTCAGGGTCTCCCATAACTCACAGCTGCCTGCTTATCGTTCATCTCATAGCATGTCACCCTTCCCTCTCGACTGGATTAATACCACCTCTGTCTCTTGTTATTTTATTTTTAAATCTTCAACCTTTTTCTCAAAGAATACTGTTTGTTTTTATGGTGTGGATTCTTGTGCACCTTGGTTCTATTCATATTCTTCCTCTACACTGCACATCTCTATATGTCTACTCAGAAGTAAGCCCCACTATTTTCAACAGGTAAGGAGGCCTTGGATTACATCCTTACATTAATTTCTTTCATGGGATTTTCAACAATGAAACGTTGATTACTTTAGAAACATAAAGCTCTGCTCTTCTTGTTATCTCATCAAGGTGTGTGCATGCTGAAAGAGCCTAATTATATGCTCTTATTGTTGTAGCTAGTTTCCTTTCTCTCCCATCTGCTCCTAACTGTAACCTTCACTTGTCACATAATATCTAAAATTAGACTACTGGTTTTTCAGCTGGGGAGGCTGCTTTTCTATTTGAATTTTACATGGCCTTGCTTACACATCTCAGAGAGGCTTTAATCTTAGTGATCTTAGAACGGCAGAACTGGAAGGGACTCTATTAATCATGGAGTCCAGCCTGAACTCCCCCCTCCTCAAACCACTGAGTTAGCCAGCAATTCATGAAGTAAAGAACACAGCTGACACAGGAAAGGCAAAACTCAATAAAGTTCCTCGTGGCTAAGTAGATAAGATGAATAAAAAGTTCTCAAGAATGGAGAACTTCCTTAATAAAAAAAATAGATTGCAGCTCAGTCCTGTGTAGATGGAACTACTGTTGCAAGGGACATTAAAGAAACAAAGGTAGCTGTATTGACCATAAGAAATTTTCCCAAAATCAACATTGGGATAATGATTATCTTCTAATTTTATTAAGGTCACTTAAGGTCACAAGATATGTAAACTTTCAAAATCTTCTGTTGCAGGTAAGGTGGTACAAAAAGCAGGTTGGAGAGCAGAAACTGTAAAGAAAAGGGAAAGATGGAGCAGGAGCAGGAACAATTATCCTCATGATTCATGTACAAGTCACAAACTCTTCTAAGTTGAGTTATGGGGAGAGCCTTCAGAAATTTGTATTAGAACTCGACTCAGTTTTGTAGTGGTCTCAGGTTGCATTATCTTGGGTCTGATAGATCAAAAATAAACGCATTCCCCTCTAAATAACCAATGGCCATCCCCTAATTTTTAAAACTATTAAATTAACTTGTTACTTGCAACTTTCACCATCCTGGGGAGCAAGGAACCCATATAGTTTCATAATGGAAAACAAAAGTTGAGAAAAGCTAGATACTTTTACCAAACTGTAGACATTTAGGTGTTAGGCTACATTAAAAACCAAACAACCAAAGCTAAATTGGATAGTTTTACTTAACAGTTGAAAAGAATGACTCTCCAGAGAATATAGCCCCAGCTTAAGTGATATAAAATCTATTTTGCAGTTGAACATTTAGCCTTTTTATCAATTTACCCTTTTCAGGCCTGAATTCTTTCTGTGTTCCCTGTGACTACCTTGAAGTTCCTCCAAGAGGTCCTATCCATTCCCCCCTTTGTGACTTCTTGTCCCCTTTTCCTATATTTCTTGATTTCCCGAGAGATAAAAAGATTAAATTTGACATGTCAACTACTGAAGCTGCAAGAAACTGCCCCTTTCTCTTTTGGCTCTGTATTTCTTTTATTTCCCTAGTGACAAGCTGCCCAAACCTTGTCTTTTTATTTCCTTGAGGAAAAGGAGACCTATGCTATTATGTAGTTTTTATCCTGGAGTACCTTCAGAGGCACTCATGGATAAGCTGTTATAGATAAACATAGAAAACCTGCTTCTTATTCAGACACAATATGATGGGTGTGTATATCAGCAATGGTTGCATCTGATAAGATTTGTTTTGGGTACTTTATTCTCCCTAACAATAACCAGGACCACCTTTTTAAAAAGTAGAAATGTAGTCATGAAATAAAAAGATGCTTACTCCTTTGGGAGGCAAGCTATGACAAGCCTAGACAGCCAAATAAATAGTGGAGACATCACTATGCTGACAAAAGTCCGATTAGCAATAGTCTTCCCAGTAGTAATGTATGGCTGTGAGAGCTGGGCCATAAGGAAGGGTGAGCTCAGAAGAATAGATGCCTTTGAACTGTGAACTCCCCTGGACTGCAAGGAGATCCAAGCAGTCAATCCTATCCTAAATGAAATCGACCTTTACTGCTGCTTGGAAGGACAAATACTGAAGCTGGAGCTCAAATACTTTGGCCACCAAATGAGAAAAGAGGACTCATTGGAGAAGGATGAAGACAAAAGGAGAAGCTAGAGAACTGTACCACAGTCAAAAGTCTAAGCAGGTCTTGTTTCAGTGGATTAATTAACTGGAAACCTGAAGGTTCAGACCTTGTGGCTCAATTGGTAGTATCAATTTGTTCTGGAAACTGTGCTAGAATAACCATCGTCCCACTTCTTAAATCAATCTGCAACACATTGAATCTAATGCTT
Organism: Furcifer pardalis; assembly: GCA_030440675.1. Taxonomy (NCBI): domain Eukaryota; kingdom Metazoa; phylum Chordata; class Lepidosauria; order Squamata; family Chamaeleonidae; genus Furcifer; species Furcifer pardalis. The sequence goes on along the minus strand of CP126892.1, from coordinate 60,568,219 downwards.
GGTACAAACCTCTTTCATACAAATTCCATTTTGTATTATGTTGTGGTGAGAGTAACATGAGCATAGTAGCAAGAGATGCACATGAAATCTGTGGTGCAACTCAGGATTTATCTCAAGGCTGATTTTGTTACTGTAAGATTAAAAAAAACCTTTGAACTTGCTTGAGGAGAGTCATGACTTGGGAGTTTTGCTCTAACACCAGCTTGGCAAAAGTAACGTGACACAAAGCAACAATAGGACTGATCTAATTTTTGAAAATTGTTGATTCTGGTTAAACTACAAAATAAGATTGATAAATGATACCACTCTTCCTAAAGGGCTTTCACAGAAGAGAGCAAAGATTGCTTCCCACTGTGCTATAATAATAATCTTCTCCAGTTTTTAAATCTGACTGCAGGTCAAATTATATAATACATTTAACACTTATTAAGAAACCATTTTCTTTAAGAAGTGGAAGATTTCTGTTTGGTGTAGCGTGTGATTTCCCTCAACTACATATCTTCCATCTAGCATGCTTTGTTTTGTGCTTTGCCATTGAAAGGTAGGTTAAGGTCTCCCTTGCTCGAAAGCCAGTCATATCCAACACTAGGGTTCAGTGCTCATCTCTATTTACAACCAAAGAGCCAGTACTGTCTGCATCTGCAGATGTTTCCGTGGACATGTGGCAGGCATGCCTAGACACTGAAGTGCATGGAACGCTGTTTACTTTCCCACCAAAGTGGTACCTGTTTATCTACTTGCAATTTCTTGCTTTCGAACTGCTAGATTGGCAGGAGCTGGGACAGAGACGGGAACTCATTCCATCATGCAATACTCATGTTTTGAACTGCTGACCTGCCAACTTCAAGTTCAGCATCTTCTGTAAAGAAATCTCATTGGCTGCCTAAAAACATGATAATAGCAGGGAATACAGTGTGTTCATGTTAATTTATGAAGAGATTATCAGGCGTGACCAAACCTTATGAGCCGCGGGCCAGTCTTGTGGTTCAGCGGGCAAGTCACATGATTCTTCCCACAAGAAGTGGAAGTAAAATGCACCTTGCAATCTGTTTTGCAAATATGTTTTATAACAGGATGAGATAGATTTTAGGCTGGCATTTTCTCTGCTTAAACCAGTGGTGCCCAAAATACACCCCATGGACCAGATCCAGTCCCTAATGTCAATTCATCTGGCCCATGCTGCCCTCGTCATTCCCAGAAGAGGAAGTAAAATGTGCCCATATAGATGAGTACTTCTGCTTCCAGGAGTGACGAAGGTGGCATAGGCCAGATGAATTGGTGTCGGGGGCCAGATCTAGCCCATGGGCCATAGTTTGGCTATCCCTGGATTATATAACTGTAAAATCAGCTTGATAATGAAGTCAGTGATCTTGAGGTGAGACAATACTTGTTCTCATTCACCAGAGATTTTCAAGCAAAGGGTATCTGTTGGGGATAACATAGCTCTGGAGCCTAGGGTTGGACTAAATGGTTTTGCTCTCTCAACTAAGATTCTATAAATTAATAATAGAGCTGTGTAAACATATACAAGCCATTCAATTTGGAAACAAATTCAGAGCTTCAGGAGGAATCCTGATTTGGGCCTAATCTGATTCAGTTTGAGTTCCTGGTCTAAAAGATTTTTTTTTTTAAAAAATTCAGATGACCATAAGTGACAAGGGCTTCGTGGGCTGGATGAATTGGCATTGGGGCCGGATCCATCCCCTGGGACATAGTTTGGGCACCCCTGATCTAAAACATAAATATACACAGATGTACATACTGTGATCCTGTTAGACAACACAGGACTAGTAATTCACAAAATGAAACCATGGAAAATGAGGAGAGACATTCAGACCTATCTACAACCCCTACTACTTCTATGGCCTGTTAAGTAGTGCCTTCAGTATCAAATGAGGAAGGGTTGTGTGAGGTAATTGCTACTGTGAAATTTTCCTGTTCTTACATGACCTCTAGACAAGTACTATAATTGGGGTGTGGTTTTTTGCTGAAGGTTGTATACTAGAACTGGCCATGATCAAAGTTCAGCTCTGCTCTTTCCGCTCCCAGTTATGTCACCACTTTGTCACACCCTGCTCTGCAATTTGGATTTGTGCCACTCATTTTAGATGTCAGAATAGTTGACTTCACCTTGCAAACAAAAGTCCGCATAGTCAAAGCAAGGGTATTCCCGGTTGTAATGTGTGGTTGTGAGAGCTGGACCATAAGGAAAGATAAGTGCAGAAGAATAGACTCCTTTGAATTGTGGTGTTGGAGAAGAGTTTTGAGAGTACCCTGGACAGTGAGGAGAACAAATAGGTTGATTTTAAAAGAAATGAACCTTGACTGCTCCTTAGAAGGACAAATAGTAAAGATGAAACTAAAGTACTTTGGGCATCAAATGAGAAGAGAGGATTCACTTGAGAAGACCTTAATGCTGGGAAAGGTTGAGGGCAAACGAAGAAGGGGGCGGCAGAAAATGAGATGGCTAGATGGTATTGTTGATGCAATGGGCACAGAGTTGGGTGGGTTGAGAAGGATGGTGGAGGATAGGGGTGCCTGGTACACAATGGTCCATGGGGTCGCAAAGGGTGGGAATCAATTGTGCAACTGAACAGCAGTAGCAGCAGCAGCAGCAGCAACAACAACAACAACCCTTCTACTATCTCCATGGACCATCTTGTTTTTTCCTGAAAATTCTTATTACTGATTCATGTCAATCCAGAATCACTGTCACAGTTTGTTGGTATAGTAATCTCTGCTGCCATTGATGTCCTAATCCTAGAGACATGTGGCAATCCAGGCACCATCTCTGCACTTTTCCAGTTCATTGCTATCTTTCAGTACATAAAAGGAATGGGGAAGGGGATCACTCTGCCCCCCATGGTCTAAAAATATATGGATCTGAAATAATACTCCTTCACTTGAACAAAATCTTTTTACTCATCATAGTATGAGGTGGAATTCATTCATTCTTTTAATCAATCCAATCCATCCATCCATCCATCATTTATTTGTATCCTGCCCAATTGGTGCAAGTACCACTGTGGGCAGCTAACAACATGAAATAAATCAAACACATATAAAGTAATAAAAGTTACATCAAATAAAACAAATTTGCAGAGTAACACACATCAATAATAATAAAAACTGTCATAGCCTGGGGTGGAATTCTGAAGCATTGGAATGTAATTTCCATCAAATCCTACATTTCAATGCACCTTTCTGAGTTGCAGGGTACCTTTATGACCCATTCTGTAGCAGGGCTCTCCTCACTGAATAGAAAAACAACATGGAAACAACATCAGAGGTGCGTGAACTATGTCTTCTGCTTCTTGGATGGCTTTCATTCCTGTAACTCAGTAACAGGTGTGTGTGTGTGTGTGTCACTGACTTAAGTGAGGGAAGTCTTTAAAATACATCCCTAGAATTCCCATCCCTAGAATTCTGTCCTCTTTTTTAGACTCTTTGAACTATCCTCTTAGTATGTGACATTTTTTTCATCCATGAATGTCCAGTAATTATACAGGTCACTACAGACCAGTCATTTTGCATTATGTTTCAATTTATTAGATTAGAAAGCAGAATTAGCATTTCTTGGCAATCTTAGAAACTTAAAATTACTGTTCTAAGTGAATATGTTTATTAATTATTAAATTATACAGTCTGTTAAAATAATACAAATATATGCATATTTACATTCTATTTGAATTTTTAAAGTTCATTTTCATCACATACTGCCTTTTCTCACCACTGAAGGTAAGGGTTGGGTAGAGGGGGTGAATTGGCTTAAAACTTTACATCATTACACAGTTCAAGTAGGTTTGTTTGCCATTCACATTGCCACACACAGATGGAGAAGCAACCAAGGCAACTGGGAGAAAGTTATATATATTAACATAAAGATTTATTTACCTAAGTAACACAAATTTTATTTATAATTGTGAGATGGTGAAATAGCATCCAAAGTCGATCCAGGTAGTAATGGGAGGATGTAGATCAGATTGACTTTTCCATACTGGCCAACATACACAGTATATAATAAATTAAATAAATAATAAATTATGTCAAGAGTTGGATGTGTTTTGCTACAATGGCTAGAGTGTTCTACTGCTACATCTAGGAAAAGGGTCAAATAAAAAGATTAAAAGTTAAGAGAAAGAAGAGTTTATGCTTAAAAATAATTATTAAAAATCTGTAGAGCAGATTAAGAAGACAGCAGAACATAATGTTTTGGAAGATTTGGTGCAGATGGTCTATAGCAAATATAGTCTACATAGAATGACTGTTGTGCTTGTTATCATCTCAGTTTTTGTCATTCTTTTATGACAATCATGAGCTGCTGCAGCCATAACTACATTAAATCTTCCAGTATGTATAAAAATATTAGCATGTAATAGATTAAAAACTTAAACTTGATCAGAGTTTGGTTCCCCTGGGAACAGGCATTCTGATAAATGCTTGCATTCATTATAGTAAATGCATTGCTTTATTGCAATAAAGATTACAACAGCCCTCCCTAATGCACCATCCTTCAAATATGCTGGATTAGAATTCCCACCATCCACAGTCAGCATATCCAAAGCTAGCAGAGGATAGTGGAGGCTGTAATTCATCATTCATGGAAGTTGCCAAGTTGGGAGAAGCTGCATAGGTCATTGACTCTTCTTTTGTTTCCACAATTCTACTACATTTAAATTTTTCTTTATGACTGGAAAAATACATTCGGCTTTTCAATTGAAAGAATATGAACTAGAAAGATACATTTTCAATATCCTACTATTATTTGATATTCTTTGTGATGGCATCCCATTATTTACAATTCCTAAAATTGAAAATATGAGAAATATGATTTGTAGAAGGACCAACCTGGGTTTTTTTTTATTATGAATTTAAGTTTTATGCCAGCATGGCTCTATTAATCTGATCTATGTGATGAAAGTGACAAACCCATTAATATGAAAGTGACAGCCACAGCCAATACATAATTCATGTTCAACTACTAAACCGGTGTCTAATTTCACTTGGTAAATTTTTCTTCTTTAAAAAAAGTCTCTTCACACAAACCTTCCAGACAGTAAAATAAGGAAAGATGAAAATCCTGCACTTAGGTAAACTTAACATTGATAACAACACCAGTTGGCAGCTTCTCATTTTCCATGTTGTGTCAAAACTTGAGACCAATGGGTAAACATTTGTGATGTCACAGAAGGTAGATCCTTGGTTAACACTTGTAGAAAAATATTTGTGTGTGTATAACAGACCAGAATAAATAGCGATTGCTTCCTGCACTGCCTCCTAAACAAACATGTATGGAACATGTGTGCAAATGCTTTCATGGTAGGTCAAAGAGCCATTAACTGAGAGTGTAGAAGAGATGGACACTCAACAATTAAATTACCCTGCAACAGTCGTCTTCAGGTGCTGTATCCATTCCATATATTGGCTATCCTCATGGCGATAGTCTTCCTGTTCTTGACTCCTCAGAACAGTTCTTCTGAGGACATGCCACACCAGTCTTTCAGGTTCTTCAGACATGAAGTCCATCTATGTCCAGGGCCTCTCTTCCCAGATATCTTTCCTTGCAGAGTGAGTTGGAGTATTCTATACTTTATTTGGTTCCTCATGATATGGTTGAGGTATTGTAGCTTCCTTTGCTTAATGATCTTAACTAGTTCTTGTTCTTTATCCATCCAGTGCAACAATTCTATATTAGTCACATGGGCAACCCATGATATACTTAGCAGCCATGTGTAGATCCACATTTCAAAAGCTTCGATTCTCTTTTCAGATGCTTTAGTCAATGTCCAAGCTTCAACTCCATACAGTAGCACTGGGAATATGTAACATCTCACTGTTGATCTTTGTAGTGAAAAGTTAGATCTCTACAGCATGACTACAACAATAGAATCAAACTTTTTCCTCCTTCAGCACTTCTTGCCTTGAGATTTGTCTCTTTACTTGGAGACTGGTAAGAATATGCCAATTTTGTCTTTCAGCCACCCTGGCATCTCTAGTAAGGGAAAATTCCCAGCCCTATCAAAAATATGATGGAAATAATGAGATGTTCAGTACAAAACTCTGTATGTTTCCTCAGAAGCAGGCTCAACATTATTCAATGGGGCTTAGTCATTTAGGTATAGGTATTAAGATTTTAGCTCTACCCAATACATGTCTCCTATAAAAAGCTGTCTCCATCTTTCACTTAGCTGTGTTATAGACTTCCACAAAGACTTCTGAAATCTTCTGTGGCAGAGTTTAAGAACTGGATTGCAGAATCTGTAGTCCTTGCTCAGGTTTCATACAACCAACAGTTTTATCTAGCCCTCTGATCATTTCATGCCCTCTCTTACTCTCCAGATGACCTCTCTTTGGATCATTTCCATTTTTCACTTTTGTGTGTAGGAATGCGTGTGGGTATTTGTGTTCATGGAAACATGAGAGGGGGAAACGGCACCCAAACAGGAAGAGTTGTGTAATCCTGCAATGCTATAATCTCCACTTGCTTTGTGCTGAATCCACCAACCGATACCTAATGCCCATTATTGACTTTGGACATACTGTATATCAATGGCCTTTGAAGGGGATGGTGGAATTCCCACCTTTCAAGTGCAATTACTTCTTGACAATATAAATATTACTTTTAACATAGCTTACTGTGCATCCTTTCAACTTTTATGGCAAGAAACTTCAACTATGTCTTGTGACATTGTTGTATTTGCTACAACACAACTATTGTTACTGCCATTCTTCTGTTTCATGTGTGTGAAGTGAATAGCTCCCATAATCCAAAGGAAATACTTGCACTTTTCTTAAATCCACTTGACTCAAATTGAAGAATGGCAGGACAGTGTGTATCATTTATAATTTAGATTGCAACTTAAATACATTCAGCACAAGATACATCTAACTGACATCTGTAAGATACTGGTGTAAGCAAAAAACTTGACATGGAGTTGACAAGCATGTTGCTAAAGCTATGTCTGTTTTGCCACCCCCACCACCCCCACCACTGCCGCAGCCGCCACCACTGTTGTGAGCCATCAAGCTGGCTATGATTTCTGGTAATCCTTAATACAGTTTTTCGAACATATATGTTCAAAGAGTGGTTTACTACCGCTAACTCCCTATGAGTTTGCATGTCAGAGCAGGTCTTCTGGGTCCTATTTGGGGGTGGGCATCAGCAGGTTCACACCAGTTTGCCAGAACCAGTAGCAAAAAATTCTGGCTGGCCCTGCCCATCCAAGTTTTTAAATAAAGTAGTCAGAATTCAGGTGCAATGCAGGGCTTTCCCCCTGGCCACACCCACCACACCATGCCCACAGTGTGGTAGTAAAATTTTTTGGAGCCCACCACTCAGTGGTGGTCATCAGCAGTTCCGTACCAGTATGCGTGTACCAGTAGCAAAAATGGCTGGCCCTGCCCACCTCCCCACCCCACCCACCTCCTCCTCCTAGAAGAGGCTTCGGAGGAGGCTGGATCCATTTCCCCCTACATAAAAAGCTTTTCCTGGGCTCTGTTTCACTCCTAAGCAGATCCCCAGACAGTCTGGAATGGTTGGGGAGGCACTTCGGGGTAAAACAGAACCCAGGAAAAGCCTTGGAGGAAGGGAGAAAATGGCTTCAGAGGGGGCTCTTTGCTACAGAGTGATGAAAATAGAAGTCTCTTCTATGTTCATCACTCTATAGCAAACCTCGGAAGCCATTTCCCCCTTGTCCAAGGGTTTTCCTGGGTTCCGTTTCACCCCAAGGCACATCGCCAGCCACTCTGGACTGGCTGGGGAGGCACTTTAGGGTGAAACAGAGCCCTGGAAAAGCCTTGGACAAGGGAAAAATGGCTTCAGAGGTTTGCTATAGAGTGATGAAAATAGAAGAGGCTTCTATATTCATAGATCAATAGTGAAGACCAGTCACATGGCCAACAGGCCACATCCACCCAGTCACATGGACACACCCGCAGTGTGGTAGGAAATTTTTTTAAATGGTCACCACTGGTCCTATTCCACACTGTAACAACTCCACCATACTGATTCTCATGTCTGTTACTTATACATATACATTTCTGCAACAATTATTGCTAGATTACAGATTTATTGGTTTGAGGAGGAATTGAGCCTTAGCTGGTATGCATAGAATACTGTCAGAAAAACAAGACTTAATATAGCAGACTAGAAGTTAAGGAAGCCAGTTCAGTGTCTCAGATAGATCTAGGAGCCCAATATTTAAATCTGAGAATATGCTATTGTCTCACTAAATTGACCTGGCCAAGTTACACCATCGCATACTCACCTGTGGGATGAAAATAATTACACACGACATTTGCAGCTGAAAATAAATGTAATCTTTTAGTACATGTTGTTGTGAGAACCTACAAGATAAAGACTGTAAATCATTTTGTGGATTAAAAGTGACACAAATATGCTGAGTGATAATGCATTTTAAATTAAACATGTCATAAATTACATCTGTGCTACTTGAAAATGTTTTCAGAATGAAAAATTTTTTTTGCAGCCTTTTAGATATTCTGCTGATTGTGTAAGAAAGAAGATCCCTGATTTTTCTCCAGTCCTGATGAAGACACTGACTGAATTTCTTTTTGCAAATAGTATAACCTGACTAGACATTCCATTTGGCAGACACCAGATGGTTGGTGGGAATGTCTCGTCAAAGTCTGGCAATCGCTGAAGCCTGAAGAGAGAGAGAAAAATGACATCCCTTACATAACATTCAATATGATTGTGAAACTTTTCTAGGACCTAAGCAGAGAACACATAACAGTATGGGCTTTACCTCAGTCTCCTCCCCCTGTGCCTATACCAACTGCCAGGAGAAGAAGAAGCCAGGGCAGGATGAGGACCTTGCCGCCCCTACCCCTGTGCCCACCCCAACATATTGTATTGTAATGTAATGTAATGTATTGTCTGTAAGCCGCCCTGAGTCGCCATGGCGAGTGGGCAGCAATATAAATTTGAACTAATAAATAAATAAATAAGACCCATGTCACTTTCCTGTTGAGCTAAATGGTAGATATAAATATTTAGGTGAGCAAAAAGGGCAGATATCCCTGAAGAAAAACAGAATGTACGTCTCTTATATGCTCTTCTTGTAAACGAGTCAAGGCCTTGGACATACATTTCACTAGAATAATTTCAATTACATTTAGCCACACATTTTGTCACTTACTACCTGTGTTTCTTGTCGCTCATAACTTCTTCTTGGGAGGCAGCATTCAAGGTTCAACATTCAATCAACAAGCCACAAATATAAAAAAATAGTGCCCTGAACTTTCCTTCAAATTGTGGCAGTTAGTCCAATTCTGCTGTGAGATTTCCTTTGTTATGCTGACAAATATTAATTAATAGAAGTTTATTAATTAATATATCATCTGCGTCATGTACACTACAAATTATCTCAGAAAATGTAAAACCAAAATGTCTATTTGAAAGTAACGAACTAGGCTGCTTTTGCAGTAACATAGGGAAGCTAGATTTAAGCAGCCTGCTCATTTCCTTGCTTCTGAGCTACTGAGCATCAAAATTTGAGGCTGCTTTTGTATTTGAAGGGTGAGTTCTCCAGGGATAGTTTGATGCTCACAGGAATGGGTCCCCATCCTGTAGGGCAGCTCTAGTGCTTGCAGGGCCCCTCACCCTGTTTCTGAAGACTTCCTGCCCTGTTCCCAGTTCTTGTGAACTGTTGTTGTGTCTCTCCTGGATCCTCTCTCCTTGAACCCAATTCTTGCCCTATTCCAGCCCACAAAGGTACTCTGTCTCACCTGCTCTTTCAGTCAGCTGATTTCTGTCATCCTGACTAATCCTGTATCTCTGTCTACCTTGCCTTGATTTTGGATGGATTCTGTACTGTGATGTGGTTACTGTTTGGCCTGTTGCTTGATTGCCATGGGTCCTGGTGTTTGCGTTACTTGTCACCCACTCATGCCCTGGACTCTGACATCAAGGATCCCATGCAGTCAACTGGGGCACCAGCTGAAGGGGCTATAGTCTGAGGGTTAGTACCAAGAACTCAACTTTCTCAGGATGAGAGAGAAGAGAAGACTGAGGCTCATGTTATTCCTTCACATTGCTTGGAGGCACAAACTCAAAATGGAGTCACAGTGGTACCCGGTATAATGACTTTAATTCGTTCCGTGGGGCTAGTTGTTGTACAACTTAATCACTATACGATGCATGAAATTGTATAGCAATTATCCCTATGGGATGCATCGTACAATGAATATCTCTATGGGAAAAATCATTCAATGACAAAAATTTGTTGTACGATTTTTCCCACAGAGATTCATTGCATTGTATAATGAATATAATTGTTATATGGGGCACAATGTTTTTTCAAATCCTCATTGTTGTATGATTTTCTTGCTGTAAGAGGCATTCGTTATACGGGGTACTACTGTAATGGAATTGTTGGGGGGGGGGCGGATCCTCCTATTTCTGCCCCACACAGGAAGAGGATGGCAGACCATGCATCAATGTAGATTTATTTGCGCTACTTCTGAAGTCTCTTTTTCTTTCGCTCTTTATAAACAATTAATGAAAATAATATTTCAGAGAATGTTCTCAAATATCCTGCATGCCTTTCTCATAAAGAACAGTGACTCACATAACACAAAATTGTCACAATGGCCTTTATTGATAGCATATGAAGGTCTTACGTGCAAAACCCAAGTACTAAGTCAGTATATGTTATGAAATTGGATTTTATCCATTATCCAAATAAATTCAATTGCAATTTTTAGTGTAGTCTAAATCATGAACATTCCACTTGGTTCAAATGACTAACAAATTCTGAAGTATTTTGAACTTTCAAGAGTATTCTGATAGAGGTAACCTTGCTAATCTGGTTCAGCATCAACAATAGCAACAGAAAAATAGAACCAGAAGAAAAACATAAGCATTGTTGCATCTGTAAGACTAAAATTATTTCAGTCTGAACTTTCATATTCAGCAATAGCAATTACACTTCTAAACTGCCCCATAGCGCAATCTCTGGGTGGTTCACAAGTAAATTAGCATTTTCCCTCCAACATGCAGGTACTCATCGTATTGACCTCAGAAGATGGAAGGTTGACTCAACTTTGAATCCCATCAAGATGAACTCACAACATTTTGGTTTCAGTACAGCAGTTTAACCACTTTGCCACTGCACTGGAATTATTTTCTTTTTGTGGCACCATGGTATCTTCTTTCTTTCTTTCTTTCTTTCTTTCTTTCTTTCTTTCTTTCTTTCTTTCTTTCTTTCTATCTTTCTTTCTTTCATTCCTTCTTTCTTTCTTTCTTTCTTTCTTTCTTTCTTTCTTTCTTTCTTTCTTTCTTTCTTTCTTTCTTTCTTTCTTTCTTTCTTTCTTTCTTTCTTTCTTTCTTTCCTTGTGAGATAACTGGGATGAAATCTTTCACTGAATTCTGATGGGGTTTAGACCTCAGGCCAAACTTGTCCTACTTATGTACCAAGCCATAACAGTTTCAAGATGTAAATGTGGATTCTCAAAACATACAACACAATGAGAATTAGCCACATTGCAGCAATTTACATCAAGGCTGTAAACATAATCTGTTGGCCTACTCTCTCAAATCCCCTATGATGATATTGACATGTATCCAAACTGGTTTTGCAGATGTCCCCATTACACTAGAGCACTACCACATTTACAGAGAACTATAGAGCGGTTGTATTTATGTCATATGGTATTGTGCTACAGATGAGGAAACTTAGCCTAGAAAATGCAGTGTAGTCATAATATGTTGGCTAATTATTGTTTGATCTTTTATTGTGGCCTTGTAAACTTGGTGAACTAGTTCCTGAAATTTTCATTCTTATGAAAGCTTTATTTTTTCCATTCTTGTCCTGTGTGAGGTAAATTTACTGTCACCTTAAAAAGATTTAAGCTTTAATGGGAATAGATGTTTCATGAGTTGGCTGTATTCCTTCAACAAATTAAAGCAGTGACTCATTTCCTTAATTATTTTTGTCTGAAGGAATAAGATTGTCTAAGACTGAAAGATACGGGTATATTTTCAGGGGAGGTGCAGGAGTCTTGAAGCAAAGCTGGAGAAATCACAAGACAGGCATTGTCTCCAGGTGAAAGTCCAGTAAGTCTAGGCTCTAGGGTATGTTGTGCCTTCAGAATTAAGTTGGGGTAGGTACATTCAGGAACTTTGTGTTGACTCTTGTTTCCAGCTAAAATGATCTGACAAGGCTATTTGAAGGTGTATTCCTCCTGTATTATTCAAGTAAAGACATGAATAAGTAAGCCATGATGGAAACTAGAAAGCATTTTTAAAGGAGATGATAACATGGAATCAACGTGGATCAAAATTCATATGATGCATGTGTTCATGCATGTTCCTGCTTCTGCTGTAAGTTTCCATCATGAGGGACTGTTGGCAACAGGGAAGCTAAAAGCAGCTTGGCAGCACTTAGCTGTATTGTTAGAATGACTCGTCTGTTCAAGGGCAAAGGAAAGGAGAGCACAGTGAATTCTGCATGATGCTAGAATCAGTGACGGCAAAGTTCAGAAGTTGAAAGTAGTAAACAGGTCTAGGATTATTTTAGGTTTATGTGCTTCTAAAAGAAATCCCTACTGACTGGTATCAGAGCCAAGAATTGCTTCATCAGTATCCCTTCTTAAATCTGCATAATAATCTCTCAGAAGGGCTTCAGTGAAATTAGAAATATACATTTACTAAATTGGGTTCAGTGTCCGTATCACATATGACTCATTAATATCGAGTTGTACAAATATTTACAAACTGTGATGAGATTGGTATGCTGAATGGGAAATACTTCAGACTGAGGGCTATAACTAGAGCAAGAGAAAAGGATTGTACAGTGGAACCTTGGTTAACAAACAGCTTGGTTAACATAAAAATCACATAACAAAAGGAAATCCATAGAAAATAGAGGCTTTACGGATTTTTTTCCAGAACGGATTAATTGGTTTTCAATGCATTCCTTTATGTTTTGGTTAAAATATTTTGGTTTTCAGTGCATTCCTATGGGAAATTGCATTCAATGCATTCCTATGGAAAATTCAGTTAAAGTAATTTCCGCTGTAAGAAACATGCCAGAGAATGCATTAATTACATTAACTGAGGTTCTACTATAGCCATCAACCAATTCATAAATATCTGTTGAATGAAGGGGATTTTCTTATTGGGCCTAACAATAGGCTATGTTAGTAGCATGGCTTGCAACAATATTCCTATCTGTCCCCCACTCTGTAAGTGTGTGTTTGTATTAATCCTAAAACTGAAATGGTGGCAATTTCTGCTTGGATTCAGATCAGGTGATGTTTCACCCTTCTTTGCTCCATCATAATTTTCCCCAAAATTACTTCTTTACACAAGAATGAACAATAAGAAAAAAAATCTTCCTTTGGCATAAGTTGGAAGTTTTATTTTAGAAAACTGCAGAAATAGATTTTCATTGTGATTGTAACTCAGGTCATTGTTTTCTACCAATTAAAGTCAGCAGAAAGGTTACTTTTTTGAGCCACCATTCCCAGATTCCCCATGCTTTTTGCTAAAGAGCTGTTTTATTATTCCTATTTCTAACAGAAAATTATAAATTTTCTTCTGCCGTATCTGAATCTGAATATTGGTGATCATCATGGCAATCAGCCATGAAGACTCTCCTGAGAATATAATGCAGTGGTCTCTCATCTGCCTTTCACATTGCAGCATGATGAAACTGGTCCAGTTCTGCAAGTCACTTTCTGATCCTGAGCCCTTTTGACACACAAAGTCCTCATCAGCCCCAGGCCAGTATTGATGAAGCTCCTATCCTCTATCAAGATGAATTCAAGTGGGATTTAATCCATTTGAGGACCATCACCTTTTTCTGTGCACTTTGGCACCCAAGGCCATAGTTCTCAGGGTTGTCAAGTTAGTTAACTGGCACCTGACACTTAGTGTTGAGTTGCTGGCAGTACAGTCTACTCTATTACCATAAGAGGATAACCTCGCTAGACTGGAATAAACTGTCTCATTGAACTACAAATCCCAGAATTCTGTGGGCCAGAGCCATGACAGTTAAATTGGTACCAGGTGCTAGAACTGTTTGTTAACATACCCTTAGCTTTCATTTTTGGATTTATTTATTTATTTATTTATTTATTTATTTATTTTGGGGGGAAAATAGCATAGTTTATTTTTCCTCATGGTAAACCATGGAATTGTGTGATTATTCCTCTTGGCAAATGTTGTTTTTAGCTGTAAAAGTACATTTCCATGTAACATCAATCAGCACGCAATGTTACTTCAGTATTCCATGTTGTAGTTCAGGAAACATTACTGCAATCCTATGCATGTTTACCTCAGAATGATTTCCATTCATGTTAGTAAGACTTTTGAGATGACATGCATAACATTACACTGTCTGACAGCTAAAGCCATTAAGATATTGCTTTAAGAAAATTGGAAGTCAATATAATATAGATAGAGATTCTATCACCTTTCCCTAGTTAGATTTTTGGTTCCTCAGAGGTAGATTGATGGCATACTTTAAATAGTGTTGTCCAGGGATGGATTTTTTTGATTTTCCGACTCAGAATGAAAGCTCCCAGCAAACACTCTCTTCCAGCAACACAAGAGGAGACTTTACACATGGACATCACCAACATGAAAACCAGATTGATTACATGCTCTGTAGCCAAAGATGGAGAACCTCCATACAGTCAGCAAAAACGAGACTAGGAGCAGATTGTGGCTCAGATCACAACCTACTGATCGCAAAATTCAGGCTTAGATTAAAGAAATTAGGAAAAACAATTAGGCCAGACAGATATGACCTAGACAACATCCCTAAGGAATACACAGTGGAGGTGTGGAACAGATTCATTGGCTTGGACCAGATAGACAGAGTGCCAGAAAAATTATGGACAGAGATGTGGGACATCATGCAGGAGGCAACAAGGAAAACCATACCAAAAGAAAGGAAGTGTAAGAAAGCAAAGTGGCTGTCCGATGAGGCTCTTAAATTAGCAGAGGACAGAAGGAATGCAAAAGGCAAAGGAGAAAGGAAAAAATACTTGAATGTAGAATTTCAAAGAAAAGCAAGGAGAGATAAGGAAACCTACCTGAATGAACAGTGCAAAGAAATAGAGGAAAACAACATCAGGGGTAGGACTAGATATGTTTTCAAAAAAAATTGGGGAAATCAAGGGAAAGTTGAAAGCAAAAATGACCATGATAAGGGACAAAGATGGCAAGGAGTTAGCAGATGCAGAAGAGATTAAGAAAAGATGGAAAGAGTACGCATGCATCGGACAACGCTAAAAATTGGATAACGTCATGACTTGTGGAACCAAGTCATAACGTTATCCGGAGTACTCCTGATAATAACAATGACGAGGAAATTGAACTTGAGCCAGACATCCTAGAGAGTGAAGTCAGAAAGGCCCTAAAAAGCACTGCAAACAACAAAGCCAGTGGAGATGATGGTGTCCAAGTTGAAATTTTCAAAGTCCTAAAAGATAATGGAATCAAATTATTACATTCTATATGCCAGCAGATTTGGAAAACACAACAATGGCCACAAGATTGGAAAAGATCAAAAAAGGGTAATGCCAAAGAATGTTCAAATTGTCCAACAATTGCACTCAAGGTGAGGCTCAAGATAATACAGGATAGACTGCAACAGCACATGGAGAAAGAATTATCAGAAGAGCAGGTGGCGTTCAGAAGAGGCAGAGGGACTAGAGACCACATCGCCAACATATGTTGGATCATGGAAAAAACTAAGGAATATCAGGAACAAGTCTACTTCTGTTTCATTGATTACACTAAGGCCTTTGACTTTGTGGATCACAGCAAAATGTGACAAGTAATCAAAGAGATGGGAATACCAGAATACTGTACCTTATATGCCTCATGAGAAATCTGTACATGAATCAAGAAGCAACAGTTAGGACAGAATATGGAATGATGGAGTGATTTGGAATAGGAAAAGGAGTAAAACAAAGCTGCATTTTGTTACCATGCTTATTTAACTTATACACAGAACACATAATGCGCAATGCAAGGATGGAGGAATCACAATTTGGGATCAAAATTGCTGGGAGAAACATCAACAATTTGAGATATGCAGATGATACCACCCTAGGCATTCCTGCTACAGGCCCACGGAAACGTCTGCAGACTCAGACAGTGCTGGATCCTAGAGTTGGCTTTCGAACAAGGATGACCTTTACCTTTACTTTTATAAACTAAGGAATTATCTACATGACTGATTCACCCATCACGTTCATTTCATGAGCTGTCATCTGATGACTCTGCTCAGCTCATGAATGGCTTGAATTTCTGTATATATTGTCTCTGAGTTAAGTGAAAAGATATTTTAACTCCGAACAAGCTTACATAATATGTTATATAAAGTTTCTAGTCCTTGTTCTTCAGCCACGAGTGCTTAGTTAAATAGTGCCACCTGGATTTAAAAATAGACATAGTTTAAATATGCAAATATTTTAAATATGTAATTACATGTGTTGAATTGTTGACTTAAATGAGTGGGGGGTAGACAGGGGGCTTTGAACTTTAGACTTTCCAGATTAAGTATCTAATACTGTACTTAATTACTGTGCTTCCTTTTCAAGATCTGTCTGCTTCATAGATAAACAGCTTTTTTAAATATAAAAATTGGCAGCTGTCAAGACTGCTAACTTGGCAGCTCCCTCTTTAGTAATAAACTTATTTCTAAAACATTACCACCGTATAAATGTAATACTTTATTGTTAGATCTAACTTTGGCACACTTAGCCCTAACAGAGAGTTACATGTGAGATGAAAGAGGTGAGGTTACTATAGCAAAAACATATTGACCTGTGAAATGGAATCCTTTCAATAATAATAATAATAATAATAATAATAATAATAATAATAATAATAATAATAATAATAATAATAATAATAATAATAATAATAATAATAATAATAATAATAATAATAATAATAAATCAGCATCAGCATCAGCATCAGCATCAGCATCAGCATCAGCATCATCTAAATACCCTGTAGTTTAAGTGCAAGGAGCCACAAAGATGTTGTTGGTGGAAGAAACCTTATCTTAACCTTGATCCTGGAGGCAATCTATAAACGTATAAGAAAAAAATATAAGCAGGTTTATTTAAATGGTACAGTTTCAAGCTACTTGTGGGAGACTGCCTGTCTGTATATTATGGATATAAAATAATTTTGCCTCTTGAAAGCTGATGTATCACAGAAGCAGTTAGGAGAGATGTTTTATCCTGGCAGTATTTCTATGTGTCAATGTTTTTAAACCAGGGAGCATTTTGGGTAGGCACCCATCTACGCTGTCTGTATTTCCAAGCAATCTGCATCTCATTACTATCACCAACATGCAAACAAGAACAAACATTCTTAAGAGGGTACACAAGAGCAAAATCAAATTAGAAGATGGAAGAAGGAGCTCACTGGGCAAGGAATAACATTAAAGGAGGATATGGCTGAGGATCTCAACCTCCCTTACGTCATTTGGAGAACCCTGAATAGGCTAAGGGTTGGAGTCCCTAAATGCAAGACCAACATGTTCAAGTGGGGCTGCTGGTGAACATCAACACACAGTGTGAATGCGGAGAGATACAGCTCATTTACTGGTCGAGGACTTGGGATTGGACAATGACAAAGCAAACAAAGTGGCTTCATTTTGGCAGTCCAGGGGTTGATCGGGACACAAAAGAATAAGAAGAAGCAACATGCAAAAAAAATATCAGCATTAGTATAGAAAAGATTTTAACCAAGTAATTGGCTTTGGTTCTGATTATTTAAAAGTCTCATAAAAGTATAAGTAAAAAAAAGCCATTTTTTGAAACAATAACCCCCCCTTTCCCTCCTATGACGGCTTTGCACTTGGGAAAGTAAAATCCATCTGTTTTGCATTTTCCCATACTTGAATTTTTAAAGTCCAAATTTGTTAAGTACAGTACATCAAACTAAAAATATTAGCATGGGAGAAATTCAGTAGTTACAGCTGTTCTCAGCAGTTGCACCTTCCTGCCACGTAGGTGATAAAGATAAAAAGCCTCTCGGGGTAACAATACCAATCCTAAGAATAAGGAAAAATATGCCAGTCAGGATTAAGGAAAATTGCTACAAAACAATTTAGAAATGGTATCTGACTCCAGTACAATTAAAGTATTATAATCCGAAATACAATAAGAATTGTTGGATGTGCAAAAAAGAATTAGGCACTTATTTACATATATGGTGGGATTGTACTGTTATGAAAGAAATGTGGGGGAAAGTATTTAAAGAAATTGAACAAATTCTCTCAATATGTTTGCGGGTGAGTCCTAGAATAGCTCTGGTGATGGGTTTTGGAGGTAAACAAATAGAGTGAGAAAAGATAGAAATAATCAGTGTCATGGTAACTTCTAAATATAAGAAACGGAATTTCAATAGTAAAATGGAATTAGAAGAGTGGTACAGAGAAACATGAAATATAGTAATAAATGATAAAATAACATCAGAACTAAGAGTCACAAAAGGAATCTTAAAGAAATCAAATTTTAAGGAAATAGGGAAAGTTTTTGGATTATGCACTGGGGGAAAGGGGAAAGAAACAAAACCAGGTCAAGAGTATACATCATTTCGGAAAGGAAAAATGATAAATTAAAGAGACTGTAGATTGAACAAAGTAAAAAAGCATACTGTCCTGCTCGGTGAAGGGAGCACATAGTATTATTGTATATTGTTGTAGTTGTGTTTTGTTGTCTTATTGTAGTATATATTTTAAAATAAATAAAATTTAATAGAAACTGAATACCTGTCTATATTCCAGAACTATGATTACAGCAAATTTTCATGTTGAAGTAATGTATTCAAAGTCAATGTTTACTCCCAATCATAAAAATGAAAGAGTTATTTTACCAAACTAGGGGAGCTGTAAACAACTTGTGCTGTAGCAATCAGATGTCTTTCAGCTCTAAAGGATATTTCTCTTATAAAGATATGCTACTTGTAATATTTTGTTTGACCTCTAATCAAAGTGAGAAGGGAACAGTAACTTATCTATTAAGTACAGGAAATCCTTCAATAAGAATTATTGAGTATTGGTGAGCCAAGAGTGAACTAATCAAATCAAATTTTGAGTCCAACACTTCTCCTTAATCACTCTCTCTTTTTCCTGTAATACTTTTTTGTTCATTGGGAAATAAAATACCCAATGCTTTAATTTACAGCTACATGTTCTCTGAGGCTACAGTCCAATACTTACCAGGCTGTAAGTTCTACTAAATTTGTTAATTGCTACTTGTTCTCAAATCAGAACTGACTTATACAGACCATAATAGATCTTGCAAGAGAAGTGAGATATTTGAGGAGTGAGTTTCCTTAGGTGAGTTGAAATTTGGACCCTGGCTACCTGAATCCCAGTCAGTGGTGGGATGTCAAAGTTTTTACTACCCCACCGTGATGTCATCACAGTGTGGGCGGAGCTAACATCATGATGTCATGATGTGGGCAGGGCTGAAGGAAAAAATTAAAAATATATATAATAAAATAAAAATAAGCACACAAACACACACATACACACACCTCAACCCACCCACCCACAACACAAACCCGTAAATAAATTAAATAAATAAATAAAATAAAAATTACATTAAAATACAACCCCAAACATAAATCAACCCCCATCCACCCCAAACACAAACCTGTCACTTACCTGTTAGTATCAGTGCCTGGGCAGCACTGCAAGATGGATATGGTCATCGTACCGGTTCTCTAGGATAATATGCCTTAATGTAAATGTAAAACCTTAAGGGTTCTCCAATTGGAACAACAATTGGAGCAGCACAGGTGTAGCTTATTGATGAGGTAACTCCAAGACTTTGCTTAAAAACCCCAAGCCAGGCCGCTAGGCCTGCCGGCCGCCAGGCTTTTTTAAAGAACTGTGGTAGTATGTCAATATAGGTAAAGATATTAAATACACATTAAAATACACACAGGCACACCACAGCCAAAGGTGAGTCACTTACCCTGTGGATCAGGCTATAGGGAGCTTCAGGCTAGCAGCTTCTCTTCCTCCTCCCCGCTTGGGAGGACAGCAAGGAGGCTCTGCATACGTGCCAAGCACTGTAGGCATGCACGCACACCAAGTGCTTGGCACGCATGCACAGTGAGGGAACCAGTGAAATGGTAAGCCCCCAAGGTGGTTCCCCCCAAAAGCTGCTACCGGTTCTCCAGGACACTGGGAAAAGTTACTACCGGTTCTGGAGAACTGGTGAGAGCCTGTTACATCCCATCGCTGATCCCAGTCCATCTAAACTACACTGGGTAGAACTCCCTCTGTGCCCACCCCAACATATTGTATTGTAATGTAATGTAATGTATTGTCTGTAAGCCGCCCTGAGTCGCCACAGCGAGAGGGCGGCAATATTAATTTGAACTAATAAATAAATAAATAAATAAATAAATAAATAAATAAATAAATAAATAAATAAATAAATAAATAGAACTCAATAATACTTCTAAACAGATCTCTGTAAACTAGTGGAGTTAGTTATGTTCCGAAAAGCCAACAGACTCTTTCTCCTTGAACATTCATCATACCAAAGAGGCCAATTTGCTCTGTGGGTATGCTTGTCAGATCAGTGAACTGCAAATCCCGAACCTTAACAAATAGAAACTGAAAAGGTAGCTTTGGAAAGGTAGAGCTCTGCAATAATTTCATGCAAAACAGACATCTTAGAGAAATCTTTCAAAAGTGAGATTATGCGTACTACACGGGAAAGCAGTTATTTTAGGTGGGTGGAAACGCAAATACATTTTATGGAATAATCATATGAACATTCCTCTCTTTCATTCGTTCTCTCTGTCTGGAAGAAATAGTGATTCTCACCCACTCTGCTGTAAAAATGGGTACAATCCTCCATCAAGAAATAGGAGGAAAAGATGTTCATCCTTCTGCAAAGAGAAATTTTATTCTTTTTTTTTAAAGGGGGGATAAGAACTGTTGCTTTTATTTTTCTAGCACTTACCAATAGATTCATACCAAAAGTTCAATGCCCTATTTATTTGCTGACATGTGACGAAGCCTAGGTTGTGCCGTCCTTGATTACAGCTTTGATTTAAATTGAAGTTTATATGGTTAAAATCTCCTCAAAAGGAGTGGCTCATGCCATGTTTAACCTGCAGAAACCAGGACAAGATACCTTCAGCAAGTCAGATGAAACCACACCTGCAGTGGAAGGAATCTGAACCACTATCACCTAGACAGTTGGAAACAATGCCAATGTTTAATTCTCTTGCCATATGCAGGTTTCTTCTTTTTAAAATTAATGAAAAATAGCCAGATGAAAAGGAACAGCTGACAGATCAACTGAATTTATTTCCCCGCTGTGAAAGGACACAAAGGCATATCTCTCTCTCTCCCTTTAGTACACTATGATGCAAAGTAGCAAAAGGGACACATTCTGATTGTCAGTAAATTGGACCCACTTAGCAGGGATAAAAAAAATATACAGGACAACAATTTTACATAAAACCCTTTTGCTAACTCTACTGCTTATTGAGAGACTTTGGTTCTTCTTCTTAATTAGCAATGTATCAGGAATAAACAATAACTGCAAAGAAAAAAGCATGAGAGATAGCTCAAGTCTCATTAACCATCCCCTTCACAGTAACTATAACTTTTAATAATAAAAACTACTCTGGGTAGAAAAATTGTATAGTAATGCCCCAGATAACGATTGCATCGGATAACACTAGAATCGGATAACGATTCTGAATAATGATTCTTAGCGTTATCCGAGGCAATGGTCTGCGGGTGTGGGGTGCTTTGGGTAGAACTACCCAATCCACCCCCACCCGCAGCGGTCTCTGCGATTGCAGTAGGGTCAGGGAAAAGCACACGCCTTTCCCCGGACCGTACTGCAGTCGCAGAGACTGCTTGTGTCTCTTTCCCTCCCTGTATTTAAACTACAGGGAGGGGGAAAGAGAGAGACGTGATTGGTTCTCTAGAGAACCAATCACGTCCTTCTCTTTCCCCCTCCCTGTAGTTTAAGTACAGGGAGGGAAAGAGACACAGTTTCTCTCTCCCTGTATTTTAAATACAGGGAGGAAAAAGACGCGATCGCGATTGCGTCTTTTCTCTCCCTGTATTTAAACTACAGGGAGAGAGAGACTGTGTCTCTTTCCCTCCCTGTATTTAAACTACAGTTTCTCTCTCCCTGTATTTAAACTACAGGGAATGAGAGACTGTGTCTCTTTTCCTCCCTGTATTTAAACTACAGTTTCTCTCTCCTTATATTTAAACTACAGGGAATGAGAGACTGTGTCTCTTTCCCTCCCTGTATTTAAACTACAGGGAGGGGAAAAGAGAGAGATGTGATTGGTTCTCTAGAAACCCAATCACGTCTCTCTCTTTCCCCTCCCTGTAGTTTAAATACGAGGGAAAGAGACAATGCGTGCCTTTCCCCTGACCCTACTGCAGTTGCAGAGATCGCTGCGGGTGGGGGTTGGTTTTAAAGGCAGGGAGGAAAAACTCTCTTTCTTTCCCTGCCTGCCTTTAAAGCGGTTTGTCCCTGAAGTCAGGGCTTTTTTAGCGTTGTTCGATGCATGCATCGGACAACGCTAAAAATTGGATAACGTCATGACTTGTGGAACCAAGTCATAACGTTATCCGGAGTATTACTGTATCTTTATTTAGAGTTGCAATTAGCAGTTACAATATATTTGTTTGTTTGATTACATTTTTATACCACCCATCTGAGATGTTTCCCACTCTGGGCAGTATGCAAACAATTAAATAAGCAAGAACAATGCCATACAACAGACAAATAATAAAATTAATATCTGATAGTATCTGATGCAAGCAGGCTCAACTCTAAACAATTATTCTATTGGCAATGGCAAAATATCTTTAAAGACCTCCTTGAAGAGTAAGGTTTTAAACAATCAGAATAATAAAAGAAAAAGTTGCAGTCTCCATATGTGGCAGAGATATCTTCTGTGCTTTCTACATGCTCAAAAGTCAGAGAAGAAAGAGCAAAACAAGCAAAGCAAAGCAACAGAAAAGAGAGGGAGGGGGAAGCCAGATGCTGGGAAAAAGAACTTTATCAATAGATTAGTGGAAAAGGAGAAACCCCCTCCCTAGATCTTAAAAATAAACCTTCTCAGTGATATCCAAGTAGGGGGTGGGGAGTAAGTATTATAAACCATGGGTTCCCAACTTTTTCAAGCCAGGGGCTGGGTCACACTCTCTCAGTCAGCTTTGAGAGACATTTTGCCCTGCCTGCATGATGGGGTGGTGGGGTGGTGGTGGCCATTTTGTCCCAACAGCTTCAAAACGATAGCCATTTTGTATCTTGAATGCCCTTGGAGGTGTGTGGGGCCACATGAAATGGTGCCAGCCCATGGGCCTTAGGTTGAGAACCCCTTTTCTAAACTCTGCTAACTTTCAAGACACTGGTAATCACATTATGGTTAAAAATATCTACAACATTCTGTCTCTTTAAAAAGAGAAATACCTTTGTGCATAAGGATAATTGCATACCTATGATTTTGTGTTGGATGTAGTTTTTAGTATGGTTTATTTTTTTTTCCAGGTATTATTGTAGAACACACTCACAGTTCTTCAGTTAATGGAGAACTTTTATCAGTCATTGAACCTATGGAAATTGCTGCCAGGAAGCTTCTTTAGCTTCAAAAGCTGGTCAGCATTTTTGGAGGACAGCAATAGTGAAGGCACCGCACCTGCAGAGAATAGTGTAGTAGGGTGAGGGAATGATTGAAAAGGAGCTGAATGATTGACAGACCTACTGTCTAACATAGGAAATGTTTTACCAGGGTTTTGGAACCAGTATGTTCAATCTTATATAATGCTTTTTAGAATCTATTTGCTATCCTTTGCCTATTAAGTCTTATCTGAGCACAAATATTTAAGGAATTGAGCTGAAAGGGGAAGGAAATTCTATATGGACTTTGTCCTAAATTCTTCCTATTTCTTTATTGATCCTTTCAATCCTAATTTTTCCAACAATTCTTTGCTCAAATTCCCTGGCTTTCCTCCCAAATCCCTTCCTTTTCCATTCCAGGCTATTCCTAATCATTTGTTGTAGAAGCTTGGTTTCCATTATTATGGCTGTTTTTGGTCTTTTTCTTGTGTTCCTAAGGATGTGGAAGCATTTCATTCAGATTAGCAGTGATAATTAGCAGATGCCAACTTTCTTCCCAACCTATAGGCTGCTATTATTGTATAAATCAGCCCTCTCCTAATTAAAAAAGCTATTCCTAAAACTTGCAAAAATTACATTTTGGGCTATAATTCCTTGATTCCTTATCCTCAACTAGAATAGCCAACAGCCATTCTGGTCTTGCATACAGGGAGTCACAGATCAAAAATATGATTTTTACAATTTACTAGCCTTTCCCTAAAGGAACTAATAGCTAACAACCTACCCATCTGCCACTACCAAATGTCCTCTCTACCTCTTCTCAGTAATCCATATACCATTTATGCCTTTGAAGCTAGCTGTTGACCAGAACACATATCGAAAAAACTTAAGGAAAATTTGTATAATCTCTCCAAATTATCTGCCTACAGAGCCAATGAATTCTTAGATTCTTCCAGTGGGAAGGTATAATTTTGTTCATTTTCTAAAGTATCAGTTTACATAATTGCTGCCAATTTCCTTACCAATAAATCAGGAGCTGAACTGGATTTTATGGTTAGTGCATATTATTACCACTTAGCCATATATTTAGGATACACAGGTTCATACAATATGAGCTATCTATTTGAAAATTTAGCTGAGCTCTTTATTCCATTTTGTTATTCATCATGCAGACATTCCTCCATCATAACACAGAAATCCAAAAATCTTTAATAAGTATACAATCAACATGCACCTAACAAATACAGGTCACAACCACTTCCACCACATATCCATGGGCTCAGAAGCCATGGTTTCAGTTATCTGGAGGTCTAAAAATATTTGATGAAATATATCTACTATATCTCATTCTATGGTGCATTACTACAGCTGGACTTTAGAGGCCATTGCCTGCAATATAAATGCAGCATTCACTGTTATCCATGGTTTCAGGCACCCATGATAGGTCTTGTAACATATCCCTCATGGATTTGGGGGCAATCTGTATTTTGGATACAAAATACCTGTCTGTCTTACTTTTACACAGTTTCAAGGGCAGTGAGTTAACTGCTGGCAGAATATTTTTTTGTTGTTAACTGGATTGCCCTCTTGGATTTTCAAGTTAAGATGTGTGATGAAGAGCAACCGTACAGTCATGAAACAGTATTATTTTGGAACTTCCCAGTGTTGTTGCTTTTTCATGAGTAAGCCGCTAGACTAATTAATGCTAACTGCCAATTTTTTTCAGACCAGTGTTTGGTCATAAGACCAGTTGGAGCTTTTTGATGATGTCTTACCACTATTCAGGCCTCAACCAGCATGGTACAGTCAAACCTCACTTAACGAGCATTTTGCTTAGTGAAAAACTCGCATAATGAGTGGGTTTTTCAAAAAGCGATCTCTATGCGAGTTGGACTTTCCCTATGGGAAAACTCACATAACGCACATTTCTATAGGGAAAACTCGCATAGTGAAAAATTTTCATTATGTGAGTTTTCCCATAGGATATTTCAACATGTGAAAAAAACTCACATAGCGAAAAACTCCCTTAGTGAGAAGCCTCGCAGAACGAATCATTTTCATTATTCGAGGTATGACTGTATATCATAGGTCTTTATGGAATATTTGTCTTGCTACAAAACAGAGCTTTCTAATAAGGCAAAGGACATTTGCCTGTCCTACCAGAAGATGTATGCAACTCCCCATGGTGAAAATTAAGTTTGTTTTCGTTGTTTCCTTGTCACTGCAACATGTTTTCCTGTTGGCTGTGCAGACAAGGCAGCTTTGTAGGAACTCATATACAGTACAGTAAAACCTTGCTTAACGAGCATTTCGCTTAGTGAAAAACTCGAATAACAAGTGGGTTTTTCAAAAAGCAATCCGACTCACATAACGAAAATTTTCGCTATGCAAATCAGACTTTCCCTATGGGAAAACTCACATTATGAGCATTTCTATGGGGAAAACTGGTGAGTTTTTTTCCATAGAAATGCTCATTATGCGAGTTTTCCCATAGGAATTTTCTCTAAACCTCACATAGTGGAAAAACTCACTTAACAAGCAACCTCGCAGAAGGAATCATTTTCGTTATGCAAGGTATGACTGTATATGGCAGGATAATTGTTTATCAGCTTCCATTTTAGAAGTTGGGAGCTTGAACAGTCCAGCCTTCAGGGCATATAGAGGATTTCTTCATCTGTACTTCCACTTATTCTGACACTTTCCATACTTTCTAGCATGGTGTGTGTGGTTATACTGATCTCTGAGCAGGCAGACTGTACAATAGTAATGTAAAACTATACTGTATTTTTACTGTCTTTCTTGTTTTTTAAAATATACATGGCATAATGACCAGTTCTATAATTACTGCAATATTGCCCTGCTGTTTAACAAAGATGCTGATTATGCTGAGCAAAAGTTTGTGGAACAGCTTTCTTTAGTCTCAAATTCATGACAGTTCCCCCTTCTATTTGGCAGTACATTAATGGAAATGGAAAATTGCCTCATTCTAAATGTCAGAATAATAGAGCACCAAAAACAGTTCAGTCATGTCTTTCAAACCACGCACATATGGTTCAGCACCAAATGTCACTATTCTTTCCCATTTCCTTCCCATTTGTCTCTTGTCTCTTATCACTGTCTGAGTCAAAAGTTTCTCAAAGCCTCATTTTCGTAACCTGACTCTTCCGACAGGATATTTTGCTATAGCCAGGAAAGCATACAAGTCTGTGCTTGGTAACTGAAATTTAGTATACCAAATGCTTTAGACAACTTTAGAGGCCACATTAGCAAAGTCTTAAAAGTCAACTTCGCATCAGTTATAGCTTTCTTTGATCATACAACATCTTATGTTAATTAGATCACTGATTTTCCTGAGCCAAAAAAATAATGGAATAGAAGCAAGCAAGCAAGTTTTGCTCAATGCATTTTTACCCTTCTGGAGAACATGGCATTTCCCAGATTCAAGAGTTGACTAATTGGACAGAAACTACCTGACCAGGTTCAAGAATTGACTAATTGCACAGAAACAACTTGTACAACAAATCAGAACTATAATTTGTTGTATATTTGGTTTTTGTGTTTTGTAGTTCTTTTTTCTTTTGTTTTCAATTGTAATGTATCATGATGATGATGATGATTGATGAAACTACAGTTGTACCTCGCTTAAAGAGCATAATGTGTTCCACAGGATTGTTCTTTAAGCGAGTTTGCTCTTTAAGTGAAACACCATTGTAAATGACCAATTGTGTGTGTGTGTGTGTGTGTGTGTGTGGGATTGTGAACCAGAGGCGTAGCTACTGCCGTATCTGCCGTATCAATTATACGGGGGCCCCAGGCCACGTGGGCCCCAACGTGCGTAAGCAAAACAAATCTTTACCCTTCCTAAGGGCCCCCAAACAAATTTTTATACGGGGCCCCGCCAAGGCACGCTACTCTTCTGTTGCGAACCCTGATTTATTTGTTAAGTGAGTTTTTGGTTGGTTTTATTTGTTAAGCGAAGCAAACATTCAGAGAAAATTCTGCTCTTTAAGCGAGGTGCTCTTTATGCAAGGTTTGACTGTACTTGTAAAATAGTCTTCTTTCTCTCCTATAACAGGGTCTTCCTTCTCGCCCCACAACTTTTCACATGGCTGAAGCAACCTAATTACCAAATGTTGATTGGGCCTTTGATTAAGATAGCAGTCAATAAGGTCCCTACATCTCAGGGTACTTTCTGAAATCTCAAAGAACTGCCATGCTTCCTCATATATTGTCAAGAAGATAATTATCTGGACAAGCTGTGGTAAATCACTAACAAACATATGCTATATTAAAAGTAAACAAGGAAATGTCCATGATCAGAAGGCATGTACACACACTTTCCTTAACTGAAGCATTGACAATTGACTCTTCCTTCAACATTGCTCACCAAAGAAACATCCTTCACATTAGAGTACATCAGGTTGGATCATAGGCAGGCAGTGTGACACATAAAACTCTGCTGCCTAATGACTGTGCCTCAACCTGTCTAATGATGGGGCTGGCCCTGGGTTAGAAATGTGTGCATGTATAAGCAAAAGCTTTCAGTACACCTTCCATGAACATAACGTAAGTATAGAGCAGGGATTTTCAATGCGGGGTCTGTAGTGCCATTTCATGTGCCCCCCCATCTCCACCACACTAGGAAGTGCCATGTGGTGGAGGAAGGGCAAAATGGGCATCCGGCCCCCCAAGCTGTCTGAGGGAGCATGACTGGGTCCCAAGCTTAAAAAGGTTGAGAACTAATATAGAGTCTATATGCACATAGCAGAGCAAACAGTGAGGAAATGTGGCCATTAGAGAATAGACTATAGGAAAGTTCTCAACTAGACATTTAAGAGAAAAGCAAACAAATATCTGCAATGTTTTCCCCTCTTGTCTTTTCTCACTTCCACCCAAAAAGTTTTCCATTTTTTAAAGTGGTGCAGCGCATTTGCTCTGCTCTAATACACTTTTAAAAATTCACGCCCATCACGCCTCTCTTCTCAAACTGCTTCATGATATTGGGAAATTGACAGCAAGGTAGTACAGACCAAGTATGGTTGCTAAAGATCTGCATGTCATCTTGATGAAAAGATCACAAGAAATAGAATATCAGACCTCCTACTGGTACCCATGCCACCTTTTAGTCCACTCCAGCCCACTCCAATGAAACTATGTAGACAAGCCTTCAAATTGCACATGCATATCTATCTTATAAGTTCTTCATGGAGAGATTATTTTAATTAGTTCCAAAGGATCACTGAGTACAATAGGGGCTGCAGTGGCTCAGTGGTTAAGAAGCTCACCTTGTTAGCTGGAAGGTTGGCAAGTCGGCAGTTTGACAAGTCGGGTACAGCATGACAAATTGAGTGCCCATTTCTGTCCCAGCTCTTAGGGGCATGAAAAGAGCCTCATTTAGGTGTTCCCTGAGCAGAGTTTCTTCTACAAAAATCCTTTCAACCCAGAATAATTTCTGACATTAAATTATATTAGGTTTTAAGGCGATGGGCAGCCGCGCACCTCTACAGAGAATGCATAACTTAAAAGGCCATGCCACCTCAGCAGTTTCCACTTCAGCTCCTCTCGCAGGGCTCCCCTCGGCTCTGTGGAAGAAAGTCCGAAGCGCTTTGGCAGCTTCAGAGATTTCTCCATGCTGCTGCTGAAGTGCTTCAGACATTCTCCCACAGGGCCGAGGGAGCCGTGCAAGAGGAGCTGAAGTGGAAACTGCCGAGGTGGCATGGGTACTCAGAAGAGGTGCGTGGCTGCCCACCCCAGTAATTTGGTGCCCCAGTATGGGCCTGCCTCTGGGAAACAGTCTAAGAATTTACTTATGCATGTGAATGATTGGAATAACAGAACAGGGAAATTAGTAATTCTAAAGTAAAATGTAAATTTTACCAATTTGTCATGAGGAAAAGGAATCTTGACAACCAAACAGATTAAGCATATTTCATATTTAGAAATTTAAGCATGACATGGGATGGGGGTTAATTAAATTAGGCTCATTATGTAAAGAATGCCACTGTAGAAAGCTATAGGGTGACATGTTGCAGAAAAGGCTAATCTCAGAAATCTGCTACATGCTTAATTATCAGCTCTGCCATGCTACTAAAGCATGCAATTATCTGAGCTCACTTGTTCTTTGTATTCTTTATCACACACCCAACTCTAGTTTCCTCAATGTTGTAGCTCATAATAGTAGTGGGGGAAAGATGCCTTCTGCACAGAAGTGATTTAATGATTTAGGGTGTGACCACATTAACATGTAACAGAGGAAATGTTCCAGGATTGGGTCAGTCTGATTTGCATTATTTTCTGTGGACTACATGAATCAGCCCAGAGTTCCCGCCCACCCATCTGTAATTTTTTCTTCTGGTGCGCCTACTTTTTTTGAAATAAAATTTATTCAAATAATTTCAGATTGTGTGAGTGAGCTGTTGTAGAGAAGTTTGTAGCTATTGTATCTGAAGCTTGCAACTGGCTACAGGAGCAGTTTAAGAGGCATGGCAGAGGGGAATCTGACTGTCATTTGAATTCTTCCATCCACAAATCTGGTGCCTAGGTTGGCTTTCCTCTTCCCTTCCCTTCTTTTCTTTTCTTCTCTTCTCTTTTCAAGCCTTGCTGATGTAGTGCTAGGAAGCTAGGCAACCATATGGGTGGGGGTGGGGGGAAAGAAAGAGGAGAAAGAATCAGCAGAGAGACAGGAGGAAGTTATGAATCAACCTTCTTTCCAGCTTGTTAATGTAGCTCTGTTCTAACCATGCCTCCTGCAAATTTGGACAGCCAGAGCAGAATTACTTTAACAAGCTGTAAACAAGGCTTTTGGGTGCCAATTTCCTGCCCTCTTTCTGTTGACTGCTATATGGTTTGCTGAAATGAAATAACCTGGGAAAATCCAACTTCTGAAGTATGACTTCATAGTGGATCAATTCACATTTTTTCTGCTGTGTAGCCACATCCATAATTATGCCTTGTCAGTTTAGTAAATGATATCTGCCCATGTATGAAAAAAACCACCAGATAGCTCTAGATTCTGTTACATTCAGTTGTTAAACCTGGTGTTCAAGTGTAAGAAATGAATTTCATGCTTCCACTCTAATTGACCTGTGGTCTTGTTTTTCTAAATGTGTTTTCTAGGCAGGCTTCTAAGAGAGAATGTTAATTTGTCAAGTTCTTGGAGGTAGTGATGATTTATGGCCAGATATACTCCCCTTCTCAATCCACTCATTCTGGAGGGTTGTATACAGACCAAAACGTATAGGTTTGACAAGTCTGCTTTACCCATTATTTTTAAATACCCAGGTAAACATTATCCATTACTGTTACTCCATTTGTAAAAGTGTATGGAAATATGTGGTATCTGGCTGCAGAGGTAGAAGTTGGGAGTTTGATTCCCCACTTTGCCTCCTAGGAGAAGAGTCAGGTGTTTAGTCAGGCAAGCTACATGGTTCCAGAGTGCTCTGAGAAAAAGATAAACCACACCTATATATTCTATACTTAGAAAGGGTAAGTGTAATTCAGAACTGATTTAGCAACACACAATTAAAATTATTGGAAATGTTTTGCTTTTTTTCAGTGCCCAGTTTTTGTTGGCCTAAAAACACTATATAACCAAAAGAGTAAGCTATAATCCTTTGCCACTTTGAGTTGACAAAAGAATGGGCAAAAACTTTTAAAATTGCTGTCAAAATGATTTTTAAATGCTTTAATACATCTTTCCAAAGTAACTTTGGAAAGTAATTAGAAAACATACAAGTTGTTGTTGTCCAAAAGAGACAATAAGAGGAAAGAGAGAGATTCAAGCAAAGAGAAAGAAGCATGGGTTCCATGGCATAGTCTTAAAGGTCTGACATAACATTTGGCAGTAGCATCATTTCAATGGGATAGAAGTTATCAAACCTAACATTACTTAGATCTATGTCCATGGCAAACAGTCTCCCTCCAGTATAATAGGAAAGGCAGAATGACCGGACAACAAGCTACCATCTCAGGACTTATCTTCTGAGTGCACCACTAATCAGAGGGGCGACATATTAATTTTAGATATTTAACATTGTTTTGCAAATGTTAAATTACTCACATGTGTGACTGTTGTGAATATTCTTTTGAGGAACAGAAAAATCAATCTAAGTGACAACATATTAGGTTACAACAGAATTCTGCCACTAACCCATGCCTTCCAATGCATACTTGCCTGTTGGTGTAGAGATAAATCTGTATATGCATATATTCACCCACATCACATCCATGTAACTGTTCTGGTGATCTCTATAATTTTAACAAAAGAAAGATAAAATACGAGCCAAAGACAAATGTCGATTAACAGAATCATATTTTTCCACAGAAGGAATTAGTGAGATGCTGTTAAACAGAGGTGCTCTGAATTACAACACATCAAGATTCTGCTTTATGAATTAAACAAGCCAGCATTTGTAGACATTTAGAATCGTTAACATGGATACAGTAGTGAAAAGCCATAATTAAGACCTCTTCCCTGCTGTGGTACACTCTAATAAGTCTCCTAAGAATGGATTTAATTCACAAATCAGCTTAATCACAAAGGAATTAAGGAGAATACACTAATTCATGTGCACTATAGTGCTAGAGAGGCAAGATAGAAAAGGTCTTGGAGTAATTTCTGTATCTGATCAGCTGGCTTGTCTAATCCATTTTACTGTGGATAGTTGGCATGACATGACTTCAGATTAACTTAATAGGGATTAAAATGGCATGGAGTATATAAATTTATGAACCTGCAAGTACAAACATGCTTAGGAATGCCTGTTTCAAAACGGGCTGGAGAGAAAGAAAGTTCAAAGGGAAGTATGGATACATTTAGAAAGAAGAATTGCTGATTATGAAAGTACAAAAATAACAGAGTATTAGCCAATTCCAGAATTCAATAATTCTCTCTCCATACCACACCTCTCCCAGTCATGTAAGCTGCCACTGAAGTAAAATCTACAGAATTTGACCTTCAGACCAATTTTTGTTTAAAAAAAGAAGCAAAGCCCTGCTTAAAACCCAAATTCCATTTGTTATATGCAGTTCTCAACCTCCCCCTCCCCAATTTCATTTTGTCAGCTGGCAAAGTCTTCATGTTATGTCTTTGGAACAAGCACTGCCAAGAAGAACAGGTCAAAGACAGCCAAATTATGATATCACACCAATAAAACCTTGTCAGTGTGACATACATAAAACACTTTGCAAATTGCTTTTGTTAATTTTAATTTATTAAGAGCTTTTGAACTTTGCTTTTATTCTGTGACATGTTTTCATTTACTTCTCATGTCCTTCATTAATTTGTTTCATTTTAGGGGGAAAAGAGAAAGAGAATGAACAAAGAAAGAGACAGAAAACTTCATTGGCAGTTTGAAGTGCTGAAACTATACACAGTATCACATTTTACCTGGAACAGAGTGTCAGAAGCCAAGATTCTTACAGAATCTATATGGATGCAAAGTTAGAATCAGGTGAAAGTTCTTCCTCTCTTCCACGTTTACACAGATCTAGGATACTGGTAGCCACCTGTTCATCTGCTATAACCAAACTAGAAATTTAGTATGAGGAAGATTTGTCAAGTTTGTCACCCAAGGAATGTCTGAAACTGATGTTCCAAGAGTTAACCAGGTTTTCTTTTAAACCACAGCTCTGGCAAAAGAGGCAGACGAGCCAGCCACACTAGCTGTCAGTCAAAGTAGATCAAGTCTTATTATCTGTTGCTGTTGCTGTTGCTGTTGCTGTTGCTGTTGCTGTTGCTGTTGCTGTTGCTGTTGTTGTAAACCAGGGATGCCCAAACTGTTTGGGCCGTGGGCTGATCATGTGGTTCAAGGAGCCGGTCACTAAGGCCCGGGGGCTGGGTGCGGCCCCTGACGCCAATTCATCTGGCCCACGAAGCCCTCATCGCTCCTGGAAGTGGAAATAAAATGTGCCCATACGGGCGCGTTTTACTTCCGCTTCCAGGAGCGACTAGGGTTTCGCGGGCTGGATGAATTGGCATGGGGGGCCGCACCCAGCCCCCGGGCCTTAGTTTGGGCACCACTGTTGTAAACCATGAAGTTGGAACTGAATTATATTGACCATAATAGGGCTTTCAAGGTAAGTGAGGGCCTGCCTAGACTGTCCATTAGGTACAGGCTAGATTGGCCACAAAAGCAACAAAAAAAATCTTACAAAATCCAAATGTCTTCTAGTCAAAATATGAATTCAAATTATGGCCTTTTAAAAATAAAATATTCAGTAGTTATTAATATATACCTCAGTTATTTGCTTTAAAAAATGGCCAAAGTCCAAAGGAAATAGCATAAGCAAGCTCTTCTTCACACCCCTGACATCACATTGGTTGCAAAATCGAGCAGGGAACCAACCACATGCAATCGCATCTGATTGTTCTGTTTAACCTTCTTTCACCTTCTAAGAGCATATTTGATTAGAATTATATCCCAGGTCTCTCTATAGCTTTAATTTAGCAACAGAAAACACAAGCAAACTACTTAAGAAGGAATAGCCAGCCAAAATAAATTCCCTCATACAGTACACTTAAACAGGAAATCCATGTACTCAATACTATGGATCTTCTCTAGGCTAGCATGGTCTACCACCATAGTAACAACATGATGGCCAACAAGATGAGAGAGAGATCAAAGAAGTTGCTCCTCTTTTAAATGTCCCTTGGTGCCTCTGATTGGCCAGTCCCCTATCAGAAACTGACATCAATAACCCACTAACTCCAGAGGTTACCTCTTACTTGGCACTGAACCAGACTGATAAATTAAAGTTCTGTACTGTATAGAAGATAACGGCTCACCATTATCCTGCTATTGTGTCATAAAAATACAGAAGAGAGAAATTGTGAAAGAAGCTGAAAGACTATGGTTCAAAGCCAAGTGTAGAACACTGTGCATAGTTGATTGTTTTGATGTTCTATGGTATTTCAAATTTTAATTTTGAAGATACATTTGAATTTCAGACTCAGATTTCTGTTTGTTAAGGAGAAAGATCCATATTCTGAGAAGGCAGCTGAGATTGGCAAGTTCATTAGAAGGATTTCAAAAAGTATCTAATCAGTCTCATCTGTCAGAAGTTGTTTGAGAAGTACAACAGTGTTCCAAAAGAAAATTATGGGTCTTATTGCTGTATTTTAAAACTGTGTAGAGTGTCTTCAAATTGGTGCTTTTAAGAAGCTTTTAAAAATGCTTCTCCAAAGTGCAGAGAGAGAGAGAGAGAGAAAGTTCAACTTGCCTTTGAATTTTGAAAGATAATGGAGGTCAGAAAGAGAAGAATGCTTTGCCTAAAATAAGTTATTCAGGCCATCATGTGGGCTTTCCTTTAAGCATGACAAGAAATTTGTACTGATGGCCAGAACAGTGGCGCCGCGCAGACTTCAGCCGCCTGGGGCGAAGAACAAACTCGCTCCCCCCCAGCTCGCTGCTGCCGCCGCTGCCACCCCCCCACAGGACCCAGGCAGAAGGCGGCCCTTTTGCTGTGCTGGCGGCCAGGCTGCCCCTTCTTTGCCTCCCACCAGCTGTGGCTGCTCTTGCTTTGCCTCCTCCGCCACCTACCCTGATGAGCGCCCCCCCGGCGCGCGCTGCTCACCTCTGCCCACCCGCCCACCCAGCTAGCCATCTGACGGGTAGCTGGGTGGGTGGGTAGGTGGGTGGAGGTGAGCAGCGCGCATGCGCACGCGGGGCGCTCGTCAGGGGTAGGTGGCGGAGAGCCCCTGACGGCTAGCTGGGTGGGTGGGTGGATGGGTGGAGGTGAGCAGCGCGCGCGCGGGGCGCTCGTCAGGGGTAGGTGGCGGAGGAGGCAGAGCAAGGGCAGCCGCAGCCGGCGGGAGGCAAAGAGGGGGCAGCCTGGCCACCGGCGCAGCAAAACCGCAAAAGGGCCAACTTCTGCCTGGGAAGTCCTGCTTCCTAAGCCCAGGCAGAGCGAGGCCAAAGCGATGGGGACATTTTGCCGCTCCCTGAAAGCTGCTGCCCGGGGCATCCACCCTCCGCCCCCCCATGCTACGCCACTGGGCCAGAATCAGCCTAGGTGTTTGCTACCACATACCAAGTTATAAGATGGTTTTTTGTTGTTCATATGTGATAGCAAATGCATAATGCAATTTGTTAGTCTACAGCAATTGGCCACTGAAATTTACACTAATGGAGTCTCAGCAGTAGGTATAACTAACAAGATTTTGGACAATGTTTCTTAATCATAGAGGTAAAAAACAATTACATTGGTTTCAACAGACGCTAATCTAGTGTGACATGTGTCTTCTTTACAATTGATGATTGTATAGGTAAATCCTATGTGTGGAGTCATGAATTTACTGTTTTCACTTAGCTCTATGGACTTAATTGGCTGTGGACTATATGCTGCATGAATGCAGAACTGGAAAGAGAGCTATGGATTTTGTCAGAGTTTAAAGTGGAGTATATACTTTAGATCAGTGTTTTCCAACCTGGAGTGGCCAGATGTTCTTGTTCTTCAGTTCCCATGAGCTTTGAGCAACAGGTGTAGTGACATGAGCTTCTGAGAACTGAAGTTCAAGAACACCAGAAGATCCAAAATGGGAATATAATGAATCAGAGAAAAAACATAGTTACTTTCTTAAATCAATAGTAACAAATTGTTGTCTCTCAGTGCAATTTTATGGGGTACACAGAAAGAGCCTCCTCAAAGATTGTGGTAATTTTGAACCACAACCGGGCATACCCTGGTAATGGCAATCTTGTGTTGCTGGCTAATCTTTTTCACACTACATCAGACAAAAGGAACTGCAGAATGAACTCAACAAAAGGTGCCTTGATTTTGGCAGTTTCACATCTGGCCTAGACATGGAAGAAGAAGTGTGATGTTATAAAAATATGTTATCTTTGGCAGCCAAACATTATATTAAGCTTTATAGTACATCTTGAATTGAAATAATAATAATAATTTCATGTCAGAATTTTTTTGCTACAGAAACTCTGCTCAGGGGATACCCAAATGAGGCTCCTTTCTTGACTCCAAGATCTTTTCCCACCAAAGTGGTTTCTATTTATCTACTTAGAAACCACTTTGGTTTCATGCTTTAAAACTGCTAGGCTAGCAGGAGCTGGGACAGAGACAGGTGCTTATTCCATCATACAGAATCCAGGTCTCAAACTGCCAGCTGACTGGCCTTCCAGTTAACAAGGCCAGCTTTTAAACCACTGAGCCACTGCCACCCCTTTGAATTGAAATGATCATGTTGCAGTAAAGTTCTAATATTCATTCTTAAGCACAGATATTACCATCATTGTTTTGTTTATATAAATTGCTGGTCTGTTCTAAATCCAAATTTTAGTGCCACTTAGACTAGGCATAATGCTTTTTTTATACACACAGAAAGGAAAAAGTGTAACATTCGCTTGGTTCCAGCTGGCAATTAAAAAGTCCCTGCTGGGGTTCTTGAGCATACTGGAAGCCAACAAGCATGTCTACCTCCAAGAATCACAGTAGCAACTGATTAATTTTTGGCTAGAAGCCAGTGAATGTTACACTGTTTGCTTCGTTCATATAAAATAAAAACAACAGGATTTCAGACAATGAATCAATAGGAATTTGAAAAGTCAACACTTAAATATGTCCTATTTATTTGTTAGACTACTCCAGTGATGATGAACCTTTTAGAGACCAAGTACCCAAACTGCAACCCAAAACCCACATATTTATAGCAAAGTGCCAAAACAGCAACAGGGGAGGAAAGAAACACTCCCATTGGGCTGCTGGTCAGAGGAGCGGGGTGAACTATGTGCTGCGGGAGGGAGAAAGCACTCCCATTGGGCTGCTGGGCAGAGAGGGAGGCCAACCTCTGTGCTGGGGTGACTGCATGGGTGCCCACAGAGAGAGCTCTCAGTGCCACCTCTGGCACACATGCCATAGGTACGCCACCACTGGTCCACTCTAATACTTGGAATTAGTCTCATTGCTTTCTAACTTTCCATGTAGCTTGTGAGAGAAAGATATTAAGGATATTAGCAAAAGGGAAAAATATATTAGCAAAATAAAGTTTTGTTTTCATTACTCACAGTTTACACATGTAGACATGTAGGCACAACTTAAGTTGAAATAATTGATTTATTGTCCTTCTGATGAGACTTCTGTCAAGATGTGCTATGATGAATGTACACAGTGTTAAAAACTTACAAGAAATATAGAAAAAGGAATTCTGAAAATGAAAGCACTCTGAATAGTTTACTATAGCACCTCTCCAGTTCTCCGGCTGAACAAGGTCACTGTATCATAATATTTTGACAGTTAAAAGCATCTTATCAGTAAATGTGAATGTATATAAAGGGAGAAGGCATTAGCAAATGTAGACTAAACTATTCAACTCAGAAAGGTTAGGAACAGAGAGCAAAGCTAGGGATGCTCTCAGCAAGATTGATGTATATGAGTTGTGCTTCCACACAGAAAGACTGGTTGTTTCAGTATATATTAAACAGAAAGGATTTGAAAAACAAGCTTTTGTTGTTGTTCAATCGCATAGTTGATTCCGACCCTTTGTGACCCCATGGACCACTGTCCACCAGGCACTTCTGACCTCCACCATCCTCCTCAACTCGCTCAGTTCTGTGCCGATTGTCTCTACAATAACATCAAGCCATCTCATTTTCGGCCACCCCCTTCTTCTTTTGCCTTCCACCCTTCCCAGCATCAAGGCTTTCTCAAGCGAATCCTCTGTTCTCATTTGATGTCCAAAGTACTTTAGCTTCATCTTCACTATTTGACCTTCTAAGGAGTAGTCAGGTTTGATTTCTTCTAAGATCGACCTATTTGTTCTCCTTGCTGTCCAGGGGATTCTCAAAACTCTCCTCCAATTTTCAATAGATGTGCTAAAATATACCATCACATTTCATAATTTACAAATTCTCTCTCTATATATAGTATTGCTATTTTTATACTTATTGCTTCAAAACACAGTAAAATGGACAATGTTTTGATAAAACTCTTGTATATAAAAGACGTCCTTTTCATCTTTCAGAAACATGTCTTATCCCTTTAATGTATTTACATATCTACAATCCTATTCAATGGGTACAGAGACATTAAATGTCTATTAACTCTCCCAGGTAGATTTAAAAACCTGCAGTCAGTTACTTCCAGGGTATTTTCTGACCCCAAAGGAATTTTATCAATCACAGAGTATAAAAAATATCTGTCTACACTAGTATTCATAACTGCAGCAGCAAATGTATTCCGCAACACTGAAATATCCAGTCAGAAGACCCATGTCCAAACTAAATGGAACACTTTCAGTGCCTTTCAGTCCTGCTGTTTTATAAAAATTGTGCAAATTTGCACCAGCAGAGGCTGCTGATGTCATCAGCTGGCACTCATAAAATTTAATTTAAATTAACTGAAAGCTTCCTAATCCTCACCCAACTTGAGTGTTAAAATGATAGGCAAAAGATTGGCTTCTTCTCAGCAACACCGGATTTGTTTCTTCCATATCTGTTTTGAATGGGAAAGGATTACACTTTGAAGAGGCCCTAAACTGCTTGAGAGAAGAATAAAAAGATCAGAGGGAGTATCCTGAAAGGTCTCAGAGAAGTATAGATCAAGTTATCTGGTGACTGGGAAGGACAATAGAAAGGTCACACTTCACAGCTAATCGTGTAGGTATTGGAGTTATGGTAGGAAAAGATTACAACCAGATTGCCACCACTTGGATAGAACCTTCAGACAATTAATACCAAGGGACTTCTACATGTTGGCTTGGGTTGATTTTCTTTCTTTACATGTCCTTAAGACATTATGTGCCTCTTTATTTGTTTCATGGATTCTGAGGATACTTTTTGTGAAAAGCAATTCAAATATTCCTGGCATTATTCTTTATGTTTACATCCATCACTGACAGTAAGTATTACTGAATGAAGTATGTGGATGTTCCACTGTGAACTATTTGTGGATACTTGCTTCAGGTCCTCCTATCACTGCTTCTTATGACATCCACTCCATTCTTCTTGGATAGGATTGAGTAAGGATGTACTGGATGCCCTCCCACCTTTTCAGCTCCTTGCATGGCCAAGGGCACTCCACTCCATGTGTACCTGGAGGCATTTCCAGGAGCTATTCCACTATATATACTCAATGAAAACTTCAAGAATACATTGTCTTCAGGTTGTCAGCAGATCACAGCAGGTAGCATAATGTCTTCATCTTCAAATATACAGTGGTCATTCTCAGGGTCATTCTGAAAAATATGTCCTAGATCAGGGATTCTCAACCTGTGGCCCGTAGGTTGGATGTGGCCCACAGCACCATTTCAAGTGGTTCCCCACCACCTCCACCACACCAGGTAGTACAATCAGTGATGGGATGTAACAGGTTCTCACCAGTTCTCCAGAACCGGTAGTAACTTTTCCCAGTGTCCTGGAGAACCGGTTGCAGCTTTTGGGGGGAACCACCTCCGGGGCTTACCTTTTCACTATGTATGCACGCCAAGCACTTGGTGTGCATGCACGCCTATAGTGCTTGGCACGCATACACGACCTCCTTGCTGTCCTCACAAGTGGGGAGGAAGAGAAGCTGCTAGCCTGAAGTTCCCTAAAGCCTGCTCCCCTAGATATCCTAGAGAACTGGTTAGGCAAAGACTTAGTACCTAACTTCTTTAACTGTTGAAAAGTTGAAAAGTGCCAAAATGAAGCCATCTTGTGGTGAGTTCATTCTGTAGTTCCTTCCATCTGACCTACTGTGAGAAAGATTAGCCAGAATAAGCTTTAAACTCTGGTTTAAAAGCTCTGGTTGATTTGTGTTGTGGGTGGGTGTATTTTAATGTATTTTTATTTTATTTATTTATTTTATTTATTTACAGGTTTGTGTTGTGGGTGGGTTGAGGTGTGTGTGTGTGTGCGTGTGCGTGCGCACTTATTTTTTTATTTTATATTATTTTTTAATTTTTCTTTGTCCCTGCCCACAATGTCATGACATTGGCTCCGCCCATGATGTTACGGTGTTAGCTCCGCCCACACTGTGATGACATCATGGTGGGGTAGTAAAATTTTTGACATCCCACCACTGAGTACAATGTGATGGAGAAAGGGCAAAATGGCCACCTGGCCCTCAAAGTTGTCTGAGGGAGCGTGACCTGGCCCCCATCTTTAAAAGGTTGAGAACTCATGTCCTAGAACATTCCCTGAAGTACATAATTTTCATATGCTTGCACTTTCAGACTGCAAAGTATCCAACAAATAAATAGCTACACTCACGTGTGCTGCGTTAATACCATTCCTTTGTCTAGTAGAAACTGACTTTCGCACCAACTCAGATCATTGTGATACAACCATAAGGGGGAGCTACATTGCCTGACTGTACAGATACACAGTTAACTACCAGTATCGATGGGGAAACTATGGATTTATTTTCCAGCTGACTTTCCCAGAACTCCTTATTTCCTGTCTGGGAAGCACATGTTTGCTAATTTTCTCCTTCATGAATAGGGCACATCTCTATCTTTCCACCCTTTGTCCAATGATTGGTTGCTTTTTTCACTGTGTAGCAAAACAGCAGTGGTAGACTGACCAATCACAGAAGGGAGGAATGTGTCCCTTCTTTCTGTCTGAATCAGATTTCCAATTTTTGCCTTTGTTTTTGCATTTCCTGTTGGGGAAGAGGAGGAGGGAACGCTTCTCTGACTGGATTACAGTTACACAAAAAATCATTTTGTTCATGAAAGCATCAACAATAGAGGACAGTGCAGGAAGCAGAACTGTCTAGATTCCATAAATGTCTTAAAATGCCTACCTTATATGTCTAGTTCTGTGTACAGTAATTTATATTTATTTATTTATTTATATTTCATACTTGCTAACCCGCCCCAATCGGGCAAGCCCGACTCTGGGCAGCTTACAACCCAAGTTAAAACACATCAATAAAAAATTTAAAAATTCATAGACTAAAACAGTATCTGGGGGTGTCGTCAGAAGGATAAAATCCTTAGACTAACCACCCCACATGGGATCCCACATCCCTGGAACCCCACACATGTCCTGCCAGCCAGGTCTTTAAGCTCTTCCGGAAGGACAGGAGCTCTGTCTGCATGCGCAGCTCAGTTGGGAGGAGGTTCCAGAGGGCCGGGGCGAACACGGAGAAGGCCCTCTTCCTGGTGCTAGCGAGGTGAGCCTCCCTAGCCGATGGTACAACAAGAGAGCCCCTCCGATCCGCCCTGGTGGGACGGACAGATGTTCTTAGGGTGACGCGGTCTCTTAGGTATCCTGGCCCACTACCATATAGGGCTTTAAAGGTAATGACCAGCACCTTGAATTGCACCCGGAGACAAACTGGCAACCAATGCAGCTCCCTAAGCAGTGGAGAGGCCCGAGCATAACGCCCGCGCCCCATCACTACCCGGGCTGCCGCATTTTGGACCAGCTGCAGTCTCCGAATGGTCACCAAGGGCAGCCCCATGTAGAGTGCATTACAGTAGTCAAGTCTGGAGGTGACCAAAGTGTGCGTCACCATAAGCAAGGCGTCCCGGTCGAGGAGCGGGCGTAACTGGCGTATTACACGAAGTTGTGCAAAAGCCCTCCTGGCCACGGCTGCCACCTGCTCATTGAACAGTAGCCGTGAGTCCAGGAGGACCCCCAGATTACGCACCAGGTCTGTTTGGGGCAGAACTGCCTCATTCAGAACCAAAGCTGGTAACTCCCGTGTCAACGCGGGGTCCCTTACCCATAGCCACTCAGTCTTACCGGGATTCAGCTGTAGCCCGTTTTCCCCCATCCAGACCTCAACAGCCTCCAGGCACCTGGAAAGGACTTCCACTGCACCGCTTGGGTCCCCACGGGCTGAGATGTACAACTGGGTATCATCAGCATACTGATGATACCGTACCCCGTGGGAACGGATGATCTCACCCAGTGGCTTCATGTAGATGTTAAATAGGAGAGGAGAGAGTACCGAGCCCTGAGGCACCCCATACTGCAGGGGCCTAGGGCTGGACTCCTCCTTCTCCAGGCACACCGACTGGGTCCTGTCCCTCAGGAATGAGGAAAACCAGGACAACACTGTGCCCTGGATCCCCAAACCCCGGAGCCTTCCCAGAAGGATGCCATGATCGACAGTGTCAAAAGCCGC
Source organism: Furcifer pardalis (assembly GCA_030440675.1). NCBI lineage: Eukaryota > Metazoa > Chordata > Lepidosauria > Squamata > Chamaeleonidae > Furcifer > Furcifer pardalis. The sequence goes on along the minus strand of CP126892.1, from coordinate 60,525,529 downwards.
TGAGAGATCGAGGAGAGCAAGGACAGATGGCTCCCCTCCATCCCGCTCTCTCCAGAGATCATCCACCAAAGCGACGAGTGCAGTTTCAGTACCATATCCGGGCCTGAATCCTGACTGAAACGGGTCCAGATAATCCGCTTCATCCAGGACATCCTGTAACTGCTGCGCCACAGCTTTTTCCAGGACCTTACCTAAAAAAGGTAGGTTAGACACTGGACGGTAGTTGGAAATTACCATAGGGTCGAGGGAAGGTTTTTTCAAGAGGGGGAGCACTAAAGCATGTTTAAATGGTGCTGGAAAATGCCCCTCTTTTAATGAAGCATTAATAATCGCCTCGACCCAGCCACCTGCCACAATCTTGGCAGCTTTAATTAACCAGGCAGGGCATGGGTCCAGTGCACAGGTCGTGGCGCGGACAGATACAAGAAGCCTGTCCACTTCCTCAGGGCCAACTGGCTCGAACTGATCCCAGATAACATGGCTAGACTGTGCCTTGGTCAACCCCAGTTCAGTACCTTCCACGCCGGGATTAAACTTCGAGCGGATCTGAGCGACTTTCCCTGCTAGATAATCAGCAAAAACATCAGCAGACCCCTGCCAACCAGGGCCCGGCCCCTCCTTGCCAAGGAGGGACCTGGTCACCCGGAACAGGGCCGCTGGGCGATTATCTGCGGAGGCAATGAGGGCGGTGAAATATTGACGTTTCACCGACCCCATCGCCACTAGGTAGTCTTTAATAGCAGCTCTAACCAGTGTTCGATCGGACTCGCTCCGGGTCTTCACCCAGCGGCGCTCTCGGCGTCTCTTAGCTCGTTTCAGCTCCCTTAGCTCTTCTGTAAACCAAGGGGCAGATCGACCCCCACGAGCGTGGAGAGGCCGTAGTGGCGCGATTACATCCAAAGCTGCGGTCGCTCTCCTATTCCAGGAATCGACAAGGGCTTCGGATGAACCACTTCGCAGGTCAAGAGGACAACACCCCAGTTCCCGTTGGAATCCTTCTGGATCCATTAGTCGCCGGGGGCGGGCCCATTTAATACCTCAGATAACGCTAAGATTTGGTTCCACAAGTCTTGGTCTTATCTGATTTTTAGTGTTATCCGAGCCATGTTAAAATCCTATGGGATGCAACGGATAATGTTAAAGCTCCATAGAGATACATTGTAGCCACACAGGCTTTAGTGGTTGTTATCTGATCAATCCCAGAGACCTTAACGTTATTCCATCCAATTCTCCTCCCCAGATTGCTTAACATTATGTGATTTTAGCGTTATCCGAGGTAAACGTTATCCGAGGTATTACTGTAGTGTCTAAAACAAAATGTGACTCCTAGATACTAGAATGTCTTGTCTGCTTGCATGAAGTTTGGTAGTATATGTTTATGGTTGGGCATGTGTTGTTTTTGTTACCAGAAGTTCTCAATTACCCATGAACTGCTAGATACCATCATGTACATTTTATTTATTTATTATTAGTCAGAATTATTCATCACCCTTCTCACAAAGTGGCCCATGGTGATTCACAATAAGAAACAACAACACAGTTATAAAATCTAAAAACTATTTACTGTACTTTTTTTTACAAAAAACTAGCTAAAACCAGTTAAAAATTTAAAAAAATAATGATTAAAAATTTATATTACATTACAACTATTAGCCCCTTTTCCAGTGTTCTATGCAAGAGTAAATTCACCACATCAGATATGGGGCACACTAGCCAGGGCTGTAGCCAGGATTCTACATGTGGGTGGACGAATGTTTTTTCAGGGTGGGCAACAAAGCCTCTTTCCAATGTATTCCTATGGGAAACCATCCCTTGCCAGTGTGGGCAATCTGCTAACTCAGTCCACCTTAGGCCCCATCTGGCTACAGTCCTGACACTAGCCCTGTATCTGTCTTCACTTTACTCATATGAAAAGTGTTGAATATGAAACATACAATAATGAGTCACGTGTGTATGTGGGCCTTCCATGTAAGCTGGAGCCCCGGAAAAGAAGGTTCAAGAGCATGAAGGAGACTTTCTTCTTCAAACCTATTTAAATGTGCAAAGCAAATGCTACTGCATTCCCATGTTATGGGTTTAATTTTCATAGGGATGTTGTAACTAGGGAAGCATTTCTTGTAGACTTTGGGACAATTTAACTGGTAGGAAATTTGCCTGATATGAATATGCACTAATCAGATGGTTTGTTTATAGGTTTGGTGGACTAAGCAGAAAATAAGAGAAGATAAATAATATTGCAAGAAAATTATTGAAGGAGATGGAATTGATTTTTATCATCTTTTCAAAAAATTATTTGACTTTTATTTTTTAAAGAAAGCTGATTTGCTTGCCATATAAGCCAGGCTTTTCCCCACAAATGAATACAGCACCATCCATTTTCAAATGATGAATTTTCTAAAGTAAGATAGACTCAACAGCTCTTCCAGAGTTCTGCAGAGGTAAATTATTAACATTAATAACCATAAGTATTTAGTACATTTTCAAGCTTGCCTTTAATTGGCAACAAAATCCATTATAGCCCATAAATCTCCCCTAGATTTAGTTCTCATTATGTACCCAAAATGCATTGATTTTTCTTCCTACTTCTCATTCTTTTGTTCTGGATCTTTGTTAGTAGAATATAATAGTGTTTCTTATGGGACATACAAGACTGTGTGTTATAAATAGCTTAATTAATCACTGTTTGAGAAATGCTATGAATGTAAAAAGGCAATGCTTTTTCTTTCTTTCTTTCTTTCTTTCTTTCTTTCTTTCTTTCTTTTCTTTTCTTTTCTTTTCTTTTCTTTTCTTTTCTTTTCTTTTCTTTTCTTTCATATGGTATTATCCCATACAATGCACATCAAGCTTCACATGGAACATCTATAATCTGCTGGATGTGCCTGTTTAGAAAACTGCCCCAAATGTTTCTCAAGTAAGAGTCATGTTGGTACTATGTGCATTGTGCAAATTAATGAAAATAAAGGTTTTCATTTACTCATTTCATTCATTGCTCAGTTACAGCTAGGATTATAGTTTCAGGTTTACAGCTCAAGCAACATTCATATAAAGACTTGTGATTTAAGAAATATGCCATAGTTTGAATTAATTGAATTAGACCTTTATTTTTAACATAACAAATAGTGATAGAGCCAAAATGATATATATGTTCTTGATTTAAACTATAAGACTAAGATAGGGAAATTGCATAGGTTTAGTTATTCTTAAGGGAAAATTCAGTTTCAGTTAGAAAAAAACCAGCTGTACATCTCATTTTCTGATTTATAACTCCAGATCATGCTACAAAGTTTCAGAAGTAAATATTGTAATCCTTCTTTACATGGTTATTACTCCATCCAGCCTTACTAATTCAGTGATAAGAGTTATGAAAATGTATAGATAGCAAAACCAGAAAGCTCACATATCACACCTGACAAAGATGAATGAGCTGATTCACCTCGCCCATCCAAATTTCCTATGTTGTTATGTTTGAATTTTAAATGATCTTATCTTGGGGGTTTCTATCAAGATTATTGACTGAAAATGGATACACAGTAATACCCCGGAAACACGAGTACCGTATAGCGCGAAAACCGCATAACGTTACAAGATTTTCGGAAAAATCTTGTATTGAATAACGCGATTTTTAATGTTATCCAGAACAAGCGTATGCATGGGGGGGGGGAGTTGGATTGGGTAGACCTCTGTATCCTGCCCTAATCCCCACCAACGGGAGCGCGCCTGCAAGCCACCCGATGGTCTGAAAGGGTAAGGATCCTTACCCTTTCGAAACTTCGGGTGAGCAAGCGCGTCAGTGGGGGTTTGGGCAGGATATGGGGGAGACCTCCGTATCCTGCCCTAACCCCCACTGATGCGCGCACGCCTGCAAGCCACCCGATGTTCTGCCCTAACCCCCACCGACGCGCGTGCGTGCGTGCCTGCAAGCCACCCGATGTTCCGAAAGGGTAGGGATCCTTACCCTTTTGAAACTTCGGGTGAGCGGTGCGCATCAGTGGGGGTTAGCGCAGGATACGGGGAAGACCTCCGTATCCTGCCCTAACCCCCACCGATGTGCGCGCACCTGCAAGCCACCCGATGTTCTGAAAGGGTAAGGATGCTTACCCTTTTGAAACTTCGGGCGAGCGACGCGCGTCGGTGGGGGTTAGCGCAGGATACGGGGAAGACCTCTGTATCCTGCCCTAACCCCCACCGATGCGCGCGCGCGCGCCTGCAAGCCACCCGATGTTCCGAAAGGGTAAGGATCCTTACCCTTTCGGAACATTGGGAGAGAAGTGGCGCCTCTCCGCAGGGTCTCCCCGGCCGCGTAGCGGCTCTCTGCGAGGCGGGAAAAATCCTGGAGAGGAGAGGTACCTCTCCACGGGGTCTCCCTGGCCTCGTAGCGGCTCGCTGTGAGGCCAGGGAGATCCGGGTGAGGAGAGGTGCCTCTCCGTGGGGTCTCCCTGGCTTGGGAAAGAGGCGGCTTGGCCGAAATTCCCTCCCCCTGCACGGGGGTGAGGATTTCGACCAAGCCGCCTCTTTCCCAGGCTCGCTATAGCAACGAGGCTCGCACGTCAAGGCAATTGCCTTGACGTGCGATCCCCGTTTCGCTCGCCTAAACAAGGGTTGGCTTGTCTGAATTCCCCCCTCCCCCAGGGAGGGGGGAATTTGGAAAAGCCAACCCTTGCCCAGATGTGCGAAATGGGGATCACACGTTAATGTAAGGGATCAAAGTGGGGGGTGGCACCCCCCTGCTTAGATCCGTTGCCTTGACATGCGGTCCCCATTGCTATACCCATTTGGTAGAAGAGGCTCCCGCTGGCGCGCCTTTTCACACGTGTGCGAGCGCCTCTTCTCAGGGTTTTTTTTAGCATTGTTCGATGTATACCCCAGACAATGCTAAAAACCAGACAACATCATGACTTGTGGAACCATGTCATAACGTTATCCGGGGTACTAGTGTACTGTACTTTGGTTCAGACCTCTTTAAGGATACATACAAAATACGCAAAAAAGGTTTTACAAAAGAAAAAAGAAAAAGAGGAACAGTAGCAGATCCAGGCAACCAGCCTAAGAAAAGAAGGAGCTTACAATTGCAGTGCTGGGGACATGGACAAGATGGCAGTGGAGTAACATCTCTTTTTCTTTGCTCTCGCTAGAATAAAAGGAGGATCATTGAGAAATCAAGCAAAAAAAAAATTAATGTGGTGGGTTTTTTCCTTTTGAATTTTGTGGAAGCGGTGCTGAGTTGGTGGTTCAGGAGCACGGGTGGAAGACCAAGATACAGGTGGGGAAAGTGAGGTGAGCGGTTTAGCGCTGGGCTGATCAGTGCCACACTGAACCTGGTTGGACAAGAAATGAGAATCGGAAGGAGTGCAAGAGGTGACTGAACTGCAGAGTCCATAACGAGGTCCCTATTGAGCACTGGAGTTTTTGATTTGGCGGGCAAAGCTTGGCAAGCGGCTTAGCACTGGGCCAGGCTCAGCTGGGCTGAATTGGGTTGGGCACTGAGAACGGGATGCTAACTGAGAGGTTTGGAAGGATTTTGCCCTTAAAATCATCAAATTGGAGTTTCAGTGGCGGCAGAGCGTGGTGTTGAGGTGTGGAGGTGGTGAGTGTGTGGAGAAGAAGAAGAAGGCGAGATGGTGGGAAGATCATGGACAGGATATAATGACGGCAGGAGTGTGAAGGAAATGAAAGTTAGGGAGTGGAAGATGGAGAAGGGAGGAAGTGAAATAGGGTTGTTGTTTTTAAGGTCTTTTTTGGAATGGACTAGATTGGTGAGGGTGTATGTTGGATGATAAAGGAAAGCAGAAGAGAGTTTGGAGAAGGGTGTAAGAGAAATGTGTGGCGTTGGTGTTGAAAGTTGTGGAGGAGAGGAAGAAGGGCGCTGTTGCTGAAGACTCGATTGTGGATTATAAAACTTTTTTATTTTAATAATTTTTTGATTTTCATTTTTAATACTTATTTACTGAGATGATAGATAAAAGTACATGATTTTTTGGGCTTTTTGGGTATGAAATAAATTTTATTTTTATTTTTATTTTTATTATTTTCTGATGGCCACTTGCAAATAATTTCTTTTTTGTTTTTGTTTTGTTTTTGTTTCTTTTTTAATTTTAAACTTTTTTCCCGCCTTTCTACCTTACATTTTAAATCCTACATAGATCAACTTATTTACAAATTAATAGGTGGAATTAATTTGATAATAAATTGGAAGCATAAATTCAGACAAAATTAATTGGTTGGACTTAATTGGACTATTATTGGACATAAGTATAATTATTAATTATTGATTAAGTGTAATTAATAATTAATTTGATGTAATTAATTGGATATAGTTATTTGGTAATCAATTTCTGAGGTGGACTGTAAAGAATTAATTAAATAATTAAAAGAAATAAGGACTGTGGACTGAAAACTTTGACATTGTTGTTTGGAAAACAGGGGGGGGGGAGAAGGAGGAACAGGAAGTGGTGAAGTCCAAAAACCAGAAAGGAAGAAGGAGAAAGAAAAGAAAAATCTAAAGATAAACAACCAACACCCTCCTCATCCCCAGTACAAATGGATGATGTTATGATTATGATGGAATTGGGAAAGTTGATTATAAAATTAGATAAGACGGAAGAAATATGAATGCAGGATAAGGCAGCTATTTTGAAGGATCAGCAGGAGATAAAAGAAGCAAGGTCAAAAGTTAAAGATGAGATTATGGAAAGTAAAAAAAAATTACATCAATGTTTACTGATTTTGCTAATCAAGATGATGGCAATTTTGGGAATTTTGAAGAAAATTATTTCAGTGCAAACAGATGTGAAATTAATGCAATCTGACATGAAAAGGTTACATGAGGAGAACAAAGAGATTAAATTTAAAGTTGATGTGCAAGAGAAAAGGGTTGATATGATGGAAGAACAGATGAGAAAACAGAGTATTGTCATGCCAGACCAGTTAATGGCAAGAATCGTAGATTGGCTCAATAATCTTAAAATGGGGAAGGATTTTGTGATTGAAGATATTGTGAGTGCGTACAGACTGGGGTCAAGAAAGGGGAGGAATGCTCAAATGAATGTTTTAGTCAAATTTGCAAATTTGGGGGTTAAGTTGAGGGTAATGGCTTTTAAAAAACAAACTGGGTCTGGTGCTTTAAAATGGAGGGAAATGATATTCAAATCTATAATGACATAGCCATTGATGAAATATTGTGGAGATATAGGATGAAACCTGTGACCAAGATATTGAGAGACAAAAGGATTACATATAATTGGCGATTCCCACAACAATTAAGATTTTTAATGCAAAAAAATGCACACAATTGATTAAAAAACAGAGCAACTGAAATATCTCCATTTGATAGAACTGATCCAAGGAGCTTCTCAAGAATGGGTAAAATTGAGACAAGAGTTGATGGAATCAGGAGGCATAGAGAGAGGGAGAGGGAGAGGAAGAAGAAAGAGGTGAGTGGGAGGTGTGGAAGGTGGTGTTTCAGGAAGTGAGGTACTGGTGGTAGAATCAGATGAAGGTTGAGATATGAAATTTGATATTTGTAGTAGGATTTAGATGATGGTTAGTAGATGGAGAATAGAGAAGCACAGTTTAAGTGAAATGAGTTAAGCATGTAGAGTGTATAGTATGGACAGTACATCTTCCACATCCCCCCTTTGATGGACAAAGGCAACTTTTTGAGAAGAAAAGTAGGGAGTAGGAAATTTCTATTTTTATTTTTTTATATGTTGAGTAGTTGGGATTAATTGTTTAGATAAGTGCATGCCCTTAGGAGATTGCAGTAGGTTTAATGAGAGAATGTTAAGGTTTATATGTGAAAGTTATTAAGATCTTGTCATGGAATGTGAAAGGTACTGGTTGCCCAGTGAAATGGAGGAGATTAGAATCAGCCCTTAGGAAGGATAGACCAGATGCAGTCTTTCTAAAGGAAACACATAAAAAATCAGGAGATACTAATACATTATTTTTAGGATGGACTCAGATTTATGAAATGGCCCTCGGAACCCCAAAGGAAAGAGGTGTGGTGATCTTGATTTCAAGTAGGTTAGGGTTTACGATGACAAAGAGCATTAATGACCCAGAAGGTAGATATTTAATTGTTAAAGGAATGACAGAAGATGAAACAAATAGCATTTGTAAATATTTATTCCCGAAATGAGTACCAAGATAAGTTTTTGGATAAAAAAATGATAGTGGCAGGTGATTTTAATTTAATACGGTCTAATATAGATTGTACAAATGTAACAAAAAATAGAAGTGGGTTTAAAATGCAAATAATGGATAAATGGGTTAAACTTCTGAGTCTAAGAGATACTTGGAGAGAGCTTAAGGGGTCAGAAAAGGTCTATACTTATTTTTCACAGGTTCATAATTTGTATTCCAGGATAGAATATATATTAGTTACAGATAACATGGTCAAGAACTTAGATGAGCTAGAAGTAGGAATTTTTAAGGAATTGGACCAAAATATTGTTGGAATTAAAATTAGAAGGAGTAAATGAGAGAAGAAGTAATTGGATATAAGATGCAAAATTGTTTAAGGATTTAGATAATAAAGAACAATAGTTAAAAATTGGGAAGAGAGCTGGCAATGAAATGACATGGGTGAGGTGAGTTATAATATGGTGTGGGATTCCATGAAGTTGATATTCAGATGGGAATGTATCAAGTTAGCTAATATAAAGAACAAACAATTTAGAAGTAAACAAAAGGAAATTGAAGATGAAATTAAACAGCTTCAAGAAGAACATGCAAGGACTAAAGAGGGGAAGATTTTTGACATAATGTTAAGATTAAAGAAGGAATTAATTGGGAAAGATATAGAGAAGGTTAAAAGGGAGTTGGAATATTTAAAGGGAATATTTTGAATATAGTAATAAAAATTCAAAGTTATTAGCAAGAGCAGTCAAAGAGAAAAGGAGTAAAAGAGAAATAGGCATTTTATAAACAAACAAGGAATATGATATAATAAGCCTAAGGATAAAATTGGGATAGTAAAATAATTTTATCAAGAGTTATATTCTGAAAAAGAAATAAAATTAGAAAAATTAAAGGAGTGTTTAGAAAGACAAAGGGGGATTAAAATAAGTCAGGAACATAAGAATAGAATGGAAGAATTAATAACAGAAAAAGAAATAAAATTATAGCAAAATTGAAAATGAGTAAAACATCAGGAGAGGACGGATTACCAGCTGAATTTTATAAAGAATTTAAAGAAATTGTGGTTCCAAGACTTCAGAAGCTGTTTAATTAATTATTAGAAGGAGAATTAATGCAGACTTCATGGTATAGGTCAGTGATAGCTTTGATCCCAAGACCTGGAAATGATTTAGAAAAGGTGGATGCTTATAGACCTATTTCTTTAATAAACTAAGACGCCAAAATATTTACAGCAATATTGGTGACTAGATTAAGCAGCTTTATGACTAGTTATATAAACAAAGGCCAAGCAGGGTTTTTGAAAGGAAGACACATGGTAGACCTTACAAGAAGAGTTGTGAACTTAATAGATATAGCTGATCAAAATAAACAGAAGGTTGGTCTTCTATCTTCAGATGTTTTCAAAGCGTTTGATTCACTTCAATGGGGTACAATTAAAGAGATAGTTAAGAATTATGATTTTGGAATAAAAATGAGAAAGATAATTGAATAGCAATACCAGCAAGGTTCTGCTAAAGTGAGAGCAAACAATCTTACAGAAGACATAAAACTCAAAGCTGGTACTAGGCAAGGTTGTCCATTATCACCAATGTTATTTATTATGGCTATGAAGTTGTTGGCAAAAGTTATAATGGAAGATAGAAATACAGAGGGAACAGAAGGCAATAAAATTAGTTTGTATGCAGACGATAATTACTTTGTATGCAGATGATAATTAGTTTGTATGCAGACAATAAAAACCAAGATAATGGCACAGGCCCTATCAGTCCCTGGAAAATAGATGGGGAAGAAGTAGAAGCAGTGACAGATTTTCTTTCTTAGGATCCAAGATCACTGAAGATGGAGATTGCAGCCATGAATTAAAAAAACAACTGATTCTTGGAAGACAAGAGAAACCTGGGGAACATAGTTAAAAGTATAGACATCACCTTGAAAACAAAAATTCAAAGTCAAAGCAGTGGTATTCCTGGTAGTAATGTATGGTTGTGAGCTGAGCGCAGAAGAATTGACACCTTTAAAATGTGGTGCTGGAGGAGAGTTTTGAGTTTTGAAGGAGAACAAAAAGGTCAATCTAAGAAGAAATCAACCCTGATTGCTCCTTAGAAGGTCAAATAGTAAAGATGAAGGTAAAATACTTTGGGCATCAAATGAGAAGAGAGGATTCACTTGAGAAAGCCTTGATGCTGGGAAAGGTTGAGGGCAAAAGAAGAAGGGGGCGGCCAAAAATGAGATGGCTAGATGGTATTGTAGATGCAAAGGGCACAGAGCTGGGCGGGTTGAGGAGGATGGCGGAGGACAGGGGTGCCTGGAGGGCAATGGTCCATAGGGTCGTAAAGTGTCGGAATCGACTGTGCGACAACAACAATGCAGCCGATACACTGGTAATAATGAAAAATCGTAAGAAAGTTTTAGAAAGAGTAAAGACACATCTTAATGAGTTCAAAGAAGTGACAGGATTGAAAATAAATTGGGGAAAATCTGAAGTAATATTTTCTAATATTGATAAAGAAGAACAGAAGAAGATAAAGGATAAATATAATATGCAGGTCAAGGATAGTTTGAAATATCTGGGAATAAATATTTCAAATAAATTTGATGATCTTAAAAAATTGAATTATGAAAAACAAGGAAAGGAAATTAAAGATAAAATACAACAATATAAAAAGTTGAATTTGTCTTGGTTTGGTAAGATTGCTATGTGTAAAATGAAATTATTACCAAAACTTAATTTTTTGCTTGATGTCCTGACAATCCAATTTAAGAAAATTGATGTTTTTTCCAGAATATGTTAAATATTTATTGTAATGGAGGAAAAGGATAGAGAAAAATCAAAGAATTTATTCTTTTTACCTCAGAAAATAGGTGGGCTTGGATTACCAAATGTTAGGAATTATTATAGGATTTTTCAATGAAAAAAAACATTGTGAAGATTTTAATGAAGGAAGATGTAATTTGGGAGGAGATTAAGATGAAAGAACTACATCATTCGGTGACTTTTTGCGTACCATAAAATGTTATTGTGGTTAATGAAGGAGAAGGTGGTTGGATTCCTTAAAAATGTGTGTAATTTGGCATCAGAAACTAGTACCTGCAATCATCAATGGACTCTGGGCCACAGCCAGAGGGGCCCTGGTGTGTGTGTGAAAACCCTCCTGTGCTAACAGCCCCCCCATTCCACCCCCGGGATGCCAATATTATATATGTGTTTGTGACATTGTTGCCCCTCCTGTATTTTTTTTTTTTTTGCCTCTCCTGGACCCCCCCCCCCCCCACACACACACACAATATAGAATCCTGGCTACAGTCATGAACTGATTATTCAAAGTGGGGCACCATTTGTAAAACCTCATGTGGTTTAAACAGAAGTAGATAGTGATAACAAAATATGGCACAAAAGAAATTTAAAGTATTTTCTAGTATAGAATGTACTACATAATATTATTCATTGTACTGTATGCAAATGTTTTCTTTTGATTAATACAAATGCAATTGACATCAGTTATATCATTATTTCAATTCATTAGCTAAAATCTAAGTTTTGTACTGTGTTGCCAATTTTTAAAATAATGGTCAAAGTCTCACATGTAAAAATATCATTTTTATTTAGGCATACTCTTTGGGTATCTCACACTGAACAATTTTAGCTGCACATTATTATTGCTATGAACTACTAATCCTTTACAAATCAGAGCCATGACTATTTTTATCCCTTTCATTCTGCATCCATCTGCACAGTTATCAGCTTTTTTAGTTCAAGAGGTCTGCTTTTACTTATCACTGCTGTTTATCCAGTGAGACACTCTAAGGTGATGTGCTCTCCTTGAGATGAAACAGAGAAATACTTGTTTTGGAGTGTTCTGAAAACCTTACCCTTGATTTTCTTATTTCTTAATCATTTTTCTACAAAACTCATTTGACAACCAGTTTTCTGTAATCTACTATGAATGTTACAAGAAATATACAGTAGATGTATTTACTTATTTATCAATCTGATGTCAAAATAAGGGTGTCATGGAAATAGAAATGGAGTTTGTGCTTTTTTGAATCTGTAATGGAGATTTGTGTGTGTGTGTGTGCACTGAAGGGGATGGCAGTGTTGCATTCTGGGTATCACTGGGCAGAAACTTCTCTGTAGACAAAACATCCTAGCTTTGTGATTTGGGAAGGAATGTTGTGTGCTGTATAGTGATTGGTTGAAATCCTTTAGATGACGGGTCAGAGGTGAGAGATGGGCAGAGGAATAAAAGGGAGAGGGAGGAGCAACAATGCTCTCTTTGCTTTATTCGCCATGCTTTGTAAGTTCTCAGTTAAGAGATAGAGGGATGCCCTCAGTGCTTCCAAACTTAGAATAGGTTTCATTGTTTTCAATGTACTTTCTGAACTAAATTTTCTTCATTGGCCTAGAATTGTTTCGCTTCCTGAAACTAAGAAATCTTTGCTTCCTGAAACTTTGTTTCTGTAACCTACTTTTGCTACAATATACTTAAAATATACAGTAAAACCTCATATAATGAAAATAATTCATTCTAAGAGGCTTTTTGCTATGCGATTTTTTTCATTATACGATTTTTCCCATATACAGTCAAACCTCGCATAACGAGTGTTTTGCTTAGCGAGTTTTCCCCATAGAAACGCTTGTTATGCGAGTTTTCCCATAGGGAACAGTCCGACTCACATAGCGAAAAATTCGTTATGTGAGTCAGACTCGCATAGTGAATTTTTCGCATAGCGAGCAACCTCGCAGAACGAATTAAATTCGTTATGCGATGTATGACTGTAATGAAAATCCCTATGAAGAAAATCATATAACAAAAATCCCTATGGAAAAAAAACATATGACAATTTTTTTCACTTAACTATTTTTTCCATTGAAATCTTTGTTATACGATTTGTCTCCATAAGGACACCACATTATATAGCAAAAACTTTTGTTATACGATTTCCCCCATAGGATGTGCTATTTTCACATAGTGAAAATTTTCATTATGTGAGATGCCATTTTTTTTGTTGTGTGATTTTTCGCTATAGGGGACATTCATTATATGACATTCCACTGTACGTACTTTTGAAAGACAAGATAATGACTGGAGTTGTTTACTTTGCTATGCATTATCCTTACTTACAGCCAGGACTTAGGTCAGGACGTGTGAGAAGACTAGCTAAAATCCTGAATTGTTTAGCCAGAGGGCATCAGTTCAAGTGCGGTCCCACTTCTGTGTAGACCAAGGTTCTACTCATGGGTAATGGATTTGTTACAAAGGGTCCCATATTAAAGAACTTTTCTGAAAAACCATAATTAAGTAGAAATGTTTGAAGTGGTATCCATGTTAGTCTATGTAAGCATACAGGCCTATGTACCTGCTGTGTGTATAAATTGGTGGCATGGAGCCTCACTCTTATGTCTGATGAAGTGGATTTGGTCCAAGAAAGCTCACATGTTAAATGCAGGAATTAGTCTTTAAGGCAGAAGTTCTCAAACCTTTAAAGCCGGGGGCTGGGTCATGCTCCCTCAGACAGCTTTGGGGACTGGATGGCCATTTTGCCCTTGAAATGGTGCTGTGGGCCACATGCAGACCACAGGTTGAAAATCCCTGCTTTATGGTGCCACGCCTTTTTTTTCTGTACTGTTTTATTTACTCTCAGATATGCATAATTAAGTAGTAATGTTCACAAAGATGAAATCAGCATGTGCCACAAAGAGGTAAAATACATGTGGAGGTTCATATTCTAACAGTCTAGATCCTAAGTGACTCTACAGTGAATCAGTTTTTCAGTATTCTCTCTTGATGTATCAGACAAGAAGAAAAACAAAACAAAAACACAAAATGCAAAATACAAAACTAGTGTAACAACTTAAAGACTAATAACTATTTGTTTTGTTTCTTGTCTGACATGCTTGCATTGACTAACATCATTAACACTTTGAAAATTACATTTCTTCTGATAGGTACAGGTTTCCGCCAGCTTTGGAAAGTGAAGACAGCTCTTCACAGTCTTTTATGAAGACACCAGGCCTAAATTCAGGATGTTCTACATATAAAATAAACATCTTACTATTTTACTTTGAACGTCTCAACTTTTGACATTGTTTAACGTCTAAAGATTTTTTTAATGGAAAAGATTAAGTCAAGCCCCATTATCTGAAACAGTAGCAACTTTATTAAGAATATGTTAAGCTTGGCATGAGCTTCCTTGTTATGCAAGCTGTTGAATGTTAACTGACAAAGCTGGCTGCATAAAACTATTGATTGGTAGGTCAACAAGTTTAGTCTTGATTTGCCAGTGGCAATGTAAGGTTGTGAGAGCTGGACCATAAAGAAAGCTGAGCGCAGACGAATAGATGCCTTTGAAATGTGGAGTTGGAGGAGAGTTTTGAGAGTCCCCTGGACAGCGAGGAGAACAAATAGGTCAATCTTAGAAGAAATCAAACCTGAATGCTCCTTAGAGGGTCAAATAGTAAAGATGAAGCTCAAGTACTTTGGACATCAAATGAGAAGAGAGGATTCACTTGAGAAAGCCTTGATGCTGGGAAGGGTGGAGGGCAAAAGAAAAAGGGGGCAGCCCAAAATGAGATGGCTAGATGGTATTGTAGAGACAATGGGCACAGAGCTGAGTGAGTTGAGGAGGATGGTGGAGGACAGAAGTGCCTGGCGGACAGTGGTCCATGGGGTCGCAAAGGGTCGGAATTGACTGTGCGACTGAACAACAACAAAAATTGTACATTAGGGCAATGAGAAGTAGGGGGTACATACAGTACTTGCTTTTAAAATACACTCTGAAAATTTTTGAATTCTTTTGTTGTTGTTCAGTCACATAGCTGAGTGACATTTTGCGACCCCATGGACCATTGCATGACAGGCACCCCTATCCTCCACCATCCTCTGCAGCTATCTTAGCTCTATCCCCATTGCATCTACAATGACATCTAGCCATCTCATCCTCTGCCGCCCCCTCTTTCTTTTGCCCTTGATCTTTCCAGCATCAAGGCCTTGTTGAGTGAGTCCTCTCTTCTCATTTGCTGTCCAAAGCACTTTAGCTTCATTTTCATCTACAATATTTGTCCTTCCAAGGATTGATTTCCTTTAGGATTGACTTATCTGATCTTCTTGCTGCCCAGGGTAAAACTATATATACAGTTGTACCTCGCTTAAAGAGCATAATGTGTTCCACAGGATTGCTCTTTAAGCGAGTTTGCTCTTTAAGTGAAACACCATTGTAAGTGACCAATTGTGGGGGGGATTGCGAACCCTGATTTATTTGTTAAGCGAGTTTTTGGTTGGTTTTATTTGTTAAGCGAAGCAAACATTCAGAGAAAATTCTGCTCTTTAAGCGACGAGGTACTCTTTATGCGAGGTTTGACTGTATTTCTCTTTGAAGGGACAATCAGACACTCTCCAGATTTATGTCCCACTGAATTCAGTGAGCTTTTTACCTAGTAAATGTATGAAGTGTTTCAGATTCAATGTCATTAAACTGCAACGTCAGTACCATGCTGCTAAATCTCAAATAAGAATTCTCTTGCTCACCTCTTGTTTGGAAGAATGACATTTTCTATCTTCTTTTTCAGTCTCTTCAGGAACATGATAGAAATAAAAATCATGCAAAAACTCCCAGGGGTACTCACAGGAAATAGTGCCATACATATTCAGGACCTCTCAAACCAATATGTATGACCTCAGGCCCATAAGATGAATATAAGAACAAGCAAATAGGTTTGCAATAACCATACCACAGAGAGGAGAACTTGAGTTGCAGTGGTAAGCATGTTCACAAAAGAAGCCACATGCAGTGGCTGATAATGAACTCTTGGCTCAGTAATCACCAAAGGAAAAATCATTTTTAAAAAATAATAAATGCATCAAATTACACATGAGATTAACAGCCAATCCATAAACTCTGTCCATCCTACCATTTCTATAGAAATGTAGACAAAGTAAAGTACTGTTTAAGGGACTATGGTGGCTTAGTGATTAAGATGCTGAATTTGATGACTGGAAGGTCGGCAGGTCAGCGGTTTGAGACCCAAGTACTGCATGACAGAGTGAGCTCCTGTCTCTGTCCCAGCTCCTGCCAACCTAGCAGTTCAAAAGCAAGAAATTGCAAACAGATAAACAGATACCACTTCAGTGGGACGATAAACGGCATTCTGTGCACTCCGGTGTTTAGTCATGCCTGCAACATGTCCACAGAAACATCTGGAAATGTAGTCAGAGATGGTTCTTTGGCTATTAATAGAGATGAGCACTGAACCCTAGAGTCAGATATGATTGGCTTTCGAGCAAGAGCGACCTTTACCCTTTACCTAAACTACTGTTTATCATGGAGCAATGGTGGTGGTAATGAATGAACGTTGAAGTAATAATTTCATGACTTGGTAACACAAAATTATTTTAGAGAAGACACAAATAATCAAAGAAAGCTACTGACTGTCTAATTCAGGTTGAAATATGTCCTGTTATAAGGAATTAGGCACATGACAGAAGGGATTTAAGCAGTGATGGGCAGCAACAGGTTCACACCACTCTGGGAGGGGGTTTAGCAAAAATGGGTGGCCTCTGTGCAGGGGGGTGATGAAATTCAGTGGCCTTCAGGCATGGGGGGGAGCAAAATTGAGTGGCCACGTCCACCTACATATTGTGTCCCATCAGGTTTTGTCCCTTATGTTGGCTAGAGAGGCTGTACATTGCAAACCAAGAATATCAGAAGGGATACAATTGCTTAAACTTGGATTAGGTATGTAAGACAAGATGAGAAAAATGGAGGAACTGGAGAAGTGCTGGCTGTTCTGTTCTTTGGATAACTGGTAGAATAAATATTTCAGAAAGTGAGAAACAAAGATGGATTGAAATTGCAAACTAAAGGATAGATCAATCCATCCTTACCTCTGGCTACTTGTATCAACAAATTATTTTACTGACAAGGCTGCAACTAGGAACAAAAAATAAATAAGGAGTACTTGAAAATAAAACTTTTGTTGTCACTGTCAGTATATCAAAAATGATGCTTTCGTGATTCCCAAAATGAGAAAATTCAGCTTTTCAAACTTCTTAAATTTCAAACTCAGGCTCCAGACACCTCAAATCTGAAAGGAACAAGTTTCAGTTTCCAAACTCTATCAGTTAGAATTTCATGAGTATCAGAACCAATGTGTTTATTACTGTGGCATAATTTCAACTAAAGATCTGACAACATGCCACATTGGTCCTGCAACTCAGAGCAAGTCACATTGCATTCAGTGAGGAATATTTCTAATTAGGTGAATATAGAATTGCAAACCAGCAGCTTAGTCAAAGCCCGCCTTAGTGGGTAAAAATGGAAGAACTTCATGTTCTTCTTTTGGATGATATTTGCCCTCCTTTTTAGCAATGCTCCATTAACTGCCCTAGCTCAGACACACGTACACTATGTCAGTGATGGCAAAAGTTGGCATTCCAGCTGTTCTTGAACTTCAATTCCCAGTGGCCCTGATTAGCAGGAGTGCTGACCTGGGCTTCTGACAATTGAAGTCCAAGATCACCTGGAGTGCCAAGGTTCACCATCATGGTCCTATATCAACCCAACAGGCTAGGGTCCTAGTATTCCTATAGAATGTCCAGTGCTCCTTAGCTGTGAGGAGTTTCCATTCAGCTCAGCCTCGGCTGAGCTAGCCACCAGTCCTTATATAAAGGTGTGTAGAATACTTTAAAAAAACACACACAACCAAACTTGATCTTGGTGACTTTAAAAGATTTATACTGAGATTTCTCAGGCAGTTCTTCCTCCTCTGCCCTCCATGCAAACCAGAAAGATTTCTTGGCTTACTGTGAAAAAGAAGCGCTGGTCTTGTTTTTCCTATTTATTTATTTACAGATGTTTTAGCACAAGAAACTGCAAAACCCTGTGCAACTCAATGTCCCCTCTGTGCAGGGGTCCCCTACCTTATGCTACTTTCATATGTGCTGTAATAATTCTGCTCGGATTGATGATTGTTTTGCAAGAAATATAATTATCACAAATATTGTGAGATTTCTTTTTGTGGGGAAGAAAGGGAAGTGCCGTGCAAAAAAACATTATTTAGCTATGAGAAGTCAAGAGAATTTTTCTTCTTGATTTCTCATTAGAAGTGAGAGACTGCAAGAGTTACATCCCTGCCCTTAGCCATTTACATTCTCATTTGATGTCTTTAGTGAGTCTCTGTGTGTATTTCAAAAGGAATTTTTGTCAGCAGCATCTTTAGCTTAGTTTTCTGGGTCAAGGAAGCTGCTTGTTTGCAGCAGAGGAATTTGGCCTTTAGAGTTTGTTGTGATGAAATGCAAGGGGTGGTATCATCTTTGTCAAGATAAGTATTTACACATTTGGCTCAATAACAGGGACCCATACGGAATGCTTGTGTAAAGCTGTTTATGACAATGGCATTCTTTATGACTACTTGTTTTGATTTGCAGTGTATCTTCCACTTCCATTTATTTTGACTGATCAAACAATGGGTCACAGATCCCCATTTCAGTCCAAACGCTACTTCTTTCCTCTTATTCCACCTCTGGTGATCCTTTCATGGCTCACTTTTTAAACCCAACACACACATGCACGCACGCACGCACACCAAAGTAGAAGCGAACTAGTGCAGGGATTCCCAGAATTATTTCTCAAAACAATACTGCTGTGCTGTGGCATATAGACAAAACATGGGTCTGAGCGAGATAACACGGGTACACTGACACTGAAAACATGGTTGAAAAACATGCTGTCCAAGAGACAGATAAGACATAGGATTTCTATAAGGCCAATAATGGGTCTAGCTGAAATATAGCACTTTCAAGCCTTGGGAGACATTAGGAAATAGGTCTATTTCCTGACAAGCTGGGTGCTGGGTCATGCTCTCTCAGTCAGCTTCAAGGGGCGAAAAGCTATTTTGCACTGCCTGCACGATGGGGGGGGGCATTTTGTCCCCACAGCTTCAAAGGGGTGGCCTTTTTATTTCTCAAATCGCCTTAGAGGTGTGGAGGCCCCACATGAAATGATGCCGTGAGCTGGATCCAGCCCACAGGCCTTAGGTTGGGAACCCCTGATCTAGTTCCATTGCAATGACTCAGTGCTGAACTTGCTTGTTTCAAATATATAATTCTTAAGCAGAAACAGAATACTGTATTAGATACTGTATTAGTCAATAGCTATCTATGATACAGGAGGCTTTATTTAAAATATAAAAATAAAAATCACAAGCTCCCTACTACCCACCTGGAGCAGCCTCTTTTTATCAAGGAGGTTTTTACAACTGTGTTCTGAAAAGCCAAATATTAACCTATAGGAAAAACAAAGTCTAAAAGCCAGTTGATTGGTCTCAACTCTCCAAGCCACTTATCTGCATCCTCAAATTTCACTTGCAGAAACATATCTGAAATAACATGGCCAGATGGTGTCTTCTGAGTTTGTCAAAATTATAATGACTTGGTCGCTATGAATGTGAAGAAAACATGAACAGGCAGCGTGAACAAGCTCTCAGTTTAGTCTGGATTCATTTTAAACTGACATGCTTGTACCCAATCTCAAATCTTATCCCCAGCCATTCTCGGATAGCAGGTATATAAAACATGCTGATATGCCTACTTGAACGGCTTCTCATTTCTTAGTTTTCTGTTGACTTAGCTGGATTGATTTGTGCCTTGAATACAGTATACAGTACGGGTAGCCAATCTTTTTATGCTGCAGGCCTGACCATGCCCCCAGAAATGGAAGTGGGCAAATTTACAGGTGCCATAAATGCACCCACTTCCATGTTTACAACAGCCGCAGGCATGTTTGCGCACATGTGTGTGTGTTTTATGGCTGATGGCAACAGGTTGGATGGAATGTCATTGAGGGCCTGGCCTGGCCCATGGGCCGTAGGTTGGGAACCCTTGGTGTACAGCAACCACAGAAGCAACCTCAGTAAATGTTCTATTTATTTGGAGTAATCTCTGAGGTTTTCAATTTGTTTATTTACCACAAAGCTGTCCTGACCAAACTCCTGTTCAAAAAATAAAACCCAACTAGAGTCTTCTTGGCTCAGAGCCAAATTCTGGGAGCATAAATTTAAAAAGGATCATTTGTTATCTATTCCTCATGAGCATAAAAAAAAAGAAGACAAATGAATCTATACCAATCATGTGTAAATGAGGGTCTGGTAGAACTAGATCATTAGTTTAAATCTAAGCCACTCTTTCCATCCCTCTTTTGAGAGGGATGATTGAAACTCATGTTAGGGAAATTGATTGGATACAAAAAGGATAAATAAGACGACATGTATCTAAGGATGCTCTTTGCTGACAAGGCCATATTTAGAAACTCTTGAAAAATAAATAAAGAGTACTTGAAAATAAAACTTCTGCTGTCCCTGACTATACATTAGATATAATGGCAGAATAATGGGTGGAAATAATTTGGTGTGTTTGTGGGAGGATTGTATATATTGTATAAAGCGTGCAAATGGTTTCCAAAAATAAATATAGCACAGTTCAAATTGCCCATTTAAACACACGTGGATGCATATGTGTACAACATATAACCATTGATGGTGAAGCTGCACCACTTACTCTAGACCTTTGGTCATTAAACAATATTTGCTTGTGTTGAAACATATAGAGGTCAAGAGTTCTGCTGTCTTGCCTCACAGTCTTAACTTGAGCCTTATCAAGGTATTAGCTGCCCTATCAGTTGTGGCAGGGAGCCAATGGAGATGGGAAGTGGATATGTGGATTTGAGGAAGAAAATTATGAAATAACAAAAAAGTTCAAAAGGTCATCTGCAATTTGATAAAGAAGATTAATTCAGTGAAGAAGTGTCTGCTATCCTTTAAGAATATGGCTAAACACAAGCTAACAGAAAAGTAGACTTTAAGTCCTACCCCAGACTGAGTATTCTGAGTTTTCAAGTATGGTGGAAACAGCTAGCAGTTCAACTCGTGTTTTCACATTGTGTCTTTTCTATCTCAGCTTCTCCTTTCAACATATTATACTAGTTATAACACATATTACCGTGTTTTCTATTTTATCTCTGATTGTAAAAATGCTCTGCATGAAACAGTTTTAGAGGAGTATTTTTAGCAGAAAAATATGTAAAAATAGGGCCATAACAATTATATTTATTTTATTTTTTTATTTATATGTTTTATTTACAGGCCATCAAAAAGAAGATCTAGTAGCCCCATTTCTGTTCAAAAACAGTTTAATAATTTTCATATTTTACATTGCTTGAATTTTATTTACATTTTATGTATTTCTATAATTTTCAACTATGCAGCACTCTGATATGAATAAAGAAAGATCATGGAATCACATATATATGTCTGATTCTGTTTGGTTGTGTACATTGACCCAAAGACAATGTATATGCCTATTCAAGATTATGGCATATTAAATTATGAATTATGATAGGCTGTAAATTGGAGTGGTCAGAGCTAATATATTCATCTGTAGCAACAAAGAAAACCAAGATATGACCTGGGGCAAAAAAGCCAAGTTGGGAGAGTGGGGTCATTTCAGTGAAAATAATGGCTGCTATAATATATGAAACTGGTCCTCTATGAGACTTGGTGCTCTTACATGTAAAACCACCACACCAGCACTGCATCTTTCTGTGCTCATCTCGACTAACCTAGAAATTGTCACCGTAATTATCCAGTCCTTGTAGTGAGTTTCTTACATGCAGTACAAATGGATTATGAGACATTAACACATGCAAGTAGTTTTCACATGAATTCCTGCTGTAATGCAGGAGTGCTAAGTCTTCAAAAGTAGAGAGAAATTGTGTTTGTGAAAGATGAATTTACCATTCTGGTTCTAGTAATAGTAATACATATTTGAAAGCAAAAGGTAGCCAACTAGGTGACTGAAGTTTGTGGAAGATATAATCTAACTCAGCTGGAGAGGATCACATTGGAGAAAGTTGAATGGAAAATCCAATTTCTGATGCTACAAGTTACAGGTACATCTCAGGTACCAGAAACATTTCTATACATACACTCAGTTACCGAAAGCCGGTAAGAAGCATTACTTACGATAGTAATTTATAGTAACTTACAGGTACATCTCCCAACCAATTAGAAAGCTGCAGATATACTTCTCTTTGCTTGTTTTTGTGTCATCAGATATATACTTGCGGTATATACCAATTCTTCAGAGGTTGCAGTATGTCAGTGATAGAGGTCATTGACTGACATTGTTGGTAGAGATTAGAATGGGAATGAGAAGCAGTCAGACTGTCACACTCTCTAGCAGCTAAATTTATGCTGTAGAGCCAGTCTTACCACTTCTCCAAGGACAAGGAGGAGTTGGCTCAGGGGTGCCAATTTGTTGACAAAGCAACAGAGAGTAATTTGCTTGGAAGAAGGCACCTTGTGCTGCTTCATGCATTTGCCCAAAAAGATATATTAGTGAAGCTGAAAAGCTTTTGTAACATTTGTCTGTACATATTCATATTTTAAACAAAAACCCCACAAGCGGCTGTTTGCAAACCTTTTCATTCACTTTATACTAATGATGCCAGATCAGTAATGTGGCTAAAATACTGAGTGAAGATTGCTTGTTTAAATTCTGAAGCCATTGTGCTGTTATATTTAAAGGGTCAATTCCTTAGTTACTCATTAGTGTAGTCTCAGTTACTGATTGGCAATTAAAATGCTGTATATTTCTCTTAAAATCGTTGGGGTTAGACTAGTGTATGAAAGTGGATTATAACTGTAATGCATCCTAAGAGCTGCAGTTATCCAGTCTACTAGTTTAATGTTCACATAGCAAATGTTTTGGTGAAAAGTAATGTTTAGCAAAGCTGCAGTAGCACCGGAAATTTGCTTGTGTTTCTGTTTCAATGCTACTTGATCCTCTTTAAGCAACAGCTACTTTTTGTTGTTGTTCAGTCACGCAGTCGAGTCCAATGCTTTATGACCCCATGGACCACCACACACCAGCCTCCTCTGTCATCTTTAATCCTCCATAGCCCACCCAGATCTATGCCCACTGCATCAATGATACCATCAAACCATATCCTCTGCCACCCGTTTCTCATTTGCCTTTGATTTTTCCCAGCATCAGGGCCTTCTCCAGTGAGTCCTCTCTTCTCATTTGGTGGGCAAAGTACTTGAGCTTCAGCTTCAGTATTTGTCCTTCCAAGGAGCAGTCAGGGTTGATTTCCTTTAGAATTGACTGATTTGATCTCCTTGCAGTCTAGGGAACTCTCAAGAATCTCCTCCTCAGTTGAAATGCATCTATTCTTCTGCACTCAGCTTTCCTTATGATCCAGCCCTCACAGCCATATATTACTACTGAGAGTACCAGTGCTGTGACTATGCAAACTTTTGTTGGCTACTCGGGCATTGCTTAAAACAACTATGAAAATAATGAGCTATCTTTGACCCTACAAGTTATTCCAGCAACAAAGTCTGTCTCAGTGTGAAGATTGTGGTATTCTCGAACCACAATTGGGTGTACCCTGGTAACAACAACCTTGTTGTGCCAGCTAATCGTTCTCACACTAGGTCAGGCAAAGTGAACTGCAGAATGAACTCACCAAAGGGTGTCTTCATTTTGGCAGTTTTACATCTGGCCTATACACAGAAGAAAAAAAGTGTGAAGATTATAAGCAACCAATCAGATCTACTTAATTAATGGTATTCTTAAGTGAATTCAAAGTGAAGACAATACTTCTTAGCTTCATTCAGAATGAAAAACACTCTTGATCTGGTTTGCAACAACTCTCACTCTCTGGAGGAAACTAAGTATGGGATGATCATCTCAGCCTTCACAGTGGCATTTCTCCTAGTTCTTAGAAAAACAGAAGTTGTCTTGTGAGGATCAGGTCAGCTAGGTCAGCATGATATGATATATACCAGGGGTTCCCAATCTAAGGCCCACAGGCAGGATCTGGACCATGGTGCCATTTCATGGGCCACCACCCCCTCCAACTGCATGCAAGAAACAAAATGGCCACCCCTTTGAAGCTGTTGGGACAAAATGGCCACCCCCATCATGCAGGTAGTGCAAAATGGCCATCTGGCCCTCAAAGCTGACTAAGACAGTGTGACTCACCCCCCCCCCCCAGCTTGCAAAGGTTGGGAACTCTTAATATATACCAATAGTACCAGCAGAATTCGAGACAGAGATCTTTTCAAGATCTACTGGGAAATTACAGAGCGTGAACCAGGAAAATTTTACACTCAAAGCATACAGTCTACTACAGAGTTTAGGATATAAACTTCATGCCTAAAAGCTTACAAATATACAATTTTGTTAAATTCTTACCTAACGTTGAGAATGTTTGTGAAGGCGGAACAAAAAGCACTATAATTGTTGTTGTTGTTCAGTCGCACAGTTGATTCCATCCCCTTGCGACCCCATGGACCATTGCTTGCCAGGCACCTCAGTCCTCTACTAACATTCTATCATATCAAAATAATAGGAACTGTTAGCTACACATAAGTGCAGTGCTGCAAATAGTTAATACCCTCTTTTAAACCATGTTTATGTATAAAATATTAAATTGAATCTGTTTCCAAGGCTCATGCCCTCTTTTGCAGTGACCAGTAGAGTAAATATAGCCTGAAACAATTTGCACCTGATAAACACTGAACATTTTACCACTATTTGAATCCAAAACATCACAACTGTGGAAGCCAAAGAAAATCTAGATTTATCATTTTATAAACTGTCACGGTGGATTAATTTGAGCTATGGGCTTTTGCATTGAAGTACCAATTGATTATTTTATTCTTCCTGACTTTTAAGAATGTCCTTAAAGCACATGTCTTTGCACATCTGCATAATGTCAAAACACAATTACCTTGTTTCCCAGCCCCAACTTTACTTATGATTAAATCAATATTGCATTTTCAAACCTAAATTTCATTTTTTCAAAACCTGTTTACATGCCAGGAATTTGTGAGCTTACAATTGAAAGCATACCTTCAAAGGCCTAGTTTCAGAAAACACACACCCTAATTCATCATTTCTGAGTCCAGCTATGTTGTACATTTCCCTTCACACAGGTATCTTTCTGACTAATTCTGGGAGTAGGGACTGGTGCCATCTTAACAGAAGGCCAGCAGTAAAGAGGGAAAGATCCAAAGCAAAGCAATCACACTTACAGACCACCCAATAGCACTCTGGGCAGTTCACAAGTCAATAGCATTTTGCCCCTGTCAGACATCGGCCATCTCATCGTAAGGGCTCCTCCCCCTAAGTTCCTGAGACACCTTGTCCCATTCCTGGAACTCTCACCCTTACCTTCCACCTTTGAGAGAGCCGAGCTGCGTAGAAAGGAACTCTTACTATGCTCAGGCAATAGAGCAATAGAGCAAAACAAGGGAGGATTCTGGTAGCGTAGCTTTGTGTGTGTGCCAATAAAAAAACAACAATCTTCAGAGAGAAACAGCTGCTTTATTCTTCAGGTTCATGTAGGAAAGTCCATGGAAAAAACGTAGTTATTAAAAGGTCAGTAACAGATATCAGTCCAGGTAACAGTCCAGATTCATTAGGTAATCATAGTGAAAGAAAAAGTATAGTCCCACACCATAGCCAGGGTCTTAAGCCATTGAAATCCAGAAAAGAACTAACTAACTTCTCTGCAAAATGGAGATCCTGCAGTCAGGTGGGTTAACCTTGGCCAATCAGGGAACAGAAGAAAACTTTCTCAAAACAATAATTGTTTACACACGTGCAGTCAGTGTTCTCAAAACATGCTAGCTAGTAAGATAAGGAATACTGGAAAACAGGCAGTCTTATGATACGTAGCCTGTAAGACACAGAGAGACAAAGGATTTCTTGAGGCCTAGGTAAAACTACAACCTCAAGCCTTGGGAAACAAGAGGAAATATGTCGTTTCCTGACACGCCTCCCCTTTTGGAAAGTCGAACTAGGTTTGACGTTACCAAAAGACACTATTTCCTAATGTGATCAAGCGATTGAGCAAACAAGCTATCCTTTGTATATGTAGGATATCTGCATTAGCTTCTTCCAGTTTCCTGGAGGTACACGTTAAATACAGTTACATTCTGCATAGCAAACTAGCTCAGGTGTAAAACCTAGCTGGAACAAAAGACTTGGGCATTTTTGGGCACCAAGGGGTTCCTCCCTCCCTTCCAGAACACATTGTGCCCAAACAGAACAACTTTCAAGTCAGAAAACAGTTCAGTAACACCACACATGTCACAGAAGCTTCTTTTACGAGCTCCTGGAAAAAACAAACAGATGTTTAACAAGAAACAATGTCAATCCCCCCCTCCTTCCAAACAGCCATAATTGACAGTCCTGCTTTAGCGCTTCTTTCAGATGTCAGGAACATGTGCATTTTCTTCTCTAGTGAGGACAAATCAAGCAAACAAACTCCAAGGTATTAATCAAGCAAAGTCCAAGGTAGACAACCACACCACCCTCACCCATGTTACCATTAAGTGAGGCTTGGAAACAAAACAGGCAACAGAATTCTGATAGCACCCAGCAGCTTATCAGCGCAAGAAAGCACAGCAATGCAATCTCTCTCCTTGTACGTTAGGACCCGGATTGGCTTCTGTCTTCTTTTATTGCTGACACCACTGGTTGGGACTTTCCCACAGCTATCACCATTACCTCCAACGACTCAGCTCTGGCACTCCCGCCTTGGCTTACGAAGGGCAGTAAATCTTCGGGATGCACTGCATCTGGCATTCTCACACCAGCTGACGAAACAGCTTCAGTGTAACAGCCTGTAGATAAACACATTTCAGAGTGGCAGGCCTAGCCCCCACACTCTGGCAAACTTTCTTCCTTGGACACGTGGAGGACTCCGACGTTCATTGGAGCTCTTCCACCCTTTGGCTGGTATTTCAAACAAAATGAGGCAATTTGCAACACCTCCAGGTCTTCAAAGACCAAAGCAGCACATGTAATCAGCAACTTGAGCTTCACTGCAGGAAAACAAACTTACTCCTCCTGGTTTTGAGGGAAAAAACTTCACGGAACTGGTTCAAAGTGGAAACAGACCACTCTGCTTAGGGCTTGAGAGACAAAGGATTTCTTGAGGCCTAGGTAAAACTACAACCTCAAGCCTTGGGAAACATGAGGAAATATGTCGTTTCCTGACAGCCCCCAACATGCTTGGTACACATTTTACTAACCTCAGAAGGATGGAAGGCTGAGTCAACTTTGATCCCATCAGGATCAAACTCACAACCTTTTTGGTTGCAGTTTAACTACTGTGCCACCAGGACTCCACTTATAGACTATCTTCATAGGGGCTGTAAGACTTATTACTTTGTTCTCCTTTAGAGCAGGGGTTCTCAACATCTTCCCACCATGGGCCAGACCACGCCCCCTCAGACAGCTAAGCAGGCTGGAAAACGTGGTTCCCCTCGCTGTAAACACTGCCATAAAATGTAAACGCTTTTATGACAGCCACGGGTGGATTTATAGCAATTGGGGGGGCAGGGGGGAATCAGCCCCTCAAAGTAACAGCCCACCGTGTTGTCCATCTCATCAGATTCCCACTCCATCAGATACATGTCCTGAGGTAGGTTGCAGTCCAGAGATGCTTAGGCCAAATGCAACTTATACATCTCAAAGTTGTTGTCTCAAGACTCTGTTTTTTACATTTAAAAAGGCCACTCTGTCCCAACTGAGAATTACCAACACATGTCATTTGCCTCTGACATACTCCCAAGGCTAGTCCAAGACATTTTATTGCTTCAGAAAAATAGGCAAACTGGCACTTCATTCCATGTGCAAAAAAAAAAATAAAAAAGCTGGACTGGCTCTTGAACCTTACTTCAGTTCTGCTAATGGGATTAAAGTCCACCTTTGCACCTGAGGGTAGTTGGGTGGCTTAGGGAAGCGTTTCCCAAACCATGTTCTGTGGAACACTGGTGGACTTCAATTCCCAGAAGCCTAAGTCAGTACTTGGCTGATCAATACTTTGGGGAATTGACTTAGGCTTCTGGGAACTGAAGTCCAAAAAACCAAAGATTGGGAAACACTT
The DNA here is from genome assembly GCA_030440675.1 of Furcifer pardalis. Taxonomy (NCBI): domain Eukaryota; kingdom Metazoa; phylum Chordata; class Lepidosauria; order Squamata; family Chamaeleonidae; genus Furcifer; species Furcifer pardalis. The sequence continues at coordinate 60,497,431 of CP126892.1, read as the reverse complement.
AGAGGGTGCAGAAACAGACATATGATGCACACCAATACACTCTATAAAAAGAAGGAACACCTGGAGTCTCCAACTTGTACTGCTCTGTGTGAGGCAGGTGCTTCATTGTGTCAATTGTATTCCAGCTTCATAAAATTCTTATATTTCTTCCATCAGTTGTAAATTATCTCTCTGTCTTGTTCAAATAGACAGTTAAGCATTACAAAGCAGGGGGCGGACCTTCGGTTTGAATTAAATGTGAATGCTTTGTTGCCATGGAAACAGGTGCATCTGAAGGTATGTACCCTTGTTAATGTGCAGAGTTAGGTAAAGAGTTCCTATTTCTTATTCACCCCAGCAGTGGTGGCCATCAGCAGGTTCACACCAGTTCGCCAGAACTGGTAGCAGAAATTCTGGCTGGTCCGCCTATTCAAGTTTTGGGTGCAACACAGGGCTTTCCCCCTGGCCACGCCCACCATACCACACCCACAGTGTGACAGTAATTTTTTTTAGCCCACCACTGCCCCCAAGGCATTACCTATTGTAGAGAGGTGTACAAAAACACAGCCACATGTGTGTATGAGTGGGTGTGACACATTGTTGCCCCTGCTGAAAAAAATATTCACACACACACCCATCTAGAAACCTGGCTACAGCCCTGAGGGAAGTACATAATCTGACCAAGAAAAAATATGGAAAAAGTGGAAACAATACACTTGTGGCACAGTGGTTAAATTACTGTCCTGCAACCCAAAGGTTGTGAGTTTAATCCTGACTAGTAGCTCAAGGTTGACTCAGCCTTCCATCCTTCTGAGGTCTGTAAAATGAGTATCTAGCATGTTGGGGACAAAATGCTAATTAACTTCTGAACCGCCCAGAGAATGCACTAAGCTCTATGGGGTGGTAATGAAGAACCAACCATTCCAGAAAGTGAAGTGAAAGGCACTCCAAAAACATGGGTGGGAAACAGAACCCCAGGGGTAGATGGAATGACAATAGAAGTACAGTAATACCTCGAATAACGTTTACCTCGGATAACGCTAAAATCGCATAACGTTAAGTAATCTGGGGAGGAGAATTGAATCGAATAACATTAAGGTCCTATGGGATGTATCAGATAACAACCGCTAAAGCCTGTGCGGTTACAATGTATCTCTATGGAGCTTTAACGTTATCCGATACATCCCATAGGATTTTAACATGGATCGGATAACACTAAAAATCGGCTAACACCAAGACTTGTGGAACCAAGTCTTAGCGTTATCCGAGGTATTACTGTACTGTATTTCAAACTATAGAAACTGAATCTATGAAAATCCTAGCATGAATGTGCCAACTATGGGAAACAAACAATGGCCTACAGAAATTCCAACTTTCAAGAAAAATGATGCCAGGGAGTACTAGAAGTATAAGATTATTCCTTTAATTTCCCATGCAAGCACAGTGATGCTCAAGGTGTTGCAACAAAAGCTTTTATCATTACATGGAGAGAAAAATGCTTGATGTTTGAACTGGACTCTGAAAAGGATGAGACACTCAAGATCATATTGAAAAATATCCATGTTGGGAACCAAGGATTTAGACCCTCAGCCTACTGCAGCTGGCCAGGGTCTTTAAGGAAACAGTTATAGAAGAACCAGCTCTTCCATCTAGAAGCTGCCTCAACAATGAAAGTTTTTTTGACTTGCTGTGGTGTTTCATTGTGCTTAGTTCCCTGCAGATTCTTCCTCCACTCTCTGTTCCTCTCTAAGGCTTCTGTTTCCACTCTTCGTCCTGTTCATAATGATCGCTCTGTTGTCTGACTTTTGGCCTGCCTGGACTACGTCTTGTCTACTGGACTGTACTTGTCTTGTTCCCCTGTCTACCTCTGATTTTGACTTGGATTTGACTTGTCCTTGGGTAGGACCTTTTGGACTTTAGCCTTATTGGACTGGGTCCTGATGCCTGTATTATTAGTTGGCCGCCCACGTCTTGGATTCTGACAGAAGACAAAAATCATTATTATAAAAGAGTATACAATTTTAATGTTAACAATTAAGAAATTGAAATAGGGAAAGATTTTGTAGACTTTGGTTCAATCATTACACCAAATGGAGACTCCAGCCAATAAATTAGAAAAAGGACCGAGACTTGCAAGCATAGCAATGAAGGAATTAGAAAAGATCATAAAATGTAAGAATATGTCAGTGGAGAACAAGACACTCTTGAATTTTTGATCATCACAAATGGGTGTGAAAGCTGGACAGTAAAGAAAGCTGACAGGAAAAAACGATCCATTTGAAATATGGTGCTGGAGGATGTTGAATTTATGGGAGGTAATCCCATTATGCTTTGTGTTTGTTTTGCATGCTAACATGGGCATGGGAAGGGCCAGCATTTAGCCAGCATAATCATCGGCTGTTTTTAAAAATCTTAACAGGCAATATTTCTTCCCTCCAAAAGTAACTGCTTTTCACTCTGAGCTGTTTGTCTGGATGTATACTAGTATAATTCAGTCTGTTCTGTATTACTTGTTCAGTTGTTCAGCCTAGCTTCCTGACTCAAAATGTGTTCATCTCAGAATGTTTGTAACTCAGTACCTACCCTCATACAGCCATCATTTGCTTGAGAGATTTTTCTTCTTGCTTTTTGGAACAAACATGAAGTGAAATGCTATATTATTTAAAAAAAAATTTTGCTATCTACCTGACAACTTTATTTGAACATATACTATGCTGCCAAAGTAGACTAGCTAAGCCAGGGATTCTTAACCTGAGGCCCATGGGCTGGATGCGGCCCACAGCATCATTTCATGTGCCCCCCCCCACTGCCTCCCCCACACCAGAAAGTGCCATGTGATGGAGGAAGGGCAAAATAGCCATCCAGTCCCCAAAGCTGTCTGAGGGAGCATCACTCAGCCCAGTGGCATCGCCTGGGGGGGGGGGCATGGGGCGGCCGGCCCCGGGTGACACATTTTGGGCTATGGGTGTTCTTGGACTACAATTCCCAGAAGCCCTAGCGGGAGTGGGCACCCGCATCCACCAGAGGGTGGCAATGTTACTGACTCAGCCCTCGGCTTAAAAAGGTTGCGAACTCCTGAGCTAAACCTAATGGATTGAGGGGTTTTTTTAATCTGGAAACTATAAGAACTCAGCAGTTAAAAAATATGGCTTTATTAGACACAGATCTTTCCACTAACAGACAGTTAATAAAGCAAAAACATCATTCAATTAAAGCAGCAGTGTATACCAAGGAAGCTTTGACAATAAGCTACCTGGAAGCCCAGGAAAGGTAGTGTAGAATGACCCTAGGTCAACAGTGCCACAGTGCCTGGCATCTCTGGTCTGTGGAGGGCTTCAAAACTAAGAATAAGGCTTACCTCCTTTATAACCCAGTGGAAGAATGTGATTTCATCATCCTGGCTCTGAGCCACCTTTGGGCCAGCACTTGGGGCAAACATCTTGACATAAACATCTTCATGTTAACATAAACACTTCTAAGTTGATATAAATGTCTTCAGAGGTGTGACAGGGAGGAAGTTGCTATCTCATCCATTTAAGAGACTTTCTCTCCTTGAATTGTTCCAAATACAGTACTCATAATCTAAACATCTCAGGAAGCAGAGCTGCAATAAACTCCTCTGGATCACAATGGTCTTCTGGACTGCCTTTAGGCACAGGCTATACACAAACATTCTTTTTTCTTGAGGTTAAAGCTGTGCCTGAGCATTTGTACAATAGGAACTAAAAAGAAAAGGGGACTTGAGGAAGGTACACATTTCAAAGTACTCAGGCTTAATTCTTTGAGACATGCTAGCTACACCAATATGCAACAGAGGAGAACTTTGCAGATTCCCTGAACTGCCAGAAAGACAAACAACAGGGTCCTAGAGCAAATGAAGCCTGAACTACCTCTGGCAGCAGAAATGATGAACCTGAGGCTGTCTGTCTTACTTCAGGAACATAACGAAAAGGCAAGACATCCTGTAAAAAAAGAAGCCACAAGTTTGAGCTTACATGATTGCTCATTTATAGGGCCACCATAGGTTGGAAATAACAGCAAAACCAGCCACATTTTATATATATTCCTTTAAGGAATCAGTCCATATCATATTCAGTCTTTGACTTTTCCTGTTGCTTTCATCCGTTCCCACCATTATTGTTTTTCCCCAGGATGTCTTGCCTTCTCATTTTATATATATATATATATATATAAATGAGAAGTCAAGACATCCTGGGAAAAAACAATAATGGTGGGAACGGATGAAAGCAACAGGAAAAGTCAAAGTATATATACAGTAAAACCTCATATAACACTAAAACCTGGTTCCACAAGTCTTGGTGTTATATGATTTTTAGTGTTATCTGATGCATGTTAAAATCCTATGGGATCCATAGAGATACATTGTAACCACACAGGCTTTAGCGGTTGTTATCTGAAGCATCCCATAGGATCTTAATGTTATCTGATGCAATTCTTCCCCCCAGATTCCTTAATGTTATGCGATTTTAGTGTTATTCGATACTAATGTTATATGAGGTATTACTGTATATATACTTTAACCTCTCAATTACACAAGGCTATGGAACTGTACTGCTTCTTCAAACTGGGGAACTCATGACCATTAAGAAATAACACATCTTTAAAAACCTGTAAAGAAATATATATATATAATTTTCCATCCTTTTTTTATATGTGAGCAGTACAGGTGATGATATAAAAATAATTTCCTACTGGCAATTCTTCACATTTCTTTAGTAAACATAATAATCCTTATTTATTATTCCTCTGCAGCCATATGGGGTCTTTCCAAAGAGTGAAAGGTACTTCCACCAGTCCAGTCATGTCTTCTAAACATACCTTCAGGGATGATTAACATAACTGCCTTCTCTCACTGCGAGGTGACTTGAGAATTCACATTGTGCCCCAAATTATGCAGCCCAGCAAACTCTTAGTATAAAAATACTTATAAGAATTAAAGCAAGGAGAGTGCCTGATTCTCTGTAACCTGCTGCAATCCCAAAATGATTAACAGCAAGGACTTAACTATATCATCAGTGTGTTAACATTGTTTGAGCAGCAAGGTCATCTGAAAAGATTTTCTTGAGGGCTGTTACAAATTATAGCAGGCCAGTGCTGAACACCTAATGTTTGGGCGGCAAAAAAGAAATTGTTGCTTAATTTTATGTGTCTCCAGATTGACCTTGCAAATGCTAGGGGACAAAGAAGGGTGTATAAATAAAGTCAAGCCATCATATTGCAAAGGCACACATTACAATCAGATTTCTATAAAATTACTGTAATTGTAAACATGGTCTATAGGCCCAGTCTGAAACACACCATAAGTAAGGCATTCCACTCGCTTTCTTCCAGGTTATGTGTAGGAGATCAAAACATAAACATTGTACACCTTGGAATGATGACATTCTGCTTTGCGTTGTTGCGGTGTATGTAAATACAAAGGCAGTCCTTTGCAGTGTATATTTGAGTATGTTCCTTTAACCTGCAGTAAAATAATTACTGCTTATGTTATCAGAAGAATGTTTGGCTTTTTACAAAGGTCAGCACCGTGTGTGTCCTTTTACTGTTTCATCTATCTGTAGGTAAAGCCCATTTATTTTTAGCACCCTTAATGTTGTTCTTACTTACCAAACCAACAACCCTGCCTTTTCTATAAGGTGAATGACTCACAATCATTAAAATGAATCTTGATATATTTGGCCACTCACATAAAACAGAGGTGTATAATGAGGGGGAATTAGAGGACACAGAATTCATTAATCCATTAGATGGCTGTGACATCACTTAGAGATGAGGATATATTTCCTCACATGTATTTGGCATTGCAGCAGTTCTTAAAAGACCTTTGAAATTATGAATTACCAACACAGGTTTGTTTCCTGACTGATTGATGGGAAAACTGATCTGCAGATGTAAACATGCAAATAAATCTGTGAAGGAAAAAGAGCATATTCATTCCACATACATTCATATTCATGTAGATTCAACCATTTTGTCAGTCAGATAAATGTCATCGGGACTTTCATCAAAGAAAATAATGTATACAGGAATGTATGTAGCATTACGAGTAACTTTTAAATGATTAGATGTTTTTAAAATTATGTTGGACTTAAATGTTTGTGCTTCAGACTCCGATAAATACATAAATTAGGAGTAACCACAGCTGTCTCCTACCACAACGTTTTATTCTGCTTAGGAGTTTGAATCATAGAGTCAGAGATTTGGAAGGGACCCCACAAGCCTTCCATTTTCTCCTTTGCTGATACTACAAATCCACCACTAAAGCATCCCTGGCCATCAGCCATCAAACTTGTGCTTAAAGTATTCCAGCAAAAAGAAATCAACCACCATCACTGGGTTGTTTTCACCTAATACCTCATCTCCTTTTAAATGATTCTATTGATTTATTCTTTTAAAGTAGCTTTTCTAATGATAGGCCTTCAGAGAGCATTTAAAGATATATAGATGTAGCAACTGATGTTTCAAAATGCTCCTTGCTTACATGTCTTTGGTTTCAGGCATCTCAGTATGGTTTTTCTGATCTATCAGATCTTTGAAGTCAGCGTCTGGACTCAGAGGATTGCTGTAGGCCACAGCACATGTTTACATGCAAGAAATCACTGTTCCAGTCTCCAGATATTCCAGTTAGGACTGTGAAAGCACATTGTTTGAATCCCCTCTGAGGTGCTACCCATCTATCTACAGCAGGATGGATTTAATGTTGCCAGGTCAGCAGAATCCCAATCCTAGGGCTTTTGGGGCCAAAATCTGAGACTTGGTTAGGGGCGGATAACTTCTTGTCACAGATATGATGCAGAACAGGGTTGGGAGGAGGGTTGAAACAGTTTCTGGTACAACTAACTGGGGGAACACTCATAATGCTCAATATCTAGGTAAAACTGTGGTTATTTCATTTTTATGTGCCACCAAGTAGGACCTATGATGGTCCAGTTTACCTAGTGCCTCCAAAGTGCTGAAATTTGCAAGTGGCAGTGGCAACAAAGCCTTGTGCTTTCCTTTTAAAACAAAGCATGTCTCAGTGACATATAGATTTGAAAAACTTGATATTAGCGCTTGATCATTTGAAAATTGCTAGACAGCTGTGGAGGCTATGAGTATAATTCCTTGGGGAAACTGTGTGTGGCTTTCATACAGCCGTCTCTTGAAATCTCACAAGTACATTGAGAGTGATAAAAGGATTGAAAACAAAATACAAGTATATGAATACATGGTGGTGTCATCCCCCCCAATATAATGGCACATAATATACACACACATAAAAAAGACACCTTATTGTATGGTCTTGGGGATGTTTGTGTAACAAGGAGGCACACAAACCGACAGATAGTACACTACTCTTTGCCTTATTCCAAATGGAATAAGCTTCTTTCTCCCCAGCCCCCTCTCTTTGCTCATGGCTTTTTTCACATACCCATGTCCTAAGAACAATGCACTCCTTCTATCTGAGGTGGTCATCCTCTTCTACTGACCACACAGCTTCAGGAAGTAAACATAAGGAGTGGAGTGGGAGGGAAGGGACACCTGCCTAGCCAGCCAGATCAGCTGAATCAACCCTGGCAAACATTGGGGTGATAGATGCTGCAGCCAGATCGCCCTCACATCCACATACCCATGTTGTACAATCACAGACAAATGTCTTCTTGCTAGATCTATGCTGTCTTGGAGTAGATCAGGGACGTGCTGGCTATGATAAAAGGGCAGTGGACAGGAGGTGAGGGTGGAGCCTATGGAGGTACTGCATGATGTCACTGCCTGCAGAGCGCAGGAGCCTATTTCCTCAGGGTGCTCCCTCAAGCCGCCCATTCTGGCCCAGGTCACTTGGCTTTCACTTCCCTCCAGCGGGGTTTCGTCTCCTCTCAGCCATGCTGACCGCCAACGCTGCAGCTACCGCACCAGGCACTGGCTTGCAGGAGGTGGTGGGTGGAGTGACTGAGGCCATGGTGGGGGGCGTGGCTGGTGCATTGCCATACACCAAGCAGCCATAGCAGGGGTGGGGCTGGTTGATGCATGGTGATACCCGCCCCGCGGAAACAGTGCCCTGCTGTCACAAAGGTTCCAGCTTGGGCGGGAATTGACTTGTGCCGTTGTGTAGCCACCCAGCATCATACTTCTGCCCACTTCGGGGGGGGGGCAGACCCTATGGTGCACCAGGACTTGTCCTGTTGTCCAAAATAGCCACCATGGGCCTGGAGTAGATCAGTGTTTCCGAATCTTTGGTTTTTAGACTTCAATTCCCAGAAACATAAATCAATTCCCCAAAGCACTGATCAGCCAATGTACTCACTTAGGCTTCTGGGAATTGAAGTCCACCAGTGTTCTGTGGAACATAGTTTGGGAAATGCTGGAGTAGGTAGAGATGGGTGCCCAGGTTTTAAAGCCACTTCAAATATGAAAAACAAACTTTCTCCTTCTAAGCTGCTTGACTTGAGACCTCCTTCCCTTGCTGGAGATCCAGGGAAGGACCAGCTTCCTTGAAAGGCCAACCATCCAATTTTAAAACTCCAACTGTCACCATTGTTACTTCACTGCCTACATCTGGTTATGTAGTAGCAGCAGTTTCTTGTTTAAATACATCTGTATTTTCATTTAAGAACAAATCACATAGTGAGTGTATGCCTTGTTTTAAAATATATTCATCAAGTCTCTCAGAAGTGTGATTGTTATTTATACTTAAAAACATGATTCGTTTTCATTTTCCCCTCAGGCAGTCTCAGCTGAATAGAACTTTTCTGTGTTTCGCTCCATATATATTCCAATCAAGATGAATTTCCTTTCTCCCATGCTTTTTCTTTAGGCTCAGAGGCAATAGAATAGTGCTACCTTCGTATAATTACCTGGCTATAAGAAAGCATCATACTGAATACCATAATTAAAACATTCCACATTAAACACACATTCATTCTAAGCTGAGATGCTGATATTTTACATGTTAAATGTAGCTGGTAAATTTCTTATATTCTGTAGTAGTTCTAACAATATCCCTGGTTTATTTATAATATGGAAATAACTAATAATTTCCATAGTAATCACACTTTTTAAGTAGTAGTTTCAAGAGAACATGTTGGAAGGATTAGTTGACTAAGACACATAGTCCAACCTAGGAGGGAAATGGACACTAGAATCTATACTTGGTCCCTGAAGTAATCTTGCTGTCAAGATTTTTATCACCTTCCTTTCTAAATTTGTATTATGTTATACAAGGTAACAGAAAAGTGTTTTACACAAACTTGAGCTGGGATAAGAGAAGTCATTGGGAGAACTGGTGTAAATTCTTGAAATTAATATATGTTTATTAAAAGGTGGTATAGCACATCTCAAAGATTCCAGGTTCAACTCCTGACATTTCCATCCAGAGCTTTGAAAACCTGCTGAATACTGCCAGGTAAAATACTGCTAGTCAGCTAATACCAGTGCAAGTTAAATGACCTTATACAAACCAACATTCTATTAATTCTTGCACAACACTACATTTATTTCAAAATATCTAAAATATTTTGCTATTTTCTTAAATGTATTTTATTTATTACACGTATACCCTGCTCATCTAGGATATTTTCCCACTCTGGGTGGCTTACAACACAATAACAACAACAACAACAACAATAATATTCTGAGGGTGAAATTCAAAGTGACTTTAAAAATTAACTTATATCATCGGAAATAAAGGAATAAAAAGAGGAATATGGAATTATTGAATTCATTTATTTTCCAGCTTGTTTTAACCTTTTCTTTTAGGGATTCTGTTTTCACATATTCAAACATTCAATCTACATGTTGAAATCAGATTCAGTCCCCAAATGTGAGTTACTATGCAGTAAAATGACACCACCTATACTGAGGAGAGTGGTATCAATTGGCTTGAATGTGTTTCATAGAAAGAAAGCATTTTTAATTTATTTTTTTAACAAAACCTCAATTTGCTACACAAGGAACGTTTGTACAAGCTCATGAATACTGAACATGCTGAACGTTCAGTAGAACACAAATTATTGGATTTGGACATATGTAATAGAATAGACCACAGTTCTTCACATATCCAAGATGGAGTTTATTAGGTTTTAGACTATAGTAGAAGTCTGACTTCTTTTGCTAGCAAAAGGCCACCTGTTTGTTTTCACTCCCTTGGACCCAGACGAGAACAGATAGACTGGGAGGTGCCATGCTTCATCAATAGGGCCAGAGTTGTTTACCCTAACACTGGGATCTGATTGGATGTATTCTAATTACCCAGGATCACCTCATACCTGGTGAGAGTCAAGCACAGGGATTGAGAGAAAGTTCGAATCTGGTGGTCAACAAGAAAACACAAAGTGTGTGTGTGTGTGTGGGGGGAGAAAGGCCATCCCAACTAGCCTTATTTCCTGAAGTCTTTAATATGGTAATGTAGAACAGATAGATTTTTTTATTTAGGGGAGGATATGTCTGAAAGCATTCTTTCTCTAAAAGCGGATTTTGATTATGTTATTTTTCTATGCAGAGATCTGTAACCTGATTCATCAAGAACCATGCTACAACTTCAATAAAGCGACTTTCTTCAATCAATGTGTGTTCATTAGAAATGGGATGCAGGGGTAAGGCCACTAGCCCCCTTTTTAATGCTACAATTTTACCTCTCTAACATTAATTTGGCTGGGCACTGTACGCAGACAAGACCCAGGTTTGATTCAGCCGTATGTGGGCTAAATGATAAACGTACATTCCTTGCTGTGAGTTTTGGGTGAGTTTCTAGAGGGGATTTTGAATAATTCTCCTTGGAAGGAAACCCTGGAGAGGTCCCAAGGCGATGTGAGGAAGAGTATGGTTCATCACAACATAGAAAGTGGGTAGGCAGGATGGTATGGGATATTCTGGAGAAGGTGCTGGTTAGTTAACTGGCCTTTTCTAAAACCTTCCCCAAGAAGGGCAGTACTGTAGGGTCAAATGACTTTTTCAGGCGGAGGTACACCAAGGCATGTTTCAAAGCTGCTGGAAAGACCCCTCCTGCAAAGCAGAGTTCACAATTGCTCTGACCCAGCTGTCTGTCACCACCCTGGTAGTTTTAACTAACCAGGTGGGGCATGGATCTGATGCACAAGCAGTGGTTTGAACCCATCCAAGGAGCCTGTCCACTTGTTCAGGGACAACTGGATCAAACTGATCCCAGATAACATGGCTAGATCCACTTGTAACTTTTTGTGCATGACTGCTTCCTCCAAAAAGGTTGTTGTAGCATCTACATGTTAAAGTAAAAAGAAAAACAAATCATTATTTATGCTGAACCTTATCTAAAAGATAGTTTGGCTCAAATTCATGATAAGATAGCTGGTTGTGTCAGAACTTATTCTTCCTTCATTCAATTTGTTTTAATGTCATGGTTCCCAATGTGGTTTAAGGGCAATTTGAGAATGAGTTATTATTTATTTATTTATTTATTTATTTATTGAATTTATTACCCCGCCCCACTCGGGAGAACCCGACTCTGGGCAGCTTACATCGTCATAAAACAGAGGTAAAAGATAAAAACATATAAAATCATGAAGTTTAAAAGATTATCTAAAATTATTTGAAGTAAAAACAGTGCAAACTACACACCAGTATCCCCCTGGTCCAGATCCAAAGTGGCACTCCCTAAGTAAGCCACTTAGTATGGGAACCCGTGTTCCCTGGTCCCCAAATATGTCCTGCCAGCCAGGTTTTCAAGCCCTTCCGGAAGGGCAAGAGCTCTGTCTGCAGGCGCAGTTCGATGGGCAGGAGGTTCCAGAGGGTTGGGGCGGACACGGAGAAGGCCCTCCTCCTAGTGCTAGAGAGGCGTGCCTCTCTAGCTGATGGAACAACGAGGGAGCCTCTCCGATCCGCCCTGGTGGGCCGGACAGATGTTCTTGGGGTGACGCGGTCTCTTAGGTATCCTGGCCCACTACCATATAGGGCTTTAAAGGTAATAACCAGCACCTTGAATTGCACCCGGAGACATACTGGCAACCAGTGCAGCTCCCGGAGTAGCGGCGAAGCACGAGCATAACGCCCACACCCCGCCACTACCCGGGCCGCCGCATTTTGCACCAGCTGGAGTCTCCGGATGGTCATCAGGGGCAGCCCCATGTAGAGCGCATTACAGTAATCAAGTCTGGAGGTGACCAAGGCATGTGTGACCATGAGCAAGGAGTCCCGGTCCAGGAGGGGGCGTAACTGGCGTATTAGCAGTTAATAAATAACCTTTTAGTCTTCCTCCAGGTGAAAAAGAGTTCACTTTTTGAATAATAAGAATTATATGTCATGAGGGCTGGGTGGAGTGGGAATCAGGATGCTAGAGATACTTAGGTGGGGCATGGCCAAAAAATGGTTGGGAACCACTGGTTTAATGGATCCACCTGATATCATGTGAATTCTCCCTGCCCTTCCCTTCCATTTAAGGATTTAACTGTGCTCATTCCTCTTTCTCCACCTAGTCATTTGCAGAGAGTTTTGATTGGTGCTTCTTCCCAAGAACTTGCTTTAATGGTTGGAAAGAGCAATGGGACTTATTGAGCTCCAGCACCCCTAAGGCTGACATGTCAACAGCACCTCATTCCCTGAGACTGCAGGACCAAAACCTGACCTGAAACAGTAGGTCCTCATGATATCACAGAAGAGGGGAATCCTTTGGTGCCAGCTGCTTGTGGGAATACATTCAAGAGAATCCAGACAAAAATCCAGTTTTTCTCATGTCCAGATCCAATTTTGGACTGCCAAAATGAATCCACTTTCTTGGGTTTGTTGTTTGCCAAAATTAAGTATTCATTGCTGCCTATTTCTGGTAGTGGTTGGCATGCCAGGAAATGAGCTTGGTTCTGTATCTCTCCATATTCACACAGCATATTGTTGTCTGCCAGCAGCCCCCACTTGAGCATGTTAATCTTACATTTAGGCACTCTGACCCTCAGTCTGTTCAGGGTCTTCCACATGGCATTTCAGAAGGATGAGTTCCTCAGTTATGTCCTCCTTTAATTTTATTCTTTATCCAGTGAACTTCTTCTTCCATCTTCTAATTTAGTTTTGCTCTTGCATACCCTCAAGAATGTTTGTTCTTGTCATAAAGATCCTCCTGGATCTGAGCCAGCAGACTTGAGGCACTTATCCACTCAGGGGATGTCATGGGTCATTCTCTTGTTTAGTCCTCTTGGGACCCACTGTTATTTCTCTCCTTATCTTAGGTTGAGCAATAGCAACAAGAGGATATATTTTCTCAAGTAGCGTAGCATCCTGTCACTATATGCATTGTTTCATTAACAGCAATGTCAACTTGTTTTGTGTGTGTGGATGCACTCCATACTGGAGCAGCATACTCTGCCACAAAAATGTTCAGGGCCAAAGCTGATGTCCACAATGTGGATGGTTGAACTCTCCATGTGTACTTTGTGAGTTTCCTGATGATGTAACTAAGTATTATAGCAATCTCCAACTTAGTAGGACTGAGATATTTTGGCAGTCATGTAGATGGAAGAATGAAGCTGACAGTGGTAACAACAATTGCCATTCCTGCTAGAGCTTAGCTCTTGCACTGTCTCATTGACAGTACACATAAACATACAGGGAGTTATTCCAAGCTTTATGCTGTTGCTAATGCTTGCAGAAGGCTCATCATTAGCCTGTTTGAACTTTTAATTTCTAGACTTTGTGCTGTTGTTGACAGAGTTTATAGAACAAGAAGGATCACATGTAATGATGCTGACACTCCACTCCCTGCTGTGCTCCAAATGGCATTGTTAACCCATGTGAATGTAACTACTGGTTCTCTCCCTAGTCACCAGAATTCTCATCTTAATGCCTACTTACCAAAATGTAGAGTTGAAGTTGGATGGATAAATGTGCCTTTTATAAAGATCAAGATCCTGAAACAGTGGCTTCCTTCCAGCCTAGTGCAAAACTAAGCCAAATCAGGGCAGATTTAATCAAGAAACCAGTCTCATCAGTTTCATCTGGCTGCTTAATCTTATTGAAAAACTAACATTCGTTCTTGCTACCAACTTCAATTTCCTTGCAGTTTCTATTATAGCATATAGAGAGTGGAGACTGGCTGTGCTTCAAGGCCAAAAATAGTTGGTTGAAATCATGAGGTATCACAAAGTAGTTGCAAGAAATGTTGCATCACCATTCATTGTAGAGCTTATTTTCCAGGCTTGATCTTTCCAATATGGATTTCTATGGTAAGGGTTAGAAAGAACAGCAGTTTTTCTGGAGAAGAAGATAAAAGTATAAAACTTCAATAATCACATGCCTTTCTTCTGAGATCTGAAGAAAAACTGGAAGACCTTTGCTTCCCTGTACCTGCTGTTACAATGCGGAGAGTCTACCTGCCAATTTTCTACATTTCCTGGATTTATGCAATGCAAACATGTCATTGGAAAACAGTTGAGCATGAGTATCTCTGAACCCTGAAGACAAAGCCTTGCATTGAAATAATTACCAGTCTGCATTAAATAGAAAATAGAGCTATGCTTGATTTTGGTACTCCATGTGGCAATATTCTGAGTCCTTGACATAAACACAAAATGAACAGCAAAAGAAATATTGCAACCAATGTTAGTACAGTATATTCAATTTCTTTTTTGGATGGTACTCAGATACAAGTTCATCACCTGATCAATATAATTGCCACAGCACATTACATTTCTGAATAAATCATGATAAAGCTCTTCCATAGGTAGAAGTTTGATATCACTTCACCTGATGCCCAAATTGCTATTTTTCAATGGAATCGGTACATATTCTCAATGAAAGTTTGGAAAGTTGCTCTAAAAAATTAATTCATTTCCAATCCTCATTATAGTGCTTGAAAAAGAACCCATTATTGGTACTTTGTTGAAAAAGAAACTCTTTTTACTTGCTGTTTTCCTAGTTACTTTTATTTTATTTTATAATATTTAAAATAAACCTTTGGAAAATGAACAATGAAGCATGAAAGTTCAAGAAACATTTCTTATAATGCCCCAAAATAACTTCAGAAAATAACTAGAAAGGATTACAGTACTTGCTATACAAATAAAATAACTGTGTTGCAGCTTGTTAGCAATAGCAATTTCACTTATATACTGCCCCATAGCACTTTGTGCACTCTCTGGGTGGTTCAAATGAGCATTTTGCCCCCAACATGCTGGACACTCATTTTACCAACCTTGAAAGGATGGATAGCTGAGTCAAACTTGATCCATGTCAGGATCGAACTCACAATGTTTTGCATGCAGTACAGCAGTTTGACCAATGTGACACCAGGGCTCTTGTTACAATACTTCAATACTTCATAAATGTAATTTTTAAATACTCTTTCTACCCTGAAAGTAAATATTTACATGTTACAGCTATGATTCTACCAGACAGCATATTTGTATTATTTTGTTCTGTCCCCATCTTTGTGTCACTTTGTTCTGGAAAACTGTCAAATTTACTTGGATTACTAAAGTTATGATTTACTAATATTTAATACTGGGAGGCCAACCATTTCAGGCCGCAGGCCGGTGATGTGGTTGAACATGGCGGTTGTGTGGTTCCTCCCATTTACAACAGCTGTGAGTCATTTACAAAATCATTATGTGCATGCGTAGGCACATTATGTGCATATGCATGAGTGTTTTACTTCCGCTTCCAGGAGTGGTGAGAGCAGCATGGGCCAGATGTTTTAGCAGCACAGGCTGTTTCTGGCCCATGGAACGTAGTCTGGGCACCTGATTTAATAGGATTCAACCGCATTAAGCTGCATTTCACCCCCGATGAGTTATGAAAACAAGATGAGATAAAAGGATCTTACAGCAGTTAGGAAAACATTAAGGAACTATACAACTGATTCCCCCCCCCCTTTTTTTTTTTTTTTTTTGCTTTCTTTTTGCTTCTTATCTGGAGAAGATGGCAACTCCAAACATTGGGTGAAGGGAGGCACTGCTAGGATCCTTTTAAAAAAGAAGAAGAAGAAACAATAGAAAATCCAGAGTAGGAAGAGAAGTTCTAATAGTGCTAAACTCTGACCATACACAAATCAGAACAAAGCAAACTAAGAGGTTTGGTGTAGATGAAACAGTATGATAGATGACAAGAAATAATTGAAGATAATGAGACAAAATGAACATTGCAAAGTGGCTGAGATATTTCTGTTAAGTTTCATGTTTAATGGGAAACTCAAAGGGATGCAAATTCTCCATTTGACAGTACCCCTTGTAACTTGATGCTTTTAAGCTCTGCCTTCCACCTTAAATAATTGGGACTTAATGTTTAATCAAAATATGTACATACATGTGTGAAAGAAATAAGGATCTATATAATAATACAGTAATCCCTCGGATAACGTTAAGACGTGGTTCCACAAGTCTTAATGTTATCGGATTTTTAGCCTTATCCGATGCATGCATCAGATAACGTTAAAAGCCCCTCCTTTCTCCCAAGGAGGCATGCTGCTGAGGATCAGATGCTGTGATTGTGATTGAGATTGTGCCACCAAGGAGGCATGCTGCTGAAGATCAGATGCTGTGATCATGATTGAGATCGTGCAACCTTGGGAGAAAGAGAGCAGGCGGCCCCCCTTTCTCCCAAGGCAGTGTTTCCCAAATGCTGGTGTTTGGACTTCAATTCCCAGAAGCTTAAGTCAATTCCCCAAAGCACTGATCAGTCAATATACTGGCTTAGGCTTCTGGGAACTGAAGTCCAAACACCAGCATTTGGGAAACACTATCCCAAGGCAAACTGGTGAGTCCCAGCCATGCCTCAGGGAATTTGAAGCAAACATTTGTATCGGATAATGTTAACATAATGTTGTACGATGCAAATGTTTGCCTCAAATTCCCCAACATTATCTGATTTTAGCCTTATCCGATGCAAATGTATCATTGTGCTCCCAACAAAGATCTTCCAGTATTTTGGCATCATGAAACCTATATTTGTTTGTTATGGTTCAAACGAGTATGATGTTTAGCCCATTCATTCACTCAGCCTTCCATCCTTCCAAGGTCGGTAAAATGAGTACCCAGCATGTTGGGTGCAAACTGCTAGTTAACTTGTGAACTGTCCGGAGAGTGCACTAAGCACTATGGGGCGATATAGAAGTGTGATTGCTCTGAGTGCTTTGGCAAGTGCAGCATAAATTAACAATTTCTAGACAGGATCACATTTATGAAACGGAACCTTTATGGTTGCATAACATTGTTGCATGGCTTCTTGAATGTACAAGGTTGTTTTTTTTTAAAAAATTACTAAATCTAGTTGACACTTTTTAAATTAGTAGAAGGCTAGCAGCAAATCTGACAGCATTGCCGTTTCCCACCTGTCACTGCTTTCCTTTTGTTGTTCAAAAATTAACAATGTTGGGGGAAATGCAAAACTGAAATTGAACACAGATATATTCAATTTCTGAGAGAAAAACCAATAAAAGCTTATACCAGGGTGATAATAATTGTATTGAACTATTGGCAGCAGACCTGTCAATGGGAACAAATGGCATAGTTGCATTTTTAGTTGGATTATGCAATGTGCACAGCTTTTGAAAAACCTGCAGAAAATGCTTAATGCAGCAACAAAGGTGCTCACCAGGTTCATATTATAGTCACTCTTCAGGAAATATCAGAGAGTAAACAAAACAAAACAAAAAGACAAAAAACTTTGTGGCGCTTTAAAGATTAACTGCTGTATTTTAATGTTAGTTTGTGTGGATCAAGTCCACTTCTTCAGACAGAAGAGCGAGGCTTCATGGCATCAATTGGTACACATCAGGTACAGGGGTACAGTATGATTACCATTTGGATTAGTTGTGGAGTTTTGCCCTTTTGAATTACAAATGGATGCAAGACAGACATTGTGGCATTGCACATTTACTAATGAGTTTATGGGTGAATGATTAGCCTGACTGAAGTCAAGCCATCAGAATTCTAAGGCATCTCAAGCCAAATCTGTCAAGCTTGCCCACAAAGAATCTTGAGGTTGACCATAAACAATCTTTAAGTAAAACAGATACCTATTATAATCTCTAATAGGAAAATAATGAAGAACCTACTTGCTGCTATGCTGTAAGGGAGGGGTTCTCAACCTTTTCAAGTCAGGGGCCTGGTCACGCTCCCTCAAACAGTTGAGGGGGCTGGACTGGGTGTCATAAATGCATTTGTGAAGGTCGCAGACTCATTTACAGCTGTTGTAAACTTGTCTATGGTAAATAAGTCCATGGCCAATTCCAGTGACAGTGGCTGGCATGAGGGCAGGGGTCGTATTATTTGGCATCATGGTCCAGATCTGGCCCATGGGCCATAGGTTAAGAACCCCTGCTGTAAGGCCTAAAGCAGATATTTTGTAAGGCTGTTGCATCTAGCCACATATGTAGTTTTTGCCTTAATTAAAGGCAAATAGCTAACACAAAAATCCTTATCAGAAAGGCTGCATCCAGGAAGAGGAAGCCTATTTTCTGCTGTCCTGTATGACCACACTGTAACTTCTTGTCTAATTCCAATAAGAATCTTACCACCACATTGAAATCATGAACAAGGTGCAGATTAGATCCCAGTCACACTTTGGAAACAAAGAGATAAGTGATTGGGATTTGAAAAATAGTTATGAGCTTCCTTTTCAAGCCTTATTGTTGTTGTTCAGTCACACAGTCTATTCCGACCCTTTGTGACCCTATGGACCATTGCTAGCCAGGAACCACTGTCCTCCACCATCTTCCTCAGGCTGCCCAGCTTTGTGCCCATTCCATCTACAATACCATCTAGCCATCTCATTTTTGGCCGCCCCCTTCTTCTTTTGCCCTTCACTTTTCCCAGCATCAAGACTTTCTCAAGTGAATCCTCTCTTCTCATTTGATGTTCAAAGTACTTTAGCTTCATCTTTATTATTTGACCTTCTAAGTAGCACTCAGGGTTGATTTCTTTTAGGATCGACTTACAGTATTTGTTCTCTTTGCTTATTAGTCAGCAAGAAATTCAGAGAAAATTCTGCAATGAGACTAACATACTCTCATCTTTTAACAATGTAGTATCCATATTGTCTACTAAGGAGAATACTAATTTATAGAGTATTCTTCTGCATACAGTAATACCTCGGATAACGCTAAGACTTGGTTCCACAAGTCTTGGTGTTATCCGATTTTCAGTGTTATCCGATGCATGTTAAAATCCTATGGGATGGATCGGATAACGTTAAAGCTCCATAGAGATACATTGTAACCGCACAGGCTTTAGCGGTTGTTATCCAATCCATCCCATAGGACCTTAACGTTATTCAATCCAATTCTCCTCCCCAGATTACTTAACGTTATGCGATTTTAGCATTATCTGAGGTAAACGTTATTGGAGGTATTACTGTATTCTCATTCCCCCCTCTCCTATTTTGTGGCAGATGTTTATTATTTATTACAATGCCCTGCTATGATAACTATATCAAAACATTGTGGAGGTTACAAGATGCCAGTTGTTCAGCTTTCAGTTGCAATAGTGACCAAATTGTACAACAAAACAATTCCAAGCAATGACACATTGCTACTGGGTTTATTGTTGGTGAATCCTGTTTCCAAGTAAACCCTGTGGGACCACATTTGAGAGAGAAAGCAGCTGAGTAATTTAACAGGAGTTGGACTTTTATTTCTTAACCTCAGGCATTTTGGCTTACAGTGCCATTTAGTATCATCCTTTCAAACTGTTAACTCTTCTTCTTTCTTTTTTTTGGCAAAGTTCCACAGAAGAAATTTTCCTGTTACCTTCTGCAAAAAGCATTAACGTCTCAGTTTTTTGTCATAATATAGCAAATCTAAACTGGTGGCTATTAATTTAGTTCCAAGAAATCCTATACCAGAGTAATTGTAAGATAAATCCTGTGAAGAAATGGTAGACAATTCCTCTATTTCTGCAGAGAATCACTCCCGGTTGTAGAAGATCTGAAGAATAACTGGCACTTGTATACATATTGATATAAAAAGCTTACCTTAGGTGGGTTTAACAATAGGATTAACAATAGGATTTTGTTCCATGATTATAGAATAAAAGGATTTGTGCTGCTTCTGAACAGAAAAAAGGCCAGTGTTTTTCTGGAATCTATGTTTTTGTTTTACATTAAGAGAAATTTCAGAACAATACTTCCATTTACAGTAGGAAATAATGATAGAGTCTTGTAACATCTTATTTTGTGAAAGTAACATGTATAATATTCTTTCATGTTTTAGAGTTCCTGCAGAGACAATTTATTAATTCTGTCACTCATTGGTTTTTCTCAGGGATATTCCTACAGTCAGTACTGTTAAAGTCACGTTGCCTGAATTTAAGGAACTGTCAGAACAAAATGTTTTGAATAGACATGCAGGTATGAAGTGCACTGGTGACCAAGAGTATAAAGTCTGCCAACTTTATAGAGATCCTAGTGTTAAAAGGGTGAAGCAGATGGGACTTAAGCAGGCTACATACTGACACAAAATTCTCCCAATAACAAGGGAAGAGGAATCAACTAAGCCAATGGTGGCGAACCTACGGTATGCGTGCCAGAGGTGGCACTCAGAGCCTTCTCTGTGGGCACACACACCATTGTCCCAGCACAGATTTCACCCCACCTGCCCCTCTGCCAAGCAGCCTGATGGGAGCACTTTCTCCTTCCTCTCAACACAGACTTTGCCCTGCCCATCTGTGGCACAGATGGCAACCTGTTGAGTTTGGGCACTCAGTCTTTAAAAGGTTTGCCATCACTGAACTAAGCACTTCCCAGCTGGAGCAGCTCAAGGATCATAATTTCAGGAGTAAGTGTTCCCTCACAGTCTATTCTGTGTTTTAAGTCACAGTTACATGAAGTATCATAAAATAAAGTGATATTCAGATGTGTAATCTGATGACAATATACTGTCCCTACTTCCCTTACATTTACTATTTTCTTATCTTCATGCTGTAATATGTGACAGAACAACACCTTTGAAGAAAACAATATTGAACAAATGGCATTGTTTCCTAGCTAACAAACTTTTCATGTGAGCAAGCCATTTTGCTCTCCATAGGTAACACAGTACCTGCTCAAACACTTTCATTATTTCAATTATTGTAAGAGATGGTGTTTTCTATATCAGGGTGCCAATCTCTGGGCACTTTTGGGTTCAATATCTCAAAACAAGTCAGTTGCAGTAATACCTTCAGGTTTTTTAATTGCAGAGTACTGAAATACAATGAACGTAAATGCATTTATCATTACAGTACAAATGTTTTTGTGGATCAAAGTTCCTTGCATCACCTGCATGGAGTATTGCCCTGAAGTGTGTATGTCTGTAAGTGTGTGTGTTGCTTGAAACAATGCACAGGGTAGCAATAACATCAGAGGTAAATAAAATGCAGAAAATGAAGAGGTGACAATTATTTTACCAACAGTGGCTATTTGCAAAATCCTTGTTGCTGATAATACAATCATCCCCACATGGGGTAAAGTAATAATACATATGGTATCACTAAGAAAATAAATTACAATTAAAACTGCAGGATACAAAAATGGACGTATTGATTTTTCTACTGGTCTTTCCTTGCTTCATAGCAAGAAGAGCTGAGTATCATGTATTCACCAATGTGTTGTGAATTTGAAAGAGTAATGGTACTCTTTGGATCTCTATATCATTTGTCTCTAGGTTTTCCCTGTAGTGCTGGAGCTCCTTCTCTAAATTAGAGAAGGATACCTCCTTCCCTAAATTTGAAACCTGGTCATAGTTGCTTCCACAGAATTACAGTCGGCCTTGTGGAGACACTTTGTCAAAATCCTAAGAAGAACATGCCAACAAATTTGGAAAATGAAGCAAAGGCCCTCAGACTGGTAACACTCAATATACATTCTAATCTTGAAGAAAAAAAGATGCCAAGGAATGCAATAACTATAAGGCCATTGCTTTAATTTTCTATACAGATAAGATGATGCTCAAAGTAGTGCACCAAAGACTTCTACATTATACCATAAGCTTGACGTTCAAGCTGGAGTCTGAAAAAGAAGAGGCATCCTAGATCATATTGGTACTATTCATTGGATAGACACCAAAGAATTTCACAAAGGAACAGCCTTTGTTTTATAAACTACAGAAAGCCTTTGGCTGTGTTGATCATGAGAAACTATGGGCAGTACTGAAAGAAAAAGGGGGTTCCTCAACACCTCATCATCCCAATGCATAACCCATATTGTGGACAAGAAATGAATGTAAGGACAGAATACAGAAACACCGAGTGGATTCCTTGTATCAGAAAAGGATGCATTTTATCCCCTTATCTGTTCAGTATGTTACCTGAAAAACTGTAACCTTTTAAATTTAAGGGAACATTCCACAGGCAGGGTTGAAGCAGGAACCAAAGACCACATAATTAGCTCTAACTAAGAAAGGGGCCACAAACAGCTTGTTGCAATTAGAGAAGTTTACTTGGAGAATAAGACAAAGACAAAAATAAACATTGGATAGAGACAGAAAAAGGAAGACTGTGAGACAATTGGATTGCCTTCACAGGGTAGAATCAGGAAAAGAAGAAGGTTCCACACCCGACAATGGCTGCATGCAGCTTTTATGAGCATTCAAAAATGGAGATGGGAATTGCACAAACATCATTGGTTCAAGGCATCACATGGGAGGGAAATGGATCTGCCCCCCCCCCCACATTTGATTTGCTCAGAAGTGTCCACATGGGAGAGAAGTCCACCCCCAAATTATGGTTGGTCCACGACGCCACATGGAGGGCTGGGAGGAGATTTGCCATGAGGTCAGCTTCAGAGCCATATATGGTGCTTTCCTAAAACATTCTCTTGATTGGTGAATCTTCCCAAGGAAAGCCCGGCCTCCCGTAGTCCCACTATTGTTGCTGATAGTTCTCCTGTCTAGTATTAGGTGATTTCCAGGTGTTCATTGTCTATTTGTTTGTTTGTTGTCTGGCAAGCATCACAGTTTACATAAGGGTAAATAGAGATTCCCAGATGGTGATGGCTATAGCCGCTATTATCTTCTTTGAGTAGGGTGTGACCTTCAAAGGATTATGCTTAATTGGTTCCTAGGTGAGAGGCCGCAGTGTCCCTGGGTTTCCAAGCATTCCCTGAAGGGAAATACCTATGGGTACTGTTTCTTAGAAATAGAACAAAACATGTTAAGAATCAAAATATTACAGAGCAAAAGAAATACCAAAAAGATACCCTTTTATTAACCTTTATACAAAGGGCAATTTAAGAACCCCCATTCAGGACATGTCAATAGCTGACTCCTGAAGCAATTAACACCTTTTCTTCAGAATTCCAGGACAGTATCAATGAATAGGTTTCTTTGATCTGAGATGAAATTAGTTTGAGGTCTTTTGTAAATTTATTAAACATTAACCCTTGCAGTCATCCCCCAGCTAACAATCACTGGCTAATACAGTGTGGTGCTTGTGAGTGTGAAAGAATAAACTTGAAGTGGATGGCAAATGAAAATAACGAGAGAAGCATATTTTATTGGAAATTAAAGTATATATAATACTAAACATGCTAATTTCAAAATTATGGTTACAAGTATGCACACAGATCATGTCATATAGAAAGCTGGACTAGACTTGAAATTACTTTTAATTAAAATGAAAGAACAAAATGCCCAAGCAAGCACTATAGAAGAGCTACACAATTTTAAAGTTGACAATGAGAAATCAGAAGTTGAATAAGACTTGGAAGGGTAGCAATAAAGAAATTAGAAGAGATTGTGTGTTTCACACTGTTGTGTTCCCAGTCACCATGCTGGGGTGAAAAAGCTAGATAGGAAGCTACTGCTTCTTCCATGTCTAGAGCAGACATGAAACTGCCAAAATGAAGCCACTTTTTGGTGAATTCATTCTGTCCATTTGCCTGACCCAGTGTGAGCAAGATTACCCAGCACAAGCTGGCTGTTGCCCACTGTATACCCAATTGTGGCTCAAAAATAGCACAATCTTTGAGGAGGGTCTTTCTGTGTATCCCAGATAGTAAGCTGACAAGTGTGTGTGTGTGTGTGTGTGGGGGGGGGGAGAGATTACAGTATTTATTTCAAATGTGCTACTGGAAGTTTGCTCTGCAGGTACCATCTACTGCTAGAAAGATGAACAAGCAAATCAAACCTGAACTATCTCTTGTGGCAAAAATGATGAAGCTGAGAGAGGGAGGGAGGGAGGGAGGAAGAGAGAGAGAATTTTAAAACACATTAAAATAAACTAATAAAAAAACAAAATATTATTAACAGATGTATGTATATTTCCAGCCATAAGAGTAAAGTTGATTCCTCCTCCAACCAATTATAAATGCATTAAGAAAAATAGTACTCAGCTCTGCAGAGGTAGATACTCTAGATATTATTCTCTACTTCCTCCTACACTATGGAATTTATTACTGGGTTGAGCTGTGCCACTCCTTCTTTGGACATTAAAAAAAATGAATACTGTACATTACTCTTTAAAGAGGAATTTAGATATATCCTCCGTACACTATTTTGTACTTGACTGAAAAAAAATGTAAAGCAAGGTTTCCACAAAGTTGAAAGGAAAGTGTTCCATGTATGGTAATGGAATATAGCCTTGTAAGTGAATTTATATGAAGATAATTATTTTATTCAGAATTCATATTCTGACTTTGTCCTTTTATTGTACTTTCTGCAAATGTTGCCCTATGGTATATGCTTTGAGAAAGAAATGAAAGAAAGAACTGCCTAGATACTTCCATTAATTTTTTTTCTAAAATATGAAATCATGTTATTAGACACATGTTATTATAAGGTTTCATATGTAGAGTATCCCCATGATATAAGCAAGATCTCCCCCCACTATTATCAACAACTGGAAATAAGACAACATTCCACAGATAACTGAATGGCTTTGTAAGATTTTAAGGACACTGTATAATAACATGTTCTATTTGCATGACATTATTGTATACCTCAAGTAGAGAAATTTAGATGAAGAACATTACTGTTTGTTAATGTTTTGAATAATAAACATCTGGAGAAACGGCAAACTTAAATCATTTTTTCTATATTATTATTCATTCCATTTCTTTTGATAAATTGCTTTCTTCATATCAAGGACACAACAATAATATTAATAAATATATCAGGTAATTTATGTCGAATAACTGGCAATATCAACAGTGTTTGAGGCAACTAGCAATATGTTGAAAAAATAAAGAATATGGTGACTTTGTGAAGTAGCTTATTCTCTGCAAATAACCATGTTGGTGCAAAAAATCCCCATTTTCTTAGGTTCACTTTTTTCTGCCAATTCCAGTCTATAGTGACTTCCAAGTAACCCAGCTCTCCTTGTGATTATGGTAAGACCTACATGGAGTTCTATTTTAAAAAGTGAGTAGTTGTTTCTTTCCACATTATAGTCCTTTCTCTATCATTGGTGCACACTAATAAATAACAACAGCAGCTTTGTCCTTATGCAGAATATGCTAGTGTGTGATATATATCAGCACATGCCAAACAAGTAGAGGCAGCTTTTAATGAAGCATGTAGTATTATTATTGGCTGAGAGGTTGTGGTTGCTCAGTGGTTAAGAAGCTCGCCTTGTTAGCTGGAAGGCTGGCAAATCAGCAGTTCGAAACCCAGGTACTGCATGACAGACTGAATGTCCAAAACGGAACCTACTCCCGATGAAAATGTCTGTTTTTTGGATGGCATTGTCCCTCCAGAAATACATTGAGAGATGCTACCAAATAGCAAATGAAATAAAGTAAAAAATATTAAACCATAGGATAAACCTATGGAGAACAAAAACAACACACCTTGCCAAATGGATGAATACCAAAGAACAATTGCCACCAAGACAAGAATCTGATGGAAGCCACTAAGTAGATTTCAAAACAAGGTAACAAGATAAAAGGATAATCAAGTAACAGGAGACTGCTGGGAAACAGAACCAACTTTCTGTGAATGTGGAAAAATACATTCAATACAGCACTTATGTGCATTAAATGTATGTCCTATTATGTGTAGAATAGAAGAATTAGTAAATGGTTGAGATAATGCTACTGAAGTAACCTGCTCTTGGTCAGAAATCATCTAAACATTTTAGCAATTTAATTTGTTCTAACTTTATCTATGCTTCATTTACATTGGCAATTGTTTCATATACATCAGTTACAACATTGTGATATGAATAAAGAAAGACCTGAAATTTCTCAGATGCCTACTTATTTCTCATATTAAACACATATATTTAAGTGTTAACAATTTTGGCTTTAAGTTGATTTCTACCATAATATTTATTTTGATTTTTAAAAGGTACTTTCACACTACCTATATTTTTCCTTTTAGTGCTTTCCCCCTTTCATTTTTGAATAATCTATGTAGAACTAGCTTTAATTTATACAGTAAAAAGATATTCTGAAGCTTTCACTTATGTACTCCTTGGAACCATACAAGTTTTTTTGGGTTGGGGTGTGGAACATAGGGAAACATCAAAGAAAAAATATTTTCCTTAGTATTTGAATTAGCTTTAACTATAATAGTGAAGCAGTTAAAATGAATCTGTATTTTTCCATCCTGCTCCAAAATCACAGCAGGCCATTGAGTGCAGTATGAATTAACTATTAATCTGTGAGAATAATACATCCCACTGCCAAGAAAAAGTGAATTTAGATGTGACCGTTACAAAAGAACCACCCGAACAATACAGTTTTTTAAAATTACTGTACCAAGAAAATATACATAGGACTGCCTTTTTTTCTAATTTAGAAGGCTTTTACGGAAATAGTTATGGCTATACTTCTATAACAATAGCATAATAACATAGCTAACAAATTATTCACAGAATAATCTGCATGAGGGAGCTAGTGTTGTTATGGATTTGAGATTTGATCCATTATTTCACCCAATAAAAATGCAAAATATTTCAAATTTCAATAAAACCATTAAAAGTTAATAGTAATATGTACATACATGAAACCATGGCTCCTGCTGTTTGTTGTTTTGTTCACTGCTTTCAGGATAAGCCATCTTCCAAGACATTTGTTGTAGCCATTGTTCATATCTCTAAACGAAAAAGCACATCATTTAGTCCAACTGTTGGCCTAGGGCAGTGGTGGTGAACCTATGGCAAGTGTATCAGAGGTGGCATATGCAGAGGCCTTTCCATTGGCATGCGCAGTGCTGCAGGGCAAACCCCACCCGGCCTGGCCAGCACCATTTGCAGTGTCGCTTCCCCACCCAGCCCTATCCTTCCACCAATGGGGAGGCAAGAGGTGAGGTGAGAAAGAGATAAGGTAACCAGACACCCCCCTCCAAAGATGGGCAGTGGCACACCTATGGATAGAACCCACAGGTGGGGGTGGGGGTGGAACCCACTGGAATGTGTGCACCAGTGGTGGGTTATCAAACTTCCTGCTAACCCACCATGACATCATGGATGCCGTGAGCGTAGCTGACGTCATGATGTCATGACATCATGGGTGGAGCAAAAATTAAAATAAAAAAAGTCTGTGCATGCGTCAAACCTCCGTTTGAAGCACATGCAGATCTTTTTTTGTGCACATGTGTCAAACCTCTATTTGATGCATGCGCACTAAAAATAGAACTGTGAATGCATCAAACGGAGGTTTGTTGCATGCACAGTTCTGGGCAGCCATTTTGGCTGCCCGGAAATACATTTTTGGAGGGGGTTGGAGAGGTGACTGAATTGGTCACCTGGGGGTTTACCACCACCCCAGGGACCCCTCCTGATGGGGTGCTACCAGTTCGGGCGAACCGGTCTGAACCAGTAACATCCCATCACTGGTGTGCACCCATGGGGAAACCCGTTGGGGGGGAACCCACAGGGAGAAGGGGAACCCATGGGGTGGGGAAACCCATAAGGGGGCATATGCACACAACAACGTGACATCACCAGCATGCCTCAAGCAGTGTGCATGTGCATGCACACACCCACGTGACATTTCTGGAGGTGTACTGGCTACATCACATTGGTGGCTCCTCCTCCTCTTTGGGCACTCAGTCTCTAACAGGTTCACTATCACTGGCTTAGGTTGAATTGGGGGTTCAGATTTACTTTAAGTGGCTTGCTCCTATGTAAAGATGATATCAATGGGCCTTATGTTACCAGTGGGTGAGGGAGGTGCTTTCCCTCCCAAAATTACATTGCTGTTCTAGTATTTTTCA
The DNA here is from genome assembly GCA_030440675.1 of Furcifer pardalis. Classification (NCBI taxonomy): domain Eukaryota; kingdom Metazoa; phylum Chordata; class Lepidosauria; order Squamata; family Chamaeleonidae; genus Furcifer; species Furcifer pardalis. The sequence goes on along the minus strand of CP126892.1, from coordinate 60,469,365 downwards.
AAAAAAGGTTGCCATGTTAATGTCTTTTAGCATGGGTAATAATTCCAAACAAAAATTAAAATTAAAAATCTTGTGACACCGTAAAACAGGTGTTCCCAACCTATGGCCTGTGGCCCTAATCCAGCCCATGGATCTCATTAATCCAGCCCATGGTGGCCACCTGGGCATCTCTAGACCTCCCCCCCCCCCGAAATTGAAATATGTCACTTACCACTGAAGTGCCAGGGGAAATTGTGCCATTTTAGTGGCTTCTTGCACAGCCACTGCTGCTTCCCAGGATAGCGGGAGGCTTTTTGGAGCATGTTTGCTCCATTTTGTTTTTTTTTTCATGTTTCCCTGCTGTGCTTCAGCAGCCAAACAGTGGCAGTTGGTGACTTCCAATGCTAGGTGGAGCTTATGTCAGTGCCTGGGTTTCCAGTGCAGAGCCAGGAAGTTCCCAACCACTGTGGTTTGGCTGCTGAAGCGCAGTGGAAAAGCAGCAAAAAAAAAATTCCAACATTCAATCGAACATGCTCCGAAAAGCCTCCTGATGCCCTGGGAAGTGGCGGATGTTGTGCAAGAAGCTGCTAAAATGGCACAATTCCTGCTGCTGTTATCACTGCTGCCACAAATGTAAGTAGTAGGCTCAGCCATGCCTCTGGCCCGCACAGCTGAGCATGGTGGCGGGAACTGGTCCCTGGCAGGTATATGTTGGGAATCCCTGCCATAAAGACTCTTGAGTTTATTTCAGTTTGAGCTTTGGTAAAGTATAATCTACTTCCTCAAATGCCTGCAGCATAATAGTTGTGCCACAGCATTGTATACATAGAGCACAAGGTAGTAAAGGAAGAGCAAGTGAGATGAGGAAAAGAGCATAACAATTGCTATAGTAATGAACTTTCAAAGTAACAGTGATGTTACTAATCTAGTACTAATCACAGTTATCCTGTTAAATATACAGCAGTCAGCCTTTCTGTTAGTTTAGGGATTCTGAACCTGTAGTCTGTGGGCCAGATGTGGCCCACAACACCATTTCATGTAGTCCACCACCACCACCTTCACCACACCAGGAAGTGCCATGTGGTAGAGGAAGAGCAAAATGGCCATCCGACCCCTGAAGCTGTCTGAGGGAGCGTGACCCAGTCCCTGGCTTTAAAAGGTCGAGAACTGCAGTGTTAGTTGATTCCCAGTGGTTTATTTATAGATGGATATATTTTAAGGAAGCTATGATGAGGTTAAAATGATGTATCAGGAAAGACATGACTGAGATAGAACCAAAGTACAGTATTAATATATACTTAAAGTTCCTTGTTTTCCATTTAATTACCTCGAAACACACTGGAATTTGTGAATGCAGTCACTTCATCACACACTCTCTCTCTTTTTATTACATCACTCTCTGTTATTTCTTTTTCCACAGTAAGTACTCTGAGATCTGTTGAGGCTGGAATTTTTTGAAATGGCTTTTGTGTGTTTTTGTGTTATTACATATTTTCTCTTACATAGATTGTCCCATTTTCTTTTACCCAGAACAGTTGATCTTGGAAAGTGACTAGTAGTGATTTATTATTTGGTAGTACTAATCCTATAATTTTCCTTTTGGGCAATTATACATGAAAGGCCCAAACCTTACAGAAACTTTAATTGTGTTCACCTGAAAAGATGGTCCAGATAGCAAGCTTCATGTCTCAGATAAGCCTAATTTCTTATTCAAAGAAAAAAGTTTCCCATCAACCGTTGGGGTAGTTTCTTTTTCAAGAAGGAAGGTAAACTTGGTATGAAGTTTGTCATTTGGGCCTTTTATCCTGATGAACATAATTTAGATGTTTGTAGGTTCTGTGCCCTTCACGTGAGACTCAAGCCATAATTAATCAGCAGTACAGTAATACAGGGGTGCTCAAACTATGGCCTATGGGCTGGATCCAGCCAATGACACCAGAAGCAGAAGTAAAACTTACCCTGCTTCTGGGAGTGGCAATGGTGGAACTGGCCAGATGACTTGGTGTCAGGGCCAGATCTGGCATGCAGGCTGTAGTCTGGGCACCCATGAACCACGTGACTAGTCCATGGCCTGAAAAGCATGGGCACTCTTGCTGTTAGATTTTAAAACTGGTTCCTGTGCTCATGGCTCCATATAGAAACTCTGCATGTTTTAAATTGGAGTCAAGACATATTGAAAGAGTCCACCCCACCCCCACCCCCATGGGTGGATTCAGTCAGGATTCAGGCCCGGATATAGTACTGAAACTGCACTAGTCGCTTTGGTGGATGATCTCTGGAGAGAGCGGGACGGAGGGGAACCGTCTGTCCTTGCTCTTCTCGATCTCTCAGCGGCTTTTGATACTGTCGATCATGGCATCCTTCTGGGTAGGCTCCAGGGTCTGGGGATCCAGGGCACAGTGTTGTCCTGGTTTGCCTCATTCCTGAGGGGCAGGACCCAGTCGGTATGCCTGGAGAAGGAGAAGTCCAGCCCTAGGCCCCTGCAATACGGGGTGCCTCAGGGTTCGGTACTTTCTCCTCTCCTGTTTAACATCTATATGAAGCCGCTGGGTGAGATCATCCGTTCCCACGGGGTAAGGTATCATCAATATGCAGATGATACCCAGTTATACATCTCCGCCCGTGGGGACCCAAGCGGTGCGGTGGAAGTCCTTTCCAGGTGTCTGAAGGCTGTAAAGGTCTGGATGGGGGACAACGGGCTACAGCTGAATCCCGGCAAGACTGAGTGGCTGTGGGTAAGGGGTCCCGTGTTAACAAAGGAGCTTCCACCTTTGGTTCTGGATGGGGCAGCCCTGCCCCAAACAGACCCGGTGCGTAATCTGGGGGTCCTCCTGGACTCACGGCTACTGTTCGAAGAGCAGGTGGCAGCCGTGGCCAGGAGGGCTTTTGCACAACTTCGTGTAATATGCCAGTTACACCCACTCCTGGACCGGGATGCTCTGCTTATGGTCACACATGCGTTGGTCACCTCCAGACTTGATTACTGCAATGCGCTCTACATGGGGCTGCCCCTGATGACCATCCGGAGACTCCAGCTGGTTCAAAATGCGGCAGCCCGGGTAGTGGTGGGGTGTGGGCGTTATGCTCATGCCTCATCGCTGCTCCGGGAGCTGCATTGGCTGCCAGTATGTCTCCGGGTGCAATTCAAGGTGCTGGTTATTACCTTTAAAGCCCTATATGGTAGTGGGCCAGGATACCTAAGAGACCGCGTCACCCCAAGAACATCTGCCCGTCCCACCAGGGCGGATCGGAGAGGCTCCCTCGTTGTTCCTTCGGCGAGAATGGCGCATCTCGCCTGTACCAGGAGAAGAGCCTTCTCCGTGTCCGCCCTGGCCCTCTGGAACCTCCTGCCCACTGAACTGCGCCGTCAGACAGAGCTCCTGCCCTTCCAGAAGGGTTTGAAAACCTGGCTGGCTGGACAGGTTTGGGGACCTGGGAATACGAGTTCCCTTACCAGGTGGCTTATTTAAAGGACTGCCAACCTGGGTCTGGAAGTGGGACTGTGTACTGTTTTTAATTTTTGTGGTAATATTTTGATGACCTTTTAACTGATGTTTTATTGGAGTAAACTGTTTCTTATGCTTTTACTTTTATTTTTAGTGTTTTGTAAGCCGCTCAGAGTCGGGTTCTCCCGATTGGGGCGGGGTATCAAGTGTAATAAATAATAATAATAATAATGTCTGCTTTTGCTTTGCTTTGCTAAACTAGTCAGACTGGTTTTGCAAGCTTTTGTTATTCAAATGTTTCATTCATTTCATTAATTCATTTTATTTATTCGATTTGTATACCGCCCTACTCGGTGCAACCGACTCAGGGCGGTTTACAGAAACCATACATATCAGACAATCAGTCAAAAATCATACAGTATCATGCAATAAATATAACAATACAGTAAGCAGTGCAACAAAACAAAACGACACTGCAAAATAAGGTTACAGGGTACAGTTCCAGTTACATATACATAACATAGTTTCAATAATAGGATACAATATAAAAATAAAGTACATGATCTGACAATGTCAGGGCTCTTACCTTAACCATAAAAACAACAGTTCATACACAGATGGACGAGTCCCGGGGCCAAACATGGAGGTGGCCTCCCTCCAGCCGCTTCAAAAAGTCATTGCTGTTTGAACGTCCCCAACGAGGGCCTGTTGCAAGCTTGAGAGCAGGCAGCCCCCTCCCTTTCTCCCAAGAGAAACTGGTGAGTCACAGCCACACCTCAGGGAACTTGAGGCAAACATTAGCCTCAGAAATAGTTAGGTTATCTGATGGATCGGATAACGTTAACATAATGGTTAACATAATGTTATCCAATCCAAATGTTTGCCTCAAATTCCCCAACGTTATGCGATTTTAGCGTTATCCGATCCAGTCATTATCCGGTGTTTTACTGTATCTTATTATTGTTTCTCAGTCAACTACTCCTTATCTATCTAGTCTATCTTCATAGTTGTCTTATGGAAAGCCAAGTAGAGGATACAAGGTTGAACTTCATTAATAGAATTAAGAGGGGTCACAATTCCCTTTCCTACTGTAATCCCCAAACACCCCAAAATTGGGTTCTGAGATAGCTGAGAAAAAGCAGGGATAGAAAGTTTCAAAAATTGTATCTTTTTAATGCTTGACATAGGTAAAAATCCTGAAGATTAAAGACTGTTACAAATGAGATATTATTTAATTATTGGAAACACAAAGTTAATTATTAGGATCCTAACAGAATCTATGATATATTTAATTTTCAAAATGTAATATTTCTGTTTTAATTTTAATTATAATGCTACTTTTTCATTTTTGCTTCTGTTTACTTTTAGTCATACATAATCTTGGTAGTTTGGAATCAAATGATTAAAAAAAACAGTTGGGGACAGTTTTCTAGAAGCAACTTGCTGGATGCAAAGTATAAACTAAATGATACTGTCCTATCTTCCTTGTTACTATATTATTTGCATATTTACTATTATTATATTCCAGTTTTCAAATGAAGATAATATTTCCGCTGTGCATATATTAAAACTTCCACTGTCCCCATTGGAACTTGCAACATAACATAACAAATAAACTATAACTCATTGAGTTAAATTGTGCCATTCAAAATGGCACCATAAAACCATCCAGCCTTTTAAAAAGTGTATAGTTACAATATTTAATTTTCTGACCTGAAGAAGCAATAAATTCTTCAGTAAATTGGAGAAGTGACCATATTCTGCTTGGCTTCTTCCTAATTTGAGTTCATATGTCAGGTTCTCATATTTATGGCACAATATTCAACTCTACAGAAAGTGTCATTAAAATCTCCAAATAAAGAACTGCACTGCGACAGAGAAACCATTCTTTGAATTGGTCATGTAGCAGCTATGCAGCATGGGTCTTCTAGCCTATGCTGTGGTAAGATCAGAGCTTGAATTTTCTACCATTCACATAAAAACAGGTGCCTAGTTCTGAACTAAGTTAACCTTAATTCTTCCACTGGAAACGAATGATTGAGAGTTCGATGTAATGTGATAATTTCGTAGCAAAACATAGCTTCAGCAGTAATCTTCTAAATCAGAGATTTCAACTGAAGATACAACAGAGAAGCTACAGCTGCAGTCCCTAGTTTAGAAGAGAGCTTCAATTGCAGGGCTGGCTCTATCATTCGACCATACACGTTAGCTACCTTAGATAGGCCAGTTGTGGGTGTTATGATAAAAAATTGTTAGCCTGTTGCTGCTTTTTTACTGTTGGGCACTTATGACCAAGGAGAAGGATGTTTCTGTCAGATGTGTCTTAATAATTTTGTCAGCTTTGGGTATTAATGATTCTGGGAGTTCAGGGGAGGGACTGGAGTGGCTCAAGTGGTTAAGATCCTGAACTTGCTGACTGGAAGTTCAGAGTTCAATTTCCGGGTACTGCAAAACAGAGTGAGCTCCTGTCTCTATCCCAGCTCCTGCCAACCTAGCAGTTCAAGAGCAAGAAATTGCAAGTAGATAAATAGGGACCATTTTGGTGGGAAGGTAAACAGCATTCTGTGCACTCCGGTGTTGAGGCATACCTGGCACATGTCCACGGAAACATCTGCAGACGCAGACAGCTCTGGCTCTTTGGCTATAAACAAAGATGAGCACCGAACCCTAGAGTCAGATATGACTGGCTTTCGAGCAAAGGCGACCTTTACCTAAGTTCATGGGATGCGTTTGCTGAGCTGCCTTACAACAGCCACACATTTCAGTGTAATTCTATGTGGCATAGTAAACAAGTTGCAGTGTGGGGCAGAAATAAGAGGGAAGAACTGAAATTCTTCACTACTGCCTTGTATGTTTTAGGCTTCATTAACAGTGACCTCATGGAAGTCACATAGTACCAAGGTCTTCAATAAGGAACACTGCCATGTGTCCTCTCTTTGCTTCTCTCATTATATCACTCATTTATTTTTCAATGCAGTAATTTCTATTTATTCATCTATTCTATTATCATGGGTAAACACAATATTTGTCTATCATACAGATTTCAGCATCCGAGCCAAGACAGAAGAGTGAATGAAAGGACATCTGAGCATTGTTTGTCCTGCATTTTAATTTCTCACACCTCCTCCACACACCACCTCCATTCCTAGCAAACACAACTGTGTTTTCTAGCTATATGCCTATGAAGGAAAATCAATTTATTAGTAAGCTTGATTTAACTGTTCCTGTTCTTCAACCAACCTTCACATCTTTTGGGCACTTACACAATTTGTGGTATTTAACCACTTCCTTCAGTTAAAGGAAGAGCACAGAACGTGAGACAGAGTGCAAGCTATAAAATGGTCTTGTTTTCATTAATCACTGGGGGACTGCTGAAGGTTGCAAAAAGTGTCTATCTCTCTCAGGACAGTGGCAGTAGTTTTACAATTTGCAGGCATGATTTGCTCTCGTTGTGGATGACTTGTCATTTTGGATTCATTTCACTTCCCCACAGGGGATGGCTCCTGTGCAGCAATTCCCAAAGTGGAACTGCCATTGCAAGAACGAAGGTAATTCTGGTTAAAGCAACTCAAAGCTTAGAAAAGTTTATTTCCCAATTACATATCTCAGAATCCCCCAGCCATTGATTCACTGATCACACATTTGGATTGATCCAAAAGGATTTGAAATTTAAAAGCTAGGGATGGGGTGGAGGACTTTGGGCTAATTCACATTCCCTGTTGCAGTGTCTGATCAACAGGAGAAAGAAAATGCAAATCACTCTGCCCCAGAGTACTTTCCTCCATTTTTGGTAGTGCAGTCAATACAAACTTTCTTAAAAAGAGGTGTGGACATGATCACTTTATGAAGGGGGAATGTGCTCAGATAATTATTCTGAGTTTCAAAGGGCTCAACCCAAATTGATCCTGTTTACTTCCCAACACTCCAGTAAAAATGCCTACTTTTGCACCTGCTCATTTCCATCTTCTTCTTCTTTGTGAGAAGGCATATTCTGGTGCTACTATTAGGCAGAGTGAGGCAGTCAATTGAGGCGTCCATATTGGGGCTGGGGTGATCAGCAATGGTAGCAGCAGTCTTTTAAATGTTCTGTCCCACTGTAGGTAGGTCCCCACCACTGCATCACCAAAACATGTACAGACATCACCAAAATGGAAGTCACAGAGGACAAAGTACACCAAGAGAAGAGAGGGATTTTTGCATTCTATCTGCACAAACTAATTTAAGCTAATATACCCAAATATAATTCAACATAACTACCACAATTCTCACTATATCGCACAGAATTGTGACTAGGGGTACAACTTTGAGCAGAAGATCAAATATAGATCGAATAAATAAGGCATACTGTTTGATAACACTCTGAAATTTGTCATGCCTTTTATTCTCTGCAGCTTACTGAAAATGAATATATAAGTTACCCTATATAGGTATCTACAGATCCAAAAATATTCAATGAAAAATCCCTGAAATATATAATAAATATGAATTTCCAAAGCACATTACCAGAGCTGGCCACTGGAAGCCACCATCTACAATGTAATCCTGAGTAGGAATGAAATTTGTTTCCAGGGGACCCATTTCTTGAGGAGATGTGAAAGATCAATGGAGGCATTTGCAGCAATTTCCACTTGTATGAGTCATATACAGGTATGTGTGTTATAATATGTGGTTTGCTGCTTTCCACCATTTCAGGCATCCATGGAAGACCTTGAAAAATATCCCTGCCGATATTGTGTTTGTGTCCTGTATATAGAAAGAAAATAAATAAAAGTCACTTAATTTAACTGAAATATCAACCAGTTATTTCAGAGGATAAATAAACAGTGCTTCCAGAATGTCTACTCCTGGGACACAGCTGAAGTTTATATGCCAACTTTCTTCCCATTCATTGGTTGTTACACAACTATAAAAACTAACTGGGCCCAGGGGATAAGTTGGCCACTTACATATCACCTAAAAAGATAATAGTTCTTCAAACAGAGAATTACCCTATTTAAAGAAGGAATGTCTTCTGGCATGGTGTTCTGGTAAGTTATCTCATATTTCTTGGGGTAGCCTTCAGCCTGACTTATATCATTTTATGTAGCATCCTGGGCCTATGATAAAATATGACCTATGTAAAGATTCCTATAAATTAGTCTCACACGGACCACCAACATTTACAGACAAGCCTGTTGGTAGTTTGCTCACTAATTTTTGTAACAGCTAGAAATAAAGGCTAATACAGATATGGCAGGTGAATTGCTTTCACCTTGGCAGAGTTGCTGTCACCTGGGATTATATATTGTGGAGAGATAATCCGATACAGCAAGAGAGTTCCTCCCCCTCTTTCAACTCTGCTGTACATGTTATATAAGCCTAGTTTACTGATGTGGATGCCTTTCAGCAACTTCATGGGCTTCCTTTATTCTTTCTTTGCTAACAAGAGGTTCTAAATCAGGTAAACATAAAAGATGGTACAGGAAAGGCACCTTCAGGATGCTGACAAGACATTGTTGCTAGAGTTCACATTACTATCAGAATTCCTCTTTAGTGTTATCAGACCTTCTTCTAATATTGCATATACTTAAAAAATCTATGTAGTGTGAGAGATTCATAATATTAAACCTACTCTTTTTTAAATACTCATGGCTAAAACCAATAGTTAATCCCAATTAAAGTAGACTCATTGAGTAAATAAGATTTTAAGTTTATGAATTTGTTGTGAATGAATGGGATTTATTAAATACCATTGATCTCCCATGTTTACTCAAATGACAATAATAACTAGATCTGGACATTAAGATTAATTTATTTTAGTATGAACTCAGAGAAGTATTAAAATATTTTCAGGGTGCAGTCCTTCGAACATTAGCAGATACAATGTCTCTTATTTAAAAAAAAACTATTTTCTTCCTTGATATTCAAATCAGGGCCATAGCCAGGGGGTGGCCAGGGGGAGATAAGCCTCCCCCTGAGCTAACAGCCCCACCTCAGGCAAAGTTCTAATGTTATATATGTGTGTGTGTGTGTGTGTGTGTGTGTGTGTGTGTGTGTGTGTGTGTGTGTGTGTGTGTGTGTGTGTGTGTGTGTGTGTCATTGTTGCCCCTCCTGAAAAAATACCCCACCCCCCAATCTAGAATACTGGCTATGGGCCTGTCTCAAATCATGTCAGAACTTTAGAAGGAAACAAACATTACCATGTTAGATGCGTTAATTTCTGTAAGATACACTCTTTTTAAATGGATGTAGTTCTCAGAAAGCAAACCAGAATATTGATTCATTCATCTCACTATTTTCTTCATTGAAGGGCAGTAACTCTCCAGGGTTTTCCAGCTCCATCTGGAATTACTTTGAACTGAACATGGGAGAGAGCAGACCTTGGAAGGCAGAGAGAAGAATTATTGACGTTAATTAACTGAAATTCAGTTTCTTCCTATTTTTCCTTTAACAAGGCAGAACTGTAGCAATTTAACTATTTAAACTAATTTAAGATTTTCAATGCAACATTAACTGTTTTTCTCTTGAATAAACACCATGAAAAGGTGTATGCATCTATCTTAGAGGCAGGTGGACACTTCTTTTGTTGTTGTTGTGAAAGCTTTACTTGATTTGCTGATTTTTCTGATTTCTTACTGAAAAGGTGGGGATGGACTCATTCCAATCTAAGGCTGAAAGAAAGGCAATCAATTGTTGGGATTGAAAATGAGTGTGATGGATAAACCCTGGAAGTTGGGATTTCAGTACTGCTCACTGGAGATTGGAGGACGCAATTTATGCAAAACACCTTGTTTTCAGTGATTTTCTGCATATTATTATTATTATTATTATTATTATTTTTGTTCAAATTTATACCCCGCCTCGCTCAGGCGAATCTGACTCTAGGCGGCTTCCATACTAAACAAAACAATATCCCACCAACCCCCCCCCCCCCTATTAAGTCCTCTATTGCCGCCCAAGACCCCCAAGTTCTCTCCCTTCAAGGCCGGATGGCTGAGGGAGAGTCCAACAAAGTCCAACAAAGGGGAGCGGCGGCGGTGTCTTGCGCTGCAGCGGCGGCGGCATTTCTTCAGGCCTCCCCTGGCCAGGGAGGCTCCTTTTATCTTCCTCCCGGCCGGTGACGGGGGCCGGGGGGGCGCAGCGGCGTCTGGTGCGGCGGTGGTGGTGGCGTTTCTTTGGGCCTCCCCTGGCCAGGGAGGTTCCTTTTATCTTCCTCCCGGCCGGTGACGGGGGCCGGGGGGCGCGGCGGCTGCGTCTTGCGCGGCGGCGGCATTTCTTCGGGCCTCCCCTGGCCAGGGAGGCTCCTTTTATCTTCTGTGTAGGGTTGCCATGCATCCTGGAAAACCGGGATTGTCCCAGCAAGTTCAATAAAAATCCCCGGGTTTTTAAAACTTACTGATCGTATATTATAACACACCATTAAAATAAATTCAAACTCTCACCATCAAATGAGCGATTTCCAGCCACATTGGAATTGGAGTATACCTGGAGACAAATCTTAATGCCCTTGCCTCACACCACCACCTGATAAGTGTGACCAGTGTGTTTCTTAGAACTGAGGATGTTAAGAGTTCACCACAATGCAACTTCTCAGAAGCACAACAGATAATCTTACAGTAAGAAATAACTGTTGTAAATAAATTCATTTATGTGTTGATATATTAAATGTGAAAGTGTTTTATAGCTATCATTATATTATGTTTGTTTTTTTAAAAGGCTATTTCATAGATAACCCACCCATTTTTGTCAAGTATACTTCTGTCCTGGTTTTGTGGGAGAGAATTATGGCAACACTATCTCTGTGTAGCGATTTCTTGCAGAGAACTGTCCCTGGTTCAATGAAGCCTCCCAACTTCCCACGAAAACACTATCCCGGTCTTGTCCTCCTGTCCTTACCACCACCTTGCATTTTTTGTTTTGTTTTTCACCTTCTGTTCTGCACAGAAAAGTACCAACTTCTTGAGGTCCTTCTTGGTGAATCCGACTGAGGAAACCCTCTACACTACAGAGGAAAGTGTCATTTGATGCAGAAACTGCAATACCACTGCACAGCTCAACATGTCTTCCTCAGAAGGTGACCACAGAAGCCTCAAAAATCCTGTGAGATTTCTCACAAAGTCTCTGGAGAGAAAAATATTTGCACAGAAAAAGCTCATTTTAAGGAGAAATGATAAATATTGTATTTCCCTTCTTTATTTCTTTCTGGGACTAAGAGGCTATGATCTTCACAGTCTTACCTCTCCTACTGGCACTTTCCCCCTGTTTTTCCTGTTTTTTCCATTGAACACTATTACTATACTATTTTATGAATGTTATTTTTTCAGGGTATTAAAAGCTTTCCATCTACTTACTGCAGAATGAAGTGTGGTTCCTTAATTAATTTAAATACAGTGTATGTATAGTGATTTTGAATGAAAGGGGTGTAAGACATGCCTTGCTTATGCCTATTTCTTTCTTTTAAAAAAAAAAAACCTTTTGTGCCAGCACTGTGCAGTAATATGTCTTGTCAGAATTAAATCCCATTGAGCTCCATGGGGCTTAGTCTTAGGTAAGAAGCTATAGAATTGTAGCCTTCATTTCCAGTTAAATCTATTTCTCCAGTAAGCCCATTTTTTCCAGATGATCCAACAGAGCAATGTTTAAGTCTGTCAGACATCCTTTGAACACCAGCCAACCTAATTTTTAAAGCCAGGAGAAGGACAGGGATTCTTAAAAAGAGAGATATTGAGCAGTGAAATTATAAACACAATGTCTTGGTGCATATGCTGAGTGTAGTTCCATTTTAGAACACAGTTAACTCATAGTTTTGAAATTAGTGGTGTCTTCTGTGAAAATAGCCATAGGAAACAGTTTCTTTATTATATTTTGTGGTCAGTTCACCTTCACATTATTTCATCAGTCTTAGAGGTTAGAGAGATTTTATAAAACAGGTAGTAAGGTACTGGCTTCTATTTCTCCAGTATAATTGTTTCCACTTCTTTGTTAGAATAAGGGGTGTGTTTGCATGTGTGTAAAATAATTATAGAACAAGAGGTTACCAGTTGGTATGAGGAGAGAGAAGACAAATGCTCCTCTGCAGCAAAGTGTCAACAGATCAAATTGTAAGATAGGATCTCATGTTTTGGATACATAGTATTTCCTAACATGACAGTTTCCAAAGAATTTGGACACCCTGATCCTCAGACAAAGGGTGCACTATGGGATTTGTAGTTTGGGGAGGGGGAGCCAGATTGTGAATGGAAACTTTAAAGTGATCAGAATGGCACACTTGAAGGTACAGTACCAGTAACATATTTGCCATCTAAGGGTCAGTGGTAACAATCCTCATGCCATTCTCAGTAATTCCTAGTTTACCTCAGAACTATCAATTTAATTAATAAATGAATGAATGCCAAGTCAATGAATTGAGCAATTTTGCCCACAATGATAACAATGAATTATTTCCTGTTCCTAATTCATTTAATTAATGGGCTTTTAATTTTGTTAGTTTGTTTGCTTGCTTGCTTGCTTGTTAGTTAGTTAGTTAGTTCGTTCATTTGTTCATTCATTTGTATGCAGAGTTTACGTTCTGCCATTGAGCTGCAGTCCTCTTCTGTCCCAAAGAATATACCTGCAGCTTAGCAAATGAATTTACAGAGGTATGCCAAGCACTGCCTTCTTTCATTTCCTAAGCATTGCACAGTTTGTGAATTCCCAATAGGCACAGGTCTAAAGTATTTTCCTTATATAATTGTTCATTTACAACAGCAGCAATAAAAAGATGGTTGAGTTCTGGTGAAACTGCTCTGCATTGTTCAAGATCAGGTGTGAATATGCTTTTCTCACATTTGGTAATAAACATTGGTGAACCAGCATATTGCAATGAACAATGATAATTCCAAAATCTATCCGAGGTGGTTCATTGAAAAACAAAAGAAACTGAAACTGCTAGATGTTCTATATCTGGCTATTTAAATTAAATTAAACAAAACTGAATTTCTTGGACTTATGATGCAGTAACTCACTGCCAATATCTTTTGTACACTATTTTAGTATGGAACTCCCACTGACACCTGCATTTCATTTGAATGCTGTTTATAGAGTAGGTATGCATGAATCTGTCAGGCATGACTTAGTTGGAAATACTGTACTCATTTTCCCCAGTGCCAAGTTTATTCTAACAGAGGCCAACACTAGGACCTTTCTCCTCCCACATAAGAAACAAAAACAAAATTTGTATTTATCTCCATATGTATTTTTCAAACTGGACCAATGTTGGTGGTTTTCTTTTATTAATTAAAGTATGCCTGTGAATTTTTTTAAAGCATACATCTTCCTGTAGAGATCTATGAGGGATCTTCTACTGTATTGTCTACTTGCTGATGGTGACACTTATGTTCTACAGTAGAAACAATTAATGAAAGTATATATTGGATGCCTGAGTTTTGTTCCAAAGGAAGAGTTAGCAATCTCCTCAACCCATCCGGACACCCCATCACTAGCTGCTCTTATGATCCAAGATGGGCAAGGATCTAGGTAGGTTGTGGTAGCACTACAGCCCGCAAGTGCCCTGGAGACCTCCTGAGGTGTTATAGGCTGAAACTGCTCTAAAACACACAGGACAGACGTCACACTGGACATCTCCTTCTGATCTATTGCATTAAATTTGAACTTGAGATCCCTATGGATGACATCCATCTTGGTCTTAAAATGTGTTGCCAATCTATTACAGTTGGCAACTGATGGCTGTATACTCACTGTGTTCCCCCGAGGAGCTCTAAGGCTATCAAAAACAACTCTTTTTGTTGATTGCTAACACCCAGAATCCTGTTGATTGCCAGGACTCTGGATGCTTAACTATTTTAGATATTTTAAAAAATGGATACTTTCAACTTAGTCTCTTACAAAGGACATGTATTTAGTTTTGTAATGATATAGCATACCAGAGGAGGCCCACATTATCTTTTATTGACTGCACTATTTTGTTTTCTTGTCCATTTTATATACCTTTTCTGATTATTACATATACACATGCTATTTCTCTTTATAGTCATGTTAAATCATCATGCCCTTTTATTCATGCTTACCCATACTGGATTAGTCTCTTAGTCATATCATATTGTATCAAATTCATGCTGAGAGATCAGGCATTCTTACTTCCAAATATATTTTCTAGTCTAGTTGCTTATATATCTGCTATACATTATCTCCACTTTTGAAGTAAAAATACAATAGAATTTGTATGTGTAGAATTACCTTAGAAAAAATTATATTTCTTAAATTGGGACAGGGAAAGGGCTGAGGACAAATTTAGTAAACATTCTTTACCATGAATTCATTGTAAACACCAACAATTTTTTACAGCAGTGTTCCCCAACCTCTGGTTTTTGGTCTTCAATTCCCAGAACCCTAAGTCAATTCCTCAAAGCACTGTTCAACCAATGTACTGACGTAGGCTTCCGGGAATTGAAGTGCCCCACATTGGGAACTAGTGTTCTGCTGTGAAATATAAGGTTAATGTTGACCTTATCTAGACAATCATTTGTGTTTTTCATTTGTGAAGAAGGGAATTTGCTAGTTCTACCACCATCTGAAGAGGGAGAGCCTGCTTTATCCATGTGAGATTTCCATGGAAACTTTATCCATGGTGGTTTTTGGGGAGCTCTTCTGGCTCACATGGTGAACATACCCAGAAACAGTATCTACATTCAACCATTCATTTTTGGCAGGTTGAAAATGATGACTGAGGAGGCAAGGCAAGCACACAGGGCCGTAGCCAGGATTCTAGATGTGGGTGGGTAAATAATTTTTTCAGGGTGGGCAACAAAGCCTCTTTTCAATGCATTCCTATGGGAAAACCCGCTTTGCCAGGGTGGGCAAACTGCTGACTCAGGGTGGGCCACATCCACCTTGGCCACCCTCTGGCTACAGCCCTGCAAGCATATTTACCAATATCGCATGTAAGGAATCCACAAGTAGACATCCCATGAACAGGGCTGCTGAGGTGGGTTTTTTTAATGAAGGAAGTGCACAAATTCCAAATACTGTACTGTACTTCAAAATATGAACTTTCCATAAAGTATTGTATATACATGGGAAGGAGTTTCTTAGAATGTATGGAAGGTTTTTAGATCTGATGTAAACAAGACTAGAGCAGAAAATAATTTTCTCATTTGTTTTATTATAATTTATTATCATAATTATAAAATAGTTATAATTATGATATAATAATTATAATATAATTTACCTGCATGCATGTACTTCACAGTAAATCACAGTGAACACAGCGGGCATACAACATTATTAAAGATGTCTAGATTTATGTTGATGATTATAATATGTTGCCATGTGCAAATAAGTTGCTTCCAAGTTATAGTGACTATGAATGAGTGCCCTCTGGAAGGTCTTATTTAACAATCTTGCTCACATGCAATGGACTCAAGGCTATGGTTTTCCTTACCTAGTTTATCAATCTGATATTTGTCCTCCTTTTTTAAAAAGCTGCATTCAACTTTTCCCAGCATTAATGTCTTTCCAAATGAGTCTTGTCTCCTAATTATCTGCCCAAGTCTGACAGACTTTTTGCTACCAGTGAGAGTCCAGGTTTGGTTTGATCTAGGAGACATTTGTCTATTTGGTGCTCCATTTGTTATTGTTCAGTCGCACAGTCGATTCCGACCCTCTGCGACCCCATGGACCACTGTCCGCCAGGCACTCCTGTCGTCCACCATCTCCCTCAACTCACTCAGCTCTGTGCCCATTGTCTCTACAATACCATCTAGCCATCTCATCTTTTGCCCTCGACCCTTCCAAGCATCAAGGCTTTCTCAAGTGAATCCTCTCTTCTCATTTGATGTCCAAAGTACTTTAGCTTCATCTTTATTATTCGACCTTCTAAGGAGCAGTCAGGGTTGATTTCTTCTAAGATTGACCTATTTGTTCTCCTCACAGTCCAGGGGACTCTCAAAACTCTCCTCCAACACCACATCTCAAAGGCATCTATTCTTCTGCCCTCAGCTTTCCTAATGGTCCAGCTCTCACAACCATACATTGCCACAGGGAATACCATTGCTTTCACTATGCGAATTTTTGTTTGCAATGTGATATCTCTACTTTTCACTATGATCCCCAGGTTTCTCATTGCTTGCCTCCCAAGAATCAGTCACCTTTTTATTTCATGGCTGCAATCGGCATCTGCAGTGAGCTTTGATCCCAGGAAAGTAAAATCTGTCACTGCTTCTACTTCTTCCCCATCTATTTTCCAGGGATTGATAGGGCCTGTTGCCATTATCTTGGTTTTCTTGATATTGAGTCTCAAGCCAGCTTTTTCACTTTCTTCTTTCAACCTAATCAGGAGCTTCTTTAGGTCCTCCTCACTTTCTGCCATGAGGGTGGTATCATCTGCATATCTCAAATTGTTGATGTTTCTTCCAGCAATTTTGATCCCGAATTGTGATTCCTCCATCCCTGCATTGCGCATTATGTGTTCTGTGTATAAGTTGAATAAGCAGGATGACAAAATGCAGCCTTGTTTTACTCCTTTTCCTATTCCAAACCACTCCGTCATTCCATTTTCTGTCCTAACTGTTGCCTCTTGATTCATATACAGATTTCTCATGAGGCCTATAAGGTCTCTTTAATTACGTGCCACATTTTGTTGTGGTCGACACAGTCAAAAGCCTTAGTGTAATCAATGAAACAGAAGTAGACTTGTTTCTGATACTCTAGTCCCCCTGTATTTTGTATCGATTGATTCCTTCCATCTCCATCAACTCTCTTCACTGGGCAGTTTTCACGTTCACACACATTAATTGGTAATTCCATAATATGGATGACCTTGCCCTTAATATCCAGGAATGTATTCTTATACTGGATGACATCCATCCATCCATCCATCCATCCATCCATCTATCAATTCTAGCAAAGAATTGTAGTGTACAACAGCTAAATATATAAAAGTTTAAAATCACAATAAATTATTAATCATAATGTACAATTTAATCTAAATAAGTTAAAACCATTGCTAACTTAAACATATTAAAACAAACTAAAACCACACATTAAAATAATACACTGCATCCCTACTAAAAACCCCAGTCCTTCCAGGGCATTCACATATCTCCAGTTTAAAAAAGGAAAATTTCACCTGCTGCCAGAAGGAGTATAAGAAGGGAGTCAACCTAACCTCATGTAGGAATAAATGCCATACATTGGGAGAAGTCACAAAAATGACCTCTTTCAAGTCCTCACCAAATGTGCCTGCAATGGTGGCAGGACTGAGAGAAGGCCCTCCCTTGAAGATCTCACAGATAAGGGGAGATATGGTCCTTCAAGTGTCCCAGATCCAAATCTCATTGGTTTTTAGCTTCTTCATATCTGCTCATTTGAATCTAATTCTTATTTTGGTTTCTTGGCTGTAGTCTCCATTGGCAATTGAATGGAGGTTTAGCAGATCTTCAACAATGTAGATATTTTCCTTCTCAACACTACCCCCCCCCTTTTCTTGGTGTTCTAGTGCAGGGGTCAACAAACTTGGCTCTCAAGGTTTTCTTAGACTTCCATTACCAGAAGCCCAAGTCAGTACACCTGTTGATCAGGGCTTCTGGGAATTGAAGACCAAGTACATCTGGAGAGCCAAGTTTGCTGACCCTTCTTCTAGTGCAATGCAACTTCTGTACTTTTTCTCTTTTTTATTTTCATCGGTATTTATTCTGTTATTGCTACTTTCTGCTTAAATTATTGACATCTGTTCCATAAATTTTTGCTCTTTATCTGAACCTAATCCTGCTTTCTATATGATATATATAGAGATAAACATCAAAACCTTTGCCACTAAGAAAGCATTCTATTTTTTTCTCCTAAAATAAACTTCTTGTCACACAACAAGATGATACAATGTGGTGGCGCATCCATTTATTTCAGGACAATTTTCTCATGATCTGCACAGACAAAAGCGTTGCTATAATCCATAAAGCATAGATTGATTTTCTAATGAAATTCTTAAATATTCTCCATTTAATACACATTTGCACTATGATCTCTGCAGCTTCTGCTTTCTTGTATATCTCTACATGCAGAAACTTTCAGCTCTTTGCAGAAACTTTGGTTTCAGCTCTTTGCATCATTGATAAATAGAATAAAATTCTAAACAGTCAAGCCCTCATAAAACTCTCTCCCTCTCCACCCCTCTCTCTCTGTGTCTTGAAAGCTTTCCACTCTAAGCAGAAATCATTTTGTTGTCCTTCTCTCAGGAATCATTTCCAAAGAGAAGCATTGAAATTCTGAAGCTGACTTCAGTGGAATGTAATCATGCAGCAGAAACCAATATTTCTTTCTCATCAAGATGCTTTCCCATTATGTTTGCTTGCTTTGTGTTTATAGCTTAACCTTTACCCTCCTTGCTGCATTTCTCTTATTGGAAACATTAATTCCTCAAGATTATCTCATCTGATAAAACCTCAATGGTATGTGTAAATCTCAAGTGTCTAAACCTTTGTCATTTTTATTCCACTCGTGGAAAGCTTATTTCAGATAGTCTGAAAACAATCTAGGTGACATTGATATTTGTCTCTACTTAGTCTACTTAGCTTTCCCACTTACTACATTTATCAAGCTAGTCTTACTTTCCATTGTCTCAGCACCACTTAGATAAAAATAATTGCTGACAATTTCAGTAACTTTCCATCCAAACTCTGGGTGTGTATGCAAACAAAAAACAACTAAGAGAATGCAAAGGGTTGCAGGGTAACTACTGTTGACAAATATGAATGGAAAAATGACCCAAAGGAAAAAGCAACCAATTGTTCCACTAGTGCTGAACTGCAAAACCCCACAGTCTCCAAGCAACATGGTGGGTCATCTTCAAATTTGTTTATCACTTAAAATACAATATAATGATGAGACAGAAGACAAAGGAAAGAAACAGCAGATAAGCTCCTGAACAAATTTAAGAATAGGAGTAGGATAAAAATAAGAAGACAAAAGCTATCGTAGAATGAATTTGTAAAACTCATTTAAAAGGAAAAGGGGAAGTGTGGTCCTCAGGCTCTTGATGGAGTACAGCAGGGCTCCCCAAACGTTTTGCGCTGTGAGCTGGTCACGTGGATGAATAGTCCAGTCATGTCATTTCTCTTGCCGTAAAATGCATCCACAGCTGTCGTAAATGTGTTTTTGACAGCCATGGATGTAGCTATGGTAACATTTTGCACATGTGCGGTTGTGTTTGCTCATGTGCAAGGCATGGGAGCATTTGCACCACTTCTGATAGCAGTGAGGGAAGTGTGGGCCAGATGGTTTCATGCCGTGGGCTGGATCCAGCCCTCAGGTCATAGTTTGGGCAACCCTTGGACTACAGTTTCAATCAAGCTTTACCACTGCTTGTAGTTACAACTCATGGAACAACAACAACAACAACTACTACTACTACTACTACTACTACTACTACTACTACTACTACTACTACTACTACTACTACTACTACTACTACTACTACTAATGGAATAATAATGAAGGAGGAGGAGGAGGAGGTCAAGGCTGACCCAAATCTAACATGGGGATGCTTAAGAACAGGAATTTTGAAGAAGGAAACAGAAAAATTTATCTTGACAGCTCAGGAACAAGTTTTGCCAACAAATTGCATGAAGACGAAAATAAAGCATGTATCCAACAATAGCAAATGCTGGCTTTGTAATGAAAAGAATGAAACAGTAGATCAGTTATGGTGAACCTTTTCGAGAGTGAGTGCCCAAACTGCAACCTAAAAAACACTTATTTATCGCAAAGCGCCAACACAGCAACAAGGGATAAGGTAAAAATGCTCCCATTGGGCTGCTGGGCAGAGGGATGGAGCAAACACTGTGCTGGGGGAGGGAGGAAATACTCCCATTGGGCTGCTGGGCAGAGGTGTGGGGTGAACTCTGTGCTGGGGTGACTGCACAGGTGCCCACAGTGAGAGCTCTGAGTGCCACCTCTTGCACACATGCCATAGGTTCACCACCATTGCAGTAGATCATCTGATCAGCAGATGCAGCAACATTTGACAGACCGATTATTTAAAATGCCATAACAGGGCTGCAAAAATTATCCATTGGAAACTTTGCCAAAAGTTTGGATTTGAATGCAGTAAAAATCATTGGGAACATCAAGTAGAGAAAGTTTTAGAAAATGAGACTTTAAAATTCAAACAGACAGACATTTGCCTCACAATACATCTGATATAACTGTTGTGGAAAAGAAGAACGTCTGGTTTATTTTATTTTATTTATTCGATTTGTATTTATTGATATTGCTGTACCAGGAGATGCACAAATTAAGGAGAAACACCTGGGGAAAAATCACAAAATATCATGATTTGCAAATTGAAGTTGAGTGTCTATGGAGGAAAAAAAAATCTGTTGTTGTGCCCATAGTGATCGGAGCCCTTGAAGCAATACGTAAAGGACTCCCTTGATATTTGGAAATTTTTGACTTATCAGACTTGAACATCCTAACTCTCAAAAAACAAAAAACAAACCAACTCTACTGGTAATTGCATATATACGCAGACATTACCTTAACAGGTTTTAGGTCCTTTGTTAAGGCTTGAACTGTTAATTTTATTGCGGTCCTTGACAGTGAACCAAATAGTTGATTTGTATAATAATAATAATAATAATAATAATAATAATAATAATAATAATAATAATAATAATAATAATAATAATAATAATAATAATAATAATAATAATAATAATAATAATGTGCCATCTATTCACATCTGACTAATGACAACTCTTTCCAGAGTTTTCTAAGTAGAAAATATACAGAAGTGGTTCACCATTAGATTCTTCTGGGGTCATCTTGGGACTGTGCAGTTTGCTCATAACTATACAGGAAGCACAGTGGGAAATTGAACTGCTATGCTTTGGCTCCAGAGTCAGATAACTAAACCACTAAGCTATCCAGCTAGCTATAGTTCATGCAATAAAATATTACCAGCATGGCTCCATGGTGTAATTGAATAATTTTTTTTAAAAAAGCAGTAATCCAGTAGCAAGTCACAACTAGAGTTGGCCTTTTGAATCAATGGGGATTTGATGAGTCAGCTAATTCAATGGGCCCACTCTATTTGTGACTTACTACTGGATTTCAGCCAGAAAAAAAATCTCATAATGTTCTGATGACAGTTTTACCACAACCTTTCTCAAGTCTGGGATGATCACTAAGTGGGAACAGAACGAATAACACTTGAAAGGTTATGAGAGACAGAAAATCAAGAAAAACTTGCATTTTCCATAGATACCTGAAAATAAATTTATTCAATTCACCTTGAATCCACCATTCATTTATTTCACCTTAATGTTTACTTTGAGGAGCTAGTAATCATACATGAATCCAGGTTTGAAATTTATCAGAGACCCTGCATATTGCTGCCACCATCATAGAAAATATACTGCATTGATTATAGGCATGTGAAAGTATAACAAAACCTTTGATTTGCTTCAGATTATTTTGAAGACTTATATTCAAGGATTCATCAGGATATGAACAGCAGCTGGGGCAGGAAAGTATATTTTAACACAGTTCTTAAAACACTAACACTGAGTAAAATGCAGATAAATCCATCACTTAAAATTAGAATCTTTAATGTGGTGATTAATGTGCCATCTATTAGAATTTGCGTACAAGTTATAAATAATGTAGTTATTTATAATGATTTACAGTTTGGATAATAAGAATATAACAAACTTCCATTTCCAAGGTAAGGTAGCTAGCAGGACTCAAGTTACTTTGGGCAAAATCCAGGTTTTTTTTTATGCCAGCATAACACAATCAACATAAATCTTTGAATGAATTACAGAAGAAGTCAGCATATGTATTAACTGTTTTGTGATTAGTCAAGATGTACCATATACCCAAAATTTTTAGACATTCTGATAATTATTTTATGGGTTGAATCCTATATAATATTTTAGCTTTGGAGCAAATTGGAGTTAAGTTAGTTGCAAACAATATCTCCTTGACTTCAGGGAGCCCAAAGCAAGGCTGACCTAGATTGAATCCATTTGTCTGTGTTTTTGTGTGGGCTTAAACTGCATACAGTTGAACATCAGACTTCAGAAGCTTGAACAAGTTATTTTTGGATTGCAGTTCCCAGAATGCTGCTACCAACATGGTCAGGGCTGTTCCAACTGGATCCTGGAAGCCATAATCTCCCCCCCCCCCCCACAAATGTCTAAGATGAGAGATCAAAAAATATGCAGTAATACATTTGAATTTATTTGACTGGCTTTCTCTTTTTTGTAATATGAGAACAGATCACTACCATGTTTCTTCTTCACATGTGGCTTTAAAATTGGTATATTTTAAAGCAAGCTGTCTCTAGATGTTCTTAGGGTTGAGGAAGATGTATAGTCCTCAGTACAGGGAGCATTTGTTTTCTGTAAGCTTCTTGACAGTTTGGGATGTAAAAAACACAATTTACTATGTGCTAGAAGCAAAGGCAAGACTTCTGACACTTTTGCAACATAAGCTTGCATATGTTTCTACATGTTTTCTTTATAAATTACTTCTCTCATGCTTACACTGTGAGCAAAACAATCCAAGAAGGGCAAATTGCACTGCAATAAGTAAAGATGAGAGTTATACAAGAAGCATCTCTTCCTCATGCACTGTTTTATAGCACTGAAGAATTGTCATTCAAGGTTGAACAATCGATTAAATGGAAATTACAGTTCTTTGTTTAAGAAGATCACATAACATTCCACCTCAATGGCAATATGTCAAATGGAATAATCAGCTAACATAAAACTGGTTCCTTTTTGGCCTTTTCTTTGGTCTCTGAAATGGAAGGGATGGCATTAACAAACCCTTGGTTCCATTTCTTTTACCACTTCTTATTTTTAAGTCATAACTCCAAACAACAGACAAAGGCTTGAGCTATTTCCTCCTTGAAAGTCAATGTTCGGGTAACATTGTTGGAGTCAGATTTTGGACAGCCATGTTTTAGTCCTAACTGGACCAAAAGAGCTACCGTACTTAGTGATCTTGGGCCAATCTCACTGGCAGCTTAATCTTTGCTCACTGGTTGAGGGGAGGGAAGCCATGCATGCTAATTTAAGCTCATTGGGGGAAAGGCAAAGTATAAAAGTAACAAATAAATAGATTTAAAAGAAGCAAAATGGTTAAGTGAGAGGAAATATTTTCTAGTTGCAGTGTGCTGACAGACAGATGAAAATTTCTAGCTGGATATATCAGAATCTGGTAAATTTTGTGAGCGACCTATGTTACTTTCTGGAGTAACATTCTGCTAAGCTAGAAGTTTATGGTTGTCTGTAATGTAATCATATATTTCTATGTAAAGCAAATATTACCAAGATACATAACTCTTATCATGCAGCACTTTCTCAATTGTACTCAGTAGCTTTACCCCCAGAACATCTCTGCCTGAGGTAAATGGGGAGCGCATAAATGTGTCTTCAATAAGAGTTCTTACTAGCACAGTCTTGAAAATAGGATAATCACTCCCAATTTTAGGATGTGTACTTAGGAAATTTAAGGTGGAGCTTGCATTTGACATGCTATTATCATCTCGGGTTGTTATAGGTACATTCTGCATAGTTTTTCAATGCATACTTAGAATGTTCTCAAACTTAATTATTATTCCATGCTTGCTCTCATCATATTTCAGTGTAATGATCAGGAATGCATTTAATTTAGAGGGAGAGAGGCAAATCATGTAATTTTTTTCAATCTGTCCTTCTAACACACTCACACAAACACCAAGCAGCACATGAATTCTACCCCTAGATGGACAAAATTAGTTATTCATGGTAAGTTCATAAAAAAAATCAAGTACAGTATAATGATACCCTTAAAAAAATTTCAAAGTCTATTCCTCATCTGTTTTCCTGAACTGAAGAGTAATTTCACCTGTACTCTAGTATCAAAAACATGCAGACATTAATAAAATTAACATTATGAAAAATCTTTGATAATTTAATTTCTGTTGGTTGTAGATAAAAGGAATGCATATTCTTTTGCTGCTAAGAGTATGAATTCATACTGAACTAAAAATTTACATTCCTTCTGTATCAGTGACCTAAATTCATCTGTTAGTCCAGAGTAGGTCTTCTCAATAAATGGGATTTGCACTAGAGATGGCTTGCCATTCATCAGTTAATTTAGTGGGATCACTCTGGTTGAGGTTAACAATTGGAATTAGGCCAGCAATGATGTTAACATCTGACTGGAGATGTTAACATCTAACATCTCCAGCAGAAGCTTGGAAAGCTGACTTATCCCAGTAATGTCTACACTTTACATTGACTGCATGAGCCTGGAGTTTTATTCCTACCTGGAACATCTATATGTTACCTGCAAAACATATGCTTTACTGTTGAACTATAAGAGTGCCAGGTGAACACATTTTATGTGTGGGTTTGGCAGGTGGAACTCCCAGAATAGACAATTTTGAGGGGGTTTTTTGGTCTAAAACAAGAACAACATAGGAACAACTAAATGACACATCCCTCCTATTAGCCAAAATAGTGTCTGCACATTTTGTCTTGTATTTCTAGTTTTGTAAAGACTAAAGTTTTACAGGATCTGGTTGGCTAAGTGGACACTGTGTTCGATGATGTATCTACAAACTGGGTAAAACCCAGCCAATTGGGAATTTTGTTGTTGTTCAGTCGCACAGTCGACTCCAAACCTTTGCAACCCCATGGCCCATTGCCGGCCAGGCAGCTCTGTCCTCTACCATCCTCCTCAACCCACCTAGCTCTGTGCCCATTGTGTCTACAATACCATCTAGCCATCTCATTTTTGGTCACCCCATTTTTCTTTTGCCCTCCACCTTTCCCAGCAACAAGGCTTTCTCAAGTGAATCTTCTCTTCTCATTTGATGTCCAAAGTACTTTAGCTTCATCTTTACTATTTGACCTTCTAAGGAGCAGTCAGGGTTGATTTCTTCTAAGATAGTCCTATTTGTTCTCCTCACTGTCGAGGGTACTCTCAACACTCTCCTCCAACACCACATTTCAAAAGCATATATTCTTCTGCACTCAGCTTTCCATATGGTCCAGCTCTCACAACCATACATTATCACCGGGAATATCATTGCTTTGACTATGTGAATTTTTGTTTGCAATATAACAACCTTATTCCTAAATCAACCATGTCAAACATACATGGATTGGGGAGCCAAATTTCCAACCTCACCAGATACTCAGGTTCCATATTCATCATACTTTTCATTAAAAATATCTTTTCCTCCTGATTTTATATTTTCTTATAGCATGTATTATTCTAGTGAGTACCTTATTTACTGAACATAGAATCCCCCAAAGATATTTCAATTATGCCATTTGTCACATGATACAGAAGCAAATCTTAAGACCTGTTGAGAATTGTCCCAACACCAAGGAGGTATCTACTCTTTATAACACTTCAGTGACATATTCTCCATATATCACCCACACATTGTGCAACCACCACACAAACAGATATCTATTCACTTGTGTCGCTGTTTCTGGTGCTTTGTGAGAGACAACCCATCGCCCACCCCACATGTTCCCTTGCACTTGGAGTTGCTTCTGTTAATAGTGCTTTCCAGCCAATTCCACAGTGACCCTACTGGTTTTCTTTTTTTAAAAAAAAGCATTTAAAAGCCTACTCATGGGCTTTATCAATACTATGATGTTGAGTGAAAAGAATAAACATGATGAGGCTACCGCTTATGTCTCCAGAGCTAGTATATGGATGTAATGCCTTGATTTACTGCCAAGAAAACATGTTAAATTTAATTTAAAAGAATCTGGAGAGCTTATTTTGAGTTACGTTAAAGGTATAGATCAGGTAAGTTAGATAAGGAGAAGCCTAGCTTGCTGGATAGCTAAATTGTTTAGGTATCTGGTTGTAGAGTCAGAGGTTGAGAGATGAATTACTCTCAATTACTTCACTTTAATTACTAGCAAGAGTTAGCCTGTGTAATCAAGGGCAACCTTACCTAGTTCCAGTGCTACCCCCAGAAGAAAAAAATGTAAACCCTTCCCTTCTTCTGATGATTATCTACCTAGAAAACTCTAAAAAGGGTCACCATTAGTCAGAACTGACCTGATGCCACGAAATTAGTATTATTAAGGAGAAGGGATAAGTATATTTCTAGATATAACAGGAATCTTCTTCTTCTTTCGTGTTAGGCCAGACGTGAAACTGCCAAAATGAAGCCACCTTTGGGGAGTTCATTCTGTAGTTACTTTAGCCTGATCTAGTGTGGGAAAGATTAGTTAGCACAAGGTGGCCATTGTCCAAGGTATGCCCGATTGTGGTTAAAAATACCACAATCTTTGAGGAGGCTCTTTCTGTGTACCCCATAATGGGAATAAAAATAAGTTTCAACTCAATAGTTCTTCATCACATACAAAAACTACATAGACCTTCTCCTTCTACATAAAAATCTAGTTGTCTCTATATAGACTTTTAAACCATGTTTTCATATACCTCATTCTCCACTCTTTACACTAGCCAAACACTATCTGACACTGTACAGGAGCATTCCAACACCCATCTGTCAATCCCACTTTGCTACATCCGTACAAGCATCAATGTACCAATTTTATAAGTCAAATATTTATTCAGACACCACCCATATTGAAATGACCACACCTACCCTTCCATTAACATTATTTTTAGTGAATGAGCCCTTCATAAGTCAAGGCTCACATGATCTGACAATATAGGTCTGTAGCCTGGAGCTGCTCCTATGGACCAAAACCTTCTCATCCTATGAATGAACCAACTAGCACTTATAGAATGTTCTAATTCAGTTCTACTATGTGCATCTGTCACAGCTGGATTCATTGTGCCTCATGCTAACAAGGCTGATTTAAACAAGTCATTTAAATTGTATACAGGATCTATTTAGAAAGGATGCATGTGCTATTCACCAGACCATGGAGAACATGGAGACTGATTTAACTTAAATTCTCAGCAAAAGAATAGACATGTTAAAATTGTTCCCAGTGGTCCAGAAGGTAAAGTGCAGTAGGAAAATGAATGTATTTGTGTAAAACTCCTGACAAACATGTTCAGCATTGCAAAGAAATATGCATTTAAGAAACCATGGGGCATTTTTAATGAATATTAATTCTGTGCCAGATGCTTTTGCTTTAAAGTGGGTTTCTAGCGCGCTTTTGCTCTAATGTCCCCCCCCCAATTATTCCCAGTATAAAGTCCCAGCAGGCGTGCACTTGGCTAAGAAGTGAAATCCCTGCCCCAGTTTTTCCATAATGCATTCATGAAAGGATTTGTAACAACTGGCAGTTTCAATAACAAAAAGGGGATAAAAGCTACATTGGCCCAGAACGGTATTTTGGATGCATGAAGCTACAATCCCTACCTTTGTTATGGTTTATCAGTGCCCTATAAGTACTTACATGGTGCTAATATAATTCATACGGAAACTCTAAGTTCAATAACATTCATCAGTTTCTTTTTATTTACTCTTTAGGCTAAAAGTATTCTGGCAAACCTTTTATTGATATCTCAATCATTAACAGTGTTACTTGGAATGTTATGATGTAATGTTCTGCTAATTTGAATGGCTGCTAATTCAACAGTACCAAATGGGAGAAGGAGTGGAAGTGGGAGGGAAAGAAGGAGCTCACACAAAAAATACCACATACTGTACTGCAATAGGATGGTACTCTACACACACACACACACACACACACACACACACACACACACACACACACACACACACACACACACACACACACACACACACACACACACACACACACACACACACACACACACACACACCACAGTTTGGATTAACAATAATCACAGTGGATATATACACTAACAATAATGCATGTTGATAAGTTAATTCTGACCTATGTTGACTCTTTCCAGGGTTTTTTAGGTAGAGAGTATTCACAAGTGGCTTACTATTGCATGTTTCTTCTGATGTGTAGGTCCGTGCAGCTTGCCCAAGGCTGTTTTGGGTTAGCTTTTCTCCATGAAGTATAGTGAACTAAACTTCCAAACACTGCTTCTGCAGCTAGGCAACCTAATTTGTAGACCCAAATAGACTGTTAGCATCAGACAGCTGACATTCACAAAGCTCGTCTTTTAGATGCCTTATAATACATAAGTTGTTTAAATTGGTATAAGGAAAAGCTGGAAGAAGATTCACAGTTTACTTTTGGCATTGAATTATGTTTACAATGTGATGTCCCAAGTGGCAGTCTATGCACCTACTTCATGCTGAGATACATGAATTGCAGCTGTATATCTAAGCTGTGCATCTTTTTGCAGGGGGAGGTGTGCAAGTCATCAAACTGAAAGCTAACTGAATAGTGTGAAAAGAAGCATGAATGAAACCCAGTATATACAGAACTTTCTGTATTTAATAGATTAAAGAATCAGATATACCTGGAAATGCCTTCACATAGTTTCTCAGGATCCATAAAGGCATAGTCCTTGCTGTAGTCTATAAAGAACAGATTTATTTATTGATGTATTGATGTATTGATGTATTTATTTATTATACCTCCTGTCTAGTACATACTACCACCCCAGGCAGTTTACAAAAGGTCATAATCATCATAATACAAACATCAAAGAAATCTGAAAAGCAGAACTATAAGCAATAAAATTTATTAAAATAATGACATATAATACCTTTTTCTTTTGGTGACAGCATAAGCTATATCAATAGATTCAAATAAATGAAGAATAAACCCACACTACAAACCAAAATCTCCACCCATTGATGGAGATAATCAGCGAAAGTCTCCCTAACTGCAGCGATGGGATATAACAGGTTTGCACCAGTTTGCCAGAACCAGTAGTAACTTCCCCCAGTGTCCCGGAGAACCAGTAGCAGCTTTTGGGAGGAACCACCTTCGGGGCTTACCTGTTCACTAGTTTCCCTACTGTGCATGCATGCCAAGCACTTGGTGTCCATGCATGTCTACAGTGCTTGGCGCGTATGCATGGCCTCCTTGCTGACCTCCCAAGAGGGGAGGAGGAAGAGAAGCTGCTAGCCTGAAGCTCCCTATAGCCTGCTTCCCAGGGTAAGTGACTCACCTTTGGATGTGGTGTGTCTGTGTGTATTTTAATGTGTATTTAATACCTTTACCTATGTTGACGTACTACCAAGGTTCCTAAAAAGGCCTGGCGGCCAGCAGACCTGGGGGTTATAAGCAAAGTCTTGGAGTTACGTCATCAATAAGCTACACCTGTGCTGTTCCAATTGCTGTTCCAATTGGAGAACCCTTAAGGAGGTACAGCTGTTTTACTTACATTAAGGCATATTATCCTAGAGAACTGGTACGATGACCATATCCATCTTGCAACATGGTGCTGCCCAGGCACTTATACTAACAGGTAAGTGATGGGTTTGTGTTTGGTGATGATGTCACGGTGGGGTAGTAAACATTTTGACATCCCACCACTGCCTAACTGGATAGGTCTTCGACTGTTCTTTGAAAGATGTTAAGCAAATTTCTGCTGATAACGTATTCCACATTGAAAAGGCCATCACTGAAAAAGGCCCTCTTATATGTGTGCCCAATCTTTTTGCCTCTTTTGGAATGGCCAAAATAACCTGGTCTGTGAGGATCTCAGCACCAGGAAGTATTTCTTTGGGAGCATCACTCCACCAGGTAACAAGGTCCTGAATCATATCTGGCTTTGTACATCAGTATTGCCACCTTAAATCTGACACAGAATACAATGATCAACCAATGCAAACCTCTGAGAACTGGGGAAATATGGTCAAATCTATAGATTCCAAAGATTAGTTTGGCAGCTGCAATTTGCACCTGCTGCTATCTTCATACAAATTTAAGGGAAATCCCATGTGAAGAGTTTATAGTAAACAATCCTGGAGATTATCAACACATAGGCCAAAACAGATAGAGATCACCTATCCAGACTTGGGCAGAGCTGGGCAATCCATTTTAACTGATAAAAGGCCACCTTGACCACCATATTAACATCTGAATCTCCGTATTAACATCTGAATCAAGGATGATGCCCAGATTCTGAAGGGTAATTGGAAGGGTAAACTCATTTAATTTAGGGAGAAATCCATCCAACTGATCTGGATTTGTCCTAATCAACATGACATCTGGCTTTTCAGGATTCAGCTTCAGCCTATTATCCCTCATCCAAACTCCAATTGCCTCCAGTAGCTGAACACCTCATTTGCCAAAATATTAAAAGAGAGATAGACTTGCGTATCCTCATCATACTGATGACATAGAGCTTCCAATCTCCGTAAGACCTTTCCCAGCAACTTCATATAGATGTTAAAAAGGAACAAGGATAGACTTGTCTTCTGTGAAAACATCCTAAATCACAATCTTGGCTGTTGTTTTACCTGACCATTTATTGGCATGTATTTAAGGCAATATTTACCTTGCAGTGGGAAGAACTGGATTCTGTGAACAACATATTTGCAGTAAGAATTTGATTAGGTAATTCAGTAATTTTTTTGAGAAAGTGTTGCATAATCTTTTGCTATAATCAGAGAGGTAAACTGTCTATATAGTATTTTTCAGTGTAAATCCCAAATTATGCAACTGTCTCTAAGAAATTACTGAACCGCCTAATCAGCATCCTATACAGCAAACAAAGAAAATCCAGAAGGAAACCACATGTTTACATCACTACATAATACAATACTATACAGTACAATATGTGTCTTTATCCCATACATGAAAAAATAAGGATCCAGATATAAAATGATGCTCTTCTGTTAAAAAAAAATGAATAGTTCATCATTGAAAATAAGAAGTAAGATCTTTGTAATATGCAAGAAATCACAAGAGTCCAAAACCTGGACTTGGACCTTTCAGATTGTAAAAGTTGAACTGTAAAGAGGAGGCAGCTAGTAGCATACATAAACTGCTTATCTTAACTGGAAGTCACTTTCTGCATATGCTATTCTGACCTTTAACATTATTGAACAAGAGTCATTTTGTATTTATATTATAAGTGAGCCAATTGCATCTCTCACAGGTTTTGCATGTATACAAGAGAAGAAGGTCTGTTGGCTAGGAATGTTCTGTTTTCAGTACATTACTTTGTTGGCACAGATGAGATGAAAATCAATGCTGTAATAAAAGAGATGCATTTACAGTGTAGTCAGCAAGTGTGGGAATTGAGGGTGACCCCTGTTGGTGTAGCATAGAAGCTAGATATAAATGCAAGTGACTTTTTTGTGTTCTTCTGCCACTCTTTCAATATGGTGTGATTCAGCATTCAAGGATTTGCACATGGATCTGTCTAATAGCAGTTTTCTTTGGACATTATGAGGCAATATGTAGGATGGTGGGCAGGACTTGCTCTGTTGTTCCACTTGAAAGTATTTCCCAGATGTACTGACAGCATTGCCTTCTGTGCAGATGGCTAACTTTCATTTTATGGCCATATTTCCATTTTTCCATATATTGCTTCTATTCAGACTTCAGCTACCCAAGCATAATAACATGACCAAAGAGAGAGAGAGAGAAATTGCTTTTCTTCTTGGCATACAGTTGTGCTGCCTGAGAGAGAAGGAGCATGTTCTGTCCTTAGGGAAAAAACGCAAAGGAAATAAACTGGCCACAATCTAGATGAGTAAACATTTTGAAATCACTAGGCCTAAGCACACTTGACTCGGTGCTGGCTAGAGACCACTGTCTTCACTTAACATTGTATTAAAATGTGTAGGAATGAACTTGGGATGGGATACACTATTTTTTTTTTAAAAAAAGTTATTATTATTATTATTATTATTATTATTATTATTATTATTATTATTATTATTATTATTATTATTATTATTATTATTATTATTATTATTATTATTATTATTATTATTAAAAATACTGTACATACAACTATATATAAAATAATAAAACAATAAAAAAAGAGAAAACCCATTTGCATACATTAACCCCATATTATCTATCTCTATAACATTAATGTGCATCCACCACCTTGGAACCATACATTTCCTTTCTACAGGGGCAAAGTTGCTCTGGCTTTATGTGTTGCATAATGCTTGGCTCAAGTAATAACAGTGCTAATTGATAGATGTTCACAGTCACTATACACTCATCTGAAAATTCAGCCCTCATTTCCCACATACAGTTAATGGCATACTCAAACCAGGATAACTTTGTTCTGAGCAAGACTGAAGACATGGGTATATCTCCTGCAGAAAATACCTGAAATCAAGTGCTTCCTGATCATTCTTAGCCAAAAGAGCTAAAGAGCAAATGATATGGATGACACAAATTCATAACTCATGCTTTAGTTAGTTTTTCTAACCACCCAGCACTGAAGTATATGTTATTTTAAACCATCGGGTTTATCATTCCTGGTCTAGTCCCCTCTAGATGTTTATCAAATATAGTTTCATATGTAATGATAGCAGTTCCATTTACTGAGAGCACAATCAGATGGTCCTTTAGCCTCTTGTTTGATCTGCTGTGGGGATGGGTTGATCCACTCCCTTTTCTGATGATCACATAATATGATTGCTGGAGTCAACCAAATTGTCCCCAGAGTGGTCCAAGCCCTTCCTATCTGGCTCCTATCATTGGCTTGTTGTTGTTGTTGTTGTTGTTGTTGTTGTTGTTGTTGTTGTTGTTGTTGTTGTTGTTGTTGTTGTTGTTGTTGTTGTTGTTGTTGTTGTGAGCGTAGAATCAGTGTGTGATTACTAGGAATAGACCAAAAGTGAGCCTTCTGAATGTCAAAGCTCATTCCAGTTTAAATTTCCATAGTGTTAAGTGACTTAATAAGTGAGCCAGTTCAAGGTTTCAGCAAAGTGAATGCGTCCTCTGCTCCTCAGCAGAGGGACAGAGGAAGCGAATTTTTAAAAAGGCTGTAATAGACTGAATCAGGTTTTTTAAAAAATCTCTACTTTATCTTAAAGGGCCATGGTGGCTTCAGCTTTTGGCAGTTTCTTGACCAGCTCTTAAAAATAAGGAAAAGGAAAAAATTATAACTGATGTGGCACATAAGTGATGGTTGATTACAGTCGTTAAAAATTACTTTCACTGTTCCTCTGCCGGAGAAGCATAGAAAACGTTGTTTTTCAATACCCTGAAATTGCTCACTTATCAAGTCATTTCACAGTACAGTACTGGAAATTCAAACTGGAAGGAGACATACCAAATAGGATCACTTGTTCCAATGCAAGTATGTCACTTGGATGCAAGGATCACACGGAGTGGTATACCAAACTTCTGCCCAACCCAAAGTGACCTCTACAAGCAAATCGGCATAAACAGGTCCTGAGCCCCATAATGTTGAGGTTGTCAGCTAAAACTAAACAATGGTCCAATTCTGCCCAAAGTTTATGAAGGGAGGTTGCTTCATTTGTGCTGGTATTGAACCCAAGGCTTGTTGGAAATCCTGCTGCACTATCTCTTTTTGTGTGTGATGGTGCTGATTCTTTTCCTTCTGCACCACTCACAAATAACTTTAAAGAAATACTTTCCCTATTCTTAATTATCTGGAATCTCAGAAAGGACACTCAAGGGCAGTTCAGTAGTTTCATAACTATGAACTAATAAAATTCTGTGCTATATATAGGCAAGCCCAGCTGTATGATAAACTTTTTATGGGGAGTGTGCATTTTTCATTTATGAACATCCATGATTAAGAGGCTATATATTTAAGCATTACCTAATGGAGTTTCATGATATTGGGAGCCAAAAAATTAGACATATTTCATCACCTCTTGATTTGTGAGGTCATAATCCTATATAAATGCTCAGACCACATATTGCAAACTGACAAATTAAGGAGCTCTAGCTCATTTCCTATAAACTAGAATCACTTCGCCCCCTTTCTTTTTATTCAACATTTTTGCTCATGGTCTTGATTCAGACCTGTCTAATTCATAAGCTTTAGTGCCCTCTGAATATAGGACTCACAGCTTTCTTGATTATCCCTGCAGCTTGTTGTGAAAACAATATAGAGATTGTGATTTGTCTCAAGTGGTTTCTTTGTTCAGTTAAACAAATCATTGCAATAGCATGAAAAATAAAGGATGAAACGAGAGCTTTTGAAACTACTTCTACATTTCATTGAAAAGAGGATATCTTTTGTGTAAAGTAAGAAACAATGAGTTGGACACAGACTTTGTCACACACAGATTAGGTTTTCTGAATTAAATGGAAATGAAATTACAGTACCTATAAGTAACTCAGATTTCACTAATTTCAACTGGACTCTTCTGTGTGCAGCTATCCATGGGGAAAAAAGGGGTTACATGCCCTGGTCTGAGTAGGTGCCCTTAGAACACAATAGGCCACATGACCTGGATTTGAGGGTCCACCCATGGTACATTATGGTCACATGACCTGGTCTGATGCCCATAGGAGATCATGGGTCACATGAAATTATCTATAAATAACTCAAAGCTCACTAATTTCAACTGGACTACTCTGAGTGCAACAAAGTCCCCATCCACACTGAGCACTTAATTAGCTTATCTTTTCATCCAAGACACCATCCTCTGGTGTTCACAGTGCAGGGCTAAAGCTGGTCAACCATCACTTCTCTTCATCCCATGGACAGGTAAAACAAGGGGAGAAGGAGAGAGTGGAATGGTTGAGGAGGTATCAGAGTAAGTCAAAAGAGGACAGCAATCTTTGCTGGAAGTAAAACCTCAAGAGGTTTTTTTGGGATGTGTTTGAAAGGTGATAGTGGGATGACCCAATGCATTCCAGCACTTACAGCATGAATTACCTTACCTGTTTTACTATTTCTTCTCCATTTTATATCATGTCTTTGGGGGGGGGGGGTTAATGTCAGAAACACACAAAGGTACTTTCTGGCTTGAAAGGATTTTTGGTGTAGGAACTCTGCCCAAATGAGGCTCCTTTCATGTGCCCAAGTTCTTTTCCCTCCAAAGTGGTCCCTATTAATCTACTTGCAATTTCTTGATTTCAGACTGCTAGGATAGCAGGAGTTGGAACAGAGACATAGGGTGCTCATTCCATCATGCTGTACTCGGGTCTTGAACTGCCAACTTGCCAACCTTCCAGCTAACAAAGTGAGCTTCTTAACCACTGAGCCACTGCAGTCCCTGCATTTCAGATGATTGCACAGGACACTAAGTTGCCTTTCAGACTTTTGTAGGATGACTTAGTAACAATGAAAAAAAGGAATACATGGTTAGCTGGGGGAGGAACCTTTTTCTTGCAAGAAGCAGAAATAGTTTGTGTTAAAGAGTTAAGCAAAGACCTCACGTGTTGCTAAGGAAAGATATGAAGTGTGTGGCAGGGATTAACACCATGCTATTATGAGTTTTATCCTTCCTCAGATGGACTGTTGGCAAGAGGCCAATTTATTCTTCTATGCAGAGTGATATCATCCATCATACACATGGTACAGTTCAAACAGTATCTAAAAACTAACTTTTTTTAGCTGCTTACAAGATAGCAAATTGGGTAGAAGAGCCATTTCCGTATGTGTCCTAGAGATAGGCTGTTTCTCAAAAGTAATCTGCATGTGTGCAAATCACTCTTGCAGTTGCCAACAATTTGATTCCATCCTTCAGTTCTCATGTTGCCAACATCTGAAAAGAATATTTCTGTTGGTGAGGGGAGAGGAGGATGCTAAATGCCCTACCCCCAATAATACAGATATATGGATGATATAATTCAGCCATACCCTGTGTAAGTAGTGGAAGGGAGGAGCAAACAGCTGTCAGATGGGTGCCCTTCCTTTACTATGGCCTTTATTGTTTGCCACCAAGTTATAGAAGCTGCTCTACTGTTCTATGTTTGAAAGAGACATGGTGGATTTTCATATTGAAAGTGCAGTAAAGTGAGTGGTGACTGAAATACAGGAGGAAATAGTCATCAGGCAGGGGCAGAAGCCAAGTTAACAAATTTCTATGATCTTGGGTACCATAATTTCACTTAACTGCCCCTTGCCTTTGACATGAATGCCTTTTTCCATCTTGACTCTGGCAGGATTATATTCTATGTATATCGTGTAACTCTAGATGCCAGCCTCTCCACTTCAGATCTTTCACCCCCATCAAGTGGAAGACAGTGGAGGTGATAGCAAAGGCAAAACAGAAAAGGACAGGACCACACTACTTTCCCTGCATGCCACAGCAACAGTGTGAGGGAGAGTGCCAGTCCTAGGACAGAGTCTGAGAAAGGGGTCTTTTTTCTTAAGTAAAACTTCCAGAGTTCAGCCACTGTGGCCTCCATTATACTGAATATCTTTGGGCTCTAAGATTATGAGAGAGAGAGAGAGATCCCCCAACTCTTTTCTTCACTCATTAATTCTATACAACTGTTTCATGTCCTCGCCATATTAAAAAGAAACCCTACACATAATAATAATAATGCACCATCAAGTCACTTCTGACTTACAGCAACACTTGTCTCTTAGGTAGAAAGTAGTCAAAAATTGTTTGGGTGACCCTTTTTGCATTTTTTACTAGCTTTACAATATTCTTTCAGATGTGCAATGACTAGTGGTCACACCATAAATTTGAAGATAAACAAAGATAATTAAAAAATACAAGAGTGTAAAGATCCCAGCTGTTTAGTCCAGATAAGCTACATCAACAGAGCTCGGACAAGTAATTTTCTTCAAGGGCTTAATTTTTGCACAACTTTTGGTATTGATAGATAGGGACGTTTGAGTGGCTAAGAGCAGAATCTTACATTAAGATACGAGAAACTAGATTCTTGACTTGATAAGAGGCACCATTAGGAAACTTATGCTCCGTGAGCTGCATTGGTTGCCAGTATGTCTCCAGGTGCAATTCAAGGTGCTGGTTATTACCTTTAAAGCCCTATATGGTAGTGGGCCAGGTTACCTAAGAGACCGCGTCACCCTAAGAACATCTGTCTGTCCCACCAGGGCGGATCGGAGAGGCTCCCTTGTTATTCCATCGGCAAGAGAGGCCCACCTCGCCTGTACTAGGAAGAGAGCCTTCTCCGTGTCCGCCCCGACCGTCTGGAACCTCCTGCCCACTGAGCTGCGCCTTCAGACAGAGCTCCTGCCCTTCCGGAAGGGCTTAAAAACCTGGCTGGCAGGACAAGTATGGGGACCCAGGAATGTAGGCTCTCATGCTAGGTGGCTTATTTAATGGACTGCCACCCTTTTGGGTCTGAATTTTATATAATTTGTATGTAGCTTGTACACTGTTTTAACTTTTTATGATTTTTAGAGTTAACATTAAGTTTTTATTATAAATAGCATTAATATAGATTATCCTATGTTTTAACCTTGATGTAAGCCGCTCAGAGTTGGGTTCACCCGATTGGGGCGGGGTAGCAAATGTAATAAAAATAAATAAATAAATAAATAAAATAAACTTGAAATTTTTGCTATGCATAGAATTACTGTACATTTTTTTGTCACAAACTTATGAAGTGACTTGAACAAAGCATGTGCCCAAGTATGGGCAGACAGCAATAAATCCTAAAATTTCTATTTCTGTATCCTCTTCACAATTAGCTCAACTTTTCTGAACCTTTTCATAAAACTCACAAGAAGATTCTGACAGTTCCCAAAAAACTCTGGTAAAAAGGCAACCCCAAAGAAGGGTTCTCTCTTTGAAAATGTAATGGGGAGAGAGGGGCTATCCATAAATTATATTTGGAAGAGAAAAACAATTATCAGCCCCACTTGAACTTCTGAGTAGGGTACACAATTGCTATTACAGCCTTCACTGGTATCATCTGATAGGAGGATTTTGTTTCTAAACCCCAGCAGGCCTGATATTTAATATTGATCTTTTGATAGTAATAGCAGCATGCAACACATTTTTAAAATATATATTTGTTAGAGAAACAATTGCTTTCAATCCTTTTTATGTTCTCTTTAACTTCTTGATTCTAAAAAAACTGAGTCGTTTTCAAAGTGCTTGCTTGCTTAAACTGCATCTCCCTTATGTAGTGTCATGAAAGTGAAAATGTTAACAGTTAAATCTATAAAAGAAACCACGACTATTTTTCTCTTCTTGCCATCATGTTTGGTATTATCAAATAAGCAACTGCAAAGCAGGCCATGAATTATAAATTGTTGTTCTGCTAGCTAGTTTCTGATTAAATCCCTTCCTTCCTTGGTCACCTCACCTTTTTTATCCTTAAATAATCAACTACTTGCTACATATTTGAGGACAGGAAGTGAACATTTTTCTAAAACTCATAATAACAGATGAAAACTGGAACTAGGGTTGCAGTGAATAAAAGAACTGTAATAGAAGGGTTCAGTTCTTGCATATTTAATATTTGCTCCTGTTGCTCCAAAATTCTGTTCTTTAAGCAAGTTACTTTTTAAGTGAGGCACTCTTTATGCAAGTTATGACTGTACTGTATTACCTTTTTCAATATGATCAGGCTTCAATCATGGAACTATAGAAAGGTCTCTGGATTAGTTTCTATGATAAAAGAAGGTTTTGATGTATTTCTAAATTCACTATTCTGATTTGATTTTATAGGGATTTTTAAAAAAATTATTTCAGCAAATGAAAATCCTGTTGCATAGTTGACTGGGTATGACAAGATGTAACAATAGTTACAATAGCACCAAGACAGAGGTACTATCCGTGAATCACTTACGTTGACAGATTGCACAACTGTTGGAATAAGAATTGCATGCAACAACATTGTGAAATTATTTCTCGTCCCACTGGCACATGCAAGGAAACAGGATTTCCCTCAATATATTTCTGTAAATTATCAACAAGGGAAAAATACTTCTTAGCCAATACAATCTTTCCTCATCAAGGCTTTTCCTGATGTTAAACTATTTCTCAACCACAGAATGGTCAGAAAACAAGCTGAGTGATTTCAAATATTATATGACCATATTTCTTATATGGAGATGATTTACCTCCTCATATTTTGAAGTGATTGACAAGAAATTGGTGGATTTTGGCATGATCTTACCAAACTGAACAACATTCTCAACTACAGTTGTACCTCGCTTAAAGAACATAATACGTTCCACAGGATTGCTCTTTAAGCGAGTTTGCTCTTTAAGCAAAACACCATTGTAAGTGACCGATTTGGGGGGGGGGATTGTAAACCCTGATTTATTTGTTAAGTGAGGTTTTGGTTGGTTTTGTTATGCGAAATGAACATTCAGAGAAAATTCTGTTCTTTAAACAAGTTACTCTTTAAGCGAGATGCTCTTTATGCAAGGTTTGACTGTATCTGTAATGGTCACAACCAAATAGGTAAAATCATTTCCAGTATGGAATTATATTGTACTTTCTTGCCACATAATTACCAGAGATAAAGATGGTATTATTTGCAAGGATCCAAAGATGAGAAGGCAAGAGGACCAGATGACATCCCAGTAGAAATTTTGAAACTTGTCCAAAGTTAACATCAAAGAATTGTAGGACCTTTTTAACACCATTTATGACACAGGGATCCTTCCAGGTGATTGGTTGCTGTCAACTTTTGTTATACTGCTGAAGAAGCCAAACACAGAGTTTATAAAAAGTGCAAAGAAAGCACAGGTGAAACACAATTTGGCTTCTGGAAATCTATGTTTACAATGAAGGTCCTCATACAAAGATGTTGGGGAATGATATGTGACGTGCATGCATGTTTTATAGATTATGCAAAAGCCTTTGACAGATGCCAGCATGAGAATATGATCACAGCACTGAAGAAAATAGGTGTAGATGATAAAGATATCAGAATAATCACCAACCTTTGTTGGAATCAGACAGCTCAAGTCAGAACTGAAGAGCAGCTGACAGAGGAGGTTCAAATTCGCAGAGGTGTGCAACAAGGCTGTGTGTTGTCCCTGATGCTGTTTAATATATATTCAGAGAGTAATTATTTTCAGAAGCACTATCAGATTTAAACACAGGCATTAAAATTAACAGGGAATACCTAAATAACATCCAATATACTGATGACACAAACCTTGCAGATTATTAGTTGATGCTGGATCAAGTTAGAGCTTCAAGCACTAACCTGGTTTGGATCTCAACACCCAAAAGATGAAATATCTGGTTATAATCCAAACACCAACTCATGACAAGCTAATGGCAGGAACACAGGAAATTGAAAGAATGGACAAAATTGTCTATTTGGGGAGTATGTCAAAATTGGTATCCCGAGGTAGAGATTAAAATATGAATAGAAAAAGCAAGATCCACCATCATAAAAATGCAACATTTTATTTATTTATTTATTATTCATGTTTGTTTATCACCCCCCTCCCCGAAGTGACTCAGGGCGATTTACAACACATCATTAATAACAATCAAACAATTTAAAACTAATTAAAAGATTAAAAAGAAGATAAAAAGATTAAAACTGGGAGTTGCAGCTAAGAGGCACGGGGGATCAAATCATCCAACCACTGGGGATATTGTTTTATCCATCCCCCAGACCTGACCTTCCAGCCAGATTTTCACTTGTATTTGTTATGCAGTAGAGATCTGAATAGTGAGGTGTTACATATTCCCAGTGTTGCTATAAGCTTGGACATTGACTAAAGCATCTGAAAAGAGAATCAAAGTTTTTGAAATGTGGATCTACAGATGGCTGCTAAGGATATAATGGGTTGACCATGTGACTAACATAGAAGATTTGTGCCAAATGGATAAAGAACAAGAACTCTTTAAGACCATTAAGGAAAGAAAACTCCAATACCTTGGACATATCATGAGAAACAACTTAAAATATAGAATACTCCAACTCGCTCTGCAAGGAGAGATCCCTGGGAAGACAGGC
Source organism: Furcifer pardalis (assembly GCA_030440675.1). Classification (NCBI taxonomy): domain Eukaryota; kingdom Metazoa; phylum Chordata; class Lepidosauria; order Squamata; family Chamaeleonidae; genus Furcifer; species Furcifer pardalis. Next base: position 60,428,255 of record CP126892.1, on the reverse strand, counting down.
CCTGGACATCGATGGACTTCATGGCTGAAGAACTCAAGATACTGGTGTTGCATGTCCTCGGAATAACTGTTCTGAGGAGTTAAGAACAAGAAAATTATCATCATGATGATAGCCAATATCCGGAATGGATATGGCACCTGAAGAAGAAGAAGAAAGATGGAATCAGGGATAGCCGGTTTACCAAACAAAGCTGAATAAGTAGGGTTAAAAAAAAAAGACTTTTAACCATCATGAACCAAGACTTTTTTAAAACCATCTCATTGAGTGAGTTGTGGGCAATATTATCACCCCAGTGTGAATTCTAATGCATTGGAAGTTATCAGTAGACTTAGCAGTGTGGTCAGGGTTAAGGATACAGATAGGATTCCATGTACACTTCTTGTATTTCTTCACATCACTATTGCTCCCCATCCTCACTCAAGGCCAATGTACTGACAACCAAAGGATATAACTTCCAATTCTTACCATCATTGTTCACTGACAAATGAAATGGGAGGTTTTTGTCATTATTATTGTTCCAATACTTTTGCATGGGTTATGTCCCAGTGACAAAAATAATAGATACATTAGGACATTTCTAGTATGATCTGCTTGTTCATTTGTTAGTTGTCATTGTTGTAAAACCTGTACATGTCACATTGCTAAAAATGTGGATTTTTAAATATCCATTCAGGTTTATTCTCTCCCATTAATACTTACATACTTCCATAGCAAATGAAAAATAAGTCACAACAAACAAACAAAAAGGTGGATTGAATACAGGTCTGTCTTGTTCAGTCTCCTGAAATGAACCCACAGAAATTAATGAGATTTGCAGAATGACTACATTGTAGGTTTAATTCTGTATCAATTCAGCAACAAAACAAGCCCAGCCTGGTGCATGAGGGTCACCAGTATGTCTGCATGGGAATCCTACAATTTGTTTCAAAGGAACTGTAAATGAATGTTGTTCAGAACATCTGAAAGTATTATTCAGTCTGGAGTGATATACATCCCATCAAATTCTGTGTTTGCCACAGATCTCAGTTGATTTGTAAATTTTAATTGACTCGCATTGGAAAACCAAAATGGGTATATCTTTTTTATTTTTTCACTTTTGAACTTGGAGATTATGACTGGCCCTGACAGGGAGGTAAGCCTGCCAAATTTCATATAGCTTGGTTCAGAGGTTTGCATGCTGATTTGCTTTTTTAAAAAAAGATTGAAGTAAGCTGGTTGCAATGCTTTGTATATTAATCAATTTGTAAATTTACTTTGCCCTGGAACAAAATGTATCCATTCCTCGTCAGTCAGGATCTCATACAAATTAGTTCAAAGTAAGCAGGTTCTGTCAGTAATGTAGGCTTTGGCTGAAACCAGTAGACAGCCCTGGTTAAGAGCTAAGCCAGGGATTCTCAACCTGTGGCCCATGGGCTGGATGGGGCCCACAGCACCAATTCATGTGGCCTCCACCACACCAGGTAGTGCCATGTTGTGGAGGAAGGGCAAAATGGCCATCCAGCCCCCGAAGCTGTCTGAGGGAGCGTGACCCAGCCCCCGGCTTAAAAAGTCCTGTGACTGGATGGGTATATAATTCAAAATTCTTTCCACCCAATGTATAAAGATGTATAGATGTGGATGCAAAGGATGACAGGTTGGATTCAGACTTTATCAGGCTTAAAGTAAACTCACTGAGATAAATGAGATTTAGTAATGATTGGGATGGGTTCAGGGTTTCTACTCCAAACATAATTATCTATGGTTACCATTAAGTAGAAAGTGAAAAAGCTGGCTTGAGACTCAACATCAAGAAAACCAAGATCATGGCAACAGGCCCTATCAGTCCCTGGAAAATAGATGGGGAAGAAGTAGAAGCAGTGACAGATTTTACTTTCTTAGGATCAAAGCTCACTGCAGATGGTGATTGCAGTCTTGAAATAAAAAGGCGACTGATTCTTGGGAGGCAAGCGATGAGAAACCTGGGGAGACATCACATTGAAAACAAAAATTTGCATAGTCAAAGCAATGGTATTCCCTGTGCAATTTATGGTTGTGAGAGCTGGAGCATTAGGAAAGCTGAGCGCAGAAGAATAGGTGCCTTTGAGATGTGGTGTTGGAGGAGAGTTTTGAGAGCAAGGAGAACAAATAGGTCAATCTTAGAAGAAATTAACCCTGACTGCTCCTTAGAAGGGCAAATAATAAAGATGAAGCTAAAGTACTTTGGACATCAAATGAGAAGAGAAGATTCACTTGAGAAAGCCTTGATGCTGGGAAAGGTTGAGGGCAAAAGAAGAAGGGGCAGGCCCAAAAGAGATGGCTAGATGGTATTGTGGACACAATGGGCACAGAGCTGAGTGAGTTGAGGGGGATGGTGGAGGACAGTTGTGCCTGGCAGACAGTGCTCCATGGGATTGCAAAGGGTCGGAATTGACTATGTGACTGAACAACAAAAAAAAAAATATTTTTGTGATCTTGGATATACTGCCCCCACATCTCTATTCTCACCTTCCTCCCCCAGATGCTCTACAGGGATTTTGAACCTTTGCAACAAAATGTATTGCAACACAGCAGCTGAAACAGAAAAAGGGAATAGACTAAAGATGTGAGACCCTCCCTTTTCTCAAGCAATAATTGCCATGAGCGATTACTATATTAAATCTATAATTATTATAATTAGCTTATTCAGTCATGGGTATTTTCCTGAAGAAGGCTCTTTCTAGAAATTAAGATTGCTTTCCTCTGGCATCCAATGGGCTGCAGGGGAAGATATCTTTGTGAGGAATTTTCAAGCTCTGCGAAATTCCTCACCTCTAGATGATAATAATAATTTAGTGTCAGAAATTATTCTGGGTTGACAGGATATTTGTTGGAGAAACTCCACTCAGAAGACCCCCGAATGAGGTTCCTTTCATGTCCCCAAGGGCTGGGACAAAGAAGGGCATTCAATCTGTCATGCAGTACCCGGGTCTCAAACTTCTGATTTGCCAGCCTTCAGCTAAGAAGGCAAGCTTCTTAACCATTGAGCCACCACAGCCTAGCTAGACAAGAAGTTCCCCTATTCTACCCACTTTATTCCAGTCTCTATAATCATAACCGGCATATGTATGAAACGAGTGTCCTTTCTCTACAACAAGCTCAGAATGACTGCCTGATTTTTTTAAAAAATGGAGGGGGGGGGAACCAACTCTCTCAATGTTTTTAACCCTTAGAAGTTCAAATCCACAAACAGATATCATTCTCATTTTTGCGTTATTTGTGCAATTTTGATTAATTTGAAAAACAAAGAACTGCTCTGTCTTTCATTCTCTTTGGTTGTCAAAAGCTCAAGAAACACCTGGCCTTCTTGTGGGATCAGGAAAATAATTTCTTGGTTCTTTGTCCTCACATGCAAGAATTGGGAAAGCATGTATTTACATGTTGCTGTGCAACAAAAACTTTCCCCCTGTGAAATTCCCTTTGCCAACGTTGTGTTGTTCACCCAGACAAGTTAACAAGTTACGTACCATATTAACTTTTGTTTCATTACTTTATCTATTAATCACAAAATCATAGAACTTTAGCACTTGAAGAGACACCAATGATTATAGAGTCCAACTGTCTTCTAAAGCAGGAAATTACTGGTAATTGCTAAAGAATTCCTGACAGACATTTTAAAACTCCCAACGAAAGAGGTTCTACTCTTCCCACCCCAACCTGAGGCAATCCATTCTACTACTGAATATCACTGAAGAGTCAACAAGGCATTCCTAATATTCAGGTGAAATCTCCTTTCTTGTGATTTGAAACCGTTACTTTAGAATTACAGAAAACAAGTTTGCTCCAACTTTTCCATGAAAGCTCTTCAGATATTGGAAAATGACTATTATTTAACCTAGCAGTATTTTCTCCTCCAAACTAAACATGCCCAGCTCTCACAGGTATTCGTAGAGCTTGGTTTCTGGTCTTTTACCATCCTGATTGCTTTCCTCTGAACACACTCTGGTTTGTCAATATCCTTTAAAACCCTGATACTATGAAATGGACACCATAATCCAGATAAGGTGGATCAAAACAGATGTACCATACAGTGGAATATTGCTTTACCTTGATCTGAACATTTTATCCCCCACCCCCTACCCCTGTGTCACACCATTAGCTCATATTTAGCTTGTGGTTTACCAAGACCCCAGATTCTTTACACATGTACTACTACTATGCCAGCTGTCCTCCATCTTATACTTGTGTGTCTGTTATTTTGCTACCTAAATTTAGAACTTTAATTTTGCTCTCATGAAATTCATTTTGTATGTTTTATCCCAGTTCTCCAATTTGGTTTGGTTGCCTTGGATCCTGATTTGGTCTTCTGGGGTATTCACTACCCTTCCCAGTTTGGTATCACCAGCAAATTTGATGAACATCCCTTCCACACCATCATTCAAGTCATTTATAAAGACGTTGAACAACACAGGGCTCAAGACAGACCCTTATGACATCCTCCCTGTCACTTCTATCCAAGATGATGAGGTACTATTGATGAGCACTGTGAGAACAAACTGTTGGATAACTACAGATCCATTTAAGAGCCCACATTTTACCAGCTGTTAGAATATCATGAGATACCTGGTCAAACGTATTGCTGAAATAATGATACACTATATCCATAGCATTCCTATCATCTACCAAAAAAAGAGAGGGAGATTATTTGGCTGGCCATGCTGGATCTTTGAAATATTCTTCTCTAAATGCTCAAAGACTAACGATTTATTTATCAGTTTGAGAGCCTTTCCTGGCATTGAGGTCAACCTGGCTGATCATGGTCTGGCCCTCTTGAAGATGAGGCTAACATTTGCTTGCCTCCATTTTCAGAGACCTCACTTATTCTCCAAGCAGTCTCAAAGATTAGAAGAAGAGACTCTGAGATTACATCTGTAATATCCTGTATTGCAGTTCATCGAATTCTAGTCTCTGGAAGCAGTTACATATTTTTGTACTACTTCTTTGGCTCTCTTCAGCAGCAGCCCCCTTCCCTCCTCCTCTTGTCACCATTTTTCTTCTTGGGACAAGATAAGAGACAAAGTAGATGTTTAGCAGTTCTGCTTTCCTTCTGTATCCAATTAGCATTTCTCCAACTCATTCTCACAGAAGACCTTCTGAAAGCCCTTCCATTTCCTTGTTCTTCTTCATGCCTCAGGCACAGCTATACACCTCTCTCTTTTATTGTTTTCAATCTCTCTTGCAAACCTGATCTTATTCCAAACTTTGCTCTTCCCAACCTTCTTTCTACAATTATTAGCTACTTAACATGCAAATAGGGCGGCATATAAGTCGAAATATACAATACAATACAACTGTAGCCACCCTTTCCTAACCACTTTATCAGAGTCTCCCTAATTGTCAAAAATTGCCTCTGTGCAAAAAGAATGCCCTTTCCCTATAGCAAGCACATTTATTCATTCATTGTTGACGAAAAAGATAGGCAACAGAAATACACAAATACTGTATACAAAGATAAATATTATATTTAAAAGAGGATCAAAACCTCTCACATGCCCTACATTGAGATTACTGCTGTGTAGAAAAACATATTATGTATAAAAACAATGAACGAGGTCTTTTCCAGTGTTTCAGTTCTATAATATCCAGCTCATTTACTGGTCTGTGGATTATGACCATAAACATGGAGTGATGAAGATTTAATTTTGGCTAACACCAAAGCCAAGCAAATGGCTTCATTTTGCAGTCTAAAATTTAATCTGGACATGAAAGAATCTCTATAATTATGTGATTCTTATACAAAATGATTTGTCCCTTCTTCTGTTTCTTATACAGATCCTTTAACTTATTTGAAAGATTCTTATGCAACCTCCTCTTTTTAAAGGTCTCCTACTTTTCTTTCTCAAAGAAAATAAGAGTAACTATTTGTTGTATACTGAACTAAACTCCCAAACAGAACGAATGAATGAAGTTTCTGACACTGAATTTCCTTGGACCAGTTTGCATATCAGTTCTTATAAGGATATATTTACCAGTCTGGAAAACCATGCAGATCAAATCATCTCAAGAATCCAGAATTTCCCCCCCTGCTTTTAACATGTAGTTTGAAGACCTCTTGAACTGAAGCCAATCAATGTACTCAGTGAAGAAAAGGGCATGTTTGTGTACACCAAATTCATTTCCTCTCACCATCAGGCCATCTAGATGTTGTGGGTATGCAGTTCCCATTAGCCAGCATAGCCAATGGTGAAAGACGATGGACACTGCAGTCCATAACATCTTAAGGATCACATGTTCCAAGCCCACATTTAACACATTTCCTAGTCACCTTTAAGGGTAAATGCACAACAGCTGAAAATGATAATATGGGGTCTTTTTAGAAAACGATTATGTCACTCTGCTATTAGTTAGAAAACAGTAAAAGGGTAATTCATGCCAGTTGCCCTCTTTCTCCTTGAACAGCCAATATAGGTATAATTACAGATTTTCAAGAGAGGTCTTGCAAAGTTCCTTTTAAAGATAAATTGATGTAATGGCATGCCAAAACAACCCATAGCAGAATAGAGGTTAGTCCAAGAGAATTATATTAATTCATACAAATAAGTTTCTAGGCCCTGGGTGGGGCTTTGTGTGTGGTCTACATTTCCTCACTTGGCTAGGAGCAAAGCTGGATGAAAGTATTGGGTAGAGATCTAAGCTTACAATCCAAAAGTCTATAAATTTAGGCACACTTAGGTTGTCAAATAAGGAGCCTAAATAATCTTTACATAATTCTGTGATAAAGGATATTTAGAAGCCACAGACCAAAGATTGACAGTGGAGTGAAACTTTATCACAAAGGGAAAAACTAGGACACCCAGCCTACAGGACTTAACCCACATAAACCTATTTGAAATAAAACACAGATTCCTCAGTGGGAAGATGGCCTGCCACATTTCAGTTTCTCTCATTTTGAGGTTTTTTGCAATTTGTGGCTTTATAATTTGCATCATATGTGGCAGCAGGAATGATCATTTAAAAACTTGCCTTTGGGTTAGACGGAAAGAGGATACAAACACAACATTTTTCAGCTTTTTCATTTTTTTTACTGTTCTTGGCAAACGATGAATGTGGACAGCAGTCTTTTAGAAGAGACAACACAAATATGGAAGTAATGCCAGAAACATACAATACAACATAAATTATTAAGTTCATAGCCACAATGCCAGTTTTCCCTTAGGATTATATGACATGTGGAAGAGTTTCCTACAATTAAATCCATTTAATGCAGAACCAGCCCATTCTTCATATTGATTTAAAGCAAGGCTGGTCTGCAAACCACAAGCACAGCACTCTTTCACAGTTACTAAGGGGTGCATTTACATTTAACTAAGTGATACGAGTTCTCATAGGTATTATTAACTAAACATTAATCAAATGTGCAAAGTAGCCCATCATGTGCTTGTTACAATGGGCAATGGAAGTATATGGGATGATGAACTAAATAAATATTTAGTTAATTTTTCAAAATGTTACTTCATGACCCTCATAAAGTAGAATATTAAGAAATGCAAAGTTGTTCATGTTGTTGTGAACAAGAGAAGGGCTATCATCACATGAGGCTATGTTTAATACTGTACAAGAGTAATCAAAGAAATAGTCAGTGTCTGTAAGCACACAAAGCTGGTATTGCTCAGTGGATTGGAGTATTGCAAGAATCTGGGAGTTCAAATCTTCACTATGCCTTCCAGGTGAGTTGCCAGTCAATATCATACAGAACATGTATGCTCAATGGAGTTCAGAACCCTGCCACCCACATGAGCTTGAGAAAACTGCAAGGTCCCAGAATGTGCATTCTATGTACTTCATATCTAGAAAAACCTTAGGAGGACCTTGATGGCACATAACTATTGTTGTATGACAAAGATGCATTGAAAAGGGTGCCAGTAAATGATATCATTTATTTATTTATTTATTTTTCCAATTTTTATACCGCCCTACTCAGATTGGGCCGACTCAGGGCGGTTCACAAGCACAGAGAAACAACAAATTCATAAACACAACATGTAAATATAGGAAAAAATAATAATCAGCACTGTATCAACACCACAAAACATCTCAACATCATCACATAATCAAAATTCAATAGGTATCAATTTCAACAACAATAAGAAATTACAGAAATCATCAAATTTACACAAAAATTAGAACAATACCAACAATCCAGCCGCCGCTGCGGCTTTTAAGCCCCCTGCCCCAGCGCAGCCTCAGGACGCAGGTGGAGAGTGTCCCGGGCTGGGCGCGGCAGCCGCCTCTTCCCCCGGCCGCAGGTGTCTTGGCGGCGGCGGCGGGGAGCGAAATGTCCTGCTGGGCTTTTAAGCCCCCTGCCCCAGCACGCAGGTGGAGAGTGTCCCGGGCTGGGCGCGGCAGCCGCCTCTTCCCCCAGCCGCATGACTAAAAGGTCATGCCCCGGCCACATGACTAAAAGGTCATGCCACCTTTTAGTTTATAAACTCTGTCAGTTAAAATAGGCTATTGGGGTTGTTCTGCTATATACTTGTTTGTTGACTTTTCTATATTTTTACTGCTTGTACCTGGTCCATATTTGAATAAAATTACCCAGAATAATGCCCATCCTGTCATTTTGAAGATACTCAAACTTGATCTTTGTCTGTGTCTACAATGCATTTCTGATTCTAAATGAATGCCTCCATATCCATGAAAGGGGAAACTCTGAGGTCAAGTCATAGACTGTGTGCTATTAATAGGATGGATGGGCACCAGAAAGTTTGCTGAGATGGGGACTTTACATTGCTTTTGTTTTCCCACCTCTTTTTTTCTAGCGGGCACAAAAATTCCTCCATTGGTTTCCTAACAAGGAAGAAAATAAAGGATATTAAAAGGGCAACAGTCACATTTGTCTTTTATTTGTTAAAAGGGCAGTGCAACAAGTCTGCTTTGTTCCATTTCTTTATCCCCCAGCACTTTCTGCTCTCTGGATCTGAAACTAAGGGTGCTGCAGACATAGACTTTGATGATTTAACCAATGGCTTTGCAACAGGAAAGACAAGAAGGGATATTTCTAAAAGTTTCCTATTTCTAATTGTGACAAGTGCATACTGGCTTTAAGAAGAGAAATCCATGGAGGGGCTGCTCCACCTTCTTAATGGCTCCAACTTCTTTGTTCTAATCTGTGTTTACTTCAGAAATACATAAATATTTTATTTATATTTACATATTTGCTTGAAGACTATGCACAGTTAAGGCAATGCATAAATTCTAAAATGTGGACACTCTACAAATGGTATACACAAACATCAAGAATTTAATATATAATTCAGATTGTGGTTCTATGTCTGCTTACATTTGAAAAGTAAATTGCTTTTGAGGAGATATGCAGAGAATTATGGTTAACTTGAAATTAGATATTCATGTGCCAGATGAGGAAAACAGGTAGTAGATATGAAGACAGTAGTCAAATCAACAATGCACCCATAAATTCTGCGGGAAACCATACAAATGGATCCCTTCTAAACCCACACATCATAATAGTGAGCAATGCAGTATTTATAGAACCATGATACTGTATATGGGTGTTTTTAGAAATGTCTATAGGATTCAGAGCACAAAAAAACACCAATGGCTAAGTTATATATTATGCACTGCTTTCAAAGCTGAAGCAGATTATTTTCTATCATATTTGGAAATGGTCAAATGAAATATGTCCCAAAGTGCAAAGTGGTATCTTTGAACTTGCAGAAATCTACACATTTGCATGACCTTGATAAAATGGATGGTCTTTGCATAGATATGTTTTCTGAAATGTAAATGAAAAAGCAGTATTTCCTTATCCTACCTGCACAGCATCAATATTGTTATAAATAATTTAAAAATGAATTTAAAATATGTGTATTTTGAATGTTTTCTCTAGTGATCTGTATGACAGAGGAAACAATAAAGTATCTAATTTTATCAGTAATTTCAAAAATGTTTATTTTTTAAAAAAAATTGGAAGGCACTAAAATGAAAAGAAACATGGATGGCTAATTCAAAATGAGTCATATACTTCATGGACACTGACTAAAATTGGGTGGGCGGGGGATTCTGAACACCTTTCAAGCTTAAAACATGAAACAAAAAGAGACTAGGCTATACCCATAGAGCATACACACAACACAATGCCAAACTGGCATTCACCTAAGAGTACCTTTCACTAGGACAAGATTGTGGATATTCTGTGAGTCACTTATAGATTTTGAAGCAAAATGGGAAAATCAAAGAGTAAGGGCTCCTTGAATATAAGACAAGTTTTATGTGAATGTAGAGAATATCAATGCAGCATTTATATGCATGCAACCTATGTCCCAATTTTGTGTACAAAAGAAGATCTAGTAAAATGCCCAGATAAGGCTATTGAAGTAGCCCACTTCTGATCCAAAATAATCTAACCTAATTACTGTATTTTAATATTTTTGCTTGTATTTTATCTTTATTTGATATACTGTACATGCATAATTTTAAATTGTGCAACAGTGACATGAAGAAAGAAAGACACATTGATATTGTAAGGAGAAAGTCAAGAAAACTCCAAAGACCAAAACAATATGAAATTTAAGCAATTCTGGTAATAGAACTGGGCTCCACTCCCCTCAAAAGCAGATATCTGGAGTGACAGGTAACAAGAAAGATGAATTTCACTGTCTCTTCTCCCTTGTGGTCTGAAGAAAAAAAAATCCTCCCAAAGGCTGGTATTTCCACGGGGAGGGAAATCTGTTTGTGACATTGTGAAATTTGCTTCCAACACAGATTCAGAGAAATAATTTGTCCCTAAACAGAGCAGAAAGAGAAGAAATGGCTAAACTCCCAATCCCCCACTTATTGCAGCAGATTTTTTTTAGTTAGCCTCCTCAAGGTGATGTTATTTAAGCAGCAGCAAGCCCACTGTACATTAAATACAAGGGCTCATTTAATGTCACATCTAATTTGGTCTTCTAATTCTAATTTGGCAGTCTAAAACTGACTCTTGCTGAGCCATCTCTGAACAGACCCCATAACTTGTGTCAAGGTTACTGAGGAGTAGAACACAGCTTCCAAAATGTCAGGCTAGGAGATGCTGGATTAACCTAGATGACAAAAGCATAGTACAAATAAGCCAGAAGTCATTTGACCAGGAGAACCCCCAGGGGCAAGGTTAGGACAGAATTCAGGAGAAAGGATCCAGACAAAGCACAACAATACACAGGAATCAAGAACTAGCCAGAAATTTTCAGAAGTGGGAGTCAGGAACGCAGCAGGAGATCTTAGAACAGCCTGCTTTCATGCTGTGGGCTCCAGTCCTGCAGGTCTTAGAGGGACAGCTGCAAATCCTTACAATGTTTTTGATTTAGTGATATCTCCATCCTTTTCAAATCAAGCCAATTATTTATTTCAAGATGGAGATTGCCATGTTTCCAAAAAGATGCGTTTTTTTTCTTTCCCTCATTCGTTTTTACTTTGGGGTAAGATACAGGAACAAGGAATGTAATATTAATTACTAAATACAATTGGTTTCCTTTCTCTCTTTCCTTTGTAAAACCAGTTTTTCCACTAGGTGAGATACAGGAACAAGGAACATCAACTAATTAATTTTCACTTCAGCTTTTCCTCTACTGTGCATTTTAGTACTTTAACTGCTTACATTTTAAAGTTTTTGAATAGTGAAGGAAACATTTGCTATGAAGATTAACATCTCATGGAAAGGAACCATTTAAAAAACCTTTAACTACTTAATGTATTTTGGGTTTCTTATAAATTGTATCAGAAGAATTAAACTTTGAACATAACGTGAAACTAAGTTGGGATATCTATTCTAACATGTTACTACTACTTCCATATTTACTATGATTTATTGCACAATTATGGCTTAATTACTGCCTACAGAACAGAGTGGAAACAGCAAAAGAAAGTACCTGAATACTGCTTGCATATTACCTGCAAGACAGTTGCAACCACATATAGCAGTTCTCCTCCATATGATGTCATCCAAATGTTTTCCATGTGAACTCCTATGACCCCATGCCACATTTTCTTTAGTCATGTTAACTGGGGCAACTCAAACCTACACCAGTTGAGAAAATATAACCTCTTGTTGGTATCACTCCACCTAAGATCAGGAGAGTAGTAGCAGCGGACGCTGAGAGAACTAAGCAAGAGAATGACCCTTGACACCCTCTGAATGGTTATGAGCCTCAAGTCCACCAGCTCTGATCCAGGAAGAGCTTATGGCAAGAACAAACATTCTTGAGGGTAAAATTAAAGGTAAAGGTCACCCTTGCTTGAAAGGCAGTCACATCCAACTCTAGGGTTCAGTGCTCATCTCTGTTTATAGCCAAACAGCCAGAGCTGTCTGTGTTGCAGACATTTCCATGGACATATGGCAGGCATGCCTAGACCCCGAAGTGCATAGAACACTGTTTGCCTTCCCACCAAATCAGAAGATGGAGGAAGGAGCTCACTGGAAAAGGAAAAACCTTAAAGGAAGATATAACTGAATATCTCAACCTGCCCTATGTCATTTGGAAAACTCTGATTAGGCTGAGGGTTGGAGTCCCTAAATGCAAGACCAACATGCTCAAGTGGGGGCTGATGGACAACAACATGCAGTATGAATGTGGAGAGATACAGAATCCAGCTCATTTACTGGTCTGCTGATTGCTGTCAGAGACATGCACCAATGAGGACTTGGGTTTGGTCAACAACAACAGGAGCTGAGACAACAACAGGAGCTCATTCCATCCTGCAGTACTCAAGAAACGAACTGCTGACCTCCTGCCTTCCAGTCAGCATCTTAGCCACTTGAGCCACTGCAGTCCCTTCTGTAAAGATACACAAGACATAAGGGTAAAACAACAAAACAAGAAAATAAGAGGGAGTCAAATTCAAGTAACTCAATATTGTGGCTAGTAGGTCATATAGATAATCTGGCCGATAAATACAGATATATGTGTGAATCATCTGCGATAAATAGGCTCAGAGATGAACATTTTCATCACATATTCAGTCACTGAAGTGCAATTCCTTACTGTTGCTACACAAGTCTGATAAATCTGTGAACTCCCATCATGTCTCATCCTTAACATAGAACAGATAACTGTTTCATATCCATACACTGCTGATAGATACAGCACCAATTAGTTTTCCTGTGTATCCCCGACTCTAGAAAGATTTCAGTATATCAGACCACAGATGGACTGAGGAGAAATAATGAAAATGTCCTGCATCTGTCCCTGGAAGTTGGCCAGATATTCTAAGTGGAACATTCAAATGAAGCATAAAGTTTGGTTACTCTTATTGGGGAATTGGTTTATCACCCTGATAATAATTTTTATATAGTTATGAATTTATATGGCAACTTTGAATGTTCATGGAACACATCAGGTTGTTTACTATATATCATATTCACCGAACTCTGTACATTGGTGTGCATTGAAAAATACCTTTTAAAAAAATCTAAGTAGTTATATAACAGGCTAGTTAGTTCCCATATGACATAATTGATAGGAAAATCACTGACACTTTAGTTTGTATATGAATCAAAATTTAGCCTTAAATTCATTTTATATCTCCCTGCCTGTTTTTCTCTTTGGATCCATTCCATGGGAAGAAGGTGTTATTTAAAACACCTGCTATCTCTTTTGTCTCTTTTCTATTTATGTCTCATATGGTAAATTATCTTTTCTATCATAGTACTGTCATTACCTTGTTGGCAGTGCAATTAACCTCACAACGTGACCTAAGATATTATCTTGGGGGCTCTTTCTCTCTTTATATTATTGTAACTCACATAAGGGGATAACGGCATTGCCCAAGGTTATTGTCCTGTATGCCCTAGCCATAGTGGTCAAGATCCAGGAAGTATGGCAGTGGTAGCTCATAGATTCTTGAATGCCAGATGCTGAAGACTAAAGCAGGACCTGAAGGCAGTAGCTCTTTCCCACCACAGTACCTTAACTTCTGGAATTTAGAAGTTGAATTCTTTTTAACCTGGTAGCTTGTGATAGCCAGCATCTTTATAGATCTAATGTCAATATGGTCGAAGTTTATACCATGGATGATCAGAAAAGTATTTTAGGAATGCACTATGTCATGTAATAAAAGTGTAACAAAACTAGTGAATAGGGGCAAGCCAAAATATTTTGCAGACCAAGTGTTTGTGCCATGTTGGAATCTTTGTAATGCCATTAGTGATTTCCAAAACTTGAAAAATGTATTCTTTTTGTTTTCCACTTCCAGATACTTCTCAGCCAGATACTGAGAACTATAACTCAAAAAGAAGCTCTTCCAAGCTGTGATGATATGAGAGATGGAATTCAGAATCTAGACTGAAACCTTGAATTAGCTCCCTTTAAAAATTACTTTCTCCAGCATGTACTTGGCTTGGTTGAATAATGATGAAGGATTCTGATTATGTAAGAAAGGGCCTTATTTTCCTCTGACTGTGCGTGCAACTGTGCAATAGCAGCTTCTGGTGCTTCTATGTCATTGCAAATGTTGCCAATAAATGTCCACTACTGTGGTCTAATTTCATATTCATAGTAAGTGATCTGAGTATTGCCCAGACATGAAGGAGAGGGTTATGTACTTAATGGATTGGAGGTGGAGGGAGAGTTACTCTGTTATACACAAGACAGTTTGGTTCCATTTTCTATCTGAGACCCAATATTTTGGCTTTTGTAAACAAACTTTAAAGAAACTTGCCTTGGGTAGGGGGCTGCAGAGAGTAGCACTAGCATGTATACACACAAACACACTCACAAAACCCTCTCTCCCCATTCTTTATGGTTAGTGAACACTGTGCATGTTTCATGGCATTTCTTATTCCTTTCAGCAGGGAAAGAGAAATTATGCTCTGATTCTGATTCTCAGCAAGCATGAGTAGCATATAGCCTTTTTAACTGCCAGGCAGGTCTGCCTCCACAAAAGTCTAGCTCCCTTGATTATCTGAAAATCGAATAATGTTACCAATACACCAGCTGCTGCCGCCTCCTGAGCCTCAGGATTTCTACAGCATCTGCTCTGCTAGGTACAGAAAATGCTCTTTTCCAGTTTTATATTCCTCATCATTGCCTTCTGTTCAGCTTGCAACTATCATGCATCTTCTTTCCCTCCCCCAACCCTCTGCCATCAGTATCTCCTCCTCACCAAGCCATCCTTTGAAATTTTGACCTTACAACATTTCAGAGCAAGAGATCAGGATGGGTCAGCTTGAGAAGTAAAAGGCCAAGTCAGTCCAACAGAAAAACATGTAAGGTTACCACCTTGTTCACAGCAGAGTTTTCTTTTTACCCAGAATTCTGTTGCTCTTCTGTCTCTTGCAGTTCTTTTCATCTTATGGTTTTTTAAAAAAATAGTTTTGTCATTTATTGTTTAAAGAGTACCAACCAACAGTGCTCGCAGTGTGTTCTAGATTAAAAACAATACAATACTAAAAAGGAAATACCTCTGCCCCAGGAACTCACAATCTAAAATTCTGTCAAAAGAATGCATCAGAAGGAAAGGGCAAAAATGGAATACACAGGGAAAGAATTTGAATCCACCTAGACTCAGTTCTAGCAGAGGAGGAAAACAAAAGAATTGTAGTCAAACCAGAAGGAAAAATTTATATTCAGGGGCAAAACTTGGAAAAATAAGAAGCTCTTGGGAATATGGATCTGAATTACTATGGATACAAAGCTATAGACTGGAGTGGTCAAATTGTGGCTCAAGTTGGATCACAGATTTCAACAACTGCGTTCACCATAGCCAGTTATGAAGGATGATAGGAAGTGTATCACAACAGTGGTACACAGAGGGCTATAAATCTCTTCCTATCAGAAAGGCATTTTTCTTTTGTTGTTTACTTGCACAGAACCACCACCAGAATTCTTCCTTCCAAAAGGGCTCTGACTTTTCTGCTATGATTTATATCCTGTAATGAAATAGTCTATGGTTAACTCATTCCATTGTAGAGAAGCTTGAGGACTTGTTTGCAAAGAACACAACATTTTAAGAGCACCTGCTCAAAGTGTTTATAGCCCTGATGACATCCAGTCTGGGGATGGAGGAAGAGTGAGGGAAAGAGATAAGGATGGAGCTTCTTAAACCCTGGTATAAATTAAAGAATGGATCTGCTACAAATATAACTAGAAAGTAAAAAGGAAAAAGAGAATCCAACTAACCAATGTATTATTACCACATGATCTATAGCCTACAGCTCACAAAAGATCATGTTGTAACAAGTGTGTTAGGGCTCTTTGGTGTTTATGCTGCAGAAGATGAATGTTTCCTTTAAAAAGAGGTAGTAGAATTGTACAGGCAATAGCCAGACATAATTTCTTTCTGGCCCTCCATTTTGTCTACTCAGCTGGTACATTTTGGTTATTACTCTACAAGACCAGCTTATGAGGTCAATATCCTATTACAAGAAAAAAGTCTTGCCAGCCTAATAACAAACAAATTGCACCCACTTGTGCACATGTGGTCATTGTGCAAGAGGTAATCGCCTGAGGACACTTGCCCTCTGCTTATACAGTGGCAATGCTCATGCAAGCAGCAGGATACCACCTTATTTATTCAAGTGCAGGAGTGGCCAACCTTGGTACCCCAGGTGTTTTTGGACTTCAATTTCCAGAAGCTCTGATCAGCAGGTGTGCTTACTTAGGCTTCTGGTAATTGAAGTCCAAAAATACCTGGGGCACCATGGTTGGCCACCCCCTGTTCTAGTGGAACTATCTGCTCAGCAGCAAGTTGGTTGGATACTAGCCTGGGTAAATAACATTTTGATCTCTACTGTTTCATTACAGCTGAGGTCGTAATTTCAAATAATTTAATGTTGCATTCCAGCATTTCCCGTGTTATTCATTTGCATAGATTAGTTCCTAAAGTTAATATACTGTAACAATATTCTTTCCCCCTTGGACACTTGGTTTTAGCCAGCCCCATTGCAGTGCAGTTGTAGAGAAGGAGGTTTCTGTGCTTAAAGTTTCCTATAGGCACCATATTCTATAAGCTATGTTTACTGTGAAGTAAACACTATTGATTTACTCCAACCTTAAATCTTAAAACATGTCATAACATTTTAAAGTATTTTTGACCCTACCATTAATTTACAGATAAGGGCTAACCATGCTTACTGTATTTGGAAACAAGTTCTAGTGAGTTCAGTGGGATTTAGTTCCTAATAAATATGCATCAGAGGAATTCAGCTTACTTTTTAATTATTTCTGTGAATTTCCTATGCATTGTTTCTGAAAACACAGCAAAATAATATCACTAGTGCATTAAAATCCCCCAAACTATTGCTTAGGTCAGGTTCCCCCCCCCCCCAAAAAAAAAAAAACAAAACCAGATATTGTCTATTCACTCTGATTTTGTTAATTGTTTTCTTGGAACCATTTTAAATTTCAAATCTTAATTTAATTTATCAAGTGTTTCTCTTATTTTCCTTTTAGCAGCTCAGGGCACTGCATATGGGATTATATATATCTCAGAATAACCATTAAAATAATTTACACAGGAGAATAATTTTGGGCCGAAGGTCAATTACTTAACTCCAGAGTCATTTTGATCTCTTACTTGTGTATTGATGGGATGGATCTTCTGTGTATTAAATATAGCTCAAAGTCTGAGCAGAAAAGGGCTAAACCTGAAATTGGGGAGGAAAGTGCACTTCTGCACTTCTGCGCAAACTGTATCCAACTTTGCAGAACATACTATCTGCTTATGTATGTATACATGTTAATTATACGCCACATTTCTCCCATAGGTGAGGTGGCTTACAACAATTAAAGCTATAATAATTGTGTAACCACTGTAAATTATTTGGTTCAGCTCAGTGGATGGGGAAATCCTAGGAAGGGGATGTGATTCATTATTTGAGTTAGAAAGAGCAGAAGAGATGGAGAGATGGGAGCTGCTGTTTCTACATTTAATGTAGGGTTTCAGGGACTGTATATGTGAAGACGATTTCTCTATGTTGTGGATGTCCTACTTTGGTGGATAAATATAGCTTGGACATTGTTCTCATTTGGTTTCAAAGAGACACTGAAATCTTTAATTCTTCAAGCAACTCCCATTGTGGTGCTGGCCAAAAGAATTCAGGGTGTACACGTTGTAGCATTCAGTTTTGTTATATCACTATTGTTGTTGTTTGTTATAGAAGTACCATATATGCTCAAGTATAAGTTGAAATTTGTAGCCCCAAAAGGAGACATGGCTTATATTCAGGTCAATGACCATGAGGGTCTCAAGACTGCGCTAGATTGAAATGCACCAACAATTTAATTAATTTTACCATATTTTCATGTATTTTGATTATTGAAACTCACTACCAACTGCTGCACTTCCCACCCTCGGCTTATACTCGGGTCAATCTTTTTTCCTGTGTTTTCAGCAATTATATATATGATTTAGTAAGCCTCCTAAAAAGGAGTTTGTAAGTTAGTACATTGGCTGAACAGTGCTTTGGGGAATTGATTTAGGCTTCTGGGAATTGAAGTCCCAATACCAAAGGTTGGGAAACACTGGCTTATCCTTAGAATAATGCAGAGTAGACTATAATGCACACTGACATCTGATTTCAACACTTTAATATGGCTCTCTCTACCTTCCAGTATCTGTTGCTTGACATGGCTGCCTCAGTGGAAGGAATTTTTTGGAATAGTAGCCATGTTAGTCTGTTTCAGGCATATCAGAATGCAAAAACTGTTGGAATATCTGGATACTGTGGACTCCATTCTTCATTCATATGCTACCAATGTACCCAGCTACATAAGAGATACCACAGACTTTCTAAGAAAACTTCAACACACACATGACCTCCTGGATAACACTATCTTGGCTACAATGGATGTGGAAGCTCTGTACAGTACACCAACATCCCACACAAAGATGGATTACAAGCTATCAGGAACACCATTTAAAACAATGTTGTTTTTTATTTGGTTGTTTATTGTCTTATTGTTCTTTTTTTGTAATGTGCATTTATCTTTACAATAAAAATGTATAATAAAAAAAGAAAGAAAACATTTAAAAGTTTTAAAAAAAACCAAGAATGAAGTCCATACAGTCACTTTCCTGTACAATTTTGTACTTATACACAATTACTTCACCTTCAACAATAAAACCTACCTCCAGATCAATGGAACTGCCATGGGTAGTTGCATGTCTCCACAGTATGCTAATATATTCATGGCTGATCTAGAACAGTGTTTACTTAACTGCTGGTCCATAAACCATTTATCTATTTGAGGTATATCAATGATATATTGTTGATCTGGAAGCATGGAAAAGAAACCCTAGATAAATTCCACGAGGATTTCAATAATTTTCATCCCAATATTAAACTCAGTGTGGACCAGTCTACACAGCAAGTAATACTTCACTGGACAAGAATACTTCACTTTCCAAAGCCCTTGGTGACAGACCAATACTTGCTTATAGACAACCCTCCAATTTCAAACAAATATTGATACAATAGACTACACAAAAGTGAAACAGAGATGGGCACTAAATCCTACTGTAAACCCAGATATCAACTTTGCCCACACATTCACTCTGGAAACAGTATTACTGGACCTAATGGCACCACACACAATATTAAAGGCAGTTTTACTTCTTCTTCTGCCAATGTGATTTATGCCATCCTCATGCCAAAAATGCCCTTCTGTACTCTATATAGGACAAACAGGACAATCTTTGCACAAAAGAGTTAATGGACATAAACCAGACATCCGGAATGGCAACACAGAGAAACCTGCCTCAAACCATTTCAATCTATCTGGACACACTATCCAAGACCTGAAAGATGCAGTTCTGGAACAGAGAACTTACAAGACTAGGATCCAGATAGAGACAACAGAAATCAAATGCATCTATCTGTTGGACACCCACCACAAGGGTTTGAATATTAGCCAGGGGTTTATGGGACATTATCAAATTTGATGCACTAATTGTTATATGCTGCTATATATTTTGCATTTTGTTATATTATACCTCCTTCATAACTTTCCTGTAATATTCCCTTTCACAGCATGTCTCACAGAATGGGGGATGTGCTTACACAGAAACACAGACATTAAATTCATTAACATAAGTTCAATTCCAGGTGTTTGTTTTGTATTTCCCCACATTTAAAATTGGATAGGGGACATTTATAGCTGATCCAAATAGCAGCCACATTTAGAGCTGATCTGAATAACTGCCAGTGATCATCTGCCAACTGTGGGAGGCTGTATTGATTTGCATGATTATCTGTCATTCTGATTTAATCACTCTATGACTCTGTATCTGCTGTATATAAACTCATGCCTTGCTATTTCACTCTCCCATGTCTCATAAAGTGGTCTTGATCCATGAAAGCTTACATTAAAAATATAGCAGTTAGTATTTAAAATGCTGCAGTTTTGTTTTTTTGCTTTCTGATCAGTGGAAGGGCTGGCCTTCCCAGTATTCACAGGGAATACATTCTAAGATTTTCCACGGATGCCTGAAGATGCAGAAAACTGTGAAACCTAGTATGCTCCTGAAATGGCTCCTCTGGAAACACCATTCCTTTTCAGCAAAAACATTCCATACATTATCCTGTGAATAGTGGCCTCTAGTGTCCAGGTCTGGTAATACGCCTTGGATATATAGGCAGGGGTAGAGGGTGCTCTGAAAAATCAATATGCATACAGTATATAAAATACGTATTTAAACAAAACATCCAGATTGTATTTCAAGACAGATGCCATGTCTCTCAAAACTGTCTATTGATGAGTAAGCCCCACTGACCACTTTTGCTTAGCTTCCTATTAATAGTTTATTCATCCCATGATCTGCTACTTAACAATTCTGAATAGTATTTAGACCTGCTTCTGAGTAGACACAAGAAGCATTGTTTGGAATAGTAGCCATGTTAGTCTGTGTTTCTTCTCTGATATGCAAGAAGCATTCTGTTATAAGTCACAGACAACAAATTTGAACACTATATGCTCTACTGTTTATTGTACCTCTAGTTCAGGGTTAAATAGCTTCATAAAACAAAGTGAAATCAAAAGGTGAGGTCTCAGTATAATTTATTTCCTGTATTAATGAAACAACACCTATTTCTGTATTTTATTATTAAAATTAAAATTCCAACCAGAACTGGAAGCCAATTTTTGGGAGAGATATAATTTCTGAAGCACTGTGGTTACTTAGAGAGAAAAGAAATACAATTTGCATGCACATAACATGCTCTTTTCCCTCACATAGCCTCTCTGTGCTCTAATGCTTCATCTGCAGTTTTAAAAGTATTTTGAGACTGTGTATTGGTAGGCCTGCTTCAAATTAAACCACACTAGTTGGATTTTTTAAAATCCATCCAAATAATCAGCTGATTTCCTTGCATCATTGCAAATTCTCCATTTACAGAATGACCTCACCTACACTCAATTACAGCATATGAAATAATGATGCCATTCACTTAGCAAATGCTTTATGGTGCATTTATTCTGAGTTGGAAAATATTTCAGAGTAATATATTGCTACCATTTTAGAAAGAGCTCTGTGGCTGACATTTTATAGGGCAACTTATACAACTGTTTTCCTGGTTTCATTGCCTCAAACAATAATAGATGGTATTTCTAAAGATATGAAAAATGTATTAGGTCCTGATTCTCAGTTCTGTGAAGTGACTGAGCAAGTTCACTTCACTAACTCTAGAATCATGCTGCAAAACTAAGAACCTCTTGAGCATTCATTTGGGATTCAACGAAGACATTGTCCAAGCACAAGATTTTTTTAAAAAAAATATGGGCAAGATGATTTTTCTTGCTGATTTCTTGTCTATGGATTGGCTATCTTTCATAACATGAAAATTGTTTTATAAAACACAGCATTGTTGCTGCTGCTGCTGCTGCTGCTAAATATGGACCTGTCACCTCCAACTCATGAATGAGCGATCACCAAAATGTTCTGTCTTCTACAGTCCTGCTCAGCAATTGAAAGCTCAAGTCTTTGGCTTCTCACATTTAGTCTTCCTGCTTTCCACCATTCTCAGCATTATAGTCTTTTCCAGAGAATCTTGCTTTCTCATGATGTGTCCAAACTATGACAGCTCCAGTGTAGTCATTTTTGCCTCCAGTGACAATTCAGATTTGATTTTTCTGTAGAACCCACTTGTTTTTCTTCCTGGCAGTCCGAGGTATCTGGCTCTCCTCCAACACCATATTTAACAAATAAATAATAATTATTAATTATTCTGAATAATAAATAAATAAATAAATAAATCCCCCCCAAGTCAGTTTTCTTTACTGTCCAGCTTTCACACCAGTACATAGTGAGTGACAATAAAAGAGTATGGATGATCATGGGCTTCATCTTCAGTGACACACTTAATGATATTTTCTAATTCATTTATTGCTGCTCTTCCAAGTCTCAGTCTTCTTATGATTTCTTAGCTGCAATCTCTATTTAGACTGATGATTGAACACAGGTATACTATTTCAATTTTTTCATTGTCATTGTAAAAGTTGTGTAGGTCTTCTGCGGTCATGATTTTTGTCTTCCTAAAGTTCAACTGCTTCTTCCTTTCCCATCTGCTTCTGGCAGGGCTGGTTTTTAAAATAATTATCTTGCAAACATCTTACAGACATTGATATATGGCTCACCTGGGAGTGTGTTAGGACATAAGTCTTTGCCTAACTGGTTGGTTAGGATATCTGCTATGGTGCTTTAAGAGCATAGAGTGTATTACAGAGAAGGTGAATTGTATTGTCTCATTAGCTTGCCAATACTGTGGATAAAAGGGAGGTTGCAACCACCATTGCTTTCAGGTTTGTGCTCAACCACAGCTCTGTGCTCAACTTTGCCTTCTGCTCAACCTGATGTCCAGAACTGCTTTGTGTTCTGCTACTTGTGCTGACCTGCCCTGGCAGGCACAGTCACCACATGGTGACACTACACAGAGAGTCTTGTTCAGGGATACTCCAGATATCAAAGTCCAAGAAGCAACCCAAGGTCTGTTTACAGGTAGTCCAAGTCAGTAGTCTAATCCAAAGGGTGTCCAGGGGCATCATCAGGGTTGGCACAGTGTTCAGGGTCTAGGCAGGAAGTCTAGAGTGAAGCAGGATGTTGGTCTTTGCACAAGAGTTGTACCAATGCTGACAGGATGCAAGAAGCTTACTTATAAGCATCCCAGCTAATCAGTATCAGCTGGGAGCCTTCTTTGGTGCCTCACCCTGGATTGCCTGCATCTCAGGTGTAGCTGTTTTCTGGACCTCTCCCTGACTGAGGGTTGATCACTGTCAGAGCCAGGCTCCTGATCTGACAGGTCAACTGCCAAGGAAAACAGACTTGGGCCAGGAGCAAGATGATGTCCCTGGCTCAAGGCATCCTCAGGCTTGGGTGCAGGCAGAACTGGACTGGGCATGGGGAGTGCTTCCTGACCCATCTCATCTTCAGAGTAAGAGGAGGACTGGATCATAACACTACTGCTTGATGTCCATGGACTGCTTGAAGCTCAACTGCTGCTTGATGTTTGACTGCTTGGAGCTCAACTAATGCCTGGGACTCAGTAACAGCTTACTGGTTTTGCTACTTTGCTTTGGACTATTTGCAATTGGACTGTTGTTCTCCATGATTGTTAAAGACTGGTAAGGAGAAAAAAAATCTTCTGCTTTGCTTTTGAACTATTTCTGCTATTGCTGTGCTTAACTCTGAAAAGCCTTTGAACTTTGCTTTAAACCTTTGGTTTTTGCCACAAGTAAACAGTTCTTCTCACTATACAGTGTATCTGTTTGCTGTGTTATTCATTGGGCTCTCAGACTTTCACTGACATGCCCTTGCAACACAAGGGTTTACTCTACATCCTAACAGAGTGTTTGTAAATATTTAAGCACAGCATGGAGCAAAGTGTGGCGCTAAATGTGCACTTTTGGAGTCACAAGAGGATGCACAGATGCAGGTGAGGAGCATCTAGTAGAAATCCAAGAGGATCTTTGTTCCAAGCTTGTCCCCAGGGATTAGATAGTTCAAAAGCTGATGGTGATAATAATTACTGGGTGGCAGCAGCAGTAGCTGAAAGTGAGACTGGCAGAGGAGACTATGGCAGTGATACTCAAATTAACTCTTGTTAATACTGTGCAGTAATGTTCAGCAAAGGTAAACACCTACTGAGCTTATCAGAAAACTTTGTGACATATACACCAAAATGAATCAAAATATAATGTCAGGAGGTGAAAATGGCAGGCCAGAATGCACCCAATCAGCTATTGAGGAAGAGATAAGGACAATTGCTAATATCTCTGCTGCTAAGGAGACAACTAAATTGAAGCCAAAAGGATGTGTAGAGGCTGATGTGCACAGGGGTGAAAGGAAAGTCCAATGTGGCACAACACATACAATTGGAACATGAATCAGGATAACCTGTGAACTGTAAGGCAAGAAATGGAGCATCTACAGTGGTTCCCCACAAGGGACTTCAATTACCATAAGCCTAAGTTAATACATTGGCTGATTAATGATTTGGGGAATTGATGTAGGTTTAGCGAAATTTAAATCTAAATTAGGAATGCTGGAAAACCAATAGTGTGTGTGTTTATATTTACAGTGGTACGTCGCTTAAAGAGCATAATGTGTTCCACAGGATTGCTCTTTAAGTGAATTTGCTCTTTAAGCGAAACACCATTGTAAGTGACCAATTGTGACTTCTGGTGGGTGGGGGGGATTGTGAACCCCAATTTATTTGTTAAGCGAGTTTTTGGTTGGTTTTATTTGTTAAGCAAAGCGAACATTCAGAGAAAATTCTGCTCTTTAAGCGAGTCACTCTTTAAGCAAGGTGCTCTTTATGCGAGGTTTGACTGTACTTATATTTGAACATATGTATAGTGTGTATACCTACCTACCTACCTACCTACATGTGTCTAATTGTGTGAAAACATTTTTATGATGTCTTTGATTAGTAAAGGTAAAGGTTTCCCTTGCTCGAAAGCCAGTCGTATCCGACTCTAGGGGTCAGTGCTCATCTCTGTTTCTAAGCCGAAGAGCCAGTGCTGTCTGCTTCTGCAGACATTTCCATGGTCATGTGGCAGGCATGACTAGACACCGGAGCACATGGAACGCTGTTACCTTCCCACCTAAGTGGTCCCTATTTATCTACTTGCAATTTCTTGCTTTCAAACTGCTAGGTTGGCAGGAGCTGGGAAAGAGACGGGAGCTCATTCCGTCCTGCAGTACTCGGGAATCGAACTGCTGACCTTCCGCCTCCCAGTCAGCGTCTTAGTGACTTGAGCCACTGCAGTCCCTTTGTCTTTGATTGCAATTCTCATTTATACAGTATACTCTATTCTATATATCGTACTATAGAACCAGAGACTACTAAAAATTCTCCTGGATTATAGATGTGCTTATTGATTCAATCCTATTGATAAATATATATAATAGCAAAAATGATCACATCTATTTAGTACTTTGCAGAAAATCCCTGCATATGTAAGTAAATTCATTGAGAATTATTCCAAGACAATTTGTTCTTCAGCATGCTTTAGGAATATTGTCTTAGGCTCTATTTTTTGTAGGTAACACAATATCAGAATATGAAGTCCACTATTCTTTTGAGAAGTGATTCTGCAGATATTTGTGACTATGCAATCATATTTGCAAACAAAGCATGTGCTCGCATCGCAATGACTGATCAGAAAGAAAAGCAAGCTTCACTGGAGACTATGGGAAGCATGAAAACACCTGTATTGACAACTAGCCATTCTCCGTTAGAGAATTCCAGTTTCTTAATGGCAAACTATATGTATTTTTGCCCATAATAACCCTTACAGCTGTACCATATATCGGCAGCTGTTATATATCAGATCACACCATGTGTTCAGCAAGTCTAGTGTCATCTATTCGTACTGATAGCTGTTCTTTGGGATATCATGAAATGATCAGGCATGACACCTCTTGTTCCAGAAATTGCACCTAGGATTTTCTCCATGCACAACACATCCTGCTCCTACTGAAATGTCACTGCATACTGCAGTAGGAGGAGAGGGTGCTGTGAAAAATCGATGTGTAGATGTCACCTAGTGACTACATGGCAGAAATGAGCTTCAAACCAGAGAGTCAGTGAGTCACAACTCATTATCCTGGCTACAATGTTGTACTAACTCTCAAGGTCAATAGTATTAGAAAGAAATGGCATTTCACAGTACAGTACTATGGTAGATTATAGCTTTGTTCCTGAAAATAACATATAATTTCCGCTACGAGTAAATCTTTGCTGCTTTGTAGCTTTCTAGTCCTGACTTACTTTACTTTTCAATGATTTGTTCCCTACAGCTCTGGCAATGTTACCTTCTAAAGTACAAAATGAGAACTATCATCTTAATCTGTCACCCATAAATGGGTCATTTTAGTTTGCTTAACTAGTCTGAAGTTGATTCATGAGTTCATCTTATAAATGAATATATTTGTCATAGTATGGAGCCTTCAAGCAAAAAATGTAACAAATAGTCACGGATGTTATCATCATCCATAAAAAGGGGGTGTTGAAAAATGGGCAACCACTGTTGAGCCCCCCCTCCCCAATTCCTCCATGATTCCAAAAGATCATATTTCTTTTTGGTCAATAACAAACATTATCAAAAACAAAACAAATCCTTATATTTTGCATTGCAAAATACATTTTCTGCACACAATTTGGGGATATGTTTTCTAAAAAATAAAATAGGACTAGAAAAGTGCTTGCAACAGAGCCAGAAAGGCAGTGGGGAGCAAAAAAAAAATCTATTGTGATCTCTCCCAGCAGGGAGAAAATATTTAAAATGCGTAGGTTTTGCCATGAGAATGAAATAAACAAAACATCCCTATTTCAAGTTGTGGTCAAGCTCATAAACTAGAGATGTTTGAGGAATTTGGTCTTCATTAATCCCAAAATAAACTAACCTAATTTCATATTCAAATTGACGGACGGATTGGAACATCAACTTTTGCCATTTTCAATAATGTTGGCAATTCAAGAAACATTTTAAGATGCATTCAAAATGAGAATTTAGAAACACCATTTAAAAAGATATATTTAAATACATGTTCAAGTTCATATTTTATGCACATCTTTCTTTTTAAAAAATGTATATTCATGTGGAAATGGAACAGGATGGATATTAAGGGATACATTGGAAAGTAAAATGGAAGTAGACTGATTTGTCCATCCCTAGCATTAATTTGCATTGCCTTAGGCTGTGTAAAAGTCCTTTCAGATGATGATTTCAGTCTTATTCCTTTCTTAATCTTCTATGTGTTGATTTGTGGCAATATCAGGATTAGTGATATGCAACTTTTCCATAGCAAATACTAGCAAAAAATCACAGTAAACATCAGATAAATATCCTGTAAACGTCATGTGAAATCATGAAGAAATCAGCAAACTGAAACAAAATAAAGTCAGATATTCAATGAAAATATCTTAGAAGAAACTCACTATCACACCAATTGAGTGGGCTACCCAACATTAGCTAATACAGTACTCCATTAGCGATGACCTTAGATGAATAATGTCTGGAATAACACCTTCAGCAGCCACTCCACATCAATTTTTAGCTTTCTTGAAAAAACATTTTACAGCATTATTATCATTATTATAACCATCCTCTCAGTTGTAAAGGCCCGGGGAGAAAAATGCTGTCTGGATGCAAGAATTGTGCTAAAGGAGCATACTTTTCAGCTGATCAGTGGCTACACTGCCACTGAGAAAGCTGAGGCAGCTCCCTTGGGAATAGCAACACTTCTCAGTTGATCAGGGAAGGGATCACCCAATTAGCTGGTAAGTGGATTCTTTATGACTGGGAGAGCCTCCTCAACTGATCAGGGAAGCCAAGGGGGTTGCCACAGGGCAATTTAGTTGACAGGGTCTAAAAATGGGGCAGGTTGGGGTGGATTAGTGACATGTGCATACAACCCATCCCAAAGAGCAGGCTAATAAATGATAGTCTTAATTAAGACTATCATTTATTGGGCTTCATCAACTTCTTGCTTTCTTTGCTAACTCACTCCAGAAAATGAGTCACTGACCTCTTTAGCTCAGCAACTAAAGTGGGTGTTCAATTTGTTCACCTTTGTTCACCAGCTCTGAACAGAACCAATAAAAAAGCAAGGTCAGTTTTAAGAGTAAAAAACAAAAGACAGGAAGAACCTAGTCCTCTCATTCTTGCTTTTCCTGCTTGCCAAGTGTCCAAAGGATCTCCAAGTATCAACAGCAGCTAATGGCTATGATATGGTTTTCTCACCAGCTTAGGAAGTTCACAACCAGCTCCTCCTACTCACCTCCAAAGATGTCACAAGGGGAATATAACTAGAAAACTGAAACTTCTGGTTCATAAGGCTCAGTTAGCTGCTTTCCAGGGGCCAGTCTCCAGTTTAAATACTGACTTTATACTGTCTTTATACACAACTATGATATCACATCTGCTGATGCTGACTATTCCCGATACAATAGTGAACTTATAAAACTCACTGACCTGCTTTACTAGCACTCCCATGCCAAAGCATTACTTTAGATCCACAAACCTTGCTCTAATGTTCTAATTTTGTTCGTCTGACAGTTTTCTGACCTCTGTAATCCCTAAAGGTGAACATCTTTCTCAGACCCTCTTCTGAACCATGCAAATGAAATATGTTCCTCCATCACAACCTTTTGAAGATGTTTAGTGTGACTGTCTTCTTCTGCCATATCCAAATCTGGTGAACAGCCAAGATGATTGTCCTGAGAATATAATGCAGTGGCCTTTCATCTGCCATTCACATCGCAGCATGAAACTTGTACCACTAATCCAGTTATGTGGGTCACTTTCTGGTCTTGAGTCCTTTTGGCATGCAAAGTCCTCCTCAGCCCCAGGCCAGTATTGATGAAGCTGCTGCCCTCTATCAAAATGGATTCAAGAGGGATTTAATCCATTTGGGGACCATCACCCTTCCCTGTGGACTTTGGTACTCAAGGCTCTTAATCCTCAGGGTTGTCAGGTTAGTAAAGCACTGCCTGACACTTGGTGTTGAGTCACTGGCAATATGGTCTACTCTATTACCATAGAAGGTTAGCCTAGCCAGACACCAGGTTATGGTGGTAATCAGAAACCTTCAATCTGAAACTCATGTTAACTGCACAACATGTAGTAACAGAGAGACATCCTTATCAACAGTACAAAAATATACTTTACTATATATTTTTCTTCTTCTGCATTACACTTGTCAGCTCATCCGTTTCCAGAATTAGCATGAAACAGTGAAGGTAATATAACTAGTGTATGTCAAAAAGAGGTACTGTATAATGATCTCTTAAATCAGAAGGAAAAGAAAAAGGATTTGGCATGAATATAGCACTGAGGGGGTGGCCAGTCTCACTTTTCATGAACCAGGAACATGGAGTGATAATCAGAATTCTGTTGTCTGTAGTCACTGGCTTGTTGGTACTGAACATGTGTTGAGGTATTGTGGTGCTTCAACCATAAGGAGACAAGTTTGTGTTTTGTTAATCTCTGTGCTATGCCACAGATGGCACTTAACCTGAAATTACCCCATAAATATAGAGTTTGGAGATTTTTTCCTAAAATCTAGTGTTCACTTTTTCTTCATCTGCTACAATAAAAAGTATTTAAAGGGACTTTGGACATTTTCCCTTACAGGTATCCTGCTTTCAAAAGTGAGGTGGTGGCCTGGTCTATGGGTGAAATGCTTCCTTAAAGCTGACATGTATTTGGCACTGGGCAAACTGCCCATTCCCTAGCTCCCTCCAAGCAAAAGTGACCCAAAGGATAAAGAATTAGAGGCACACCATATGTGTTGATGGAATGGAAAATATGAGTCTACAAAGAGGCAGAGGCAGCATGTGCTGCCTTGGGCAAACTTGCAGTTCCAGAGGACCCCAAGAAGAACAGAAGGCAAACACTTCGTAATACTCTATAGTAGAAAATATAGAAAGGATTGCCATAAATTGGGATCAACTTTGGCACGTTATGATTTAAATAACGTAAATTATGTGTTTTCCAGGTCCTTTTAAGTAATTTTGTTTTTATTTGTTGTGTGTGTGTTTTTAATATATTCTATGAAGTGCTTTGAAAAGATAGCCCACTGTATCTGGTTTAAGTATCTGCCTACGGAGCCAGAATTTGAGAGTTTAGTTCCCCACTGTGCCTTCTGGAAGAAGAGCCAGCCTATGTAGCTAAGGGCAAACTGCACTGTCCCAGGCCACCCCTAGAAGAAGGGAATAGTAAATCATATCTGTGTATTTTCTACCTAGAAAACCTTGGAAAGTGTCAGAATTGACTTGATGGCATGATTTTTTTATTGTGTCAGAAGCACACAAAGGTGCTTTTCAGTTGAAAGGATTTTTTATGGAGGAATTCCACTCAGGGGGACACCCAAATGAAGCTCCTTTCATGTCCCCAGGATCTTTTCCCACCAATGTGCTCCCTATTTATGTACTTGCAATTTCTTGCTTTCAAACTGCTAGGTTGGCAGGAGCTGGAACAGAGACACAGGGTGCTCATTCCATCAAGCAGTATTCGGTTCTTGAACTGTTAACTTGCCAACCTTCCAGCTAAAAAAGGCAAGCTTCTTAACCACTGAGCCACCGCAGCCCCATTAGCATGATGATGATGTTGGTGTACAAGGACCATCCGATGTTCAGATTGGAGTTTTGGAATTCCACTGCTCAGGTTCTAGACCTAGACCTAAGAGTCCATGATGTATTGCCTGATAATGTAACTGATATCAAATAGTGCTACTCTCTGCAACTGTTTTATTGTGATCTTTGCGAATCACACTCTGATGTTTTCCCCCAAATTCTTTTGCCCCCAGCAGATTCCTGATTGGTATTCAAATTTTCTGTGAAGTTTGGCCCTGTTTAGCTGCAATTGGTTAGTAAAGGTAAAGGTCTCCCTTACTCAAAAGTCAGTCGTATCTGACTCTGGGGTGCAGTGCTCATCTTCATTTACAATCAAAGAGCCAGTGCTGCCTGTGTTTGCAGATGTTTTCATGGTCATGTGGCAGGCATGGCTAGATTGCCCACCCAGTCACATGGCTATGCTCACAAAGTAGGCCACGCCCATAGCATGGTAGTAATTTTTTTTTAGCCCAAACTACTTATACTGTATAAAGCAATCACACTTATATACTGCCCCTTAGCGCTTAGGGCACTCTCTCTGGGCGGTTCACAAGGTACTTAGCATACTGTTTTTCTTTTCTCCCAGAAATGCTGTACTGTACTTCAGTTCTCAGATCCTGATATCTCATGATATTTCAAACTCTTTTTCTACCACTTAACCATCACCAAGGATTGCCACATCAATCAGCTTAACCATTTTTTTTTTATCCAATCACAGGAATGATTTATTATTCGAAGTATTTATTCTGTTCCTTAGCATGTCTTTCCTATATGCATCTTTCAACAACAACAGGTTATCTTGAACTGTTAGTTTTATACCAGTCTTTGACTTTGAATCTTTGAATGGTAGATTAAGAAGAGGAGGAGGAGGAGGAAGATTAAAAATATAATTCTGTGATGTTCCTTGAAAATATTGTATAAACTTGCCTTTGCTAACTCAATCATTTATTAAATGGATGGATGGATGAATGCATATAATAAATGAATTAATGGTTAATACTATTTTAGTGGTGAAAATTAGATACAAATTGGCTAGTTCTGCCAATTACTTTTCTGCCTCTCTTAAAACCAAACACACAATGACTTTGAAGCAAAGAGAATTTTAATAAATAATCAACATTACCTGTGGGATGGTAAAATTACATTGTTGTCTTTATAAATGCATCTTATGTGCTTTTACTTTTCACTACATGCACATCACAGGTGTGTGTAGAACCTGGGAAGATTCTGTGGAGAGACAAAACTACAGAAAAGAAAAATCATTTAAACATTAGGAAATATATGTTTTTGAATTTGCCTAAGAACTTTCTCTAATCCTATACTCTATACCAGGGGTGCCCAAACCTTTCAGGCTGGGGGCTGGTGATGTGGTTTGGTGAGCCGGTCACTATGGCCCGGGGGCTGGATGCAACCCCTGATGCCAATTCATCTGGTCCGCAAAGCCTTCATCGCTCCTGGAAGTGGAAGTAAAATGCACCCATATGGGCATGTTTTACTTCTGCTTCCAGAACCGACGAGGGCTTCATGGGCCAGATGGATTGGCACTGGGGGCCACATCCGGCCCCTGGGCCATAGTTTGGGGCCCCTGCTCTATACTCTATACTAATCATATACTCTATCATTTTGTGTATAATCTCAGCTCATCAAAAGGCAGGGAGAGAAAACTGTCTGATAATTGCCTCTTCTTTTAAATGTATAGAAAACTTCCTAGAATTTTCTTGGCAGCTTTGATAAAAACAAGCACAACTGTCTACAGAAATGCTTGATATTTGTAGTAGGGGAATAAGTGCCAATGTTGTTTGTTTGTTTGCTTATTTAAGGATTCATATATTGTATCTTCATCCAAAAATAGATTTCAAGGCAGAATACATACAAATCAAAATCAATAGTCTATTAAAACAAAATAGTACATGGATAATAGAACATTTAAAACTGAGAATAATAAAAACTATGGTGTGAATCCAACCAATCACCAAAATGATTCAAAGTGGAATCAATGATATTGACTTTCCATTAAACAATAGATTCAATGGGTCTACTTGATGCTGGGAAAGGTGGAGTGCAAAAGAAGAAGGGGAAACCCAAAAATGAGATGGCTAGATGGTATTGTAGAGACAATGGGCTCAGAACTGAGCGAGTTGAGGAGATGGTGGAGGACAGAAGTGCCTGGCGGACAGTGGTCCATAGGGTTGCAAAGGGTCGGAATCGACTGTGCGACTAAACAACAAACTCTAATTGGACAACTGGATTTAGGCCTTAACAACCTGATGAGACCAGATTGACCTTCTTTTTTCAACTTCATCAGATCTCCCAGCTGTACACCTTCATGGACAGGCGATCCCTGACAATATTGATCTATGTGTTGGTAGTCTGAAAGACTGACTGTTATCTGTGTGGGGCTGCCCTTATCTTTGAAACAGAAATTACAGGGTGTTTCAAATGATCTCACCAGGCTGATCTCTGGATTGAAAAAACATGATCACATTATCTAACCTTGGCAAGATTGTACTGGC
This sequence comes from Furcifer pardalis, assembly GCA_030440675.1. Lineage (NCBI taxonomy): Eukaryota > Metazoa > Chordata > Lepidosauria > Squamata > Chamaeleonidae > Furcifer > Furcifer pardalis. The sequence goes on along the minus strand of CP126892.1, from coordinate 60,395,180 downwards.
CCCTAGTAGCACACTGCATCAGACACAAGGTTGTAACATTAACATACAAAACCCTAAATGGTTTTGGACCTTGCTGCCTAATGGAGCATCCCCCTCTAAGATAGACTGCCCACATCAACAGGTTCTCACTGAATGTCCAGATGTTGATAACAACACAGAGAATGCCCAAGAAGACTGGTACTAAAAAAAGGGCCTTCTCAGTGGCAGCACCCACTCAGTGTAATAGGTTGCTAGCAGAGCCGCAACACCCACCCTTCCCCAACTTGTGGTCTTTAAAAGAGCATTAAAACATATCTTTTTACAGAGGCTTTAAAAATATTCTTCCTCCCTATACTCAACACTAGTACCAGTCAGACCAAAAACTATATTCAAAAGTTTTAAAGTTTTTATTGAATAAATATACCCAATTTATCCTTATACTCATCACCACCTGCTTTTATATGTTTCTGGATATATGGTTTTGGGTTTTTTGAATTCTGATTTAGCAACATGATGATTTTTTATACACTTATGTTTGTTGTTACTGTTTTTTGTCATACACTGTGCAGAGTGGAGAACTTTGGTTTGCCAGTGGAGTGGTATATAAGTTAAATAAGTTAATAAATACAGTAATTAACAATGTCAGGACAAATAAAAAGGCAATGAAAGGAATAGTCTCAGTGATGGGATGTAACAGATTCTCACCAGTTCTCTAGAACCGGTAGTAACTTTTCCCAGTGTCCTGGAGAACCGGTAGCAGCTTTTAGGGGGAACCACCTTCAGGGCTTACCTTTTCACTGGTTCCCCCACTGCACATGCGCACCAAGCACTTGGTGTGCATGCATGCCTACAGTGCTTGGCACGTATGCACGGCCTCTTTGCTGTTCTCCCAAGCGGGGAGGAGGAAGAGAAGCTGCTAGCTTGAAGCTCCCTATAGCCTGCTCCCCAGGGTAAGTGACTCACCTTTATATGTGGTGTGTCTGTGTGTATTTTAATGTGTATTTAATACATTTACCTATATTGACGTACTACCACAGTTCCTAAAAAGGCCTGGCTAGGGTTTTTTAAGCAAAGTCTTGGAGTTACCTCACCAATAAGCTACACCTGTGCTGTTCCAATTGCTGTTTCAATTGGAGAACCCTTAAGGAGGCACAGCTGTTTTACATTTACATTACGGTATATTATCCTAGAGACCTGGTTAGGGAAAGACTTAGTACCTAACTTCTTTAATTGTTGAAAAGTGCCAAAATGAAGCCATCTTGTGAAGAGCTCATTCTGTAGTTCCTTCCATATGACCTAGTGTGAGAAAGATTAGCCAGAATAAGCTTTAAACTCTGTTTTAAAAGCTCTGTTTGATTTGTGTTTGGGGTGGGTGAGTGGGTGTATTTTAATGTATTTTTTATTTTATTTATTTATTTTTAAAATTTATTTACAGGTCTGTGTTGTGGGTGGGTGGGTGGGTGGATTGAGGTGTGTGTGTGCTTATTTTTATTTTATTTTTTATTTATTTTTTATTATTATTTATTATTTTTTGTTATTTTTTGTTATTTTTATTATTATTTCTTTGGCCCGGCCATGTCATGACATCATGATGTTGGCTCCGCCCATGACTTCATGACATCATGGCATTAGCTCCGCCCACACTGTGATGACATCACGGTGGGGTAGTAAAATTTTTGACATCCCACCACTGAATAGTCTTGACACAAGGTGTATTTCCTTCAACAGAGCATTCTAAAGTAGAAGCACACCTTTTGGTAAAAAAAATTGAATGCTCATATATATTTAGAAATGATTACCATAATTTAATATACAGACATTTTTCCATATATATAGAAAACTGCGAGAAGATAAGTTGTATTTCTCAATAGGTAATTTAAAGCCTACTTAAAGTACTTCTTTAATTGATGGAACTTGGAGGAGCATCTTTTGTTATGATCTTAATGCACAGTTGAATTCAAAAGGGGAAAGGTGTTCCTTCAGACTTTGAACTGGGAAACATGCAGTGGTGGACAGCAACAGGTTTGCACCCCCGGGAGGGGGGGGGTAGCAAAATTATGTGGCCTCTGGGCAGGGTGGTGGTGGAATTGGGTGGCCTTTGGGCGGCGGCGGGGGGAGAAAATTGGGTGGCCATGCCCACCTCCCTGCTCTTCCCCATCAGGCTTTGTCCCTGCAAGTGGTTCAGGGTCAGCCTTGCTCAAAAGTCAGTCATATCTGACTCTAGGGTGCAGTGCTCATCTTCATTTACAGCCAAAGAGCCAGTGCTACCTGTGTTTGCAGATGTATACATGGCCATATGGCAGGCATGACTAGTATGCCCACGACGTAGGCTCCACCCACAATGTAGGCTCTACCCATGGCATAGGCTCTGCCCACAGCATAGGCTCCGCCCACAGTGTGGTAGTAATTTTTTTTGCTGCCCACCACAGGAAGCATGTGAAGTTTTTAAAGTAAGCATGCTGAGCTGGGCTGTGTAACTAACAGGAGGCTACTGCGGCTCCCTCAGAACTGATGTTAACATTGTGCCACGTAGGTAAACCAGACAGAATTTTAGCAGCTGAGGTCTCCCCTGCTTGAAACTACCGAACCCTTTTCAAAGGTTTCTCCCAATGTTTAATACATTACAGCCATCCAGCCTAGAATTTATACTCCTTAACATTGCATGCAGATTAGCAGGTCTGTTTTAGCTTGTAAACTAGGCCCATTGTTCATGAAAGCAGGGAGTAGTTTAACTAGGATATCCAAAGTCCTGTTAGAAACTTCTTGCTAAACTGTTTTTACTTTAAAAAAAATATAGTTTTCATAATTACAAAAGCATACTTAATAGGTAGCACAAACTGATATTCAATGTTGTTTGTTTCTCCCCCCCCCTTTTTTTTTTTCTTATTAGGAATCTCTCCAGACCATCGGAAAGTGAAGAGGAGATTAAACCTACTCTAGCAGCATCATATTAAATGTAAATTAACTTGACAATAACTTAAAACTTAGATCTGCCAGAGGCTTAAATATCAGTGCAGACTTTCTGCTGTATTTTATATGTGGTGAAGAAGAAGAAGAAGAAGAAGAAGAAGAAGAAGAAGAAGAAGAAGAAGAAGAAGAAGAAGAAGAAGAAGAAGAAGAAGAAGAAGAAGAAGAAGAAGAAGAAGAAGAAGAAGAAGAAGAAGAAGAAGAAGAAGAAGAAGAAGAAGAAGAAGAAGAAGAAGAAGAAGAAGAAGAAGAAGAAGAAGAAGAAGAAGAAGAAGAAGAAGAAGAAGAAGAAGAAGAAGAAGAAGAAGAAGAAGAAGAAGAAGAAGAAGAAGAAGAAGAAGAAGAAGAAGAAGAAGAAGAAGAAGAAGAAGAAGAAGAAGAAGAAGAAGAAGAAGAAGAAGAAGAAGAAGAAGAAGAAGAAGAAGAAGAAGAAGAAGAAGAAGAAGAAGAAGAAGAAGAAGAAGAAGAAGAAATAGAAATATATTAAAATCAATGGAGAATCTATACCAGGGATTCCCAACCTAAAACCTGCAGGCTGGATCTGGCCCATGGTACCATTTCATGTGCCCACCACCCCCTCCAAGGGCATTTGAGAAACAAAATGACCACCCCTTTGAAGCTGTTGGGACAAAATGGCCACCCCCATCATGCAGACAGGGCAAAATGGCCATCTGGCCCTCAAAGCTGACTGAAAGAGTGTGACCCGGCCACTGGCTCGAAAAGGTTGGGAACCTCTGATCTATACTATATTATAGGGCTTGGGGATATGCCTACTAGAGCAATATAAAATATATTCATGGATTATTGCACATGTTTTTAAACATGACATTTATATTCAATATCAGTGGCATCAAGACCCAAATCCCAATTTGTGACAAAATGAGTATTGAATTAACCCAACTTCATTGCAGCCAATGACTGAGAGAGGCTGGGTCCATTCCCCCCACCCCCAACTGAAATTCAGCTCGTAAAGTTCCACTACAGACTGAAAGAAAAATAATTCATTTTCAATCCCTACTGAATTTTTTAATATTTCATTCACTGTCTTCAGTAAGAAGTGAATTTTGAATGAGTTTGGCTATATCCAAAGAAAAGAGTCCACATGCCTTTCATTTTCCAGGGAACAAAATTGCTCTGTGGTCAGTTAGCATAATTCATTAGTGTAGTGTGCAGCTACAATGAAGGATATTCATCTGTATGCTTGAAAATAACAAATTAAGGATCTGAAGTTGCATGTGTCTTTTTGTTCTTGTGCCGTCCATAGACAGAGGCAGCTAAACTAGAAGCAAGGCAAGCAACAGATACAAGTTTGTACGTTGTGCATTTGTGCATGTGTATGTTGATGCACAGTCCTCTTTATTTTATAGTCATATCTGTCCAATGGCAATCCTTGGAAATGTGGGTTCAAAGTAATCATGCACTTACCTTTGTCTTGTAGTTTGGGATGGTCCATACATTTTATTTTATTGTACTTAGGCTGAACTATTATTGCCAACCATTGTGGACAGAGCTTCTCCAGAAAAATCTGAAAACAAGCAGATGACTGACATGTGGTGACTTCACAGTCATCACTTAAGTGTACCATACCCTTCAGATACTGCTTCTGCAAATATGGTCTCCCCCTTTATATTCACTATAGGCTGTTCTAAAAACTCCCCCCTTCTGTTATGCTTACTTTACATGATGGTTACTGCAGTTTCTTTTGCCTGTCCTAGTGTGAGAAAGATTAGCTGTTACCAGGGTATGCTTGCTTGTGGTTCAAAAATATCACAATCTTTGAGGAGACTCTTTCTGTGTGCCACAATGAGATGCTAAAAAGTGTTGATCAACAATTTCCTCCTCTTCCTCTCTCTCTGCTAACTCCCATTGGCTAAAGCACTAGGGAAACCAACTTCCTGTATATGAATTCACAGCAGGGTTTGTCATTAAAACTGTACTGTGCCAATTATATCAATTTGTTTTGCTTTGGTGAGACATCTCTAAAATAATAAGGTCCCAGGTTATTTGAGGTCTTACAGGTATTAGCCTACATTGTAACTTAATAGTTCTTGTAGATATTAAACTATATTACAGATACATAGTAACTATTAGGCTGGGCCATTGCAAATTAGCAGCCTGACCCAGTTGTACATTCATACATATCGGCTTGTTGAACATGTAATATCTTTATTGAATCCAGACTGGATATGGTGTGCTTCTAACAAAATAGCACTATTTCCTTGAGTAGCCAGATGGTTAATTTTCTTAATTCAGTTATTACATATTGCATCTAAATTGTTCAGAAATAGAGTTAAAATACAGAATCCTTTCACTAGTAAATTAATTCATATGTGGCATAAATATATGAACATTTTTGCTCCTATTATATCTCCATTATGTCCATTTTTGGGACTTCCTAATTTTAAATTTAAAGATAAAGATGTACAATTTAAATACTTGAAAAATTGTAATCTATGGGATCAGAGACTTATTTATAAGAGATAAAACGAATCTCAGTTGGACAATTCAAAGAAAACAACCTTCTGAAATAAAAATTAATAGGCTTCAATTAATTCAAATTTTAAAAATTGCAATTGTATAGTAACTCTGGTCCTTTTAGAGTCCTTACTGTATTACAGAACTATAGAGGTAAGATTATTTTAATTTGAAAAAGAGGATTAATTCCAGTAATTTATAAACATATTATTAATAATAGATATGGTAATTATATGGAAGTTAAGACAATTTGGGAAACAAATCTAAACATTAGTATTTCAGATAAATCTTGGGCAAAGATATGAACTATGCAACCTTAGAAATTGGTATCATCCAAGTTAAAAAATGGTATTTAAAATGCCCCATACATGGCATTTGTGTCCTTTAAAAATTAATGAGATACAAGATATGCATTGGAGACATTGTGGCTCAAAAGGATCATTGGAACATATGTCTGAAGGTCAAATTATTTTGGTATAATGTAATAGATTGGTTGGCTACATTAACACAACAAAATGTAGTCCCTAATGAAACTTTATTTATTTTATTTATTTATTTAGATTTATTATCCCGCCCTAATCAGGCGAACCTGACTCTAGGCGGCTTACAGAAAATTCATAAATTAAAACCTTGAGGTTCATAAATTACTTAAAAGTCAATTAAAAAAGAATTAAACCATGAATTTACAAAAATCTAAAAGATTTAAAAAGGTTAAAAGGTTTAAAAAGATTTTAAAAGTTTAAAAGAGTGAGGGAGGGGTGGCTGTCCCATCATATCAGCCACCCAACATGGGACCCTATGTTCCTGGACCCCCCCCCCCCATTACTTTAGTAATGTTCTCATTATTTATGGAAGAGAATGCGAATTTATTTGGTAAAGAGTTGGTGCGGGGACTGAAATTGCCTGAACTTGGAAAAATGCTCAAGGACTTTCCATTCCAAAAATATTTGGATAGATTATGGGCAATAGCACTTATGATTGACTATTTGTGTCAGACTGCTTGGAGGAGAAATAAAATACAATTTCATTAAGATCTGGCATTCCTTGTTGGTTTTTGGTTTGGTATTAAATAGCAAGGATGGCATTTTGAGAAGTCACCTGAAGTCCTGGTCTATTGTCTTTTAAGCTTCTTAGAGTGAATGTATTAATGGACTATTAGGAATAGACTGTATTATTCATAGTGATAAGTTTATTGTTGTGTATGCAATTGTATGGGTAATTGGGTTATAGGTCTTGTATTATAATATGTATTACTGGTTTTGTTAAATCTAAGGATTGCCAAAAAAAAAACCCTAACAAATAATTCTAAGTGTTGTCAATAAATAACTAAAAAAACATGTTTGTATCAAGACATTAATTATGATGAGTATTAACTGGCAAACATAGTTTGCTTTAAAGATAGGCATTTTGCTGTGTAATTGTTCCAAACTCGTTGAGAATTAAATGACTGATGGGGATGATAGCATGGTATCACTGATATCTGGGAGAATTTGCCATTTGCGACATTTGGAAGAAGAGAAAAGTGTCCTTGTGATTGGCATGGCTGCAAACTGGATTTGGCTGCTTTAGGACAGGAGCACTTTGCAGTACTGACAAATTGCTTTGCAGCAATTTGGGAAATGTTGAAATACAGCTTGCTAAAATTTAACCTTGGGAAATAAATGTTAAAAACCCAGACAATGCATCTGTAGTTTTTTCTCTCACAGTCTCTCAAAGCAAAATCACTTCATGCTCCCTCATACTTGATCTTGGTCTTTCCAACAGCTTATGAACAGCTTTGAAATACTGCGCATAAGTCTGTGGGAGGGAACAATATGGCTATATAATGATATCCTAGCTCACTGGTTTAAATAGGTAACATATTGATGGTCTGGAAAGCAGAAAGAGAGAAACCAAATGCTCTGCAGAAAACATAGATTTAAAATATAAAGTAAAATAGTTTAAATCTTCATGTTAAATATGGAATATTTAGAAGACTACTGTGGAGCAGCTTCCCATACAGGATATAAGCCTGTATTTGAGCTTCTGCTGTCAGGCTTAGTGCCATAACTTTGTACAGTTGAACACTTTCTGAACATAACTTGGCTGAAACCAGTGCAGAAGCCTGTACATGACAGTTTCCATATGCCAAGGCACTTTCCCAACAGGACAAACCATTTTCCATTTGTGTAGCAGTTCCTATTCTGGATGAAACGCATCCCAGTTCTTTATAAAATATGACAATCAGTGATCTTTGATTCTATCCTGGGTAGAATAAATGTACTGCAGTTTTGTAATAATTGGTATGCAAATCCTTGTTTGGCTTGACCTTTAGTCAAAGGCAAGAAGTTATTTTCCTCTAGGTGAGGAATCTGGCCATGGCCAAAACTGATACAATTTAATAGATGTTCTTACCTCCCTATGTAGGGTACACAGAAAGATCCTCCTCAACAACTGTGGTATTTTTGAGCCACAATTGGGCATATCGCAGGGAATAGCCACCTGGTGCCAGATAATTTTTCTCATACTAGGTCAGGCAAAAGGAACTACATACTGAACACCCCAAAAGATTGCTTTATTTTGGCAGATTCACATCTGATCTAAAAGATGAAGACCTCCATATGGAGCACGTCTCATCTATATATCATATATGCATACACTATATAGAGATTCAGGCTTAGACTAAAGAAAATAGGGAAAATGATTAGGCCAGACAGGTATGACCTAGACAACATCTCTAAGGAATACACGGTAGAGATGTGGAACAGATAGACTTGATAGACAGAGTGCCAGAAGAATTATGGACAGAGGGGCAGGACATCATACAGGAGGCAGCAAGGAAAACCATACGAAAAGAAAAGAAGTGTAAGAAAGCAAAGTGGTTGTCTGATACGGCCCTTAAAATAGCAAAAGAAAAAAGAAATGCAAAAGGCATAGGAGAAAGGAAAAAAATTCAATAAATTCAATACAGACTTTCAAAGAAAAGCTAGGAGAGATAAGGAAGTCTTCATAAATGAGCAGTGCAAAGCAATAGAGGAAAATAACCAGTGGTGGGCAGCAACAGGTTTGCACCCCCCGCAGGGTGCCTCTGGGCAGGGGGGTGGCAAAATTGGATGGCCTTTGGGTGGTTTTTTTAAAAAAAGAAATTGGGTGGCCACGCCCACCTCCCAGGTTTTGTCCCTACAAGTGGTTCAAGGTCTCCCTTGCTCAAAAGCCTGGCATATCCAACTCTAGGGTACAGTGCTCATCTCTGTTTACAGCCAAAGTGCCAGTGCTGCCTGTGTTTCCAGATGTATACATGGCCATATGGCATGACTAGATCACCCATGACGTAGGCTCAGCCATGGTGTGTTAGCAAAAATTTTTGCTGCCCACCACTGAAAATAACATAAGGGGTAGGACTGGTGTTGGGCATGAGGCGGTTCTCACTGGATTGCCTGTAGTGGTAGCAAAACTGGTTGGCCACACCCACCTCACCACCCTGCCCTGCCCACCTCTCAACCCTACCCACCTGCTCCTCTTCTCCCCGCACTCCAGGCACATTCAGGATCTCAGAAGAGGAGGAGGAGGAAGATCTATCATAGCCAGGGATAGGGAGAAGGAGGAGCCATTTTGGGCTCCCCCAGGCTGCCCCATTGCTGCCAAAGTATGTGCTCTCCCCTTGGGACATCATTGTGGGAGGAGGGGAAGGCTGCCAGCCCATCTCCTCCCACCTCCCTGTCCCACCCTCCACTCTGGGGGACAGGGAGGAGGAGGAGCATGGCTGGGCCCAGCATGGCTGCACCACCGCTAGTGTCGTACGGTCGCTCCCCTTGGCTCCACCGCTGCCCCTTTGGGGAGCAGGCGGCAGGGTACTTTGGCAGCTGTTCTTTCTCCTTCTCCACATTCAGGACAGCGGTGGAGCCAAGGGGAAAGTCTGGGTGGTAGCAGTCATTCTGGGGGCCAGCTGTGGCTGCTCTTTCTCCTCCTCCTGTGGATCAGGCAGCAGCAGCTCCACCTCTGCCTTTTGTGGGGAGGAAGAGGAAAAAGAGCAGCTGTGGCTGGGCCCCAGCACGGCTGTGCTGCCACCGCTACAGCCCAGACTTTCCCCTTGGCTCCGCAACTGTCCCGAATGCAGAGGAAGAGAAAGAGCAGCTACCAAAGTGCCCTGTCGCCTGCTCTCCCAAGGGCAAAGAGCTTCTCTGGCCAAAGGCAAACCTAATAGTGAGGGATTCACCCTCCCCACCCTGTTGTTTCAGCAGGGAGGTAGGGCGAATCTCTCTCCCTAACAGTGCTGGTTTGCCTTTGATCAGAGAAGCCTTTTCCCCTTGGGAAAGGGCTTCTCTGGCCAAAGGCATATCTAACAGCAAGGGATTCACCCTGCCCACCATGTTGTCCAGCCAAAGGCAAACCTAACAGCAAGGGATTCACCTTGCCCACCTTGTTGTTTCAGCAAGGGGGCAGGGCGAATCTCTCTCCTAAACACACCACCAGTGCGCGCTTCGTAGCACTGGCATGTTTGGGAAGCAGAATTGGGAGCCCCAAGTAACTTGGCTTCCCAAACACGCCGTCACTACAAAGGGTGCAGCAGTGGCGTGGCTGGGAAGCAGAATGTGGAGCCCCCGGTCTGTTTCCCAGCCATGCCACCGCTCAAGCTTCATAGTGCGGGTTTGATTCGGAGGAGAACGGGCACGCCCAGTTTCCCCCCAACCAAGCTGGTGGTCCAATGGTCAGAGTGCTGGTTTGGCTGGGGTGAAGGCGTGCACCCCAACCAAACCGGCTTTCTGAGCCTCCATAGATCTCTGCCTGAAAGCCTGCAGGGCTGGTCTCTAGCCCTGCAGGCTTTGGGGCAGAGATCAATGTTGGGGAATTTGAGCAAATATTTGCATCACACAACGATATCTTAACGTTGTGCAATGCAAATGTTTGCCTCAAATTCCCAACGTTATCTGATTTTAGCATTATCTGATGTAATCATTATCCGAGGTTCCACTGTATTCAAAATCAGATATAGCACCCAAAGAATAATAATAACATTGGCTACATATTTTCTGTTTACATCACTTGCTACATCTATTGAAACCCATACTTATTGTGCCTTATGTGTATTCTCTAACCTGAGAAACCCTGAAAAATGTCACCATTAAGTTACAATTGACTTAAAAGCATACATTTATTATATTACCTATCCAAGGCCTTTTCCTTTTCAAATCCTAAAAAATTTAGTTGTGAGTAAAATCACATAGCAACCTGGTGTTCTGATCAAAGCTAATGTTCATGCTCTAACACCAAAAACGTGTTCAAAAATAAAGTCAAGAAGAACTTAAATCACATTTAAAATTTTTCAGTCCAAAGACTTTCATTTTTCATGAAATATAGATTAAGCTCACTGGGTAAATAAACTCTAAAGGGCTAGGAAGTGGCAGCTAAAAAGTTGAAAATGTCAAAATGTTTTACTATTAGCCCCATATAAATAATTCTGTTCTCTTATCAGAAAATGTAGTACTAAAAGAAAAAAAGTGTCATCGTGTCAATTGGTTTCAGACACACAGGATTACAGAGAGAGGGAGAGAGGGTGGAAAGAAGAGAGAGAGAGAAGGAGTGGGGCGAGGAGAGGAATATAAAGCCAAATCTGGTTCCTTTTTGTCCTTCTCAGAGTTAATATAATTGAAAGTTATTCCATACAGAAATGTGTATAACCATTACCAATAATTTCCATGTACTTAACCTCAAATCTATTTGTTGTAATTCATGAACAACCACAGCAAATGGGTTTGCTATATTCTAAGCTTCTACACTTCATTCTAAATGGATTTCTGAATAAGTTAGTGTGGATGTTTTGAAATAGCATTAGACATTTTGGGTGGGTGGATGGGTGGGGGAGCATTTCTTTCTGAAGAAGAAGCTTCAAGTATGGTATCAAGCCTGAAAATAGAAACTTTGTAAAGAATTTTACTTTAAAATGTTCAAGAGAATCATAATTCTAGAACAGACTTCAAAGAAGATTTCAAGGGAAGGGAAATCATAAAACTTAGATGGCAGCTAAATTGAAGTTTATTGCCCATTTTGTCCCCCTGTTGGGATGGTCAGCTTCAGTGGTGGGATTCAACAGGTTTGCCCCACCCCAGTTCCCCAGAACCAGTAGAAGAAATTCTGGCTGGTCCTGCCCATCCGTGTTTTGAAATAACGTAGTCGTAATTCGAGTGCAATGCAGGGCTTTCCTCCTGGCCATGCCCACCATACCACGCCCACAGAGTAGGTAGTAAAAAAAAAATTGAATCCCACCACTGGTGAGCTTCCTGCTATTTTGTGAGGACTACATGATGGAAAGGGGTCATCATAAATCAGAATTGACTTGGTTGCAATATAACACAAGTACATACATGATGGAAATTGAAAATCAGCCAACTATTTTCCAGTCTTCATTCAGACATTTTTGAATCACTGGCAGGGGCTACTATTTTGTGTGTGTCTGAGATTTTTTTTCCCCTTTTAATTCTGCTCCCATTATATCTGAATGCCAATCTCACTCCAAAGCAGAAGGAGGTGGTGTCCTAGGCCTGGGGCAGTAGTCGCGAGCCTTTTAGAGACAGAGTGCCTAAACTGCAACCCCAAACCCTCTTATTTATCACAAAGTGCCAACACAGTAACTAGGGAGGGAGGAAATGCTCCCATTGGGCTGCTGAGCAGAGGGGTGTAACAAACTCTGTGCTGGGGGGAGGGAAGAAACATTCTCATTGGGCTGCTGGACACGGGCAGGGTGAACTCTGTGCTGGGGGATGGAGGAAGTGCTCCCATTGGGCTGCTGTGCAGAAGGACGGAACAAACTCTGTGCTGGGACAACCACATGGCTGCCCACAGAGAGGGCTCTGAGTGCTACCTCTGGCACACATGCCATAGGTTCGCCATCACTGGCCTAGGGTGACTTGAGAGTGGTGTCTTCAGCAGGGTGTAGCATGGCAGTGTACAATAGCAACAAACCTTCTTATTCTGTCATCTCTGTTCTGAATTTTCACAAGCTTTCTAATTCTCATTTGAACACAGTTTCATATCTGCTTGGTGATCTGAAATCCAGTATTACCAGGGTTTTAATCTTGAGAAGGTTTGCAAAGTCCCGTCAGCTGAATCTGCTTACAAACTCTTACAGACCATTTACTACAGATTGATCAACACCCTTCTTCACATTCTATGTATCAAGAAGATCTGGATATATGTGTACACACACACACACACACACACACACACACACACACACACACACACACACACACACACACAAGTACAGCTGTTACTGCTCCAAATAGGCAAGTTTGTCCTCTTGTTTTCTACCTAGCCTTCCCACACCAGGCAATAAGCCATTATTGGAGCAAGGTTTGTATTTGTGCACTAACACAAGAGACTGCAGTGACTTAGTGGTTAAGACACTCAACTTGATGACTGGAAGGTTGGCAGGTCAGCAGTTCAAGACCCAAGTGCTGCATGATGGAGTGAGCTTCAATATCTGTCCCAGCTCCTACCAACCTAGCAGTTCAAAAGCAAAAAATTTCAAGTAGATAAATAGGTAGATAAATGGGAAGATAAACAGCATTCCATGCACTATGTCTAGTCATGCCTGTCACATGTCCATGGAACCATCTGCTGATACAGGCAGTGCTGGCTCTTTGGCTATAAACAGATGAGCACTGAACCCTAGAGTCGGATATGATTGGCTTTTGAGCAAGGGCGCCCTTTACCTAACTCTCACACCTGCAAATCAAATGTCTTGATAAAGCAGGGGAATTATACTGTTTTTCAGCCTAAGAAGTGGTATAGACGGCAAATATCCCCAAAAAATAGTGGTGGGAAAAGTGGAATTTGACTCTTCGTCTTTGTGCAACTTTCATGGACCTTGAATGAATCACAGTTGTCAGCTTGGCTAGTAGAGGTCAGTCAGCTAACTGAACAGTACCTCTCCTTTTTCTTGAGTGGGGATAAAGGATGGTGACAATTTTGGTCAGAGAAATTGTGCCACTTCTCTGACACAAAATTGTCAGGTTTATATATATCCACAAGCCAAATAATAATAATTTATTTTCAGGTTCAAGGTGCTCCACTAGAAGTTCTTCTTTCACTGTGAATTTATAATGGCATCTAGTCAATGTTCAGTGCAGTCCTATCCTTATCCACATAGAATAAAGCTCCACTGCATTCAGGGAGTCAGACACCCAGATTAAATATTATGTACTGCAAATTTACTTTACAGATTTGATTATAGTGATTTTTGTGTCTGGATCAGGAAGATGGACATCACATTAAATGAATAAACATATTAATTTGTTTAGCCATGGGCATGTTTATTTCTGTTTGTTGCTTTTATCCTTTTTTTTTTTACTTATACAAATTATGAAAACAGACCCAATCTTTTTATAGGTTAAGTGTCATCTAAGTTTTACTTTCTAATCAGAGCACTTTTATTCCCAGTGTAGTAAAAAAGGGGAATATCTCTGTCTATAAAATCTTCATTGCTATACATGGGGATAATCTGCAGCAATGACATTGAACTGTGCATTATTTCTCAAATAGATTGATTAATCCTGACAAAGCAGTGGTCTTCTTAAGCCATGTCTTGTACAGACTGTCTGGGTGAATTTGCACATCACTTTATGTGAAAATATTGACAATATTAAATAAGAAGTATTTTCTTTGGGACTATGATTTTTAATCTGTTTTATTTCATACATTGTTTGAGAAATATTATCACTTGGCAATATATATTTGGAAGAAATAAGTAAGTTAATACACATGTCATGGTTAGCAAGTGCTACAACTATATAACAAGAAATCTCCACTCATGATAAGTTACAGGAATTAGGCTAAGAAATATTTCAGTTCCAATCTTAGACTTAGAACAGAAACTGTGTAACCATCATTCCTATCATTAGCATAAAATCTATACAACAAGTGTCTGAGACCCCAGATTTCACATTTGAGAAATTAAATAAAATTTGGAAGATCTGAAGGTGGAAGGTACAGCTAGTCAAACTGGAACTTTAGCTCCCTTTGAAGAAACATCTTCCTATGTGGCAATCTTATTTGATTTGTTCTGATACTTCATGAGCATTGGGGCACTCCTTCTTTGAGGAGAAAGTTTTCCTTTGTGTGACATAATGTCATGCTTATGCAGAACCGGATGAAGGCGAAAAACAAGTTTGATCAGTAATTGTTAATATAGCTCACTATCATACATTGATCATTTGTATCCTTGCCAGTAAGCAAGTAGAATGGTTTCCACACAATGTCACAAAATGGTATCTGGAGTGACTTGAAAAATTATGCCCAATATGAGTGAAGACTACTGTTCTCGTTGGCCCACTAGAACATCTACAGCATTCAGCCCATTTCTTCATCTGCTCTTGGCCAGAGCATCTGCAGGTGCCTCACCTCAATCCTCCCTTTGGTATCACTCAGAGAAAAGGTACACCATGGAAAGCTAGTACTACAATGTGTCAATATGAATGTTACTAAGAACGTCACTGCTTGCTCTTTTTTGTTCTCTCTAACATGTCACAATTCGTTTAAACCAGGTACATTGGTGAAAGCCTGCTTACTTTACTAAGATGGATGGCCAAACAGAATAGGCTTCTGAAGGAACAAAACATGACTGCTGTTGTTCAAAATGATCATTCTATTTTTGCTAAGAATTTCAGTTAACCTTTCAACACACTGCCAGGTGGTGATGGTGTTCCAGATACAAACATCTTCCCTCACTTTTCCTAATGTCCTAACTGGACACTTGGTGACATAGATGAAAGTCTTTCAAAATCTGCAGTGTAATCAGGACACAGTGTGAAGAAGTTATTTGACTGTGCAATGAAACAGCTAATGTGAGCTGGGGAAATGGTTACATTCATTATCATTGAATTTCATGTTGAGAGAAAATACTAATGTTCTGAGTAAAGAACCCTACAGAAGGTGCAGCTAATTTTTTGTTGGCTTTGATACTTTCTTGCTTTTTAACCACCACCTGACAATTGGCATTGAGTCACTGGCAGTATGGTCTACTCCAGGAATTCTCAACCTGAGATAGATGTGGCCCACAGCACCATTTCATGTGCCCCCCCCCACTGATTCCACCACACCAGGAAGTGTCATGTGGTGGAGGAAGAGCAAAATGACCATTTGGCGTGACCCGGCAACCAGCTAAAAAAGGTTGAGAACTCCTGGTCTACCCTATTACCATAGCAGGATAATCTGGCCAGAGGAAGTTTACAGGCCAACATTCCCAAAACCTCCTATCCTTCCCCTTCAGGGTCCCAAGGGTCTATAGTGAACCCTTATGCCCTTGGGAAGCCTTTGAGAGGCTTAATGACATACTCCTACCACAGGATCCAGAATCAACAGCAGTGATCGACAGTGATTTTCTGATATTAAAGACTGCCCACCCCTGCATCCCAAGACATACAATCTTTGGTTGTATGTCTGATCACATCAGATTGTATGACCTGGCTATGGAGAAAGCATTTGCTTATATCTCCCACAAATATACTTCTTGAGTAGCAGGGACTATGGGATTATCTGCCATCCTACTAAGGATTTCATCTTCTTTCTCAGCTTATTTAAATTCTTCTCGTATTTTGTAAGATAAGTACTGTATATTGCTGAAAGTTATCTTTGTTTTAATGTACAGTATTTGAGGATGTTTTTTTTTTAAAAAAAACTTGAATGGGATATTAAGAACCATTAATTTTGCCAAAGATCTGCTGGTGGCTATGATGCTACTCGTTTGTTGATAATCACTGATCTAGCTGCCTGCATTTTTGAACACTCTTTGTTTTCTGGACATGCTATGAAGGCAATGAATAACTGAACTTCAAAATGTACCATTACATCATTGGATGAGACTGAGAGAAGACTTACAAGACCTTGTATGGGAGAATACATTTCTGCAGGTAGACTCATGCTGTATCCCTTTGTCTGCTTTGTTGGCTTGCAAAGGCATATCTCATGCTGTCTCATTTTTGTGTGCAGCCTTTGAGAGTACTTATAAAACAGCTGAAGATTTTCTGAATATATAACAAGAAGTGCTTGAAAAACCAAATGGTTGTTAAGTTGAGCAAGTGGGAAGCTTGCCTATTCCAAGTGTTAGACTTCTGGACACTATTATTCCTCACAACTTTGCTCAGTTCTGAGTAAGTGTCGTATGTTCCTTTTGTAGTATTCAATATCTCTTACACTACATATGAAACAAATGTCAACATTCTATGTGTTATGGAAGCACCATAAGTTTTCATGCACACAATAGAGTGAAGATAATACTGGCTAATATTCTTAGCATGTTTTTAAAGAGGTGCTCCCAAATGGTGAAAAATTCCTGTTAATCATAGCATATTACTTCCCGACTGTCCCACATTTAATGTGGTTTGTCTTGTTCTTTGTAATCAGTAGTAAACATGTGCTTGTTTTGCATGTATCCTTGCTGACAGACATATTGATGAAAATTCTTGAAAAAAATGTTCTAAACAAAGGACTGTGCAACATTTAATTTTATTCCTCAATTATTCATTTAATCTTCAGTCAGCAATACCTATCCATTATAGGCTGCAATCATTGCATCCTCTCCTATCCCCTTCTCCTTTTGTTTTTGACCTTTCCTCACTCCAGTGAATCATCTCTTCTCATTTGATGGCCAAAGTATTTGAGCTTCAGCTTCAATATTTGTTCTCCCAAGGAGCAGCCAGAATTGATTTCCTTTAGACTGATTTGATCTCCTTGCAGTCCACAGGACTCTCAAGAGTCTCCTCCAGCACCACAGTTCGAAGACATCTATTTTTCTGCACTCAGCCTTTCTTATGTTCCAGCTCTCAAAGCCATACATTACTACTGGGAAGACCATTGCTTTAACTATGTGGACTTTAGTTGGCAGGATGATGTCTCTACTTTTTATTGTGCTGCCTAGGTTTGCCATAGCTTGCCTCCCAAGGAGTAAGGGTCTTTTTATTTCATGGCTGCAGTCACTGTCTGTCTGATCTTAGATCCCAAGAAAGTAAAGTCTGTTACTGCCTCCATTTCATTCCCTTATATTTGCCAGGGAGTGATGTGGCCAAATGCCATGATTTTGGTTTTTTAAATATTGAGTTCCAAGCCAACTTTTGCACTCTCTTCTTTTACCCTCATCAAAAGGCTTTTTAAATCTTCTTCACTTTTTGCCATAAAGTGGTGTGATCTGCATATTTAAAGTCGTTGATATTCCCCCGCCAATCTTAATTCTGATTTGTGATTCATTGAGCACTGCATTACACATGATGTACTCTTTATAAAAATTAAATAAGCAGGATGACTAAATACAGACTTGTCATATACCTTTTCCTATTCTAAACCAATCAGTTGTTCCATATTAGTTGTTTCATATCACTTCCTGGCCCGTGTACAGGTTTCTCATAAGACAGGTTAGGTGGTTTGGTACTCCCATCTCTTTAAGGACTTGTCACAGTTTGTTATGATTCACACAATCAAAGGGTTTAGTTTAGTCAATTCAAGGTGCTGGTTATCATCTTTAAAGCTCTACATGGTAGTGGGCCAGGATACTTAAGAGACTGCATCACCCTAAGGACATCTGTCTGTCCCACCAAAGTGGACCGGAGAGGCTCTCTGGTTGTGTCATTGGCTAGAGAAGTGCATCTCTCTAGCACCAGAAGGAGAGCCTTCTCTGTGTCTGCTCCAGCCCTATGGAACCTCCTGCCAACCGAGTTGCGTCTCCAGACGGAGTTGCTGCCCTTCAGAAAGGGTGTTAAGACTTGGCTGGCTGCGCAGGTATGGGGTACAGGCCAGATGGTCACCCTGGCCTGCTGGATTATTTGTCTCTTCTGTTCTCTCTTTGTGAATCTTTTTAATCTCTTTTTAATCTTTCAATTCCAATTTTTATCTTGTTTTAATTGTTTTTAATGCCGTGTTAGTGGCCTGAGTCACTCGTGAGGAGGGCGGTATATAAATATGATTAAATAAATAAATAAAATAGTCAATGAAACAGTTCTCCATGGTCCACCAAATGTTGGCAATTTAGTCTCTAGTTCCCCTACCTCTTTGGAACCCAGCTTGTACTTGTGGTAGTTTTCGATCCACATACTGCTTAAGCCTAGCTTGTAGGATCTTGATCATAACCTTGTTAGCATGTGGAATGAACCCAATTGTACAACATATGGAATTGAACATTCCATCTTCTTTGTAACTTCTACTAATTGAATGAGGCTACTCTCGTTGTTACTTACTACTGGATTGCAGCCATAGTCTGGTAACAATTATATGAGACAAAGCGTTGCTAAGGTTTAACATATGTATATGATCCTTACTACAGAAAGTCCCTTTCTTTGGAATTTAAAAATATTTTTCTTTGTTTATACATACAAAACTTGTAAATACTTACTCCAAAGGAACCTCAGTCCAGTGTATTCAGTGGTGCTTATTTCCAGAAATAAAATGCCCTGAAGCGCAATCCTAACAGCTCTTTCATGTTCTCTCTAAATAACTACTAGAGTGTTTTGGGTTTTGTTAGGGACTGTAAAGTAGAAAAGCAGCATAGACATCTGCTTTTGGAACATTGTTTCATCTAGCTTAGTTTTGTATTCAAAACTGGTGGAACGCCCGTTACCCTTTTCAGAGAGGGATTTTTAATTCCTGGCATACTTGGTTCTGCCAGGTTTGAAGATATGACCTTTACTATTCAAAACATGTGCAGTACCATTGAGTATCAGTACCATAAGTGGGTGTGTTTGTAAAAAAAAAAATACCCATAAAGATAGCATATTCCTGAAACTAAATTAACTGAAATATAGACATTTTCTGAAAGTGGGTAAATATGTTGTCTCTGGCTAGAAACTCAGATTATGGAAACCTCAGTGGGTTTGTCACACAACCAAAAAATAAAAATATTAAACTCCGCTTGTCATGAAATCCAGATGCTGGTTATTTAAAAATGAATAAACTGATTATTTCTCTTTTTCGTGTGGTACATAATATATTAAATCCTCACCATTGTTTTGAATAAATGGATAGAGTTGTAATACAACATTGTGCAAAAATTGTCTGAAAAAATGATATTCTGAATGCGATTGTGCAAAATGGAATTCCAGCCTAATTTAATAACAATTTCCAGGCAATAAATCACAACTCCATCTTCATCTTCAACACATATCACCATGTGGCAGAAAAGAAATATACATACCTGGACAAAAGGCATGGTGGGGAAATGAGGCTACTATCCTTCAGGTAGAGATGCTGACAAATCTCCACAATAAAATACAGCTGTAGTATACTGCAGGTGGGGCAATTCGGGAAAATGGTCCCAAAATATCATCTAGCACAGACTGCACCACTCACTCACACAAAGGAATTTTATCGAACACAAAAGAATTTAACTTTAACAAAGATTAATCAATAAAGTGGATAAATAATATGAGGAACTACAAAGAAAAGCATTCACATGGATATGTTGATTCTTAGCACAAGGATGGCATAGATTATCTCTCCTTAGTCACCTTAGACTGCATTGAGGCTGGGGAGTTTTGAAAGTTCAGCTGGAACAATAGAAGGAAATTCTTCGGCAAGGATCAGAAGAGAAAACAGAAGTCCTAGGATAGAAACCAGGAATTTGGGAGAGTAACATGGGCTACCAGAATTTTTTGGCTGAATCCTGGATTTTCGGGAGCTATGGCAGTTATTCCAGCTAAGAAATGAATGCAGCATAGGGATTACTCCAGCACAGGCATAAATAGGAAAGGTTAGGCAGAAATAGATACAGAAAAAAGATTCATCCTAGAACATTTCAACAGAACAAATAATATGTCTACTATGTGCCTTGTATCTGATTTTGGCCAGGCTGCCTAATGTGAACTGGCCCCTTGTTAGTAATATCTCCTGGTCTGCTTTGATCATTATCTTTCCACCTATCTAATCCAAGGACAAAAATCTGTCAATTTTAAGTACAACTTCTTGCATATGGTGGTGGATGGTGTCTGCAAAAGTTTATGTCATAATAACTTTATTAGTCTTTAAGACAGAAGTTGCCAACCTTTTAAAGTCAGGGGCCATGTCATGCTCCTTCAGAGATTTAAGCAGGCCGGACTGATGATTCTCCCACTGTAAACATTGCCGTAAAATGTGTCCATATCTGCTTGTGGTGGTGGCAGGGGCCGGATGATTTGGTGCTGTGGGCCTTAGGTTGCACACCCATGCTTTAAGGTATCACAAGATCTTTGCTGCATTTTGCAGCCACAGGTTAACAGGGTGACCATTCTAGGAAAAGCACTGTGGTTTCTCAAGAAGAGAGTCATGAGAATGTTGCCATTGCAAACCATCTTTCCAAGTGAAAACTCTATTAACAACTCAATCGACTTGAGTCAGGTTTGTGCATTGATTCTGCCTTCACCTCTAGACCCACAATAAAGAGCTTGCAAGTAATGATTTACATGAGGAAAAGCCATGGAACAGGTGGTGAGCCAGAAGCTGCTCTGATTCAATACATGCTCATATGGATTCCAGAAAGAGAGTTCAAGATATCACAGCTGCAGAAACTCTTTGGCTTGCAGAATGGTAACAAGTTCCAACTTGCAATAAACCTTAGCAAAAAAAGAGAAGATATGGAAAGTACTTTGTATTCCTATATGGTTCAGGATAAAAGAAATAAATGTGTTTGTTTCTTTTCTTTGATGTGACTGAACTCTAAAACCCTGCCAGTGTGTGTGTGTTTTCACATTCTCCTCCCCACCCCCATCAGTATTATGCAGTTACTATCATTTTGAAGACATAGGAAAGAAAAAGGGGTTTTGAGGATCAGGTTCAAGGATTTGTTTCATAGCTGTTGCATAGCGTGAACAAAGTTCACTGGGCTTCTAGCAAGCTCCCATGGAGTCAAATCAAACCTACAGCATGACAGGCCTGCAGCTATGTCATATCCTAACAAAACTGTTTTAATTTTTAAAAAAGTATTGAAAGCCCCTTTATGTTGTATACAAAGTGTGGGGTGAAATACTGCTGTGTTTTACCATCTTCCCCACGACCCTGTCTCCTTTTGTTGTAAATTTAAAAATGTCTATTAAAGGATGTGAAGGGTCCTTCATGTGTTTCTTAAAAGCTGATTAAAAAGAAAATTACTTCATGGTGATGAGGGTCAGGAACACTTCCAAGGTCAAATATTAAGTGTGCCTTTAAATCTGCCATGATTGTTTACTTGTGACTTGCTTCAGTTCAAGTCTGGATCCTTACTTAAGCCCTAAACACATTGGAGTCAGGATATTTTAAGGATCTCCTCACAGATATAAACTGCCCCAGTGCATGCACAAATCAACACTAGTGGGTCAGCTTCATGGCATAGAATCATGGAATAATTGTGTTGGAAGAGACCTTTGAGACAATGGAATTCAACTCCTACTCAATGAAGAAATTCAAATCAAAGTGTAAAACTTTCCTATACACTAGAACCCCGAATAACGTTATGACTTGGTTCCACAAGTCCCGTCGTTATCCGGTTTTTAACGTTGTGCGGAACATTGAACACACAATGTTAAAAAAAAGCCCTGTTTCCCTGGAGGCTGCAGGAAGCCAGAACGTCGGGATTTGAATCCTGACATTTTGCCTTGCTGCTGCCTCCAGGGAGGTGGGGGAACTTTGGAAACAGCTTGGAGCGGGTTTCCCCACCTCCCTGGACCCGGCGGGGGGGTCAGAGACCCCAAAATTGGTTTTTAAAAAGTCCGTTTTTTTAACCAATTTTGGGGTTTCTGACCCCCCCCCCGCCGGGTCCAGGGAGGTGGGCAGACCTGATCCAAGCTGTTTTTGGGTTTCCCCGACGTCCTGAGCCAGTGCAGGAAGCCAGAATATCAGAGTTCGAATCCCGACATTCTGGCTTCCTGCACTGGCTCAGGACGTCGGGGAAGCCCAGAAACAGCTTGGATCGGGCCCCCACACCTCCCTGGACCCAGCGGGGGGGGGGGTCAGAAACCCCAAAATTGGTAAAAAAAAAGGGTGGTTTTTTAAATCAATTTTGGGGGCTCTGACCCCCCCCCCCCCGCCGGGTCCAGGGAGGTGTGGGGACCCGATCCAAGCTGTTTCCAAAGTTCTCCCACCTCCCTGGAGGCTGCAGCAAGGCAAAATGTAAGGATTCGAATCCCGACGTTCTGGCTTTCTGCAGCCTGTGTGGAGGAAGTTCAAAATTAGCACGCATCAGCTCTGGGAAGGTCAGGATACCCGATGCGCGCTAATTTTGAACTTCCCCCACCCTGGAGGCTGGCTGGGTGGGAGGAGGCGTGTCTTCGCTGCCTGCCCCAGGTGTTTAAACTGCTGTCCTACAGCCAGAACGTTGTGAGTTCGATCCTGACGGGGCTCTTGGTTGGCTCAAAGCTACCCATCCTTCTGAGGTTGCTCCATGAGTCCCTTGCAGGGGGTTGTGTGCGGTGCTGGGGGGGGGGGCAGAAGGGGAAGGGAACGAGAACCCTTCTCTCCTCCCCCCACTCCAGAAACTGTCACCCTTCCCGGCTTGGCACAGCCACGCGTCCTCCTCCGGCATCCTAGCACTGCAGGCGCCGCTTTCTTCACAGGTTGGGAAACAGGTGGAGAGGCTGGGAAATGGGGGGGAGAGAGAGAGAGACGCCGCGCATCCCAGCCCCGGCAAGCCGAGCCCGGGACACCCCATCCCCCACCCATCCCACCACCACCGCGCGCGGGGCGCTCGTTGTGGGTGGGTGGTGCTGTGGCGGGGAGCCCCTGGCAGCTGGCTGGGCGGGAGGAGGCGTGTCTTTGCTGCCTGCCCCAGGTGTTTAAACTGCTGTCCTACAGCCAGAACGTTGTGAGTTCGATCCTGACGGGGCTCTTGGTTGGCTCAAAGCTACCCATCCTTCTGAGGTTGCTCCATGAGTCCCTTGCAGGGGGTTGTGTGCGGTGCTTGGGGGGGGGCAGAAGGGGAAGGGAAAGAGAACCCTTCTCTCCTCCCCCCACTCTAGAAACTGTCACCCTTCCCGGCTTGGCACAGCCACGCGTCCTCCTCCGGCATCCTAGCACTGCAGGCGCCGCTTTCTTCACAGGTTGGGAAACAGGTGGAGAGGCTGGGAAATGGGGGGGAGAGAGAGAGAGACGCCGCGCATCCCAGCCCCGGCAAACCGAGCCCGGGACACCCCATCCCCCACCCATCCCACCACCACCGCGCGCGGGGCGCTCGTCGTGGGTGGGTGGGTGGCGGAGGTGGTGGGTGAGCGTCAGCAGGGGGGCGCCTTCTGCCTGGGTCCTGGGGGCGGCAGCGGCGGCGAGCTGGGGGGGAGCGAGTTTGCGACGCCACGCCACTGGCGAAGGAGCTGGAGAGAAAGAGAGGGGGAGGAAGGAAGGAAGGAAACCCCCCCCCTCACCAAGCATTACATTGTAACCGGCAGAGTGGAAAATGGAATGTCAAGGAAACATGCTGAAACCTTACAGAACTTTAAGAAATACATTGTCTAAAGGGAAAATACATTACAATAACTTGACAAACCACCCTGACTTTAGGGGAAAAACCACAGAGCATTTTTAAACTTGCTTGGTGAGGGGGGGACGCGGGTCCCCCTCACCAAGCATGGGTCCAAACTCCTACCCCCCCCCCAGGGGAGCAAAGACTCGCCGCGAAAGAGTTTTTCCCAAATCCTGGATCTTGGACTTCAACTCCCAGAAGCCTAAGACATTGGCTGATGAGTGCTTTGGGGAATTGACTGAGGCTTCTGGGAATTGAAGTCCAAGATCCAGCATTTGGGAAACAGACCTGGCCCCAGTTAATGCCACGAAATGACACGAAATCTCACTGAGGAAATGGACTTGCTCCACAAAAACTAACATTAAAATCGTACTGTACAGTACTGTACAGCAGTTATTCTTGAAAGTGTCTTTTGTTTTTTTACTCTCTGATACAGTACAGTACCCAAAACATTTTCCCAGGATGCATTGCTCCTGGGTTGGGCATTAAAAGAAAGGCCCGCCTTCCTTGTTGTTGTTGTTGTGGGTTTGCACACATCAGCCAATGTCTTAGGCTTCTGGGAGTTGAAGTCCAAGATCCAGGATTTGGGAAAAACTCTTTCGCGGCGAGTCTTTGCTCCCCTGGGGGGGGGGAGGAGTTTGGACCCATGCTTGGTGAGGGGGGCCCGCGTCCCCCCCTCACCAAGCAAGTTTAAAAATGCTCTGTGGTTTTTCCCCTAAAGTCAGGGTGGTTTGTCAAGTTATTGTAATGTATTTTCCCTTTAGACAATGTATTTCTTAAAGTTCTGTAAGGTTTCAGCATGTTTCCTTGACATTCCATTTTCCACTCTGCCGGTTACAATGTAATGCTTGGTGAGGGGGGGGGGTTTCCTTCCTTCCTTCCTCCCCCTCTCTTTCTCTCCAGCTCCTTCGCCAGTGGCGTGGCGTCACAAACTCGCTCCCCCCCAGCTCGCCGCCGCTGCCGCCCCCAGGACCCAGGCAGAAGGCGCCCCCCTGCTGACGCTCACCCGCCACCTCCGCCACCCACCCACCCACGACGAGCGCCCCGCGCACGGTGGTGGTGGGATGGGTGGGGGATGGGGTGTCCCGGGCTCGGCTTGCCGGGGCTGGGATGCGCGGCGTCTCTCTCTCTCTCCCCCCCATTTCCCAGCCTCTCCACCTGTTTCCCAACCTGTGAAGAAAGCGGCGCCTGCAGTGCTAGGATGCCGGAGGAGGACGCGTGGCTGTGCCAAGCCGGGAAGGGTGACAGTTTCTAGAGTGGGGGGAGGAGAGAAGGGTTCTCTTTCCCTTCCCCTTCTGCCCCCCCCCAAGCACCGCACACAACCCCCTGCAAGGGACTCATGGAGCAACCTCAGAAGGATGGGTAGCTTTGAGCCAACCAAGAGCCCCGTCAGGATCGAACTCACAACGTTCTGGCTGTAGGACAGCAGTTTAAACACCTGGGGCAGGCAGCGAAGACACGCCTCCTCCCGCCCAGCCAGCCGCCAGGGGCTCCCCGCCACAGCATCACCCACCCCCGACGAGCGCCCCATCTGACGGCAAGCTGGGTGGGTGGGTGGGCGCCCCCCCCGTGCCAGCCCGCCGCCAGAAGTTCGAAAAAGGTAAGGATCGCGGCTCTGCGGGGGTTAGCTGGGATCCCGAGGGTTTTCCCCATCCTCGCCTAACCCCCGCAGAGCTACCCACGCGCACACCTGAGGATTCGAAAGGCGCACACCCGAGGATTCGAAAGGCGCACGCCCGAGGATTCGAAAGGGTAGTAATACCCTTTCGAATACTCGGGCGTGCGGGCGCGGTGCGGCGTCAGTGACGGGAGGATGCGAGGGACCCTCCCGCATCCTCCCGTCACCCCCGCCCCCCGCCGCGCAAGCCTCCTTGCCGCCCGAGGATTCGAAAGGGTATTCCTACCCTTTCGAATCCTCGGGCGTGCGCCTTTCGAATCCTCGGGCGTGCGCGCGGGCAGCTCTGCGGGGGTTAGCTGGGATCCCGAGCGTTTTCCCCATCCTCGCCTAACACCTGCAGAGCTGCCCACACGCACGCCCGAGGATTCGAAAGGGTAGGAATACCCTTTCGAATCCTCGGTCGGCGGTCGGGCACTGGGGGGTGGGGGGGTGGATTGGATTGGGTGGATGCTCTACCCAATCCAACTGCCCCACCACACCATACGCTTGTTCCGGATAACGTGAAAATCGCGTTCTTCGGTACAAGATTTTCCAGAAAATCTTGTCGCGTTATTCGGTTTTCACGCTATTGGGTACTCACGTTATACGGGGTATTACTGTATTACCATTTTCTGTTGTACCATCCTGTTCAAATTCCCTTGACTGAGTCTTCTCCTCTATCCTTGGAGCCATTACTGATGTGCTTCCACCATATTATTAAGATGGAAAATTTTAGGTAGGTCTGTTGGGATTTGGTAATTTAACTGCTCAAAATGTCTTTATTTTTTTTATATAATTGGTGCTATTCTTTTTCCAGTCCTTTAGGGTATTTACATAGTGTTGTTCAACTTCTAGTTAACACTAGGTGCCAGTGTGATGTAATGGATAGCGTGATGAACTAGGACTCCGGAGACCAGGATTTGAATATTTGGTTCGCCATGGAAACTCAGCAGGGGAGTGAAGCTGGTAAAACCACTCCGTAAATATCTCACTTACAATTCAATCTCATGAAGAGATTGTAATATCAACATTAGAGTCTGTCCATATTATCCTGTTATGGTAATAGAGTAGACCATACTGCTAGTGACTCAACAGCGATTGTCAGCTGGTGGTTAACTAACCTGACAACCCTGAGGACTAACAGCCTTGGATGCCAAAGTCCACAGGGAAGGGTGATGGTCCCCAAGTGGGTTAAATCCCACTTGAATCCATCTTGATGAAGGGCAGCAGCTTCATCAATACCAACCTGGGGCTGATGAGGACTTTGTGTGCCAAAATGGCTCAGGACCAGAAAGTGACTCATGAAACTGGATCAGTAGTATGGGGTCATGCTGCAATGCAGAAGGCAGATGAAAGGCCACTTCATTACATTTTCAGGACAGTCTTCATGGCTGATCACCATGATGATTGCCAATATTCGGATTTGGCTATGGCAGGAGGAGGAGATAAACATAAGGATTGTTGAAAGTTAAACTGGGAGTGCCTTGTACATTCCAGTGAGTCTGTTAGTAGAAAGGAGAAGTAAAAAGATATCTAATGACATCAACGGATACAAATTCCAGTAGGTATGATGTGTATACTATATGTGTGAGGCATTAAAATAAGACAAAATCTTGTCCAGTAAATGGATTAATAAAGATGAAATTACACTTTATTGACATGATACTTCTATGCCTCCCACCTAGTTCAAACAAATAAAATAGCCCACAAGGGACTTTTTTCCTGTGACATAGAGTATAGAAATCTCACTCAGCAGATAGTTTTCTCTATTAAATTTAGCATGTAATACTTTTTAAAAAACACCAAAGCTGGTTTGTAACATTTCCGTCATATGGCGTCTGGATTAAATTACTACAGTATTCCAGATATTAAATCAAAGGCAGCGCTGGGAAAAACAGCAGATGACATCTGAGCCAGTTTTGAAAACCAAGGTGCCCCCAGTGACTCTCTTAATCCTTTCCAAATGAAAACCATTTGCTGCATTCATTTTGACATGCTAGCTCTTTTTCTTTCCCCTCCTTAAACATTTCTGGATGTTTGGTATGCATGCTCAAAGCCAAGGCCTGCCGCAGTGGCTGTTATTCTGTGCCATTGTAAAGGAGGGGGGGAAGACATGCCTTATTTGCTTAAAAAAACCCTACTTACATAGGAAACCATCAGAGCATGCTTCTCTGTATTCTTTCAGGTACACGTGTTATCCTTCCTGCTCTTTGTTGAAGGTTACGAAGCTTTGGCTCATCACAGGGTTTTGCACTATAAGGTAAAGGCAACAGGTGGTGATACTAGTTATATGTCATCAATAAGTACAATCCTTGGCATAAAGAAGTGTCCACTCCCAGTAGCAAGCAGTGATTTCAAAGATACTGGATCATTTTACTTTTAGTTGCGATGCTTTTGAGAGTGTTGTTCAAGGAATTTTTTATCAGAAGCTGTCCTGTGTTTACAGTGAATTTTATGACTATGTTTCTGAGGCACTAGAGATACCCCCAGTATTTAGAATCACTACAGAGAAGTAACTGCAGCTACTGCTGCCATTCTGTTGATGGGCATTGCAGATATCAGATCTGAAAGAAAGCATGTGAACCTCTGCCAAGTCCTTACAAACTGAAGTAAGATCCTCCAATACATTTGAAATCAATGCTTCCTACTTGTGGGTATTTGTCTTTGTGTACCTCCAGATCACTGAACTGCTCCCAAATAAGCCAAATTCTGTGTAGGGTTTGATCGAATCCAATAGAAAACTATTCAAGAGGGAGATTGAATGAACAATTAACAGCCCTGGTGGCACAATAGTTAAACTGCTGTACTGCAGCCAAAATTTTGGGAGTTTGATCCTGATGGGTTTGAGGTTCACTCAGCCTTCCATCCTTCCAAGGTCTGTCAAATAAGTACCCCCACACACCTAGGGTTAAAAAAAGTTGTGCTTCACATAAAACATTTTATTTTGCTTTTTTAAAAAAATATATCTTGCATTCTGAACAATGCAAGCTATGTTTTGCACAAAAGCCCCATCCCAAGAAATGTTTCCTAAAATAGTCCTGAAATGTGACAAATGAACAAAAACCTTTTCTCTTGTCCAGAGGAAGAAGAAAACTTCTGCAGTTTTTCCTTGTGAAAATTAAATGAGCAAATATTTACATCCCTACCTTGAAAGAAATAGCTCTTGTATGCTTGTGTAGCCTTACCACTAGTGGATTTGTGCCCCAGGATGACATTGCATTAATGTACATTGCAGCAACTGGTGGAGATCTGGATTATAGCAGCCACATGCAACACAGGACAAATGTGCTTAAAGTAACGTTTTAACCGAAACAAGAATACTCCCACTGAAACTCTTCTAATGGCCCAAACAGATGAGACAAGGATCCTGTTTAGAGGTGAATCTGAGTGAAGCAATGGAGAGGGGATTATTGTCAGTTTAGTTTGGAAATTTAGGCTCAGTTTGTGTGTTGATTTGGCAGAGCAGCAGCTTTGAAAATGCATCTCTGGAAGAATACCTGGCCAGACAAGGTATATCCTTGTCTGGCCAGGTATCCTGCTATTGTAATAGAGTAGACCATACTGCCAGTGACTCAACACCAAGCGTCAGGCGGTGATTAACTAACCTGACAACCTTGAGGACTAGCGGCCTTGGTGAAGTCCACGGGGAAGGGTGATGGTCCCCAAGTGGATTAAATCCCACTTGAATCCATCTTGATGGAGAGCAGCAGTTTCATCAATACCGACCTGGGGCTCAAAAGGACTTTGTATGCTGAAAGGGCTCAGGACCAGAAAGTGACTCACGGAGCTGGATCAGTGGTAAGGGTGTCATGTTGCAATGCAGAAGGCAGATGAAAGGCCACTGCATTATATTCACAGGACTGTCTTCATGGCTGATCGCCATGATGATTGCCAATATTTGGAATCGCATATGGCACAAGAAGAAGGAGGAGGGATATAGAGTTATCACCTCCTCCTTTAATGCTGTTCATCTCTTTGGTTAGGCTCTGTTTTGCCTTTGCTGTGAGTGCTGTGGAGAATGCAAACCTGAAATACACTCTCCCATTATCTCTATTTAAACTTTTAAGCTGATGCTAAGGGAAGCAAAAAACAAACTAACAAAAAACCAGCAACCAGTCCTTTGTAGTTCTTTGTTGTGGCTGTTGTGGTCAGTGATTTCCTTCCTTATCAGCTCTTTCCAAGTGGAAACTCCTTTTAAAAATAGAACCTTTATTTGATCAAAGAAAGATCCAAGCGGACTACCTCTTTAAAAGACGGGATAAGCCACACCCCAAATACTATGCGGCCCTCCTTTAGAGTCAATTTCACTCCGCCCAAAACGTATATAACTCAAAACTTATATAATTCAAAACTTTCAGTTGTAAACTTTTAACCTTGTCAGTACGTTTTTTATAACTTTTGACAGTTGTCACCCTTAGCACACACATGGTATGACAGAAATAAATGGTCGCAGTTAAGCTAAGCAGAAACATATAAACAAACTTGTCATTCTTTGAACATATAAATTAACACATAACCTTTTCCAATACAAACATATAAACATATTATTTACAAGGTACAATTATTTATAGGGCACACCATGGCTGAAAAGTAACATTGGTTTGTTCTTCACTATAAGAAGAAATTGGTACAAGTTCTTTCTTAAACAATTCAATTCAACAGGAAATAATTCATCAAAGTTAGTTACTGGGATAAGAATATTCATCAAACAGAAGTTTCAAAAGTCAGCTTGCCCAAGTACAAATTGAGTACTATATCAAATGAAGGAATTGTAGTGATCATACTATGAGATTTATCATATCAGAACTGAGATACTTAAAAGAACTGTAAACAATCCACTCACAAATGCAGGCATACAGTACACACAGTGACAGCAGCTGCATAATCTGTATCCAAGATTTGTAATTAAAAGATGACCTGTGTTTTCTACCAAAAAGATTTACTGAAATAAGCATGTTACAAACCCAGTAGAACCAGTGAACTATAAAAAGGAGGGAACGCATGCCTTGATGGACGTTCAGTAGATCAGACCAGAACCACAGAACAATATAATGCCTGAAATATCAATTTTCTGCTTCACTTTTCTTTTTTCTATTACTAGAATTTATGTAGCAACATCCTCAATTAAAGCACTTCCTCAGGTCAAGAGGGACATGTTTACATCTCCCTCCACTGTTTTAACAACTGGATTGGAAACAAAAGTGAGGAAAGTGAAGGATTAAGAGCAAAAACAATAGATCCAGTATGAAACAGCACATATTAACCCCTA
This sequence comes from Furcifer pardalis, assembly GCA_030440675.1. Taxonomy (NCBI): domain Eukaryota; kingdom Metazoa; phylum Chordata; class Lepidosauria; order Squamata; family Chamaeleonidae; genus Furcifer; species Furcifer pardalis. Next base: position 60,364,412 of record CP126892.1, on the reverse strand, counting down.
GATCTCACATATTTCCAAATCGTTTGCTTTGAAAAAAAATGCTTACAGTTGTGTATCATTACATCTGCTGTCACCAGTGATGCAAACAGAGAAGAACATTTCACCCACATTGGCAGGGGCCCCTCCCTACTTGGGCCACACAGAGTGCCAGTATTTTTATGGTGCTCATGTATGTTCCAACCAGGAAGCAGTGAGAAAATCCTCTTTGCCACTAGTGCTTTGTGGAAAATACCCAGTTAGCAATAACTCACTGCGAGGCTCATACTTTTCCAGCCCTTATAAAATGGAAATGCTTATAAAGCTTCTTCTAGAGAAGCTCCTTCTTCTTCACACCAATAATGCCAAGGAACTTTTCAGGTATTCAGTAAGTAGGGTGTGGCCATGCATTTAAGTGTGATGCTGTCAGGGGGATAGCCATAGGGGGCCAGGGGGGACAAAAACTCTCCTGAGCCAACACACACCCACACACCCCAGTGATGCCAATGTTATATATGTGAGTGTGACATTGTTGTCCCTCCTGAAAATTTTCTGCCCCTCCTGAAAAATCCCCCCTCCCCCCAAAAAATCTAGAATCTACAGCCCTGGATGCTATGCATGCAGACCCTACTGCTGTTTGAGTATGTGCAAGTCCCACCACAATGGGTCCTCCTTCATTTTAGACTTTTCCATAATGAGCTGCAATGTTCAAAAAGGCACTACGCACATATACATAGCAGTGAGGCATTAGCAACTCATGAGGACAGTAGAGTATTTTTGCACCATAAATTTCTGGAGTGAACCCTCTCCACTCAAACTAAGAATAATGCAAGTGACCAAGGAGAGAATTTATTTTCAGATTTCACAGTGGGATGTAGGGAATAGTACCTGTATATGCAGACTGCTCCCTATTAATGTGCTCAGCCTTGCCTGGTTCAGGCTAAACATCTATTTATAATGATTGGAACCATTTTGCAATTCTAGCTCTATTTGAGCATTCAGTATAGGGTTACTTTGAAATAGTGAGGAAGGGAAGAGTTTTAGCTCCTACCACTATCACTGTCTTAACAGAGAAAGAGGCTGTCTGAATAAAAAGATTTTGTTACATTGTGGAGTCTCTCTACACAGCTGGGACACCTGAAAAATCAAGTTTCCTTCTCATGGAGAAGGATCCATATTGTAACACACTGACTCCTCCTTAGACCGACCTCTACAGATGGAGGTAGCAATAAGCAGGAGCAAAACTAGAATTGCCTCCTTGCTCACACTTTCAATTTAACTGTTTTTTGAATGCACGAACAGGGCTTCTTTGTAAATATGAATACGTGGTTATGGGCAAATAAACCATCTGATGATGTGGAGAATGTTTCTTGCATCAGTCTTGTAATTTTACCAGCCAATAAGATGGATATCCCAATATTACTTCCTAATGAGCTGCTGTCCTGAAACTCATGGTCTAAACCCAGTTTTAGATCACCAGTTTGAGGAAAGATACTCTAGGGACCAGATCTCTGGCCAATAAAAAAGAAATAAGATATAAATTGTTGATGAATAGTGATGTAAGTTTCTCTCAATCACAATTTCTCTGATTCATTCCATCTGCCCTTCTTTTCAATCAGTTTGAAAGACATTCCCTATTTTATATTTGAATTCCTGTGCTCCTGGCAAAAATGTTTACTAATGTATGCAGTTTTCCTAATATATACACTCTTTAATGTATTCTTCTTAATGCACATATTTTTATGCATGTTTGTAAAGTTATGCATTTTCAGTTGTGTGTATTTATTTGTTTATAATTCAGAAAGGATGGAGAAAGAATCAGATGCTTAAATATTCCTCCAAGTGATAAGAGACCAAAAGATATGCACACACTTTTATTAATAGCCACACAGACAGTGAATTGAAAAATTCTTAAGAATTAATGTGAATTTCTTTTCCATCCATGCTGAGGAAGAAAAGAAACTGATGGCTCTGCTGTGCCATCCTGTTTTTTCTGCTGGTCTCTAAAGAGGTTTGAGAAGCCTCAAATATCAGACCTGTTCTACAAATGCAGGAAATGAATGAGTAGGTTGGACTTCACACTACAGATGAAGGAGAGGGAGAGTAGAAATTAGGAAAATATTTTAAGATGTAATCTCATGATTGTTATCTGAAGTAGTCTCATTTCATCACCTTCAGATTCTAGTATTGTATTCATTCCAACTTCATTCTGCTGCTTTTACAGATTACGCGGGGGTTTACCATATCTCAGATCAGTGTTTCTGAACCTTTGGTTTTTGAACTTCACTTCCCAGAAGCCTAAGTCAATTCCCCAAAGCACTGATCAGCCAATGTACTGACTTAGGCTTCTGAGAATTGAAGTGCACCAGTGTTCCACGGAACATAGTTTGGGAAACACTGTCTTAGAGCACAAGCAGAAGTCTAGAGAAATTGTAGTGCATTTCTTGGTGTGCCGGCATGGAGAGGAATCTCAGAGTGAAAGGTCCTAGAGCACTGTTTCCCAAACTTTGGTTCTTGGACTTCAATTCCCAGAAGCCTAAGTAAGTCAGTACAAAGGTTGGGAAACACTGTCCTAGAGGAAGGGAAGAACTGATTTTATTTGTATTTGTTGATGACAGAAACACCACAGTATCATTGATAAATCAATCATTTTGACTCAGTAATAGGCAACCAGAAGAGTTTTTGGTGCACCTAGTGTGATGTTTTCCATGGTACATGTTGAAGTACCATATTTGCCAGTGAATAAGACATACCCCATTATTACCAAAATAGCCCACTATAGCTAACTATATACATTACAAGACACATTCCATTTTCCACTGTATTTTAAGAGGGGAGAGTGGGTCTTATATGCCAACAAATATGGTTTATAGAGTACACTGACATAGCTGTGAAGTTGCTTATTCTTCCCCACATTCACAAAGCATTGTGTTGGTGCAAAAGTCTTATTTTCTTGGGTTCTTTTTAGTTCTTTCAACTTAAGTCCATGGCCTATTAAGTGACTTCAAAGTAATCCAGTCTTCTGTGTAAACTTTCCTGGAATGCCATCCATTTTAGGAGCTGGTAGTCCTTTACTTTCACATTGTAGTCCTGTCATTGGTTTTATTATTCTTAGTGGCTTTAAAGGTTGGGCACCCATCTTCTCCCTGTTCATAATTGAGGGTACAGTATTGCTCTCTGCCTTACATAAACATATTTTTATTGTATTGCACACATAATATATGTTGAGAAGGTGGCAAATGGAATCCAATCTGTTTCACCCAGCCACGTATTCATGAAAGCAGCAGTTAACTAATCTAATTCCCTGAAGGGACCAATGGCTATGGACAGATGAGTCCTAAAGGTGGGGTGATGGTCATCCTCAGTGGAGGAAATGCCACTAGAAACGATCATATTGGGCCAAATGGCAAAATGAATGGAGGAGGAACTCTGATTCCCAATGGTCATGGAGATGGAAAAGGCTATGCCAGATGGACTGGCTGTAAAGGTGCACCTTATCCATTTCCTGAAGGCTGCAGCGGTCCATTGCAATCCCAGTGTTAAATCCTGCATGTCATACTTCATGTGTGCCATTGGTGATGGCTCATAGTGTGTGGGTCACTTCATGGCAAGATGGGATCCACCTTAAACAAATTCACCCCAGTGACATTTTTCCTGCTCTAGGGGCAAAATGCATCTTTGGATATGAGTTGCAGTTGAGTATGGGTATACAGTATACAGTATTGCAATTGTTAGAAAAGACTCACCTCCAGGGAGATCACTTCTTGTAATATCTCAAGGATTCCTCATCTCAGGTTTTAACCCCACATTTGACTGAAAAGGAATATGCTGATATGGCAGTCCTTACCAAGCCTGTGACTAGTAAGTAATTACTGTAACTTGTAGTACTAGCTAACTTCTAAGACAGATCCTATGTCTTGTTACTTTCAGTTTTCTGAATATTAATTTTCTTAGTTTCCCAATTTTCAAAGACACAGCTGTTACCTTAAAAATTAAAGATGTGAAATTCCATTGCAAACTAAGGATGTCTCAATTTCATTACATTTCTCTGATTTCTACTTTTTAAAAATCCCACTCCTATTTTGGGGTAGGGGCTTGCATGGAAATTGTGTCTACTTTGCTACACATTTGTCTTAACTGGGCTTTTAAATTCATTATCCCTAGTATATACATTTTTATGTAACCATTTTCTGACTGACTAATGCATGTACGTGTGCATTTTTCAAAAATATGTGTCTAATGTGAAATAGAACAGGAAATGAATCTGCCATTTGCAGATTTTCTTTCTGTGACAGGAAACCAAAAGAAATATGCTGATAGTCTTGCAGATCAAAAATGAGATAAATTTTTAAATCCTTTAATGCAAATTTATTTTCATTGCTATTAAAAAACAGTCATGTAGCTTTGAAATATATTTCAAAACAAATGTAGTGCATGGACCATCTTTCATTTATAAATATTCACAACATTCAGCTTTTTCATACCCAGATCAAATATTTTGCTGCCTAAGAATGAGCAGGAAATGTTACTCCATAATTATCTCAAGAAAAGGGGCAGAGTGGGGCCATGTAGTTTCCCCCTGTCCAGCTGTGTGCCCATATAAAGGACATACATATCATATCCAACCTGTACCTTTAAGGAGACCTACTAACCTGTTCCAACTCTCCATGTCCTTGTGACATCATTTATGTCTTTCTGGGTGTCTTTTTAAAAACCAAAATAAACCCCACAAATGACTATGATATAGAGGAGAGCCATGGCGCCCCCTTTTCATCTTGCAGTGAAACTACAAACACCTTTTTCTAAGAAATACTGGCATTGATTAAATAACAGAGGGATATTCTTATTTGCTTATCCTGAGAAGCTCTAATGAAACTAAATATGAGCTTTTTGACAGAGTACAGTGTGTCAATGGAGGAACTGTAGAGTAAATGGCTTTTGCATGTACAGTACTTCCATTGACAACCTGCCTGGAAACTGATGAGATAGGAATGGAAGTCTCAAGGTAACCTGGGTTTTCATGTCATCAATAGAGCTTGAACTGGCTCCAGTTGCTAATCTGATGTCAATGAAAGGACAATACTGGAATTAGTTGGAGCTACTGTTGCTGTAAAAGCTTTTTGTCTGGATCTTAATTGGGGACCTAAGAACAACTTGGGTAGATTATATTTTTAATGCATGCCTTGTAGTTTCTTTAAAAGATCTCTCCCTTTCTGTGTTATAACCACCAGAGATCAGAGGTTAAACTGCATACAATTACGTAGTGGGATTTGTTGGATACACATACTTGCATTTAATGACACTTGTTTAAATTTTGGTTTTGCCCTTTGACTTTCATGAAAATATTTTTGTTTCAAACATGACTCATCTGTATTTATATCCAAAGAAAATTCCCAATGGACAGGAAGCATATTAAGATGTGCTAAATCAATACCACAGTAGGGAGACAGGGAGAGAAAGAAAAATAACCAGCCAGATAAAAGAGAAATAGACCAGAACCATATTGTAACGTTCAGCATCTCATGATTTGACAGTATGACAAGAGTCTTGACTGACTTTCCTGAGGGACCCTGGGAAGAAGAATGGTTCTAACAGAATCAAGGTAATATATAGAGAGAATTCCAAAATGCATAAACTTTTTAAGAGATGTTATCTATGCCTTACTTTTCAAAGTTGAATTGAATTACAGTAGCAATGTGTAGTATGACATTTACTCAAAAGAATTAATGCTAGCATCACCATGTGACAGGCAGGACAGTCAAAGAAAATGGCAGAAGCACAGTTGTCATTCAAGGAGTGCAAGACCATTTTGAAGCAGTATTTGAAATATGAGAACATTGTGGCGGTACAACGTCAATGGAAGTGTGAATATGCAACAGAACCTCTAAAATACCTAGCAGCTGTATGCATTTATGATGTGTTTGAGACACATGAAACTGTGTGTGATGTGCACAAGGAAAGATACTGGAAGCTTTGCACAGCAACATCTCCTGTTTCTTCTGCTATAGTGTTGGAACAGTTTACACGCACGCCACAGAACTTTTTGAGGAAATGATCAATTTTACTTCCAACAAAATGGTGCCTACCACACTTCCATTGAGAAGTTAGAGCTTACACAATGAGAATTTGCCAGAACAATGGATAAGACAAAGAGGTGCAGTTGATTCCCCCCCCCCCATTTTTTCTTGACTTAACATCCCTTGAGTTCTACCTATGGGAGACCTTAAAGGATGTGGTGTACTGTAGAAAATGTATGGTTACAAGGAAGAGGGAAATGTGTATTGAGCAAATGCAATAAATTTTGTTGTTCAGTCGCACAGTCAATTCCGACCCTTTGCGACCCTATGGACCACTGTCCGCCAGGCACTTCTGTCCTCCAAGATCCTCCTCAACTCGCTCAGTTCTGTGCCCATTGTGTCTACAATACCATCTAGCCATCTCATTTTTGGCCGCCCCCTTTTTCTTTTGCCCTCCACCTTTCCCAGCATCAAGGTTTTCTCAAGTTAATCCTCTCTTCTCATTTGATGTCCAAAGTACTTTAGCTTCATCTTTACTATTTGACCTTCAAGGGAGCAGTCAGGGTTGATTTCTTCTAAGATTGACCTATTTGTTCTCCTCACTGTCCAGGGGACTCTCAAAACTCTCCTCCAACACCACATCTCAAAGGCATCTATTCTTCTGCGCTCAGCTTTCCTAATGGTCCAACTCTCACAACCATACATTGCCACAGGGAATACCATTGCTTTGACTAGATGAATTTTTGTTTGCAATTTGATGTTTCTGCTTTTAACTATGTTCCCCAGGTTTCTCATTGCTTGCCTCCCAAGAATCAGTCGCCTTTTTATTTCATGGCTTCAATCACCATCTGCAGTGAGCTTTGATGCAATAAATATATATTGCCAATTCAGAGAATGAGCAGTGATAGTGTTTGTTTCTCCTAAAGGAGAAAGGTTCTTTTGCTCTCCTGTGTATCCTACCTGACACATATGTGCAGGAATACCATACTTTTTCCAAGACTCTATAAGAGAAGTCATCTTCCCCCTGGAAAAAAACTCATAAAAAAAGAACAATGAATGCTTGGCCATTGGGGCAAATAGGGGTTTCCCTCATATAAAACTTAGGCTTCCATAGTTAGAAAAGTCAAGAGCACTTATAACTGGAGAACAGGATATATTTTTATGTTCCTCGGATCAACTGTGACATGAATGGGGTGGTTAAGCAGAGTCTAAGTAAATGTCGCCTTGTCACCATATCAGTGCATATGTGAGAGTTTGCCTGCTTGCCTATTCATTAATGACTGGGATGATGAATGCCCATTTTAGACCTTGATTATGCTTTTCAATCCAAGCTGCACTAAACATTAGCTGATGTGCCTTGTATTATCCCCAGTCACAAGGGGCACCAGTTTCTACTGCAAAAGAATCTACTTCTTGGAACCACCACATATTTCCATTCCTATAATCTTACTTGCTTTAAATTAGTCTTTAAAATCTGGGCCACTGCAACAACAAAGGCCTGCTAGAGATCACCCATAATCAAAAGAACTAGCTAGCAATGCTTTGGTATTCTAAAATATAAAGGATGATTTGTTGTGCTATACCACCTGTGAAGAGATGAATACTATATAAAATATGCAAATAAAATGTATATTCATGTTATAATGGACAATTCCTTCAGTTTGCAGATTCTTGTACCTATGGATTTAATAGGAATATCAACAGTTCACAGCCTGGAAGGAACTGTTAAAGCCTTCCTAACATGGATTTTCTTTAATGACTCAAATTGCCAATGCCTCTGATCTTCTAATGGGAGCAAGAGAATACTTCCCTCTTCAATTGTTCTAAGTATTCTTTCCTGAAAAATTGTGATAAATTGACACTTGTTTCTTTGTTCTGAATATGTAATTTTAATTCTCTACTTCAAATTTTTCAGAATCAATTTACATCTTTAGATAGATTGATTGACTTACCCACATGTATTATACTGCTAATGGATAGCATTTCTTTAAATTAATCATGCTTGACATGAACAAGCACCTTTTAAGATTTCAAGAATCCAGCATTGTGTAGATCAACACAGGAAACAATGGCTCATGGACCAAGCAGGAGAAGACTTGTATCAAAATTCCAAGGAAGAAACTTTTCCTTTCAGTCCATGAGACACAAGTTGAAGAGTAGCTTGGTATATATGAAATGGAAAGATTAGTAGGTACTGTACAAGAATATTGTTAGAATTGCATAGAGAAAAAAGCCACATGGGCAAAGATGATCTGGAGCAAAGCACTAGCAAATAGGAAAGGATTAAGGCTTTTGTATAATTTACCTTTTACCAGTTCTCTGACATTTTCTACTGAAAGTGCTATTCAGGAAAGACAAAATGTCTAGTGTTAAAGACAAGTGTTAAAAGATACATAAATCAGTCTGTATCTGGTTTGTGTCAGTTTTGCACGTATTCAGTCCTGAGTATGTATCTTTATGTGCAGTGTGTCCTAAAGTACATATTTTTGTAAGTACTCTTCCTCATATATATATACATTTTGCCTGCAATTTTTGAATATAGAAACTATATCGCAAAAGTTGGAGAAGTACAAAGAATAACAGTATTCCAAGCCATCAGTACAAGTAGTGTAATTGGTTTATTTCACTTAAAAATGCAGAGACAGAAAACGTCTTTAGTATCTGTTATATATGCATACGTGTGGTGCCACCTAGCCTAGAAAAGAAACTAAAAATATGTAAGATCTGGTGCACACTCCATGAATACAATGTGTACACTCAAATAGCAAAAGAGGAGGAGAGGCTCTGAAATATCTAGTCCAGGGGTGCCCAAACGTTTTGGGTCACAGTCCAGTCATGTGGTTCAGAGGGCCAGTCACATGGCTCAGAGGGCTGGTTACTTGGTTCCTCCCACTGGAAGTGGAAGTAAAAAGCACCTTGCAGTATGTTTTGCAACAGGATGAGATAGATTTTAAGCTGCCATTTTCTTTGCTTAAACCAGGGGTGCCCAAACGATGGTCCATGGGGCATATTTGACCCCAATGCCAATTAATCCAGCCCACACTGCCCTCATTGCTCCTGGAAGCAGAAGTAAAATGTAGCCATATGGGCCATGGAGCCATCCATAGAACACAGCTACTACCTAAGCAGCAGGTACTGACAATCACCCCTTCTTAAGCTTGCCTCTTTGAACTCCCTTCCTTTTTTCAGTCCAATATAAAATACAAACTCCTTGAAGCACCATTTTCATGTGACTTGCTCAAGAAAACTGACCAGCTTCTGCTATATTGATAGTGCCGTATATATAATAAATATTTGTGTGCTTTAAAAATATTTGTGTTTTTAAAATATTATACAGTATATCAATATTCTTCGTTACAGTAAAACATTCTTCAGGATGTAGACCACTTTTTAAATATAATCACCAAGCATAAATACACATTCCAGCAGTTAAACCTAACCAAAACATTTTGCAAGAAGGTTTATGGCAACAGAAGAGCATGGGGCCCTCTGGTGTTTCTGATCTGTGAGTTAAATATTTTACCATTACAAACATACAGGCATTTTCACAGTTCACAATCGGTATTTAGCTGAGAGCTGCAATTTAAAGATGAGCAGAAGTCTTCTGGATAAATGTTTTATCCCAAGTTTATAGAAAAATATCAGCAAAGGTATAGATGTTCTTCCAGACTCATTTCACCGTATGGCATTGCAGGGTTTCTTACTTTGTATGACTACATGTCTAATGGTCCCTAATGAATTATTCATTACTATGTCCTGTCAGTGTGATTCCAAGCAATAGTGAATCCATCGCCTTCATTTTTCTAGATATAAACTACTCAGAGAAAAACTTATCAACCCCTCCTTCTCAGGTGCCCTGAGATTTTGCAGTTTGCCCAAAGCTGCACAGTTTTGATCTTCTACCAAAAGGTGCAATGAATTGAACTCAGAACCCCTGGGTTCACAGCCAGGTGCTCCAACCCACTGAATTAGCCATCTGGCTAATGGTCCAATAGACCATCCCAATATATAGCAGGTCCTATAGGTTGATCTTAAAAGAAATCAACTCCGACTGCTCCTTGGAATGTCAAATATTGAAGATGAAGCTAAAGTACTTTGGACATCACAAGAGAAGAGAGGATTCTCTTGAGAAAGCCTTGATGCTGGGAAAGGTGGAGGGCAAAAGAAGAAGGGGGAGGCAGAGAATGAGATGGCTAGATGGCACTGTTGACCCAATGGGCTCAAAGCTGAGTGGGTTGAGGAGGATGGTGGAGGATATGGGTGCCTTGCATGCGGTGGTCCATGGGGTAGTGAAGGGTCAGAATTGACTGTGTGACTGAACAACAACAACAACAACAACAACAATCAAGAGCTTTATATTTGTAATTTATTTGAAGCTTTAATTTCTTAAACTAATGTCTATCTACCATTTTAGCTCAGATGCCTCTTCCTTTGCAAATCATTGCTGTGGAATATTATCAAATCATTTCCACGTTGAGTGATGGTAATAGCATTTTCAAAGTATGAGATATAGTTAAGTAGTTTGTCATTCCTCCCCCTGCATTAGTTTTCATGGCTGAACAGAGATTTAAATCCAGTCTTCTCAGTCCAATACTCTATAAGCTACACAGCACTAGCTTTTCTCCTTTTGTAGATATCTAATACAAATTCTCTGTCATGCATGTAACATCTTGGTAGTTGAGTCTAAATAACCTAGAAGTGGAAAAGAAACATATATTCTCCTACTCAACCCTGTGAACACCAATTCATTCAAAACTGTACTTACAGAAACATCCAGGAGCCATTGACATTCCATTCAGGACTCTGGACAGTCTTGGTAATCATTTTTCTTAGGTCTCCAAACATATATTTTGCAATATGTAATTAATTTAGGAAGACCTAAAGAAGCTGCTGCTTAGGTTGAAAGAAGAGATTGCAAAAGCTGGCTTGAGACTCAACATCAAGAAAACCAAGATAATGGCAACAGGTCCTATCAGTCCCTGGAAAATAGATGGGGAAGAAGTAGAAGCAGTGACAGATTTTACTTTTTTAGGATCCAAGATCAATGCAGATGGAGATTGAAGCCATGAAATAAAAAGGCGATTCTTGGAAGACAAGCTATGAGAAACCTGGGGAACATAGTTAAAAATAGAGACGTCACCTTGAAAACAAAAATTCGCATAGTCAAAGCAATGGTATTCCTGGTGGTAATTTATAGTTGTGAGAGCTGAACCATTAGGAAACTTGAATGCAGAAGAATAGACGCCTTTGAAATGTGGTGTTGGAGGAGAGTTTTGAGAGTCCCCTGGACAGTGAGGCGAACAAATATGTCAATCTTAGAAGAAACCAACCCTAACTGCTCCTTAGAAGGTCAAATAGTAAAGATGAAGCTAAAGTACTTTGGACATCAAATGAGAAGAGAGGATTAATTTGAGAAAACCTTGATGCTGGGAAAGCTAGATGGCAAAAGAAGAAGGGGGTGGCCAAAAATGAGATAGCTGGATGGTGTTGTAGATGCAATGGGCACAGAGCTGGGCGGGTTGAGGAGGATGGTGGAGGACAGGGGTGTCTGGAGGGCAATGGTCCATGGGGTCGCAAAGGGTCAGAATCGACTGTGTGACTGAACAACAAAATTAATTTATAAGCCAGAATTCTGTTTCTTAATCATAATGGATTAAGTGCAACAGTGTAAAATCAGAATGGTTAATTGTAGCTGGTAAACAAGACTCTACTTGTATTTCTCATCATGCCACAAAAACAATAGGGACCCATTTGTCTAGCACCTTGGTCTGCAAATAGTGGCTCTCCAGGTGTTTTGGACTTCAATTCCCAGAAGCCTCGATCAACAGTAGTGCTGACTTGGGCTTCTGGGAATTGAAGTCCAAAACACCTGGAGAGCCACTATTTGCAGACCACTGGGACTCTAGCAGAAAAACAATAGGAACCTAGTTTCTCTTGATTGGAAGCTCCTGATCATGACAAATATTATTTTCTTTATCAGTAAAAAAAATAGTGATGATTTTCCTAGTGTTCTCAAGAGTCCTTGCAACAATGTTCTGTTAAAAAAGGTGCCCAGGTTTTTGCATGAAATTTTCTTGTGTTTGTGCAAAGTTACATAAATCATGCAATTGCTGGATTGTGCAAAATGAGATTTACTGTAGCTTCCTTTAAGAATCTGAAGCACTGGATTGGTTATTTGCATCTCTGTTAACACTCATCCAATCCTTCTCTGATAGTTGAGAGAGTGTGTTTTACTTCTTACCTGGATATATTTAAAATTGTTTTGCTCAGTTGGAAGCAATATATCTTCTGGGACTCTCAAATTCCACATCAATGTACAAAAGACAACCTAAATAAATGAGACTGAGGGATTAAATGAGCATACAGTCAAACTTCGCATAACGAGTGTTTCGCTTAGTGAAAAACTCACATAACGAGCAAGTTTTTTGCTAAGCGGTCTGACTCACATAACGAATTTTTCGCTATGTGAGTCGGACTTTTCCCTATGGAAAAACTCGTATAACGAGCGTTTCTATGGGGAAAACTCGCATAACATTTTTTTTCACTATGCGAGTTTCCCCCATAGAAACGCTCGTTATGCGAGTTTTCCCATAGGGAAAAGTCCGACTCGCATAGCGAAAAATTCGTTATGTGAATCAGACTCGCATAGCGAATTTTTTGCATAGCGACAACCTTGCAGAACGAATTAAATTCATTGTGCAAGGTATGACTGTATTTTCCATCTGTATTATATACACAGTAGCAAGGTGTGACTCAATGGCCAAATTATTCCAGCATAGAATGGAATGGTTTGTGTTTAACTGGGTTACTTTGAGGTGAAGTATGGCATTTGGGATAATCTTTGCATCCACATACAAGTATCAATCACACAACATATCAAAAGACCCTATTTTACTTTTCTTTCCCATTATTAGGGGAAAGAGACAAAATAAATAAATAAAATATCTGTTCTTTGTTCCTTTCCGTCTCTTTCCTCTTGAACTGATTTTCATCAAAGGAAATTAATATCTTCTTCCCAGCCCCCTATGGAGAGTTGAAAAAGGAAGCTTTCAAACAAATTTCTAAGTGAAATGTCACATCAGAACTGCCTTGAGGGTAAAAAGAATGACATTTGCTTCCCCTCTCTCTTCTTCCATAGGGGAGTGGGAGGAAGCTTTCAATTCTGGTTATTGTCAACCAAAGGAATAGCTTAAGCAATCACAAAGCAAAGCAATTACACTTATATATCACCCCATAGTGCTTAGTGCACTCTCTGGATGGTTCAAAAGTTAATTAGAATTCTGCCCCAAACATACTGAGTCCTCATTTGACCTACCTTGGAGGGATGGAAGGATGAGTCAACCTTGATCCCTGGTCAGGATTGAACTCACAACCTTTTGGTTGCAGGATAGCAGTTTAACCACTGCTCAACCAGGGCTCCTAATTCTCAGAATCCCTTGGCCATTGTTGACCTTGCTCATGTTGGCAACAGGAATCTGGGATCTGTTAACAAAAAATATATGACTATATCATTTCTATAAGCCATTCATTTCAGTTCAGTCCCAGTGATTACACATGCTGGAACTAAATGAAAACAAAGCAATTCTATTTAGGCCAAAAACAAACAAACAAGCCAACACAGGAGCCCCTGACAGGGATCTCAAAGGGTGTGAGTAAGCAAAGACCTGGGATGGTCTGGCTCTCAATGGCCTGTACATTATGTGGTCACCAGGAAAAGGAGAGAACTAGCTGATCTCCTGAGCAGACCAAATTGTAGGACAAATCCCCACCTGATCCCACCTTTAGATTAATTTAGCAAGTTTACTTTGATTGAATGGGACCATTTAAGGAAACAATTGGATTTAAACCATTATGTACTATCAACATTTCAAGAAAAGTTTCCATTCCAAGTAATTATGGTTGGGAGGAAGTCAGGAAGAGAAGACATGATAGGCAGGAAAAGCCTTGTTGTGCTTATCCCTACAGGCATAGAAATGTGTCTGTGGGTTGTTTTGTAGATGAACAACCTCCATGTTATTATTCCATATAGAACTGAACTAAACATTGCAACTAACTGAAGAGTCAGTGTCACAGTGAAAAATCTGGAGGAAGAATAACTTGGCTTCTTCTCAAAAGGAAAATTCACTAAACCAAAGGGGGAGATACTTTGTCCAAGTGCAAAAATATGTTATGTTTGGTTCAGTTCTATGATTCCCATAGTTTGGGGGTAAAAATATTTTTAGATGATAATTCTCAGAATCCCTTGGCCATTGTAGACCTTGCTCGTGTTCTTGTTGGCAGCAGGAATCTGGGAGCTGTTAGCTAAAAAAATAGTAACTATATCAGTACTACACAAATATCTTATAGCTGAAGTCTAGAAGTTAGTATGACATTTCATTTTTATAACTCACACTTGAGTTATGAACAGTATTAAGATGTTAAATGTGGCAGAGAGGTAGCATTTTGTGTCTATGAAATATTCAGCATGTAGTTATCTACTAAGTATGCTTAGTGTTGTGGTATTTCCTCAATGACCCCAGTTGCTGGTGTGTTCCCTTAAAACAGAACATTCTGGATCATATTAAGAACAGTCAATTCATGGTCGATTAACACTACTGATCTCTGTTAATGATTTCAGGAAGGGTTGTGTTGAGACTTTTTTTGTCTGAATCTAACAAGTAGAAGAGACATCCAGATATTGGTCCTCATAAATGCATTTAAACTATGTATTTCACAGTTGCTTAAAAGTCATGGAGCAGCTGCACTGAAATTGTAAAATCTGCAGTTTTTGCATGCCAATGATTTTTAGTTATCTTCAGTAGCAAAATAAGACATGTTTCATTGAAGTGCTCCACAGACTAAAGACCCTCAAGCACAGATTCATGCAGATGACAATCCAATCCAGGAAAACAACCATTCTGTTAAGATTACTATAGAACTATTTACACAATAGTTTATTTTTTATAAATCTTCCCAGCATGATTCATGAAGGAGTTTTCCACACAGATGAAAATGCGCTGGAAAATCAGCTGCCAATAAAGGATTATGTATTATTATATAATATATGTCTGGCCAGGTTATCCTGATATGGTAATAGAATAGAGCATACTGCCAGTGACTCAGTGCCAAACATCAGGCGATGGTTAACTAACCTGACAACCCTTAGGACTTTGGTGGTAAAGTCCACAGGGAAAGTTGATGGTCCCCAAGTGAATTAAATCCCACTTGAATCCATCTTGATGGAGGGTGGTAGCTTCATCGATACTGACCTGGGGATGACAAGTAATTTGCCTGCCAAAAGGGCTCAGGACCAGAAAATGACTTACAGAACTGGATCAGTAATATGGGTGTCATGCTGTGATGCGGAAGGCAAATGGAAGACCACTGCATTATATTGTTCCCAAGAGAATCTTCATGGCTGATTACCATTATGATTGCTAATATTTGGAATTAGATACGTCACTTGAAGAAGAATTATTATTATATAATGTATGTTGGTGAACACTCTTCCTGCCTTTTGTATGAAAGCACCATACCCAGTATTGCATATCTACAGCTACTAGTAGGTACCATATCTAGTCCTAATTACATATTGCCTCTGGTATCAGAATAAGTATGCTAGGGAAAAGAATAGGAGGATCTTGTTCTATTCCAGGCATGCTAGTGCATTCACCACTGTAAAAACCAAACACTGGAGGATATTTAGAAGTATATAAACAGTTCTTTTTTTTTTTGACCAACTGTCTTTCACAACAAATGTCTACCATATGTAGGCAGGGGAAACTTGAAATTGCATCCTTTGATGGTTTCTGCACAGTAAACTATTTGTATGCATCCATGTGACCTCTTCCTATGTCATCATAAAATATTCCATGTTTGGTGGTTCCTGGCAGTGTGAAGAAAAACTATGATAATTTAGCTTGCTAACTCGCTTACTTACTCGCTTCCTTCCTTGCTTCCTTCCTTCCTTCCTTCCTTCCTTCCTTCCTTACTTACTTACTTACTTACTTACTTACTTACTTACTTACTTACTTACTTACTGGCTGCAGTGGTTCTAGTGGTTAAGAACCTTGCCTTGTTTTCTGGAAGGTTGGCAAGTTGACAGTTCGATTCCCGGGTAATGCACAATGGAGTGAGCATCCATCTCTGTCCCAGCTCTTGAGGACATGAAAAGAGCCTTATTTGGGCTTTCCCTGAGCATATAGGGTGCCATAATTCTCTCCTACAAAACCGGGATGGCCACCTGGTGTCTTTGCCTTCTTCAGACTGTGCATGCACACCTCCAATTTACACCACAAACTGGCTCTTGTTCCCTCCTTGGTGATATTTTGTTGTTACATGCCATCAAGTTGCCTCTGACCTATGGAAACCCTCCCCCCTTTCCACTGCCATCATCCTCAGATCAGGCTGGGGAAGAAGGCAGGTCAAGGCACCAGGAAGCTCTGAGGGAGCCTCTCACCATTGCCTGGGAGGGAAGAAATGGGGGCATCATCAAGGATCCCTGGCTTCCTTTGACTCATAAGATTCCCACCACCACCCTTGGTCCCACGCTGCTCTTGGTCTTCCCCTGAGCCGGGCTTCCCTCCCCACTGAATTTAACAACTGGAAGGTTGGCAGGTCAACACCTTCTCAGCAATTATCTCGTTATCTTAGGAGCTACCATCTTTGGTCCTAGATGGGGTGGTTTTGCCCCAAACAGACCCGGTGCATAACCTGGGGGTCCTCCTGGATTCACAACTACTGCTCAAAGAACAGGTGGAAGTTGTGGCCAGGAGGGCTTTTGCACAACTTCATGTTATTCACCAGTTATGTCAGTTCCTAGATTGGGACTCCTTGCTCATTATCACACACACTCGTGGTCTGGCCCCGGCCTGTGGCATTATTTCATATTGGCCATCACTGCCGTCACACCTGGAAGTGGTAGCGGGCACACTTATGACAGCTGTAAATCACACCTGTACATGCATAAATGCAGTTACATCACCTGTAAATACGCCAGCAGCCCTCGTAAATGTGGAAACAGGCACATTTACTTCTGCTTATGGGGAGCATAGTCCTACCCACTCAGCTGTCTGGGGACATAGTCAGGCCCGCAGCACAAAAATGTTGGGAACCTATGCCTTAAAACAACATAGGCTTCAATCACCTGTATTTGGGGAAGTAAGCCTTGTTAAACATTGAAATATTTTTTTCTGTATAAACACACCCACCATTAAGCACATTCTTCCCCTTCAAACTCACCTCTTTGCAACTGCAAGAGATCACCAAATAAAAATATTCTCTGAGTTTCTACCCTAAATCCTGGTTCTGGTTTTTATTTACACTCAAAGTACAAATAGACAACGATGATCTGAGTCACACTTGCTAATACAATCCATGTGGCCCTGAGATCATTTGTCCTTAATGCCTCTTTGGATATATGCATACCTTTAAATATAAACCCTGAATACAATCAGGTATGTGGTGAGTAACATATGGATGCTGAATGAGGCTTCAGACATATTTTGTTTGATCCTATAAGATGTAACATTAAGAAATAATTGCTTAGAGTAGGCTGTGTAACCAATTTCAGCCTTATTCTGATGTTGTAAAATATAACATTACAGGCATATTTTCATTGCAGACAACCTGATTTGAGTTTAAGTGAGAAGTTTGCAAGTTCATTAGTTACAGCCTGCACACGTTGGTTCCTTTCACCTCAATCTTAGAAGCATATCCTGTCAAGATGGTAGCCTGAGATTACTTGAGTACTGTCTCTCCTTTAGATTACACGAAAATGTTTGGTATACATTGTTGTGTATGAGGGCCATTGAGAAAAAAATGTCCACCAAATTAAGCATCAACTAAGGCAGGAGTAACCAAACTTTTCAGGGCATGGGCCAGTCACATAGTTGAGAGAGCCAGTCATGTGGCTCCTCCCACCAGAAGCTGGAGTAAAATGTGCCCACGTATGTGCAAAATGCTGCCATAAATGCACCAATGGCTGTCATAAACACATTTATGACAGCCACAGGTGCTTTATGGCAGCTTTTTGTGCATGCACAGACACATTTAAAACTTCCACTTCTGGGAGTGGTGAGGACGGCGACAGATTATTAGGCACCACAGGCTGGATCTGGCCCAAGGGACTTAGTTTAGCCACCCCTAAACTAAAGGGACAATGGGAAAAGAACAATACAACAGACACAGGCTTCTGTAATTGCTGCAAGGTCCTGTAAGCAAGATTTATTGTTATACATGCATTCATAGTACAGTACTGTATATCAGAACGAATACATCCAAAATAGCACAGGTTGACTTTCAGGACAGAGGTTTCATGCAACACCAGTTCCCAGACAGTTGTGAGAACAGACAATGCACATTAAAGAGGAGGTCTGGCCAAGTCAGCTGTGGAAAATCAGTTCTGCCAAGAAAACTAATAAATAACCAGCAAATTGCCAAGTACAAGCAGACTGCAAGCTATATCCATTATGACAAATTTTTGCCCCAATAAATACTGTTTGTTAATTAAGTGTAGTTGTTGGCAAGGTGAGCACTTTGTAAACAGTATCTAGAGAATTTCTTTTTTTAGTCCAGTGTCTAAGCCATTTAAATCGCGTTTCCCCCCTCCCTCCTTGAAGCATGTACATAAAGGACATATTAAGGTCTAGTATATGATGCACTTTGAACAGAGTGAAAATTGGTTCTAAATATAGTAGCTTCTTCAACACAAAAGATAGATATTGTAGAAGAATGAAAAGCTCGGAGGCACGGTGTCAAGGAATCAGTGGGAAGGTGTCTTGATGCAATTTTTCTGACAACAGATTATACTGTTAAGGGCACTAAGATAGGATCCCAAATTGACACATGCCTCATTACTTGTGCAGGTTCACCTTCCTTTGTCATAGAGAAGTGAAATGATATAAATCTGCTCTGCCAACATTTACTTTATGTTTTTAAAATGTAGACTTGGTCTGTGCATTTTTGGTTAGGATATAGGGAAATTCTGATAGGCGATAATTCTTGTAGGCATAAAGAAGAATGCAAAAAAGCATCATTAGTATGGTAAGTAGTATCGAATCGCCTACACCAGGAGTTCTCAACCTTTTTAATCTGGGGGCTGGGTCACGCTCCCTCAGACAGCTTTGGGGGTCAGATGGCCATTTTGTCCTTCCTCCACCATCTGGCACTTCCTGGTCTGGTGGAGGCGGTGGGGGGGCACATGAAATGGTGCCATGGGCCACATGCAGCCCACAGGTTGAGAATCCCTGGCTTACACTGAACTCAACCAGCACCAAGCCAGAGATCAGTTTTACAAAGCAAAATGCTGCAGTTGATAATGAATGTTTGGGCAATACATTCATAGGTTTCAGAGCCAAGTATGTTTCTCAGGACCAGTTCTGGGCAATAACAACAGAAGATAGATGACACCAACTTGTCCTGCCTGTTCCAAATCCAGTTTCAGGAATGTTGTTTAGAAGAAATTATTTTCTGGGACTTCCTCCCCCAGAATCATGGTCTATTTCCATCCACAGTTGAGGACTGTGCCTTAGAGCCATCATTCTCATTATATACTTCAGGAATTCCATACTCCAACATACAGGCAGATCCCTATCCATCCCTGCTTTTCATTGTTGCTCCATGGATGCTCATTTTGTATTTTGTATTTTTCTCTAGAAAGGCTTGAATGTATGTGATAAATGAAACTATAAACATTAAAATTACTATGCTGTGACAGCCCAGGTTTTCACAAAAGAGAATTCATATTGAGTTGTTCATTCATATGTCAAATATTATAATGCATACTTTAGGAACAGTTTTGAAACTTGACAATAACATGCCTAGTGAAAGTATTTTTATTCTTTTAGTATTATATTTACACTAAAGGTGGTTTTCTATGCAACAGCACAACAATTAATTATGTTACATAATGACTGTTACTGTCACTTTTATATTTACAATACTGTTGGTACAGATAATTTGCGTTTAAAGTTGGCATTCAGAAAATGGAGACATTACAAGTAGAGTTGGGACTCTCACAACCTTTCACTCTTGATGAAAACTATGAAAGGGGGTGGGGTGTTGGGGATGCTTTTTATTTTCTCCTGCAGCTACATTTTCTCAATTCCAGTCCCCTCCACCATGAAAACTTCATGAAATACTGTGGTATTTCTTGAAAGTTTCATCACCATTTTTCTGGGAGAAATCCCATGCAAACAGAAAAGAAGATCTCCCTACACACACACACACACACACACACACACACACACACACACACACACACACACACACACACACTCATTTGCTCACCAAAAGTAAGAGACTAATGGTGAACCCTGGCACTCCAAGTGTTCTTGGACTTCAATTACCAGAAGCCCAAGTCAGCACTCCTGCAGATCAGGGCTTCTGGGAATTGAAGTTGAAGAACAGTTGGAATGCCAAGGTTTGCCATCACTGGACTAAAAGAATCACTTCACTAATTTAGGATCATCTGCTGCTTTCTCCTTGCTTGGTTTCTTGGTTTCAACTAACATCTAGGGAAGAAGAATTATTTTTATTTTGTCTCTACAGATGTACCTTGGATATCTTGGAATCGTTATTCAGTGAGGAGTCCACACATTGGTAGATATCTATGTGACGACATTCCACATGGGCAAATGGACTTGATTTCTCAAGTCCAGTTGCACGCAGTTTTTTAGCCATTTTGATATCATATCACCCACTAGCTAGGTGGACCATGATATGTGCCCTCAGCTTTCACCTTACTAAGGGATCTGACGGAGGACACTTTGGTGAGTTTTAGTCCTGGCCTAACATCATTGACAAAAGATGAGCAACACTGCCTACTTAGAACGCTCAAGCCCCTGTGCCAGGACAAGGCTCTCACCTAGCGGGGGATGTATCTTTTTTTTAAACTATTTTGCACAGTCTCTACAGAAACTTACTTCTTCATCAGAACTTTAAAAATAACTGTTGGAAAATTGTTTATGCAAAGTGGAAAGAGGTCTTTGCAGCACATAGAAAGGAAAGAATTTTCCCCTTTCCCTCTTGCTAAAGGCCCTTTGTGAATATTGGTTCCTGTGTGGCAGTTGAAGTGATCAAAACAAACCCATTTGTACCATTATATTTTACAAGGCTATGGGGAATATATGCATGACCTGGGGAAAGTATCCAGAACAAGATCTAGCAATCTCCCAGTACTACATACAGTGATACAGTCATTTTCTTTGAGCTTTAAATAATTTTCTTTTTTAAAAAGCAGGATTTCCTCTGTTGGTATAGTTCATGGAATCTTAAGGTAAAAATAGCTCCAGGAATCTTGTTAGGTTTTGTTTTCAAAGTCCTTCACAGCAGAAAAATAACTGTTGTGCAGAGAAACTAAACAATGGCCGAACGAGGAGAATATTGGAAGCTGATATCTTAGAGGACAGGGGAATAGAGTTATATCTGCACAGAAAAGCAAACAGCTCAAGGAATATTTCAAAATAAGGATACCATCTGCACAGGAGAGTATAAATAGCTCAAGGGATATCTAAAAACAAGAACACAATTCTGCAACAGACATTGCTGAAGAAAATATATTTCATAGGTATTTTATAGAATGATAATGTACTGCTGCAGACGTTAGCTCTGCAGAACACTGCAATACAGAAATGGCAAGACTTGAAAGCACTGAAAAATTAAACTGTGTTCCTGCCCTATAGGCTGAAGTAAACTAACAGCACTTAATAAATGTATTTAAAAGGAAGGTTATGGCTATTTCTTACATCCTGAGCTGGAATATTAGTAGGAAATGCAAACAAGAGGTGGATTTTGAAAGAAAGAACTAGAGCACACAATGAATGGAGAAAATCTGCCCTTTCCTGTAATTCATGTTAATACAGCATAAAGAACTAAAAAGTCTATGAACAGACTTCAGCTGATTCCCAGGGAATAGCTGAAAGTAAGGCATACAGGGAAGGTTTCACAGAGGGAGCTATTGGGTCCTGGCATATTATTAGTCCCCAGCTCACAAGGAATAACTTTAGAGGATATGGCTAAGGAACTCAACCTCTCATATGTCACTTGGAGGACTCTGAATTGGTTGACGGTCGAAGTTCTTAAATGTAAGACCAACATGTTCAAGTGGAGGGCTACTGGCAGATAACAACATACTGTGTAAATGTGGCGAGATATAGAATCCAGATCATCTGCTGGTCTGCCGGTTACTAGCAGAACCATGTACCAATGGGGATTTAAGTTTGGTCAATGACAAGGCCAAGAATGTAGCTTCATTTTGGCTGTTTAAAGTTTGACCTGGACACACACACAAAAGAAGAATTGGTTCCCAGTACTGAGACAGGTATCCCTGACCATAGTGCTGAAAGCCAGAGACCCTTCCCATTGTTGCTAAAGTAGAGCTCTAGAGATGGAGAAAGTTCACTGATTCTGCTTGGAACAGAAGAAGAAGAATGTGCTCCTTGTTTGTTTGGGAACAGTTTTTTCCTTCTTGCATACTGCTGTTAAGAGGGGGCAGGGGGGAGTCCTGCATAAGTAAATGAAATGTGTATGTTTCAGCAGTAATGGTAGAGAAAACCTGGTCAAAGCAGCTCTGTTTCCAAATAGGACAGTTTAGTTAAGAACTTGGAAAAGTTACTTTTCTGCTGGCTGGGATGTTCAGAGATCTGTAGTCCCTAAAAAAGTGCAACATATCCAAACTCTGCTTGTAAGTCTTTTTATGACTGCCCAATCTTCCCACTTTTTCTTGCCTTATATAAGAACAAAAATCTGCTGGTAGTTGCACGTTATGTTGAACTTTATTATTCTGCACTCATCCATCCCAATGCTTTCTTCTCCTATCCTGGGGAAGGAATGTTTGCTACAGTGTAGCTAATCTCTGCACTGGTAGATATAAGAAATGACAAACATTATAGATCAACAACCTATAGCCATGATGGCAAACCTTGGCACTCCGGGTATTCTTGGACTTCAATTACCAGAAGCCCAAGTCAGCACTCCTGCTGATCATGGCTTCTGAAAATTGAAGTTCAAGAACACGTGGAGTGCCAAGGTTCACCATCACTGACCTATAGATACCTCTACTTTGCTGTAGAACAGACTGGCAATTTGTAATAATTGTTTGAATACACTTTATTTTAATATACCAATTGTGATAATTTTATGCCAAATCAAATGGCACATAGTCATATTTTATATGCCTGAAGTAAAAGAGTGACTTTCAATTTGTAAAAAAGTAATAATGGTGTGTGTGTGTGTGTGTGTGTGTGTGTGTGTGTGTGTGTGTGTGTGTGTGTGTGTGTGTGTGTGTGTGTGTGTGTGTGTGTGTGTGTGTGTGTGTGTGTGTGTGTGTGTGTGTGTGTGTGTGTGTTTTTAAGGGCAGGTGAAAATCTTCAAAAGACACTGTGAGCCCTTGCTCTGGCTTCACAGTGTGTGGGATTTTTACCCACTAAAACCACCTCCCATTACACCCTGCCACCCCACGGGACCGCCGTCAGGCATTACTTCATGGGGGGCAAAATGGCTATTAAAAACCCTCCTCCAATTTGGCTCCTAGCCCTCCTTCTCCTCTATATCTCTGGCTGCCCTCTTCACAGTCTCTCCACACGTCTAAGTTCCAAGATGACCCCGGCTGCATAATTGGACACCGCGACCCAGGTAGTTTCCCTACTCAACATCTCACTGATGATATGTGTGTGTGTGTGTGTGTGTGTGTGTGTGTGTGTGTGTGTGTGTGTGTGTGTGTGTGTGTGTGTGTGTGTGTGTGTGTGTGTGTGTGTGTGTGTGTGTGTGTGTGTTTCTGGGAGAAATGAGACAAAAACTGTTTTTTTCATGGCTTCAATTTTTTTGAAATTTTTCCATCTCTAGGTACCAGTTCACTCTCTTTGCACAGAACAGCTTTTATTAAAGATCCAGTCTCTCTCTCTATGGGTCTTTCCACCACAGTCTCAGAGGACTGAGTTGCAGTCACTTGGCCCCTTGGATGCCTCTTGTTTGATTGGAGTTCCCCAGAGTCCAAGTCTTGGGGGGCAGATGGGAGGAGCAAGCTTCACACCAAGCTTCACCCCTTGCAGGAAGGGCTTGAACAGACAGATGGAAGGACCTGAGCTTAATGGCTCCTCTCAACCCAGCCCCACACCTGGTGCACCTCTCACTATTTGTCTCTCTAGTGCTACAGCTTCTTCTTCTTTCATGTCCCTATCAAACCCTGGACTATCAAAACAAAGCCACTATATTCACTTTGTTGTTGCCCAAACCCAAGCCCTCATTGGGGCATGCTGCTGACAGCAATTGGCAGACCAGTAAATGATCTGGGTTCTATATCTCCACACATTCACACTGTGTACTATTGTCTGCCAGCAGCCCCCACTTGAGCATGTTGGTCTTGCATTTAGGGACTCCAACCCTCAGCTTATTCAGATCACTCCAAGTGACATAGGGAGGTTGAATTCCTCAGCATTGTTATTCCTTATTAAGTGAGCTCCTTCCTCCATCTTCTAATTTTGTTTTGCTAGTGCTACCACAGGCAAGCAGGTTGCTCAAGTCCTCAGCTTCTGTTATCTGCCAGACAAACTGGACAACAAGAATGAAGAGTCTGGCATTTCTTCCTCCCTTGCCTCCACAGTTGCACAAAAGAGAGTTCCAGCCTTCTGCATCATCTCAAATTCTTTTTTTTTCAGACAACACTGAACTTCCCTCCAAGCCTCCTTCTGTCTCCTCTCTTATTCCTGTGAGCCTTGCCTCCTCTAGGTTTTTCCTAGAGGAGGCAAGCAGCGAATTCTCATCTACTTGTACCTCCTTGAGCTGGTATAAATATAATCATACTCACTGTGGTCTATTCCTTCCTTCTAGTATTAAGAGGCTGAGGCAAGAGAACTGGTTGAACACTCACATCACCTTTGCAAAGCTCAAACTTCTCGCCTGCTTCAGACACCTGTAACTGCTCTTTTATCTGCTAGTAGTTGGCTTCCCATTGCACTGCTCCCTCTCCCTCTCCTAGGCTTACCTCTCACCATACTGGGGAGTACATAGTACAGGTCAGTGATGGCCAACCTTGGCACTCCAGGTGTTATTGGACTTCAATTCCCAGAAGCCCTGATCAGCAGGAGTACTGATTTGGGCTTCTGGGAATTGACGTCCAAGAACACCTGGAGTGCCAAGGTTGGCCATCACTCGCATAGGCTCACTCAGCTCATATCATTCCATTTGTACATCCATTCAGATGCATTTAGTTGCAAAAATAACATCATTTGCTGACTGCAGCAAACTTATAGTTTGCCATAAGAGAAAAGTAACAATATCTTTATTACTTATATGGGTGCTAAAAAAAACAGTAATGTAGATAATCATGGTTGAGTTTGTACTATTCCTTGGTTGTGCTGTTCTCTACCTAATTACTTCCTCTTTCTATTGCAATGCAACAGAGCCATTAGTTTAACATCTATTGTTTCAGAATTTTCTCAGTGTTTTGGTGATGTTGATTTTTTAAGTGGAGTTATGATGTGTTCTGTTCTTGCTGTTACTGAGACAGAGTTGTTTCCATTGATTTCCAAGTATGATTATGTAATGTTTTCAATAAAACATTTTCCTGACTTTTTTTGTGGAGGTGGGTGGCATTGCTCTTTTTAATCATAGCTTTGTAATAAATTTTGGCTTTGAAAATGTTTTGTAGTAAATAACCACTGCCTGTACACCTGTGAGCAACAGCAGTTTTTAAAAGAAACTTCCATTGTTCGTAGCTGAAATTACACAGTTGGATTCACTATGTAAATGATGAATAGATTCTTTCTTCTTATCGTTGCTTTCACAAAGAATTATTAGTGGCACAAGCAAATGAGCTCTACTCCAAAAGAAAGCAACATAAAAAACAATGACTACAGCTGTAGGACATCCCTATTTTCTCAGGAGTAGGTGTCATTAAAATTAATGGAACTTAATTCTGAGAAGATATATATATATGATATATCATTATAACTAGACACAGTAAAAATGTGGCCGGAGTAGACACAAATAACATATTGCCTAATTCAGCCTCACACAACAAAGCCACAACTTCAGACATGCTGGTCAAATCACAGAGAGTAGGCCTATTGAGTCAATGGGGATTTGATTAGTCTTTTCCTCCATAAGTACCAATGATTCAAATAGGCCTACTGTGACTTATTGTACTAAAGTAAGTCACAACTAGAATAGGTTCATTTGAATCATTGGAACTTTGAAGAATTAACTCACCAAATTCCTACTGATTCAATGGGTCTCTTCTAGTATGATTTGCTACACTGAACAACAGATTTTGGCCATTAAAGTATGCACATGTTTGGGGTTAAAAGAGTTAGACGTAGAAATATTTTAAAATGTAGTAGTTTATGAAAACAGCAAGTATTTAGCAAAATGTTTGCTACTATTAAAAGATCCTGTGAATTGACCCTGTAAACCATGGTGCCCAAAATTTAGCCTGTGGGCCGGATCCAGCCCTCGAAGCCATTTCATCCAGCCCCTGACACCCTAGCAGCTCCTGGAAGTGGAAGTAAAACACGCATGCACAGTTGCATGATGCACGAACACATGCACAGAACGCTGCCATAAATGACAGCCACGGGTCATTTATGGTAGCGTTCTGTGTACATGCAGGTGTGTGACACACCCCGCGCATGTGTGTTTTATTTCTGCTTCTGGTGGGAGGGTGACAAGCCCAATAAGCTGTCTTGGGGGCATGGTCAGGTCCACAGCTTGAAAAGATTGGGCACCCCTGCTGTAAACTAAAATGATAAAATATGGAAAACCATGGAGGAAAGGCAGAAAGACCACTCTAGTCATGCAACAGTAAAACCTGGAGAAATACCATTACTATCAGCCATTTATTATTAATACATACCATTATCCAGGAACAAAGAAAAGGGAAAGCTTCTCTATTGGGTAACCACAGTATCTTTGATTCA
Source organism: Furcifer pardalis (assembly GCA_030440675.1). Classification (NCBI taxonomy): domain Eukaryota; kingdom Metazoa; phylum Chordata; class Lepidosauria; order Squamata; family Chamaeleonidae; genus Furcifer; species Furcifer pardalis. The sequence goes on along the minus strand of CP126892.1, from coordinate 60,337,525 downwards.
TTTTCATTTATGTGTGTACGTTAGGGAGGAATTTTCCATTTATGAAGCAACCTGAAGCAACCACATGCTAGAAATTGCTACTATTCCTCAAATAGTGACTTAAATAGCACTATTTTTACCATCTCCTTTATATTTTTAGTATCAACAGTGTCTTTGGAGTAATTTGCAAACTTGGCCAAAATTAGGTGTACGTGTGCCTTTTTTGTTTTTGACTGATGACAACATAGAGCACAACACATTCCAAGCATCTTTGAGATGGGAAAATGACCCCAACGGATCATAAAAGTTAGTTTCAGCTATATTGGAGTTAAAAAAGAATTACAAGGAAAAACCACCACAAGAGAGAGGGACCAACTAGCTCTCCTGGTAGCCCAACAACTGAGACCATGAATTCATATATTCATGTGTAGCTGTTTGAACAGCCATTTTGTTTTTAGGCAGGGTGTTGAATTGCTTTTAGGCTAGTCACTATGTTACAGACTGTCCTCCTTTGAGGGGGAAAATAAGCAGTTTATACTGTTTGATCACACTATCAGAACTGAGGGAGAGCTGGATGGTTGAATGTGTTCTTGTGTGGGCTTTGATTGGATAGGTTACAACAGGTTTTCCCTTTTTCTACCTTTTTTTTCTCCAGTTGTGCCAGTTGATCTTGTCGTCTGTTGACAGAAGCATGAACTGAGTATTTCCCAGTTCAAATCAACCATTCTGTAGTTCTACCTCATTCATTTGCTGCTAAAACAAAATCATATGGCCCACTAACCAAGAAACATACAAATGCTCACATGATAAAAATCTGTATTGATTCAGGCCATTTTCAGGATAGAACCCAATCTGTATGATAAACAGTTGATTAAAGATCAGGTTGGGAGATAACTTATACATTCCTACTCTTTTCTGTTTGTTCCCAAAGCACTCTGTCTCAGAAATCAACTCTATCAACAGCATAGAAATTTTCATTTGTGAATCAATATTTATTTGTCATGACTCAGAATCATCACAAGTGTATCCTGACTGGAAGAAATACAGAGAGGATATGTGTTTTACACAGAAAAGGTTCTAGAATCAATTATCTATATATGAATTCACAAAAATCCCCATATAGCAGGGGCATGACCTCAATCACTAAAATTTTGCTACTGGCAAAGTCTCTGGTACATTCATTTGTTGTTCAGTCGCATAGTTGTGTCCAACCCTTTGTGACCCCATTTACCATCGGTAGATTCATATATTCATACTAAAATGGTTGCATCACTGGATGATGGCTGGAGAGTTATGGAATCATTGAGCTTACGGTAAGTGGACCTAATGGAGAAGATGTGATTCTGATCATTGGCAGTTGGCACCAAAGCTCATTGGCTCAGCTTTTTTGCATGTTGTGTATGACTTGGACATACTCAAAGCCAAGAGAGAGGGGAGGGAATTTGACAGATGTTGGAGATCACAAGGAGTAGAACTCAAGCATTAAAACTCATGAGCCTTCTCTTCCACCACCAGCAGTTTGCTGTTATGTGCCATTGAGTTGTCTCTGACTTATGGCAACTCTATGAATGAGAGATCTCCTGAATGTCCTGTTCTCAACAGCCCCCTCAACTTCTGCATGTTATAGTCTTCCCCTCAGGCAGTGATGGTGAACCTTGGCGCTTCAGATGTTCTTGAACTTCAATTTCCAGAAGCCCTAATCAGCAGGAGTGCTGACTTGGGCTTCTGGTAATTGAAGTCCAAAAACACCTAGAGTGCCAAGGTTTGTCATCACAGGCCAAAGGAATCAATCCATCTCATGTTTGTCCTTCCTTTTCCTGCTGACTTCCACTTTTCACAACATTGTTGTCATTTTCAGAGAGTCTTCCCTTCTCATGATGTGTCCAAAGTAAAATAGTTTTAATTTCATAAATTTTTCCTCCAGAGATAGTTCAAACTTTACTTGCTTGAGGACCCACTTGTTTGTCTGTTTGGGAGTCTAGGGTATCCACAAAGATCTCTTCCAACACTACAGTTAAATGAATCATCTTCCACTCCCCGGTTAGTTTTCTTTACTGTGCAGTTTTCATATCAATGCATAGTGGTTGGAATACAAGAGTTTGGATGGTCTTGGTCTCCAGGGAAACATCCTTATATTTGATGATCTTTTCTAATTCCTTCATTGCTGCCCTTCCAAATCTCAATCTTCTTCTGATCTCTTGGCTGCAGTCCCCATTTGGATTGATAGTTTTTTTGAAGCCAGCAGAAGTGCTGACTTGGGCTTCTGGTAATTGAAGTCCAAGAGCATCTGGAGTGTCAAGATTTGCCATCACTGCCCTAGGAACTTCAGGAACCACTGCATCTACTGTGCACATTCTGTTAACGGACTGGTTGAAAAAAAACAACCTGTTTCCAGATAAAATGGTTCCATTGAACTGTTATGTTATCTGGTGAACCATGTTTTAACCACAGTCTAGAAAAATCATGCAGCTTTCCTCTGTGGCCGTTTCCACAATCAGCTGTCCCCAGAACAGTTCTAGTCCCAAACTCTTGCCTGTCTTGCCTCTGTGACATCACAAGTTTCCACTCCCACACCCTGATCTCAGTTTTTCTCTTGAAATCTCAGACAATGGTATGCTGCTCACCAAACAACCTTAAGGCTGAATATCTGCTTGGTATAAAGTAATGGTACTGCCCAGACCTTGTAAAGTAGAACATAATGTTTGAAACTTGCCATGGATGGCTGCTGGAAATCTGGTTCAATACACCAGTAGTGGGGTGCCAAATAGTATTCCAAATATATTGCCAAACTTTGTTTTGGATAGAATTTTTAAAAATTTGCTAAAAAATTTTTTTGCCTCGCAATAAGAACAAACCTGACAAATGATGATACATTGATTTCTGATATAGTTATAAAGATCCAGATATTTAGGATTATTTTTCAAATGAATGAGTTATATCTATCTTTCAACTAACTGATCTTAATCTTATTTAAACTGGTCAATAATTTACCTCTAGACCAGGTAACAGGTTCCTTTTCCCCACATCTTAGTTTAGGAAGATGCATTTCTAAGCCAATGGAGCTTCATTCAATACACCTTCATTTCCCTTTTTCTTATTGTAGGATGTAACAAATTATAGAAGAGTTGTGATTTTTAGAAGTTTCAAGGATTTCAACATTTTGAAATGATGCATATTTAGCTGAAATTTCCTTTAAAACCATTTATTGTTTATCAAATCATTCTTGGTTATAAGATAATTTCAACATAAAGGGTTTTTTTTAATGAAAGAAGTATTTTGTAACTTAATTTTAAAACACAATTCATCCATTACAAAATAATAATTCAGTATTGAACAAGAAACTATTGATTGCAAAGGTGCAACATTTGGAACACCTCCAAAGAATGAGATACTTTGAGATACTGAATGGAATTATCTCTGTTATTTTATATGAGAGCCTGTTGTTTATTAACCTAATATGAATTTAGGTGTTAACAGAAAGATCAGCAAGAAGCTGTGTTTTTGAACTCAGCTGGGTCACAGGAACTTTCTCTGTACTCCATTTTAATTTGCAGTTTTGCTATAATAAAAGCTCCAGATATATTGCTACTGTCTAGACATTTTATCTGAAACAAGTGTCCTTCGTAATCCCAGAGGACTTTTCTATTTTATTTCCAGTAAATCAAAGTCTTTGTAGAGCTTTTGGTTCTTATTAAGACATACCCTTCACAGTCCACTGGTTGCCAACAGTGGCAAACCATTGACAGTTCATTTACATATAAGTGATGACTTCCATCAAGTAGTTGGCTCAAAAAAAATAAAACCCTTACAACGGACATTCAGTAAGCATATACAATATTTCTTGCTCTTTGATGAGGATCAAGTGCCAAATTATTTATAGAAAACTGACTGTGCAAAAGGTAAAGATTTCTCTTTACTGACCTTATACTGTTGCAGTTTTGGAGAGTGTGAAAAATATATGGGCTGCAGTCTCACACACACTACAACAGTGATGGCGAACTTGGCACTCCAGCTCTTTCTGAACTTCAATTCCCAGAAGCCCTGATCAGCAGGAGTGGTAATTGAAGTCCAAGAAGACCTGGAGTGATAAGGTTCACCACCATGGGATTACAACATATGGGTCTTGCATCTGAGTAGAAATGTCTAGAACTGCACAGTAAAGGAATATATTGCTAGAGAACTAAAAAGGAAATTGACATGGGTATTGATAATAAAAAATGCATATGAGAATTTTGGCCTATAAAAACTTGTGGGCAAACAGACACATTTATTTGACGATATACATTGCCAGGCAGTAAGCAAAAACCCAAATAACAGTGTTTACTGCAACATTAATCCAAAAAACAATCAGTAGAGTTTTATGAAGTAGGTCACTAAATCTTCTTGATATTGTTTCTAACAGTACATGAATTTTGTGTACAGCATGGATTCAGGAGTGATGTTTCTCTTATCTTGTGTCCACATCAGACTGTAAAAATGAAACATTTCCCATGCGTACTAGGAATTTTTATTAGTGGAAACTGAAGTTAAAACTAAGGTTGCAATCCTGTATCATCATAATCAATCAAATGATGCCATTTTCTTCACCCAGTATTAGTCACTGTCTTGTGAAAAAGGTGCTTTGTTAGCCTCACGTTCTTTCCTCTTTCTCTCTCGTATTGATGCAGCTACAAGAGCCCCAGCAACTCGGATATCAGCTGCCTTTAAAATAGGGTGTTTACTTGCTGCAACACAAAAATAACAGATGCATTAGTAAATAAAGCAAGGAGAAATAAAGATCTGTCTCGTTTGGCTTCACTGAAGAAAAAGGCAGTTGTGCTGAAAGATTTATATAAAATTTTAAGCAAACTATTACATTTATTTATTTATTTATTTATTTATTTATTTCAATTTATATTGCCACCCTCTTGCCTGGGCAACTCTGGGCGGCTCACAAATATAGAAATATCATACAACAATAAAATCACAAAAAAAACTTACTTAAAAACCATTAAAACTATTAAGAATATCAAAATACCCTCCCCAACCACAACATTAGATTTAAAATCTGAAAGCCTGGGTGGCTATATATTGCAATTGTTGGTTTGTATTTGCCTTCAAGTCAGAACTGACATAGTGACTAGAATTTCAGTGAACTTCTTTTGTACCAGTCTTATGTTGCTGTAAACACTATAATGTCTGCAGAAATAGAGGTGGCAACACAAAATTTTAGCTGCTCAAACACCGAGTTTCCAATTACAGTGCGGTGCTGTGATTTATATGCCCAAATAAACTAAAGCTGCCAAATAAAAGGAAAGATGAATCATGATTCGGTAAGTCTGCATGTTACATAAGCCATTTCTACCTCTCTTGTTGTTTTGTTTAGATTTTGTACCACTTTGCATTCTGAACTGAAGCTAAACGGAACAATCCATGTAATTTGCCAAAGTAATCACACTGGTCCTGCAGCCATGTGAAAAAAGTTCCCAAAAGGGTTTTTCTGGTCTGAGCAAATAGGTAGCGAAATGGCAAACCAAATCTGATGCAAGGAAATATACAGAAAACACAAACAAACAAACAATTCTGACTATACAGTTGTACTCAGAAGGGGCAACATTCTTTCCAGTTGTCTGGAAAGTAATCTCTGGGGTTATGGCAGGAATGTCATTGTGCAAGAGCTGTGAAAGAGACCTATTTAATGCCTACAGGTACTGTATTGAGAAAGGGAATGCAAATAAAGCAAGAAGCAACACAGCACTGTTATGAAAATCTATAATATCTACATTGTAAAAACTCTATGCAATTTAGTCACCACATCTTAGAAAAGAAGAACTAATATCAGAAGGATCGAGTGCCTTCTCTTCCATAAACTGAATATGCTGCTGTTTTTGTTCTTAGGGAAACAAGCAAAGGAGAGATGTGGAAGACAAGTTTAAAATGTATGAGTTATGTGCAAAGAGTAAATAAATTAATGTCTGGTGCCTTAAAATACTGCTAGTCAGAGCCATCCAGTATCATTACATCTGTGAAAGAGAAAGACAAATTTCATGAAGGCATGACTACAAGATGTGATAGACAGTAGCTCAGATAGCTTTAAAAGAAGGAGGGTTCATGAAACAGATGTGTATCAGTGACCACTTCCAGATGGCACCTCACATTTGAGGTAAGCCACTTCTACTTGGTAATTGCAGGCATTGTACCTCGGGAAGTATGTCAATAGTTGCTAGCAAAAAATAAAATAAAAAATGGACTCATTTATTTCATTGACCAATTTTCTAGTAAAGCTAGTCGTATCTGAGTCTAAGGTTCAGTGCTCATTTCTGTTTATAGCCAAAGAGCCAATCTGCGTCTGCAGATGTTTCCGTGGACATGTAGCAGGCATGCCTAGACATCAGAGTGCACAGAATGCTGTTTACCTTCCCACTGAAGTGATCCCTATTTATCTACTTGCAATTTCTTGCTTTCAAACTGCTAGGTTGGCAACAGCTGGGACAGAGTCAGGAGCTCATTCCGTCATGCAGTACTTGGGTATCAAACTGCTGACCTGCCGCTAAGGGTTAGGATAGGGTTAGGGTTCGGGTTCAGGTTAGGGTTAAGCAGTGATGGGATATAAGTGGTTCTCACTAGTTCTCCTGAACTGGTAGTAACTTTTCCCAGTGTACTGGAGAACCGGCAGTAGCTTTTGGGAGGATCCACTTTCGGGGCTCACATTTTCACTGGTTCCCCCCCCCCACTATGCATGTTCCCCAAGCACTTTGTGTGCATGCATGCCTACAGTGCTTGGTGCGTATGCATGGCCTCCTTTTTGTCATCCCAAGTGGGGAGGAGGAAGATAAGCTGCTAGTTTGATGTTCCCTATAGCCTGCTCCCTACGGTAAGAGAGCCCAAACTGCAAGCCAAACTGAATTTATTTATCACAAGGTCCCAACATGGCAACATGCAAATGAGAAAACTATCTCAATGGGCTGCTGGACAGAGGGGCATGGCAAACTTTGTGGTAGGGGAGGGAGGAAGTGCTCCCATTGGGCTGCTGGGCAGAGGGGTGGGGTGAACTCTGTGCTGGGGTGACCACACAGGTCCCACAGAGAGGGCTCTGGTTGCCACTTCTGGCATGCATGTCATAGGTTCACCACCACTGCAATACACCATGTCAAATAAATGAAGACTGAAGATTTCACCAGGACAAGATCTTGGCTGAACTGTCTGAAAGTCACTTAATAGCCTTCAAAGGGAAATGGGAAGATCAAAATAATAAAGTAAAGTGGGGCTATTTGGATACAGGGCAATTTTTTTATGAATGAAAAGGAATTCAGTCAATGAAGCATTTATGGGTATGGGAAAAAAGATCTAGTAAATGGCCAAAATAATACTATTGAATAGTCCACTTCTTATCAATTTTTAACATTTTAATTCGTTTTCAATTTTACCTATATTTCATTTATTTCCATTATTTTAAATTGTTCAACACTCTGATATGAAGAAAGAAAGAAAGAAAGAAAGAAAGAAAGAAAGAAAGAAAGAAAGAAAGAAAGAAAGAAAGAAAGAAAGAAAGAAAGAACCATGTTTGGGCCCTAAAATTATAACTGTAATAAATTACTTTTTAAAAGGATCACTTATCTCCCAATACTTCAAGCTGCATATCCATAACTTCCCTCCCCCTGTTTCGCCCACAACACAAGTGAAAGGAAAGCAGTGTAATTCAAAACCTTCTGGCCTTATATGCTATGTCGCAAAATGAAACTTTAATGTACTGATTTTTTAAGTCATACCATTATGTTCACCTTTTAGACACTGTGAACTGATCCTTAAGCTATGACTCTAACTGTTTTCTATGGAGAAAAAGATAATCGGGTTGAACATGTGTTAAGAAATAAGGTTAAAATTCTATTAACCTGAAAGCAAGGGAACTCATGCTTAGTATGGATTTAACACATCATTTAAACTGTATTAACAAGATAACAAAAGAGCAGAGACTCATGATTTTTTAAAGTACTGTGGTATGCAGAGGAGATATCTATTTACATGAAATAAGAGAATATTTGTACAGAACTAGTAAGCAAATATTTGGGAATAGAAAGGTATTTTAGTGATCCTGTAGTTCTTACAGTAGCAGCACACTTGGTACATTTTACAAGGTACCTCCATCAGTGTTACTTTATAAATGTTGCCAGTCATGCCAGGACCAAGAGGTTTGAAATTTCATCCATTTAAGACACATATGCAGCAGTCTCTGTATTAGTGACAACAGTAAGGATTTCGGCAAAACTTATTTGGTTTACATTTTAACATGAATTCACATTTTCAAAACTAATATACAGATATAACTATTCCTCTGTTTTCAAAGTTATTTGAATTTTGCCATTCCTGGCCTTACAGTTAGACAGAGTTGGTTGTCACACCTGGCTGGTAGTCTCAAGGTTTCTCCTACCATTTTAAGTGGGGGTAGAGAAAAGTATCTCTTTCCCAGTGTTAAGGAAAGGTTGAGCATTCAAAATATCTACATTGTGGAAAATTGCCTACTAAGGTGCAAGGTATTAGGGCAGTGATGGCTAACCTTGACACTCTAGGTGTTCTTGAACTTCAATTCCCAGAAGCCCTGGTCAGCAGGAGTGCTGACTTAGGTAAAGGTTTTCCTTGCTTGAAAGCCAGTCGTATTTGACTCTAGGGTTCAGTGCTCATCTCTGTTTCAAAGCCGAAGAGCCAGCGCTGTCTGCTTCTGCAGATGTTTCCATGGTCATGTGGCAGGCATGACTGGACACCGGAGTGCACATAATGCTGTTTACCTTCCCACTGAAGTGGCCCCTGTTTATCTACTTGCAATTTCTTGCTTTCAAACTGCTAGGTTGGCAGGAACTGGGACAGAGACAAGAGCTCATTCTGTCATGCAGTACTCGGGAATCGAATTGCTGACCTCCCACCTTCCAGTCAGCATCTTAACCACTTGAGTCACTGCAGTGGCTTCCGGGAATTGAAGTCCAAAAACATCTGGAGTGCCAATGTTCACCATCACTGTGTTAGGGTATACTACATGGAGAAATGAGAGTACTGTATTGTAGAAAGTGTTTGCAAAAATGTGTATATTTCGAGGCAACTGCATAGTTTTCAAAACTTTTTTTAAAACTACAAAACTGTGAAAGAGAACAAACTTGTGCTTCAAAACAGTACAGTACAGTATTGTAATTCCTAAATGCTCTGTTAACCATGGTTGAGAAAAGTGGCTCAATTAAACTACAAATTCCCAGACCCATAGCTGGCTGTGATATTTCAAAAACTGTAATTCAGAATGGAACTTTCCCCATCTGCATAGCTAACTAATTCTTTCTTTCCAGTCTAAATCTTTTGCCACTCCCGCTGCTTCCAAGCTGTTATCAACATTCCTCCCTGTATCTGGAGAAGACTCAGAAGGGTGGTGAACCTCATAACCTACTGTACTAGAGGAATATGTAAAGACTACTTGGTCTCTCAAACCATCTATTAAGAGGCATTATCCAAACCTATATAAAGCCTGTTGCAAAGACAATTTTCAGTTGCCAGAAGAGACAGTATGCAATTAGTATCTGAAATAATTGTGATTATATTTTGTGCTAATATTAGCACTTTAAAAAGAGAACAATAATCTCAGACTGTGTTATTGTCAAGGGTACTCAGCTGGTGATACAATGGGGTGGATAACTGATCTTGATTGTTCGTTATATTATGATGCTCTGCACAAACAGCACTCTGTCACCCTGATATAAATGTAAGTGCATCAGAATTAGTATTTATATGGCCACATTGATAAGAATTTCATGCTTTCTTTGGACTGTCTTATAGCAACAGAAACAAAGCAGCTACTGCAATATTTTCAGTGAGAGTCCATTAACACAGACTTAAGCTAATGAGACTTCTTGGTTACACATGCTGACAGTATAAAGGTTTACTTTTGTTTCATTTCAGTAATTTAAAACTGTTTGTAAAAGTTTCAGATCATAACACTCTTGGGGAGATTGTGTCTATTTTGATCCAAAGAAACCAAAACAACAACCAGCCATTCATAGTGTCTTCATTAGTACTCCATGAACACTAACATTAATATCTTTATACATTTTAGTTGAAGTAGTCAGCTTGGTGTGATTAAGAAGAATGTTATTCATTAAAATTATATGAGCTTTAAATATATCATTACACTTTTATAATACTTAGGCACAAATTCAATTAACTCCTTTACCATCAGACATGCCTTTTCTAGGCAACATATATATTTCTCCTTAAAAATGTGGCATACAGTAGGCTCTCCATATCCATAGAATTGGTACCTGTATTTTCATTTAACTGAATCTTGAAACAATGGTGGAAACAGTGGGCCATCTGGTATAGACTACTATATGTCCAGGAAGCTGCTTTATATCAGATCAGCCAATTTGACTAGAAAAGGCAGAAGTGCTCAATTTCTATTTCCCCAAAAGATTGTATATGACACTTCAGGCAAATGAGAAGAACAAGGAGAAGGGACAGGATTACAGCTTTAGACTGATAAACAAATAGTTAAGGAATCCTCTTTTTTTACTTTGAATGGGTTCAAATCCCCTGGGCCAGATGAATTGCTTCCAAGGATATTAAAGGAACTGGAAAGAGGAAAAAGTTTATCATTTTCTCAAAATCATGGAGAAAGACTGAAGTGCCAGATAATTGTAGGAGGTCTAAAGTCGCCATCTTCAAAAACAGCAAAAAGGAGGCACTGAGGAACTACAGACCCAGTCAACCTGACATCAATCTCAGGGGAAATTATAAAGCAGTCACTCTGCAAACACCTTGAAAACAATGTTCTCATAACTAGAAGCTAACATGGATTTGTCAAAAACAAATCCTGCCACACTAATCTTATCTCAGTTTTCGATTGGGTAGCTTGACAGGAGAACTGCAGCCTGAAATTCAACATTAAAAAAAACAACAACCCAAGATCATGGCATCCAGCCCCATCACTCCCTGCAGAAGAGTAGCGTGCCTTGGTGGTGCCCCGTATAAAAATTTGTTTGGGGGCCCTTAGGAAGGGTAAAGATTTGTTTTGCTTACACACGTTGGGGGCCCCGGTGGCCCGGAGGCCCCGTATAATTGATACGGCAGATACGGCGGTAGCTACGCCTCTGACTCCCTGGCAAATGGAAGACAAAGAAATGGAAGCAGTGGCAGACTTTACCTTCTTATGATCCAAGATCAGTGCAGTGCAGATGGTAACTGCAGCCATGAAATAAAAAGACGTTAACTTTTTGGGGGGCAAGCTATGAGAAACCTAGGCAGCATAATTAAAAACAGAGACATCACTCTGCCAAGAAAAGTCTGCATGGTCAAAGCAATGGTGTTCCCAGTAGTAATGTATGGCTGTGAGAGCTGGAACATAAGGAAGGCTGAGCACAGAAAAATAGACACCTTTGAACTGTGGTGCTGGAGGAGATTTTTGAGAGTACCCTGGATGGCAAGCAGATCAAATCAGTCGATCCTGAAGGAAACTAACCCTGACTACTTGTTGGAAGGACACATACTGAAGCTGAAGCTCAAGTAATTTGGCCACCAAATAAGAAGAGAGGACTCACTTGAGAAGGTCTTGATGCTGGGAAAGATCTAAGGCAAAAGGAAAAGGGGGGAGAGGATGAGGTGGCTAGATGGCATTGTTGACTCAATGGGCGTAGAGCTGAGCAGGCTGAGGAGGATGGCAGAGGGCAGAGGAGACTGGTGTGCAGTACTCCTTGGGGTCACAAATGGTCGGACTTGACTGTGTAACTGAACAACAACAAAACTAGAAGGAGTCCTTGTGATGCAGTGGTTAAATTGTAGTACTGCAGCCAAAACTCTTGCTCATGTTTTAATTCGTATCTAATCAGTCGAACTAAAGATAAATTTGGCTATTTGATGCTATTAGTTGTTTCACAGAAAGTTCAGGGATAAAACCAAAGCAAAGGTATTTCCAGTATGCAGACAACCAAGGATAATGGCCACTGGACCCAAGGCAGCAGTTTTTAATCATGGCTATATTCTATTCAGTTGAGTGGAAAATTCTTGTTCATTACCTCTGCACTGAAAAGTACACACTCTGGGTCATTTACCAATCATATGTGTCAACTAGAGGGGCTTAAGCAGACTTAAATTCCATTTAAATAAATGGCTCTTAAGCAGTCCACAGTTAACCTGTATCTCATTTATTACAATCATACAGATGCTTACATTTTCCTAGTTTTAATAGTGTAGTGCTTTCCAAAGACAAGGACATGTGTATAGTAAATAATGATAAAAATTCATCTGATAGCCTTATAACTAGAAATAAACGTCTTGTTAGGTACAAATACATGGATGAATATTATTATTTAAATATGTAAGCACTTCTACTTTGCAAAAATTGTCCTTTCAGATGAGCAAAAACAGACAGAAATTAATACAAAATAACTGGAAAACTATTCACCTCTTTACAAGCAGTTTCACATTAGTTCTACTTCTTCCAGTATGCTTCTGAGTACTATTTGTTTATTAACAAATAAAAGTAACAGTACTCAAAAGCATACTGGAAGAAGTAGGACTAATGTGAAATTACTTGTAAAGAGGTGAACAGGTTTCCAGTTATTTTCCTGCAAAAACCTTTTTTGGACTTACTAGTCCAGAAAATGTTTTTCAGGAAAATCTCACTGAATCCAATGCAAATGGCATCTTGGCCAGAGTCCAAAAAGCTCTTCAGACTCAGCTAATGGTTTACATATCCAATATAAAGTTGGTGCTATTTTTCTTTTAGCAACTGACTCCATGCTCAAGTTCTCTTGCAGAAGGAAAAATGGGCCCTGAGCTACACCCATTCAGGCAGCAAGTAAAGTTTCAGATGATAGATGTGCCATATATTAAAATGCAAAAAAAAAAAAAAAAACCAACAACAACCCTTCTACATGGAATGATTGCAAATTTGAACTTTCTATCTGTAAATATCCGGGATCATAATCAACTTGTTCACAAGAAAAACAGATCTGTACTGAACTTCAGGAGCCACTCTCTTACATAGGGAGAGGTGGCTGCTATATTGTGACTGGTCTGAAACATTCAAATAAAAATGGACCACAAAACTGATCAGATAGTAGAACAGAGGATTGAACTTGACAAACAAAAAGATCCAAAAGCAATGAAACAATCTTCAATTGGCAGCTGCTTAACTTAAACAACTGAAGTAATAGAAATGGCCTACCTTGGTATTGTATTCTGAACATTAAAATTCAGAATTTTATGAACATTTTATGCACAAGGTAGATGCCATAGAACCCCCAACTAATCCAAGACACTAACCCATATCTGCGTGATCGAAATCAAGTACTGTATTGTGGTTGTGGGATCGTATAAGACAAGAGAGGGAAATATGTGTGATTCTTCAGATGTTGTTGTTCTACAGCTACTGTTATCTTTCATCAGCTGGGCCAATGATCAGAGATTACTGGAGTTAAACAACTGAAGGGTCACAAATGTCAGCACAGCATCATACTTTTGTGATGCTCCATACTAAAACATTAAAAGAGGGGTGCCCAAACTACAGCCTGGAGGCCCCATCTGGCCCTGACACCAATTCATCTGGCCCACGAAACCCTCATTGCTCCCGGAAGCGGAAGTAAAATGCACATGCATGGGCGTGTTTTACTTCCACTTCTGGGAGTGATGAGAGCTTTGTGGGCTGGATGAATTGGCGTCAGGGCCGGATGCAGTCCCCAGGCCATAGTTACCAGCCCCCTGATCCACATGACTGGTCCACAGCCCAAAAAGTGTGGGCACCCCTGCATTAAAAGGTTGCCCATTTCTTTAACATTGATTTAAATAGTTTCAGCAATACCAATTACACATATACACCACACCATATTGCTTAGTGCCCTCTGTGGGCAGTTCAGAAGCTAATTAGAATTTTGCCCCAAACATACTGGGTACTCATTTTACTGACCTCGGAAGGATGGAAGGTTGAGTCAACCTCGAGCCTTGTCAGGATCAGACTCACAATATTCTGGCTGTAATACAGCAGTTTAATCACTGCACCACCAGGAGTCAGTTTTGAAATCTCCAGAGCATATAAAGACTTATGCATTGCTTGTTCCCAATTCCTTTGAAGTAAAGCTTTTTATATTGCTCAGGATAAAGGACTGATGACAAATTTGCATGCTATTATTTCAGCAGTTTATTCCCAAGCATATTCAGGATTGGGATGTAAAAGCTAAGAAATAGTAACTCAACAATATATTTCAAATGATATCATTTACAGTTGATAATAGTGGTGGTATTAATTTGCAATAAAGCTGTGACTTTCCTAGGAAGGACAATTATAGAGGGAGGCAAAGGATACCATTCTTCTGTAAAACAATTGATAACAAACAACCAAGAGTAGGAGGTATAAGATAATATCCATATTGCTACAAATCTAGCATGCATTTCTCTTACAGGAACCTGGGGTTATTTGTATGCTTATCCCCCAGAAAGGAGGAGGAGGCAGGGATGCAGCAGTATAATATTTATAGATGCATTTATCAAATGCAAGAAAGCTAGTACAGTACCTTACTTTGTTCAAATATATAGGTTCTTATCATATAGTTTTTCACTAAATGCTGAATATGTTTCCAAGTTCAAATTAAAAGGCAGTTCCTTTAAGTGAATAATATACTGCTGAATTTCCTGGAAATAAATCTTGTCAAGTTGTTTTTATGTTCCAGAGACTAGAATATATGAATCACAGATTTGACATTCCTGAATTTCTTGAATTGATTGCAAATTTCTAACAGGTCTTCTGTCTGATTAGTCAGGAAGCAGTCATGGTTGGGGTGGAAGAGAATATGTAGCCATTACTTTCATAAAAAATTATGATTGCTCACTATCAGAGAAGATAGAATACGTTGAGTAATTTAAAAAACATGTTGACCAGGAGTTGATGGTATATTTCTGTATTAAATGTTGATGTAGGATTTGATGATGAATCCCTTTCCCAAAACAGCCCCCTATAGTCCAATATCCTATTCCATAGGGTTTCCTGGCCCTTCGGTGGAGGTTTCTAGAGAGTATTGGGGAGACAAGGAGGATCACCAATTCCAGTAGAAGCAGCAGAATTCAGCGAAAATACACAATTTGACCTGGCGTCTATTTTACTTAACATCTCACCATATTTGTTTGCTTTGCTATTTTTCATAGCTATCCCACTGTTTCCATGGATTCAGAACTTTCTTCATGCATTACTGTTTCAAAATTATTCACAGAATATTAAATATTAATGTCAGTGTGAAAGAAACACTGAATTATTTTGCAGACTATGACAACTTCAGTACTGGCTATTTTATGAAGCCTACAACTTTACTGACTAGCGTTTCTTGGAAAACTCCACCAAGACAGTGGGAATTACATCACTAGCATCAGCAACTGATTGCTGTGCATGTGCTGGGGCTCAGAACTCCAGATGGCCCAGGGGACCTGGCACTGGCATGGTTTAGGACAAGGATCCCCAATCTTTTTCGCACCATGGACCAGTGTCATGCTAAACCATTTTTCCACAGACCAGTAAGTGTTGGTGGTGGAATTGGATGGTGCAAGCACAGTGGTGGGAGCAGAGCTCCGCTGTAGTTAAGCAATGTGGAGAAGGGGCCTGGCCACCTTCCTGTCTGCTGTGTCTGAAGCCTGTGTGCTTGATCCATTCACCAGGCAGACCTGGTGGAGCATGTAGAGGGCAGAAGGCTGGCATTAGGAATCCAAGCACCACCCAGCCCACCTGTTCAGGACAGCCCATGGCCTAGTACCAACCTACAGCCTGGTGGTTTTGAACCTCTGGTGGGGGGGGGAGGAGGAAAGGCTTGGAGAAGTGCTAGATTAGGCAGCCAGTGCCACTTTCCTCCTCTCAGGTCTAACTCCTGACTGTGGATTATCCTGACTGTCTATGCCCATACCTGCTAAGGGGCATAGGTAGGTGTGGCTTAGAGGAGTCTGAAACTTATCTAACTCAGGTCTCCTTCAACACCAGTATGGACCATAAGTCCAGATATAATGTTGCTGTGAATGCATGTCTGTTTACTAAGAAGTTAACCCAATACATAGCTGGCATGTATGAGAGTGATTCTGTGTTGGTTTTCAGCCCAGTTGCACCATCGGGCAAAATCCTTTTCCGTAATTACACCATTGACAGACATGGACTATAGAGTTACTGGTTTAATTTCTTTGATGTGTAAAAGAGTACAGTACTAGAAATGTAATGGCCCAGAATCCCATTATGTTATACCACACACAGAAGTGAAACTATGACAACTATGTCTTGTGCACATGCTGGATTTGAACCTGAGTGTAAGACTAGGCAAATGATAGAAACTTGGCACAAAAGAGTGTGTAATTTCTGTCCCACACACAGTAACAAAGAGGAGGGCTTTGGCTATGATGTTTTTCTAAACATATTTTCAATCAAAAGCCTTTAATGAGCAAATTCCTAAAACAAAGCATAATAACTTCAAATACTGCATTAATTTTTAAAAAACTAACTATGCCCCTTGAATGCTTTTGTTTTAACCAACACAAGGTTTTTTTTTAAGTTCTCAGCTCTGTCTCTGTCCCAATTTGTTTCTGCAAAACTGTCTCCTTTAAAGTTGTATTCATTTAATTAAAAAAATAAATTATTGTGTCTAGGAAGAAACACAGTTGCTTTTCCTGGACTTTTTAAAAATACTTTTCATTTGGGAGGAATGCTGCACACCAGGGGTGCCAAAACATTTTGGGCCATGGGCCGATCACGTGGTTCAGGGAGTCAGTCACTAAGGACCGAGGGCTGGGTGCAGCCCCCAATGCCAATTCACTCGGCCCACGAAGCCCTCGTCGCTCCTGGAAGCGGAAGTAAAACACGCCCGTACGGATGTGTTTTACTTCCGCTTCCAGGAGCGACGAGGGCTTCGTGGGCCGGGTGAATTGGCATCGGGGACTGCACCCGGCCCCTGGGCCTTAGTTTAGGCACCACTGCTTTACACCATTTAGCTATGGTGCATAATTCATTTTCAGAAAAACAACCCTATTATTTCCCCACTCATATTCTAACAGAAATTTCACTCTTGCTTCCCGGCAAAATAATATTTGTTTCTAAACAAAACAAAAACTAGGACCTAGAAAAAAATAGTATTTAACTTGAATGAGATTGTACCTATCTAACTATCCCTTACCATTGGCATTCTAGAATTCCATATTTAGTTTGCCTCCAATACTATCACAGCAAGTGTGATAAGTAGACAACAAAGGCATGGTTTTTATGACTTATAAGGAAAATTAGCAACAGACAGTTGCAGTAGTGCTATAGGGTAATTGAGGGGATCCACATGTTGCATATAAAAGGTAGCAAAAATTAGGGAGCTGCCTTATGAGATATACAAGTAAACATAAGGACATATTTGTCTCCCTTTAGTATAATGGATATAAAGCATCCATGATAAATTCTTCAGTCTCATTGCTTTAGGCTGCTTTGGCATGATGAAATTCTTCAGTTAAGAATTTTCAAACTCTGCAAATTTCCCTGCCTCCAAGTAAGAGTGAGACATGGGGTCAACCTTGAACCCCGTCAGGATCCAACTCACAACATTTTGGCTGCAGTAAACAGTTTAACAACTGCACCAACAGGGCTCGTCCTGATGACCAGTGAAGTTCTAGTATTCTTTTTGTCCAGATCCCCAACTAGCAAGAATGTAGGACCAAACATGGTGGAGTCAAGGGTACACTTCATCAGGTCCAAGTTTAATATACATGAAGTGACTTGAGTAATTGTTGATCATGCTATCAACAGAAAAATCATGGAAACTTACATCCCTATATCTATGATCTTATTGTCCTGAACTTGTGAGAGCCATTGGTACCAATCAGAAGCAATGTTAGAGGAGAATGAACAGTTTTATAAGCTGTGACCCAAACTCTTCTCTAGAACACAGAAGCTGTTGCTGTGTTGTTCAACCAAGACCTATGGCTTAACAGCAAATGAGTTGTGCTTACCTATGTAGCATAACATCAAGAACTGCTACTCTCAAATTCCTCAAGCATAGCATAAGGGAGAAGCACTAATAATTAGATTTACATTAGGAAACTGTTGTTAATAGTATTTGCAAGTTCAAAAAATC
Source organism: Furcifer pardalis (assembly GCA_030440675.1). Taxonomy (NCBI): domain Eukaryota; kingdom Metazoa; phylum Chordata; class Lepidosauria; order Squamata; family Chamaeleonidae; genus Furcifer; species Furcifer pardalis. The sequence goes on along the minus strand of CP126892.1, from coordinate 60,319,460 downwards.
TGTGGTGAAATGTCTAGTGTATATAAACACATACATATAGTACAAGCAAACATTATGTGTTGCTATAAGTACAGATTTTCAGGTGGTCAGGGAGGTCAAGTTTCTACTACTCCCCCTCCCACCATGATACATGGATCCTGTAGGAGTACCTTGCTAGGTTTTTGTTTAAATGCAATAATGATTAAAATCAGTCTACAGGCCACGTTTTAAACTGGGTGCTAATGAAATAATTAATACTGTATGATTAAATAGTATAATAATAATTTCATGTCAGAAATTATTCTGGGCTGGAAGGATTTTTGCTGGAGAAACTCCACTCAGGGGACAGCCTCATTTGGATGAGGCTCCTTTCATGTCCCCAAGATCTTTTCCCACAGAAGTGGTCCCTATTTATCTACTTGCAATTTCTTGCTTTCAAACTGCTACCTTGGCAGGAGCTGGGACAGAAATGGGTGCCCATACCGCCGCGAGCCCAGGCCACGCCCAATGGCCAAGGTTGTGTTGTTTTGGTGCCTGGACTTGGCCCTTGTGGAGGGGGCCGAACATTGTCTCCCTGGTCAACCTGGCCAGCCTAGCCCCTGGATTGTTTGTGGCTGTCTGAAAACCTTTGTGCCTTGGACGACTGATATTTTATTGCAAATGTTATTACAAATGTTTTTATTGTAATTTTATTGTGTATTGTACTGCATTGTAATTTTATTGTACTGTAATTTTATTGTGTATTGTACTGTTGTGATTGGGTGGCATAGAAATATGAAATAATAATAATAATAATAATAATAATAATAATAATAATAATAATAATAATAATAATAATAATAATAATAAGTTGGCAGTTCAAGACCCGGGTACTGCATTATTATTATTATTATTATTATTATTATTATTATTATTATTATTATTATTATTATTATTATTATTATTATTATTATTATTATTATTATTATTATTATTATGCAGTACCCGGGTCTCGAACTGCCAACTTGGTAGCCTTTATTTTATTTATTTATTTATTTAATCAGATTTATATGCCATCGTCCTCAAAGAGATCCTGTCTAAAATTAATATTAAAAGAGATTAAAACTAACTAAAGTTAAAAGATTAAAAATTCATACATTGAGAGAGGGAGGGGTCAGATGAGCCAACAAGCCAATGTAACTGTCTGACCCAAACCCCATACCTGTCCCGCCAGCTAACATGGTGAGCTTCTTAACCACTGAGCCACCACAGCCACTACTGAATAGTAATGAGCAAATATGCACACATCAATTCAATTTATAATTTGGCTTGGCAAAACAAGGTATTTTTCTAAAATAAAATAATCAGAGCATAACTTTCATTCATTCTAGGCTAATACTAAATTCAGCCCATGGACACTGGGAATGCAAAAGAAACCGTCTGTCTCTCTTCGTCTTGGTGTGAACTCTCACAGTTATTTAACTAGCTGTGGCAATTCCTTAACCTAGGCCAAGGATCAGCACACTTGGCTCTCTGGGTGTTCTTGGATGTTCAATTCCCAGAAGCCCAAATCAGCACATCTGCTGATCAGGGCTTCTGGGAATTAAAATCCAAGAACATCTGGAGAGATAAGTTTGCTGACCTCTGGTCTAGACCAGCCCTCAAACTTGGCTCTCCAGATGTTCTTGGACTTCATTTCCCAAAAGCCCAAGTCAGCACACCTGATGATCATGGCTTCTGGGAATTGAAGTCCAAGAACACCTGGAGAGCCAAGTTTGCAGACTCTTGGTCTAGACCAAGTGCCTCATGTTAGCTGTTGCATCTGTCGTGGCTTGGAAGGCAATAGTAGTAGATTATAAGAAGGGGAGCACACTGCTCTTTCTATCCATTTTCCTTCTAATACTTAGAACTGTGCACTGGCAAGTGATCCCAAAGCTTCTGGAAAATCTTGCCGAGTGCTAAAAATCCATAGGGTCGGAATCGACTGTGCGACTGAACAACAACAAAAAAGAACTGCCAGACATAATTGCATCCATTTCAGAATATAAGCACACTTTGCAAATGTATCAAAATTGTATTCTGAATTGCCTTGTAATTATGAAAATCAGCAACACACTAAAGAGGAACTTGATTTTAGATAGCATTCATATTATGAAGAAATGTTTTTTCACTGTTGACCAGCATTCTTTGTTTTAAAATTATGTAGCTAACACGGCACTAACATTTTCCCATGAACTAATTCCATGAAAAGTACTAAAGCATGTATCTGCCCTCAAAGGCAAACACACTGTACAGTGTTGAAACAGTAAGTGGTACATCATTTCTTACAGATGAAAATAAAGACATAATATTGATGTGATGTAATATGGGCACAGACCATAGAACATGATAACTTATTTGAGATATAAGATAATTTTCACAATAACAAGGCTAGTTAGTTTATTTTTGTCATGGGATTTAGCAATTATTTTGTTTTTGCTTAGTTTTCTGTTTTATGTATTATTTATTTTGTAATTTTTGTAATTTTTTTGTATAAACTTGATTGAGATTTGGGGATTTTTGATTATTACTTGATATTGATGCTTATTGAATTTTTAATACTGTAATGATATTGTGATATTTTGATGTTTTGTGGAACTGATACTGATTATTTATGATATTTATATGTTGTGTCTATGAACTTGTAACTTTATATGTGTTTATGAACCGCGCTGAGTCGGTCCTACCGAATAGGGCGTTGTTGTTGTTCTGGTGGTGGTGGTGGTGGTAGTGGTGGTGGAACAAGGTAACAATAAGGTCAAGAGTTCATTTTGTTTTAATATTGTCTCAATATAAATCTTAATTTCAGCTGGTCTTTTAGAAAAGTATTTGAACATAAAAGTATAGGACAAATTAGTACATTTTTTAAAAGAACAAATGCCTTTATTGCCAATCTTATTGTTTCAATAAGATGAAAGGCAGTCACAGGCTTGGATTTACAAGAGCTGAGCAGAGTTGTTGCCAATGGGAGAATTTGGAGAGCTCTCACTCTTAGAGTTGCCATACTTTTGAGATGACTTGAGAGCATGTAATAGGAAAACATTGTTTCAACATGAGAACAGGGATCTGGAAAGAGCTCTTCTTGTGCTTCCTCTGCTTCTGCTTCCGTGTCTAAGTCAAACTTTAAACTGCCAAAATGAAGCCACCTTTGGGTGAATACATTCCATAGTTCCTTTCGACTGACCTACTGTTAGAAATGTATGGGGCACGCCCGATTGTAATTCAAAAATACCACAATTAGAAACAAGCTTGTGGCCATGAATTCTAGCATAATTTCTTCAACATTTAGTTACATGAAGATGAGTATGTTAACTTCTGTAAATTGTACTTTCCGAGATCTTTTAATATTCAGATACTGATGCTGATGCTCATCATCATTATCACCACTATCATCAATTATTACAAGTACATAGACAGAACCAGAGATCCTGAATGATAATGTTGTTAAGCAATAATATATTTGGCCACGTTCCACTGAAACTGAGGGGTTGATATTCACAATCCAAGATCAAGTTATTAGAATCAGACACTATCAGAAAATAAGCAACATGTAAATAATATATGTAGGGCCTGTCATGAATCTAAAGAATCAGTTCATTTTATAGATGAATGTCCTAAGCTAGTACAAACAGACTTTATGTGCTGGCATAACAAGTTGCTCTGTATTACTTATTCCAGCCACCTTCAGTTTTAGAAAACAAAACCAAAGTACTGTAATTGATTGGGACAAGTAAGTTATTGCAGGTAAAACATAAGCCAGATACAGTACTATACTTCTGGATGAGCAATAATAAAGGACGGAGATATACACATTTGAGTAAGTATATAAATAAATAAATAACATATAGAAATTGGATTTCCATCAATAAGCAACTTCCAAAGTACAGAAAGTACAAAAAAAATCAAAATCATAAAATATTAAACATCGAGGCAAAAAAAAAATTAAACTAGGGAAGAAGTATCAGGTCATCCTCCTTCCCACACTAATTTCAGCAATCAGAATGTTTCTAAAATTCTTAGTTGCCAACCTTAAAAATCTCAAACAACTATTGACACACAACAGACTACACAGAAGTGGAGCAGATATGGGAACTAGACCCTGCAGCAAATCTAGATGTCAACTATGCCCCCACATTCACTCTAGAAACAGCATTACTGGACCCAACGGCACCATTAAAGGCAGTTTTACTTGTGCTTCTGCCAATGTGATTTATGCCATCTCTTGCCAGAAATGTTCGTCTTTGCTTTATGTAGGACAAACAGGATAATCTTTACACAAAAGAATTAATGGACATAAATCAGACATCCAGAATGGCAACACAGAGAAACCTGTCTCAAACCACTTCAATCTAACTGGACACTCTATCCAAGACCTGAAAGTTACAATTCTGGAACAGAGAAATTACAAAACTAGGATTGAAAGGGAGACAGCAGAAATCAAATACATCCACCTGTTAGACACCCATCGCAGGGGACTAAATATTAGCGAAGGGTTTCTGCGACATTATCAAATTTGATACACAGATTGCTATATGATTTTATATATTATATTACAACTTTCCTTCCTGCCAATTCTCTTTAGCAAAACAGAAAGTAACCAGGTACAGTGTTTTTGTTTGTTTTCTGACATGCAGGTCAAAAGTTGATCAGAGACCAGAATGGGCTTTCTCAGCAACCTTGAGATGGAAAGGGAGTCATTTAGAGCTAATCTGAATAATCCATTGTTGCTAATGGCTGTGTGAAGCTGTATTGTTGTGCTTGCTTGTCTGTCATCTTGCTTGACCACACCCTTCTCCCTTTGACCCCCTGAATTTGGTGTATAAAAACCATGCCTGTAAATTCAAATCTTTGTCTAAAGAAGTGGATTTGATCCACAAAAGCTAACAATAAAAATATAGCAGTTCGTCTTTAAAGTGCTAGTGTTTTTCTATTTTTATTTTTATTTTGTTTATTTTATTTTGTTTTCTGATGCAACTTTAAAAAGTTGCCAATAGCTCCTAATTTGCTTCCTGAAGCCCAAAAGGGAGTGATTTTGCAAAAAATCTCAGCCACAATTTTTGAGGACTTGACTTCTAATTTTTAAGCTTGACCTTTTGAGAAATAACCTGTGCAATATAATAATAATACTTACTAAAATATCTGGAACTATCTTCCCCATCAACAATTGGTTTCAACCAGGTTGACCTAGCAACAGCTGCAGTTGATAGTTTAAGACCATGAAGTGGATACAACATAAAGGCCATCTCAACTGCTTGGGTCTTGTTGATGCTTTTTATCTTTGAATCAAAGCCTAAAAAACAAAAGAATATAAAATATAATCTTTTTGGTGCTTAATTCATCCATAAAACTCCATGTCATGAAATATGTATTATGTACTAGTCACAGCTAATGTAGAACCCAAAATCCAATTGTTAATCTCAGCTATAATAGATTTATTGAACCAACAGGAATCAGGGACTAACAACTTGATTTTTTTCAGGATATGAAGTACTGTCCCTATGTATAGCAGCTGCTGGTGAACATAATAGAAGGATTTAATTGCATCCATGGGGGTAGACAGAAAGAGCCTCCTCAAAAATTGTGGTATTTTTACATTGCAATTGGGCATACACCAGACAACAACAACTTTGTTGTGCTAGCTAATCTTTTCCACACTAGGTCAGATGACAGGAACTGCAGAATGAAATCACCAAAAGCTGGCTTCAATTAAGCAGTTGATGTCTGACCTAAACACAAAAGAAATAGAATTGCACCCATGTGCTGCTTATCTTCATGGAGACTAGGTCTAATCCTAATGGATACATGGGGCTTGCATATTGAAATCACTGAATACTAGCTCCTGGAGGCCAACAGCAAAGGAAAACTATGGTTGACTTAGGATACAATCCTAACTAGACAAAATGACTGAGAGCTAACTGAGCTGAGAAAAGATTGAATCAAAATCCCTCCCAACTGAGGGATTTTTGAAATAGCTTAGGAACTACCAGAAGCGTAGTGAGAGGAATGAGGTCAGACACTTTGCGGGGGCGGCGACACTGCTACCCTGGACTTCCTGGCAGCTGGGGCAGGTGCCGGGACCCTCTGTCACCGCCGGGCTGGAGGGCATGGGCCCTCTGAGTCCGGTGGTGGCTGCTCGTCTGCCTTTGGTGGCAGCGGCGGCCAGGAAGGCGGGAAGTGAGGCCGGCAGTCACCGCAGCCCAGTGCTGGGCAGGCCAAGGACCCCCCCCCCCCAAAACACCTGGCTGGTGCTACTGTGGCTGCTGGGCTACAACGATTGCCGGCCTCGCTTCCCACCTTCCTGGCTGCCGCTGCCGCCCCCAGCGAGGGGCTGGGGTGGTGCGGTGCAGGCCCAGCAGTGAGCCCACTGTTGGTGTCCCAGGCATGCGGTCACCCTGCCTCCTAGCTCGGTGGTGGCAGCTCATCCACCTTTGGCAGCCGCAGCGCCCAGAGGGGCGAGGCCGGTGGTCTTTGCGGCCCCATGGCCAGAGCAGTACCGGCCAGGTCTTGCAGGGGGAGGTCCTCCAGCTGCATGCACTGGGCCTTGGTGACTGCTGGCCTCACTTCCTGGGTGCCACTGCCGCTGAAGGCGGATGAGCTGCCACCGCCAGACTCAAAGGTGGGGCGGCCATGTGCGTGGGATTCAGATGGTGGGCTCCCCGCTGGGCCTGCACCGCACCGCCCCAGACCCTGGGCCTCACCCATGCTGTCAGGGTCCTAGGCACATGGCCACCCCACCTCCTAGCCCAGCAACCCCCCCCCAAAGGTAGGACTTTCCTACCTAGGTTGGGGGGCAAGTTTGGCCTGGGGCCCTGGGCACCTAAACCCACCCTACGCCACTGGGAACTACCTTACTCCTTAAAGCAGAAACTATTACTAATAATTATAAGCAATAATAAAAGAGAACAATAAAAGCACTATTGATGATAAATATACAATAAGATAAACAAAGAAAGGCAACAGAATTCCCGCAACCCTAAAAAAAACACTGAAACAAAAAAATGGCTTGCTCTAGGCAGGGGAAAAAGCAAGATTTAAATTTTATGCATATTGTTTTTAGTCATTGTTTTTATCCTTAGATCTGATTTAGATAGACATCTGTCTTGATTCAGAGGACACTGTTTCAAATTTGCAATTGATGCTCCAGTGAGTGAAGACCCATATCAAAAGTAGACATCACATAAAAGTTCTGTTTCCTGAACTCACAGAGCCTGTGTGATTAGAAATCCTAATAAGGCAGATAGCATGTTCAAGACTTTGCCTATTTACAATTCCAGATGATGGGGTTATACAAAGGTAGGGCTTAACATTTACAATCATGTCCCCAATACAAATGCAACCGACCAGAAGTTCAGATAAACAGATGAACAAAGCTACAGTCATAGAGTTAGAAACACCTTCAAGTTCATCTAACTCAATTCCTTGTTTAATGCAGGATCTGAAGAATTCCCAAGAGACAGCAGTCTGGTGAAGAAGAGTCCTCCATCTTTTGAGTCAGCAGGTTTGAACAGTTCTCACTGAATATTAGAATACTGAGACCTTGAATTGTAATGAATTTGGAAAACTTTATCCTGATCAACTAGATCGCAGCGGCTTGCTGTGTGGAGAACCAAAACTTTTTCTCATTCAGCAAGATTGGGGGATATCCCTGTGAGAGCATTACATCACTGGGAAGAGCACCCCTAGAGGTTTCCTTAATCATTAAGGAAAGCCTACCCATATGCTTCAGGGCAAGTTCACAGCCTTTGAACTGCAGAGGTTAGTCACCCAGAGAGAGGGGCCCCGAAAGCATTGACACCTTGCTTGGCTCCTGGTAATGCAACTTTGAAAGATCTTAGAGATAACAGTTATCTTATCTCTTGATCTAAATAAAGGACACTCCAACATTCCTTAGGTGGGAAATGAGCCAAACTTGTACATAAAAGGGACGAATTTTGCCCAGTTAAAAAAGCTCATCTAGGGATTCAGCGAGAGCCTTTGATCTTCGAAGAGTCAAATAGACATCTAAGAAGAATGAGGTCAGACACTTTGAAATTTTATTGGAAAGAAGAGGGTCCATTGGACTTAGCCTAAGACAGGAGCTGAATACTTTGAAAAATTATTCAGGCTTCCAGACGTAGATAAAATTTGCAACATCTTTGAACTTTGAAGATTTTTTGGAACTTGCTTAGCTTTACTTGGAAGACAACGCAGTTTGTTGTTTTATTAGACAAAGTGTGATAGGCTTTGTGTTTAGGATTAGTTTGCTTTAGATTAGGTTTTATCCTACTATGGGAAGTTTTATTTTACTTTTAAGTCATGTTTTGCTTTTTGCTATTGCAATGCTTAGCATGAAGAAACAACTGACTTTTTGGACTGTATTTTATTCTTTATTCCAATAAAATGGGAGAGCCAGCACAAGGTCTCTTCTAAGAAAGAGAATTGGAAGCGTTGCGTCCAAGTTGCGTAGGATTTAACACCTGTCTGTGCTTGTACCTGTTTACCATGCTACAAGGAAATCTCCCATGGCTCGTTCTTGAAAGCAAGTGCTAGGAGGAGAGGCTAGGAGGTTGATAAGGAAGGCTGCTGAGGTGGAACGTACAAGGTCCCAGGGCAGATTTCTAAGGAGTCGTGGGAGTCTACAAGCCCTGAAGCCTGAGGGAACTGATTTAAGGCTTGAAGCCCCATCCCCCCCCCCCTCAAGATGAGGCCAGTTCAAATCCTTTACTGGGTTTTGGCCTCTACCTCCCCCCCCCCATGAGGTGGGGACATGAATGACTTCCAGTTTAGCCACTTCCTATGTTTTATGTGATGATTAGTTATATTTGTAATAACAGCAGCACAGTAAAGCAGCTAATGCCAACGACTTTTAATCTATAAAGAAATCCTTTATACCAGATAACCTCCTGAATTAGACAGAAATAAAAGCTGAGGTAGATCCTGGAACTGAAGTGTAATTTTTATTCTCAAAAACACTCTCAAGCTTGTTGTTTAATAAAATCCATTTCCTACATGTATATATAAACTCTACCATTGCCAGTTTGAAGTTTGGATGAGAAAGGAGGAGGGTTGGGCATTGGGTTAGCACCCCAGCCCTGTAAAATATTATTGTTTAAGAATCAATGAGGAGCCTTGTTGCCCAATATGCTGTAGTGACAGAGGCATGCTTTGCACATCATGAGAAGGAGCTGCTGCTGCTGCTGCTGCTGCTGCTGCTGCTGTATATATAAAAGCATACAATGTGGTTCATAAGTATAAAGATTCCATGTATCAACCCCCAGATGGTTCAGACACTATTGATGCTTCCAGGTTTTCAAACAATAAACTTCTCACTGAAAGCCACTCCTTGCTATCATGAGTTAACTGCTATTATTACTACTTCCTGAAGCACTTTTGCTTCTCTTCTAGTAACTGTCATTCATCTTGAGGAAACCATAAGAATAATACTGTCTGCCTTGTTCCCTTTTTAACTCAACCACCCTCAGTCATAGACTAGGGCGGCCAACCGTCCCGGATTTCCCGGGACCTTCCAATGCAGGGAGGGGGAATCCCGACACTTACCCTTCCGTAGAAAATGGTACGGACCTCTCCCGTCGCGTCACGGACACACCGGATCCCTGTCTGCCCGGCAGGCAGTTAAAGAAACACGGAGCCGAAATGGCTCCGATGAACTGCGCCTGCGCAGAAACCGAATCTGATGAACTGCGCCTGCGCAGAAACCGAATCTGGCGCCAGATTCGGTTTCTGCGCAGGCGCAGTTCATCAGATTCGGTTTCTGCGCAGGCGCAGTTCATCGGAGCCATTTCGGCTCCGTGTTTCTTTAACTGCCTGCCGGGCAGACAGGGATCCGGTGTGTCCGTGACGCGACGGGAGAGGTCCGTACCATTTTCTACGGAAGGGTAAGTGTCGGGATTCCCCCTCCCTGCATTGGAAGGTCCCGGGAAATCCGGGACGGTTGGCCGCCCTATCATAGACACCCCTTCCATAGCTAAGCCATCTATGGCAGTTAAAAAGACCTTCCCAGCATTGTAAAGTTCCTCCTCTTATCTAATTGACTGCTGGTGTGTTACAATATGAGCAGGCACTAGACAGGGATGCCCACTGTCCCCTGCCTTGTTCATTTTTGCTATGGAAGCTCTAGCGAATGCAATTAGAAATGATGATAGGATTAAAGGGGTAGATAACAAGAAGATAAATATGTATGCTGACGATACCCTTCTAGTACTAAAAGATCCTAGAAATGCTATAGGTTTGGTTAAAGAGCATTTAAATAGCTTTGAAAAGATTTCAGGTCTAAAAATTAATTGGGAGAAAACAGAAATAATAGCATGCAACCATAGCAAAAGGGAAAAGGAAGAAATAAAGAAATTATATAATCTACAAATTAAGGATAGACTAAAATATTTAGGGATCTACATAGTGGATGATTTTAAACAAATTAAAAAAATAAATTTTGAAAAACTTAAGAATGAGGTTAAATTAATCATAACAAAGCTGAGGAAATTAAACCTATCATGGTTTGGAAGGGTAAACATCAGCAAAATGAAAATTGTACCAAAAATAAAATTTTTATTAGGGAACCTCCCAATTAAGATAAATGAAAAAGAGCTGAAGGATTGGCAAAAAATAATAGACAGGTTTTGTAATGAAGAAAAAAAACCCAGGATAGCGAAATCATTATGGTATCAACATCAGAAAGACGGTGGATTGGGTATCCCAAATATAACTAATTATTATAAGGCCTTTCAATTGAAACGTATAGCAAATTTGTTAACACAGGATTTTGTAAAGACAGTAGAGAGAGACAGGTTAGAATACAATAGATATAAAGGAAGCCTGTTTCTAACAAATCAAGAGAAAAAAGTCAAGATCAATAGTAAAACTTTAAAAGATTTATATTTATTCTGGAAAGGAATGAAAAAAACTATGTCACCAGGGGATTCTCCAGTATTAGAACTTGTAGATTTACCGGATTTTCCATTAACCTTAAACATTGAAAAGAAAACAAAATTAACTCAGGAGAAGGTATTGCTTTTAAGCCAGTGGATTGCATCCTGCGGGGAACAGCAAAGAAGAAAAATGATATATACCAGTTTAAATCTGAATTGGTTTCAGGAAAAACAAATGGAAGAATGGGATAGGAAACAGAGATTAAAAAATTACATAGGGAGAGAAATAACTCCTTTTGAGTAGATTATACACAAACTAAAGAAGGGGTTAACCCCGGAAAAAGGATTAGTTGGCAAAATGTATAGGATAATTAATAAAAACGAACGACCGCAAAAAATACTAAAAGAATCATGGGAAAAGGACTTAGGTATTGTAATATGTGATAAAGAATGGAAACGGAAATGGAACCAAAGACTAATGAAAGTACTTTCTATAAAAGAGAAAGAACACAACTGTAAAATATTATGGAAATGGTACACCACCCCTATACGCTTATGGCAAATGGGAAAGGCTGAAACAAACCTATGTTGGAGGTGTGGTAAAGAACCTGGAACGTATACTCATATGTGGTGGTCGTGCGAATTCGCAAGCAAATTTTGGAAAATGATAGAAAAAGAGCTAGGAAAGATTATGTCTTCTGAGATTAGGTTATCTGCTAAAGCTGTGTTACTGGGGGAAACAGATGAAGTGAAGATAAGTGAGAATAAGAAAGAGTTAATGATCACCTTACTATCTGTGGCGAGACAATTAATTGCTGCTGAATGGAAAAATAAGTTTATAATTGAAAAAGGGAAATGGTATAATATGGCATGGCGTTTAGCTCTCAATGACAAATTAACAAATGAAATAAAGATTAGAAGAGGTTTAAACATTAAGAATGTATTTTGGGAAATTTGGGAACCATTTGTTATATTTGGTATGACTAGTAATGAAGGCATTAAACCAAGCCAAGAAATGTTGAAGTTTTGGCAGAATTGAGATTTCAATATCTACAAGATACTCAATTTATCTGGGATTATATGTACAATATGAGCTGGCATGATTTATGTGCTTTGTTTACAAGTTAGTATGGGAATGGGTGGGTGTATTCGCAGTTGTTATTAGATGTATAATTTTGGTTTTTGTTTATTGTTTATTCATTTATTTTATGTTATAATATTGTCTTATATGTTTGTCACAATATACATGTGTTAATAAAAAATATATATTAATAAAAAATAATAATAAAAAAAAACAATATGATTGGTTGGAGTGCTCTTAGAAGATGTTCAAATTAACTGAGAACAGTCATGGGGAGTGCCTTTGTGCAAGTCCATTTAGTGCACCAGCTATTACTTTTCTTCAGCCAATCTGACTCAGCAGCAGCCATCCATGCCTTAGTTGCATCAAAATTGATTACTGTAATGTGTTCTGCATGAGGCTACCTTTGAAGTGGTCTGGGACCTTCAATGAGTGCAACCTGTGGTAGCTAAGCTGCTAACTGGTACACAATACCCTGATCATATGAAACACCCCATCCCCAATATTTAAAGATCTGCACTCATTTTCTTACCATCTCCAATTCAAAATGGATGAGCTAATTTAAATGACTTGTGGTCTGGCTACAGAAGCGTAGCTTACCTTGGCGGGGCCCCGTATAAAATTGTTTGGGGGCCCTTTATATGCGGGGCGGAGCTAACGTCATGACATCATGACGTCGTGGGGGGAGCCAACGTCATGACGTCATGGGCGGGGCCAAAAATAAAAATAAATAAATAAATAAATAAAATAGAATAGAATTAAAATAAACAAACAAACACACACACACCTCAACCCACCCACCCACCCAAACAACCACAACACAAACCCGTAAATAACTTAAATAATTAAAATAAATAAAGAAATAAAATAAAAATTTAATAAAAATCCACCCACCCACCCAACACACACATAAACCACCCACCCACCCGAAACACAAAACCCTCACTTACCCTCCCGGCTCCATCCTCGCTCTCTGTCCCGGGCTCCGAGGCGCGCCTTCCCGCCCCGCCGAGCCCAACCGCGGTGCCCAGCCGCGCTCCCGGGAGGCAGGAGGCGCGTGAGCGGGCAGGGAAGAAGGTGGAGAACCCGGCAGCCGGCCAGGGGAGGGGGCAAGGTGCGCGCTCCCGACCCGCTGGGCACGCTCCCGCCTTCCCCGCCCGCTGCTGCTGCTCGCGAGTGGGCTGAGCTTCTCCGGACCCGTTGCGGACGAAGGACGGGCAGCAGCAGCGCATCCTCCAGAGGAGGCGGTGGCGCACTCTGCCAGGCGTCCCCAGGCCATGGAGGTTCGGCAGCAGCGGACAGCCCGGGCAGGCCTCAACCTGCCCGTGGGACTCTGGGCGGCCCCAGGGGAGGTGCCCTCCTCTGAGGGCCACCATCGGAGCCGCTCCGAGAAGCTGCGGCTCCGACTCCGAAATTTTATTTTTTAAAATTGGAGCCAAAAATGGCTCCAATAAAGTGCGTATGCGCAGAAACTCAATCTGACGCATGCGCAATGCGTCAGATTGAGTTTCTGCGCATGCGCAGTAAATTTTTGCTCTTTTTTTCTTTTCTTTTCTTTTCTTTTTTTTTTTTGCCGTTGGGGGCCCCCGTAGCCCGGGGGCCCCGTATAATTGATACGGCGGTAGCTACGCCTCTGTCTGGCTACCTAAGATAATGTGACTCCTCTTAGGAGACTTCACGAGAAACCCTCTTAGAGACAGTGAGAATTCCTGAAGCCTGCCTAACAAGCACACAGGAGAGGGCTTTCTCTTGTGTGGCACCCAGATTGTGGAATGCACTCCCTTCTGAGTTCTCATGTTTCCATTCTGATTTTAAGAAGTGAGTAGAACACTTCTTCTTTTTAGAAAGGGACATGTTGTTTTAATGTGTACCCACTGAGATTTTGATAGTTTTTAATGTATTTTCCTTAATTGTAATGGTTTTTAAGTTGGGAGGTTTATATGATTTTATTAATTATTTCATTAAATTTTATCTGTTACTACTCTTTCATCTGTTGCATGTAAGCCACCTTGGGGGCTATGTTTAGTGGAATAAACAAAATGCTTAGCTAGATGTGCTTCCCTGGAATTGTTTCTCCGTGGACTCTGGTCCTGCTTCTGAAACAACACAGAATAACTACTGCATCTTCTGAAGAAAAACTTCCAGATATTTAAAGACCAGTATTCAATCCATCAATTATTAAATTGGCACAGGACATTGTGTAATAGTGGTTTCTGACGCCTGTATCATTCAAAGGGAGCAGAAATTGAGTCTAAACAATATTGCACAAATAAGATGTTTATGCCCAACAGAAAACACCAGAGTCTTAGACACTTGTTTAGTGTGTGTCAGAGGCCCAATGAGAAGGAATAATTTCCTGTCAAGTGAAAGGCTGGGACAGCCAAGTGGACACCATGTTTTGCCATGTTTGTTTCTGTGCAGATGCCAGAGAATATAACAGACATTGTAAGTATGCTGCACAATCTTATTTGTGAAACAGTTACTAAAAAAGATTATCCAGTACATATAATCAGAGTTGCTTAAGTAACATGTCCAGAGACAAGACAGTTGTCTGTCTGTCCATCCACCTACGTAATAATACTAATTATTCACCATATTCTCCAAGGAGACAAAATGAGGAATTGAACTCCCAGCTTTTGGATCTACTGTAGATAACTAATTCACTAAGCCATCCAGTCAGCTTTTTTCTACGTACTTTCTTTCTAATTTTTAAGTCCACTTTTTACTTTATAGTTGCAAGGCAATATAAAGAATATAGCCCAACTGTTAATAACTCAATTAATATTGGTCCCTTTGAAATTAAGAATATATGTCACCCTCTTCATTCGGCTTTCTGAAGAAAAATATAATACAGTACATAGGTTTTTTTGACCTACACATTTAAACACTAACTATGGCACCCAATCTGGTACCTTATAAATATATTTGGATACTATTCCCATTTTCTCCACCAATGTGGTCTTTGTGATACTTGTAACCTACTAAATCTGGAGGGGTTCAAATTTTGGAAGGCTAAATTGAATCAATTTGATTTTAAGAATATCAGAGGTTCTGGTCTCAGCTATTTCACCAGCTAGTAGCAACAGATGTCTAATATAAAGTTTGAATCACCAAACCACTTTAAAAAAGAAGTTTATTTTCTTCAACATGAAATAAGTGAATGTCATACATTTTTGTCATGTCATTTTTATCAAATGCTTCTGTTCATTAGTAATGAAAATTATAAGCACAGTAATTCATTCATCAAAGTGAAAAATGCTGTGCTCTTATATCAAAAAAGGGGGAGCCAAAATAGGCTGTTCTTATTCCTAAATTAATGGAGCGTCTGTTGCTTAGTTACAATGTTTTCTCTTTAAGCAAGAAAGATAACTGTAAGCTCATTAATGAAGACTAGAAAGGTCAAGATTGTAACAGATGAAAGGTGAAGTTGTAAAAAAATGAAAGCATGCCAACAAAAGTTCATAATTTGGAAAAATAAATAAGGGGACATTAGAATTTAGTGGGTTGAGAACATCAGTCATACAAGCTTCCTCTTCTGCCAAAATATAATCCCTTTCATGATTCTGTAACAGAAGGGAAAGAATGGTGCAGCAATATGCGAGTGTGTTATGCAACTACTACAGTACTAACAATTCCCCCTAGCTCATGTTAACTGTTCGTGGGGCTGCTATAATGTCTCATTGCAACCTCAATTGCTTTTAATAATTCAAGAGTTGCTCACTAATCTGCTTTAAGAGAATATAATAGGTCCTCCCACGAGGAACAAAAGATATACAGTTGTACCTTGCTTAAAGAGCATAATGCATCCCATAGGATTGCTCTTTAAGTGAGTTTGCTCTTTAAGCGAAACACCATTGTAAGTGACCAATTGAGGGGGAGATTGCGAACCCAATTTATTTGTTAAGCGAGTTTTTGGTTGGTTTTATTTGTTAAGCAAAGCGAACATTCAGAGAAAATTCTGCTCTTTAAGCGAGTTACTCTTTAAGCGAGGTGCTCTTTATGCAAGGTTTGACTGTACAGTAAAACCTCGAGTTATGAATAAAATCAGTTCCATGGTCTTGTTTGTAACTCGAATTTGTTTGTAAGTTGAGATATCCCCATTCCGATAAAGACAGTGTCCCCCACCCTCCAAAAATCAAAACAGAAAAAAAAAAACCACCCTCCAAAAATCAAACAAACCACCCCAAAACAACAGCAGCATTGAAAGGAAAGCATGCATAAGCAAGAACACTGTTCCTTGCCTTAAAGAAGCTTTCAAAATGTACAGAAAACTCAGAAAAATACAGCAAGAAACAGCAAGAGTCAGCCATTTTGGTGCTGAAACTCCAGACAAAGAAATCACTCCACACACTCTACTTTCACCTACAGGGCTCAGAAAGGCTGCATGTGCACAATGCATTCTGGGGAATCAGATTATGTAACCTGAAGCAAACCCATAGGGGAAATGGTGTTTTTTGCTTCACTGTAGACAACACAAAAGGGAAAAAATTAATTCGTAAATTGGGGCATGGATTTCAGTGCAGAGCCAATTCGTAAGTCAAATTTTTGTTAAGTAGGGGCATTCATAAATTGGGGTTTTACTGTACAATAAAACCCCAGTTTACAATTGTGGTCCGTTCCAACTGCTTTAGTAGGAAACCAGATCAATCATAAACCGAAGCATGTTTTCCCATAGGAATGCATTGAAAAATAAAAAACCGGTACAGACCAGACCAAAAATAATTTTAAAAATTAAAACTCCCACCCCCATAAAATCCCAAAATGCAAGACATGATCATCCCCCACTCCTCAATTGATCCCACCAGCTGGTATGGGGCTAAAGTGGAGAAAAGGGGGTGTTCTTAAATGATTTACCCTTTTTTTATCACACACCTCCGCACCTCGATCGATTGAACTCCCCACTGATTAGCAGCTGGCGAAGAGGGGGAGTGATTAAGGTACAGAAGAGAAAGGGGAAGCCCCTAAGAACACCTCCTCCTTTCTCCCCCAGCCAAACCCAATGGTGGAGATTGATTGATCGATGTGGGATAAAAAAGGAAGGGAAAGGATACAGTAAAGGAAGAAGCAATCTCCTTACCTTTTCCACACTACTGCTTCTTTTTGAGCAGTTTGTCTTGCCACCAGGGGAGTTCAGGCAGCGGTGGTGGTGGTGGCGATGGCAGTGGTACTATAGCCAGGAACTCACACCTGGGTGCCCAGCACGTAACCAGAGTGGCACTGTTCCTGGCTGAAGTGGGATGGGGGAACCTCGAACAAAGGCCAGAATGGAACAGCTATGGTCCCCACAGTCTCGTACTGCTGGTAGAAGCGGCGGACATTGTGGAAACAGTGGCAAAAACACCAATGCTACCACCACCACAGCGGTAAGTGATGAATCACAACTTCTGGCAGTGGGGGCGGGCACATTTTAGAGTCTAAAATGGCACAGGGCCACCATTTTAGAGACTAAAATGGCACTGGTGGTCTAATTCCCGCTAGTAAGGCAGAAAAACGTCATAAAATGGGATGTTATTTTATGACACTTAGTCTTTATCTGAATGGGGATGCCTCAACTTACAAACGAATGCAAGTTATGAACAAGGCCATGGAACTGATTTTATTCGTAACTTGAGGTTTTACTGTATATCATTTGTTCCTCAGGGGAGGACCTATTATCTTTTCTTTCTATTTACTTTGACTATTACTAATCCAGCAGAATGGCCCAAAATAGAGTCAGTGACAGATTTTACTTTCTTAGGATCAAAGCTCACTGCAGATGGAGATTGCAGCCATGAAATAAAAAGGCAACTGATTCTTGGGAGACAAGCGATGAGAAACCTGGGGAACATAGTGAAAAGTAGAGACATCACATTGCAAACAAAAATTTGTCTAGTCAAAGCAATGGTATTTCCGGTGGCAATGTATGGTTGTGAGAGCTGGACCATTAGGAAAGCTGAGTGCAGAAGAATAGATGCCTTTGAGATGTTGTGTTGGAGGAGAGTTTTGAGAGTCCCCTGGACAGTGAGGAGAACAAATAGGTCAATCTTAGAAGAAATTAACCCTGACTTCTCCTTAGAAGGTGAAATAGTAAAGATGAAGCTAAAGTACTTTGGACATCAAATGAGAAGAGAGGACTCACTTGAGAAAGCCTTGAGGCTAAGAAGGGTGGAGGGCAAAATAAGAAGGGGGTGGCCAAAATGAGATGGCTAGATGGTATTGTAGATACAATGGGCACAAAGCTGAGCGAGTTGAGGAGGATGGTGGAGGACAGAAGTGCCTGGCGGACAGTGGTCCATGGGGTCGCAAGGGGTCGGAATCGACTGTGAGTCTGAACAACAAAAAGAGTAAGCAATATCTCTAGTTATGGTTTTTCCCAAGTAGTTTCCATCTGCCTGACAAATGAATTAAGATTAGACTTAAAGGAGAATATGGTACATAGCAAACATAAAGGTAAATGAGCTGTATCAAATCAGTCTAAGATAGCATGACATGTGACACCAATAGGTGTACACTTGCTTTGGGTACAGCATCCCACCAAAGTGCAGCAGGGATATGTGTCCATTTCCAGATCAGATAAAAGACAGCTCAACAAGTTGGGTTGGGTTGCACATCTCTACAAGTCACTAAAAGTTGCACACTTGTTTTAGGGGTTAAAATGCTAAAATTTGAACAAAAAATACTTAGCAACAGTTGCTATAACAAAAGAAGAAAGTGCCAAAGCAGACGGAGGTTGACAGCTGAAGCCCTAAAGAATGCCAAAACTTCTCTTGGAAACTCCAGTTGCTAAGTCCTGGTGAGGGCTCAGATTGATCTCAATAGACTCTATTTATTTGCTGC
Source organism: Furcifer pardalis (assembly GCA_030440675.1). NCBI lineage: Eukaryota > Metazoa > Chordata > Lepidosauria > Squamata > Chamaeleonidae > Furcifer > Furcifer pardalis. The sequence goes on along the minus strand of CP126892.1, from coordinate 60,300,701 downwards.
CATCCCCCAACAAAGCAACCATTTTGCATCAAAGCATGGGGAAGGGTGGGGGGTAAATTACTTTTTAGACTGCCTGTATTCTTTGCTTTTCTAGTGTCTACTGCTGACCTTTTATTTGCAGAACCATCATTTTTCTTGCTACGCGTGATTCCCAAATATGCAGCTTTCTGTTTTGGGCTAGGTGGTGAGCTTACTGACCAGGGACAAGGGGACACATCCCAAAATATGTCTTTCCTTGACCCCAACTTCCTGGTGGGGTGCAAAGAAGGAAAATTAGTAGAAGCTTTGCTTATACACTTTATGACTTTCCCCAAAACTATCTGAAAATTTCACCATTTCCTTCTTCTGCTTTATAACCAAATGTATTTTATATATGCAAAAGTGTTTAAAGGTACTATTTTTATGACTTCTACTTGAATACTTTTATGACTTTTACTTGAAAGGTGCCCTGGTGGCCAGTGGTTAAATTACTGAACTGCAGCTAAAATGTTGTGAGTTTGATCCTGATAAGGATCTAGGTTGACTTCGACTTCCATCCTTCTGAGTTGGGTAAAATGCTAACAACCTGTAAACCACCCAGAGAGTACACTAAGTGCTATGGGGCAGTATATATATATACGTGTAATTGCTATTGCTACCACTTTAGAAGTACAGTATAAGAGCTGACTGTTAGATAAAAGATAGGCAGAGCTAGCAAGCTTATTATTAGTATTATCAGTACACTGAAAGAGCCTCCTCAAAGATTGGGGTATTTTTGAACCACAATTGGGCATACCCTAGTAATGGCTACTTTTTGTTGCTGGCTAATCTTTCTCACACTAGTTCAGGTGAAAGGAAAGGCGGAATAACCTCACTAAAAGGTGTCTTCGTTTTGGCAGTTTCACATCTGGCATTTACATGGAAGAAGAAATTAAAATAAAGCTGTTAGTGTTGTTGCTTCTTCATTTATTTAATGTACTACACTGAAAACAGCAATACTTATATGAGTAACATAACATAAACATTAGAAACTTATTAATGATAGCATGTTTTGTAAAAGGAAAATCGTACTACTACTGATGTTCTGGTTAGAACTTAGGGGATTTGAACACTATACTATGCCCACCACAGCAAAATCAATGTTTCCATGTACTAAAGAGAACTGACAATTTCCCCCATGCAGTCTGGCCAAGTTATTTTGCTATGGCAATAGAATACACACCATACTGCCAGTGACTCAACACTGATTGTCAGGCAGTGGTTAACTAACCTTACAAACCTGAAGACTAACAGCCTTGGGTGACAAAATCCCCATGGATTAAATCCCATTTAAATCCATTTTGAGAGAGGGCAGAAGCTTCATCAACACTGGCCTGGAGTTGATGAGGACTTTTTACATGCCAAAAGGGCTTAGGACCAGAAAGTGACTCACAGAACTGGATCAATGGTATGGGGGTCACACAGCAATGCAGAAGGCAAATGGAAAACCACTGCATTATATTGTTCCCAGAACAATCTACATAGTTGATTGCCATGAGAATAGCCAATATTCAGAATTGAACATGGCACTTAAAGAAGAAGTCTGAAGGACATAAAAGTTCAAACTTGAGTGAGATAACACCTTTCCAGCTGTTGAAAGGGGCAGATGTAAAGCTATTGTGTTTTTCTATTTTTAAGTTTTATACTACATGGTAGTGGGCCAGGATACTTAAGAGACCACCTCACCCCAAGAACATCTGTCCGTCCCACAAGAGCGGACTGGAGAGGCTCTCTAGTTGTTCCATCGGCCAGAGAGGTGCATCTCTCTGGCACTAGATGGAGGGCCTACTCTATGTCCACTTCTGCCCTATGGAACCTCCTGCCAATGGAACTACGTTTCCAGATGAAGCTGCTGCCTTTTAGGAAGAATCTAAAAACATGGCTGGCAGGGCAGGTATGGGGTGCAGGAGGTATAATGAACCCAACTCACTGGATGTCCTGAGCCCCTCTCTCCCTTTACTTTTTTAATTAGTAAGATGTAGCATTTGGTGTGCTTTTAATCTTTTTTAGATTTTAATTTTAAATTTTAATTTTAACAGTTTTAAGGTTTTTAGATAGTGTTTGTGTTTTATTGTCATGTTGTTGTTTATTATTACAATAATACCTCGGATAACGCTAAGACTTGGTTCCACAAGACTTGGTGTTATCCGATTTTTAGTGTTATCCAATCCATGTTAAAATCCAATGGGGTGGATCGGATAACGTTAAAGCTCCCTAGAGATTTATTTATTTATTGGATTTCTATACCGCCTTACTTGGTGCGACCAACTCAGGGCGGTGTACAACATAATTAATATATAGTCAATCAATAGAGTCCAACAATAAGGCAAAAATAACATACAATATGAAAAATGTAACAATATAATAGCAAGATAATAATAACAATATAATAACAAAAATTCCATCCAGCATTACAAATATAATCAAATATCAAATGTCACAAATACAAATATCATCAACTTTCACAAATATAATGTACACCCGCCAACAGCAGTTCTTAATCAGCTGTCCTCTTGTCGCCACCACCGCCAGTCTTTTATCGGCCTCTGGGCCGAGATGGAAAGAGGTCCCGGAGGGAGATACATTGTAACCGCACAGGCTTTAGCGGTTGTTATCCGATCCATCCCATAGGACCTTAACGTTATTCAATCCAATTCTCCTCCCCAGATTATTTAACGTTATGCAATTTTAGCGTTAACCGAGGTAAACGTTATCCGAGGTATTACTGTACTTGTAAACCACCCTGAGTCACTTCAGTGAGAAGGGCGGTGGAGAAATACGAATAAATAAAATAAATATAATTATAAAATAATATGTTTAGAAACAATTTGCTGTTTGGAAAACACACAGACGCAAGAGATCTGAGAGTTGGCTAAAGCACCTTAGTAGCATAGAACTTCTCACCTAGAGTCTCGGGGTGGGGGGGAGGTAGCAAATCATATTAGGGTTCTATTTGCCTTCATTTATGCATTAATGATAATTGTGTGCCATCAAGTCAAGTCTAATGTCTACAAACCTTTCTGGGTTTTTTAAAGTAGAGTACTCAATGGATTGTCATTGCCTTCTTTAGAGGTACTCTGGGTTATGAATCAGAGATTGGTTCTTTTCCTGGAAGAACACAGTGAAAAATCAAACTCCTAGCAAGATACCTGTACCTAACTCACTGAACTACCAAGCTATCCTCATACATATACATTAATGGTTGTTTTATTATTTATTTGTTGTATGGTGTTGTTGTTGTTTATTTAATTGTATGTATACCACACAGAGTGGGAAACACCCCAGATGAGCAGTATAAAATGTAATACATAGTTGTATATTTACACATAAAACAAAAGATCAAAAAATTGAAAGACATTTCCAGTGTTGTCTTGACCTAAAGTCAGGCTTAAGCAGCAACTGCTTCTGGAACTTCCACCATTCAGGTAGGTGGAAAAATGCCAAATTATGTCATGCTTAACTGAAGAAGAAAAAACATGGAAACCAAATCTTAACAATTTAGGTCAGTGATGGTGAACTTTTAGAGACTGGGTGCCCAAACATCAACCCAAAAGCCACTTATTTATCTCAAAGTGCCAACACAGCAACAGGGGAAGAAGGAAATGCTCCCATTGGGCTGCTGGGCAGAGGGGCAGGGAAAACTCTGTGCTGGGGGAGGGAGGAAACACTCTCATTGGGCTGCTGGGCAGAGGGATGGGGCAAACTCTGTGCTGGGGTAACTGCACAGGTGCCCGCAGAGAGGGCTCCGAGGACCACCTCTGGCACATGTGTGTCATACATTCGCCACCACTGATTTAGGTTGTTAACTAAAGCAGAATGATTGATCCTATCAATACTTTCCTGTAACTTATTTTGGAACAATATTTGTAGTCTGTTAAGGTCAGAAGCTGTGCAGTGATACATCAAGGTGACTGAAGAACTTTCTCTGGACTGTTTTGTCTGCAACTAAACCACAATTACATAAACATTTTTTTTATTTCTCTAAAAGTGTTGCTTAGGATATATGGTAATTTTCCTTTTATATGGTGGATTAATAGATCACGATTCTTACTGGAGGTGGGAAGAAATAAAACATAGACAGGATGAGGCAATAAGAAAATCTTTGACTAAATTACTTGTTAAGTGGTTGCCTCAAATAAATATGAGTGCCAAAAAGATGTTAAAACTTGCATAAAAGCAATAACTCAATGTATTTTGTAATTTAGATAAGCATATTTTTGATAAAAGGAATGTATTAAAATCACTACAATTCATCAAAAACCATTTGAAAAGGAAATAGTGAAAATTTTACTGTCCTCCCACTAGTCTCTCAAATGTTCAAAATTTAGATGTAATTAAGAAAGAGTACAGCAGCATAAATTAAAATTGGCATTAAAAGAGATGGGGGGTAAGGTTTATGATGACAAGATCATTACCAGGCATTTTTATCACACTACAATCCTAAGTGATTGTTCATTCTTTCACCAGTACAATATTCTTGTTTCAAGGGTACAAATAAATGCCCAAATAACAGAGAACTGTTAAAATATTTAAATTATTTTACCATCTATTTCTAGAAAATATGGAATTAAGGATTTCTATGGGAACTCAACATTTTATGTTTTTAAAGGCTAGAGCAAGGTTTCCCAACCTTAGGTCCCCAGGTGGAAGTCAGCAGGAAACGAAAAGACAAACACTGCTCATAGTGGGATACCACCCAAATGGGCAATGTAGAAATGAAATAAATAAATACAATAAACATGAGATGGATTGATTCTCTAGGGCTGTGATGGCAAACCTTTGCACTCCAGGTGCTCTTCAGGGCTTCAATTACCAGAAGCCCAAGTCAGAAAACCTGCTGATCACGGCTACTGAGAATTGAAGTCCAAAAATATCTAGGGTCCAAGGTTGGAAAATCCTGGACTAGAGAGAAATGATTATAAAATATGAATGACTAACAAACCTGCTGTGAAAAAGAAAATACAGGTCACACATTTCTGCAGGGAGATAAGTTCTACATTTCTGCAGGGAGATAAGTTCCAAGATCCTCCACGGAAAGCTGAAACCATGGAAAGAAACAAGCCCTGTATTACAGCCCACATACTTGAATCATATAAGCGAGGGATGCTGCAATTTCTTATGTTGATTTTTCTTATGTATACTGTATATATAAAAGGTTGAATGCAGCAGGAAAAGAGAAAGACCAAATATGACTTAGTTTTACTCACTAAACAAAATTTAATTTACAAGAGCTGAGCAGAGCTGTTGAGGACACAACATTTGGAGATTCATAGGGTTGCCATAGGTCAGAGGTGACATGGCATCATATAACAACATAGTTGTTCTAGTTATTAAATAGCTGCACATGTTTGATACAGAATTCTTTTTATCTCTTTTTGTAGCAATTCATTTTAGCCTACAAAATTCCAAATGCTTCAAAAAAGTTCACAAAATCATGAGTTAAATTATCACCAAACTAGCAATGTCTTAAGCCAACTAAAAGGATTATGGTGTTGGATAGGGAGAAAAAAAAGAGTGTAAGAGATTCATAAGGATCTCAGAAGGTCTTGATGAAAATGGCCCACATGATATCAATTCTTTTTTTTTCTCTCATAAGGACTCAAGAGCAAATCATGAAATTGTAGTGTGGTTAAATTAATGTCTCTCCCAAATGGATTGGTGGAAAGAATTATTAAAATTATAATGCATACAGAAAAAAAGTCTTGCTGAAGAAGAGACAAATAGCTTCAGCTAAAACAGGCCCATTATTGATAACCTTTTGGAGGCCTTTGAAACTGTCACCAACATATGGATACAGTGAGCTAATAAAAATTGTTTACTTGGATGTCAAAAGACTTTTGACAAGTCCCTTATCTAAACTGTTAAGTTTATGCAACAATCATGGAACGTGAAGATGGAAACATTATGAATTGATAACTGATTAATTATTTGAGTGACTTCAGATTTCAAAGATTCGTTGTTTACTTTTCCCCTCTAATAAAAGTACAGTAAAACCTCATATAACACTAAAACCTGGTTCCACAAGTCTTGGTGTTATATGATTTTTAGTGTTATCTGATCCTCTATGGGATCCATAGAGATACATTGTAACCACACAGGCTTTAGCGGTTGTTATCTGAAGCATCCCATAGGATCTTAATGTTATCTGATGCAATTCTTCCCCCCAGATTCCTTAATGTTATGCGATTTTAGTGTTATTCGATACTAATGTTATATGAGGTATTACTGTATATGTGATGGGGTGGGGTGGGGGCAATGTAAGATTTTAAAAAATTCAGTATGCTTAGATCCACAGATAACTGAAGCTATGGATATGGTGTGTGTGTGAACTATACTAATATTTCTTGCTGAGTCAACAGAATTTCATGGGATATTATTATTGGCACATCACAGAAGAAAAAGGTTACTATGATTAACTTTAACTTTTTAAGCAACTGTACTTCATACTGTACTGATAGTTCAGTGGTTTAGGTATCTGGGTTGATAGTTCAATTGCAAATTGTACCTCCCAGGAGAACAGTCAGGCTGTGTAGACATGGGCAAACTATACAGTCCATTGCACCCTCAGAAAAAAGGGGATGGTAAACCACTTCTGAGTACAGTAATACCCCAGATAACGATTGCATCGGAGAACGCTAGAATCGGAAAACGATGCAAGTTTTTGGGGAAAAACTTGCATCGGATAACGATTCATTAGCGTTATCAGAGGCAATGGTCTGGGTGGTGGTTTGGGTAGAACTTCCATGCAAACTACCCCCCCCCTCCACCTGCAGTTATCTCTGCGACTGCAGTAGGGTTGGGGGAAAGGCGCGCACCTTTTCCCCGACCCTACTTCAGTCACTGTGAATGAAGAAGGGGTGAAGGAATCCCCAGCATGCGTGCTCGGGATTCCCTCACCCCTTCTTCATTCACAGCGCTTGTAGCTTGGAATGCAGGAAGGCGGGGGGAAGAGGCGCGATCTCGTGCCTCTTTTCCCCCCACCTTCCTGCACTCCAAACTAGCGCTGTGCTAGCTCTGGGGAATTGGGGGAAAATACCCACCCACCCCCACAGGGGTGTGGGGGTATCCCCCCCCCAGCACTAGCTTTAAAAGCAGAGCTAGCTTTAAAAGCAAGAAAATCCGGAGGAAAGAGACATTGTCTCCTGATTTTCTTTCTTTTAAAGGTTGCACTGGTGTGGGGTGGGGGAATACCCACCAACCCCCAACCCCCAGCGCTAGCTTTAAAAGCAGCACTAGCTTTAAAAGCAAGAAAATCCAGAGGAAAAAGACGATGTCTCTTTCCTCTGGATTTTCTTGCTTTTAAAGCTAGCGCTGGGGGGGTTGGGGGGAAATACCCCTCTCAAAGGCAGTGACTGCCCTTGCAGGGGGGTATTTCCCACCCACCCCAGCACCTCTTTCTCCCCACCTTCCTGCATTCCAAGCTACAAGTGCTGTGAATGAAGAAGGGTGAGGGAATCTCGAGCACGCGTGCTGGGGATTCCCTCACCCCTTCTTCATTCACAGCAACTGCAGTAGGGCCAGAGGAAAGGTGCACACCTTTCCCCCAACCCTACTGCAGTTGCAGAGATTGCTGGGGGTATGTGGATTGGGTAGCCCAATCCACCACCCCTTAGCGATGACTTCAGGGACAAACCACGCGGTTTGTCCCTGAAGTCAGGGCTTTTTTTTTTTAGCATTGTTCGGTGCATGCATCAGGCAACGCTAAAAATCAGATAACGTCATGACTTGTGGAACCAAGTCATAACGTTATCCGGGGTTTTACTGTATTCTCTACTTAGGAAATCAGAGAAAGGGTCACCATATGTCAGAATTGACTTGATGGTTTGCAATTATCATTGTTGCTTGTTATCTAATGAATTCATAATGGCCATTTTTGAAGATAACATCCTCTCTGTACTGCTGTGTTGTTGTTAACATATATAATCTTTTTTTGAATTAAAAACAGATGAAAAACATATAATTCAGTTATTTGTATGGTAAAGCAAACATTCTGATTCCATGTTCATGTATCAGTATCTTTTAAAAGGAGTAGACTGGTAGTTCTAAAGTCCTAATTATTATATCTTCTAAGGTTAAGGGGATGAGCAAGAGGCATCCCATTCAAAGTCTTAATTCCATATTTTGCAGCAAAAACACCACAATCCTCTTCAAACATCAGATTCACTGTTTTAAAGTTCTCTTGGATTTACTTTGTTCCCAGGTATTAAGGTACCAGCTGTGATCAGCAATGCTTGAGCTTCTACTAAATTTGCAGCCAATCATAGACATGTCAAATTTGGCAACAGTAGCATATTGCTTATTTAGTTAAAAGATTGATTACCTACATTGAACAATGTTCAAAAAAATTCTAGAAACTTTGTTGTTCCAGAATAAAGCAAAAATGATGGGAAAGTAATGCAACTTTTACTTTACATTTGCCAGAAGCTTCTGGTGCATTTCCTGGACTATTTGAATGTGATTAGAAAAATGGCTTAAAAAACTTAGAGTAGGTTTTGGGTGACACAGAGGAGTACAAAGGGGAGTACAAAAACTTCTAGTCATGCTAGCAACCATTCACAAGCATATCCACTGTGAGGGAACAATGTCCCTCCCCCCTAATCTCTCATTTCAAATTTCTGGAATATGGCATGACTTTTGAACCACATAAAAGTTGCTCTGTTGATGCAGAGTTGTTATTATAACAGGAAATGTAGCATCTTTTGCCTAGCTTTCAAAGAGATGGTCATATTAACTCAATCATCAGTCCAAATGGGGAAATCAGAAAAAGATTGATTTGAAAGTTTGACAGTGAAGAATAAAAAACACAATTTGTTTAAAATATGGTGCTTGGCCTTGGGGTGGCCTTTGAGAATACCTTGGACTACTAAAAAGACAAATAAGTGGGTCCTTGATCAATCAAGTGTGAACAGTTTCTGGAAGCAACAAAACAAAACTGAACATGTTGTACTTTCAGTACATTATGAAAAGATAAGACTTACTGGAAAAGACAATGCTAGGAAAAGCTGGAGGCAGCAGGAAAAGAAGACCAAATATAAGATAAGATAAACTTAGTCAATATAGGAAGACATAACATTGGGTTTGCAGGAACTGAGAAGATCTATTAATGACAAGACATTGTTGGGTCTCATTCATTTGTATGATTGCCATGGATGGAGGAAATCTGATGGCACATAAGAGCAACAACTGTCACATTCATGTGTTGCAGCAACAAAGACACAACAAAAAGATATTGTGGCACATTTATTTTGTCATTAATTTTCACAATTTCATTCCACTTCTTCAAACACAATACCTTGAACTTAGTACCATCCTCGTTCCTGCATTGAGACAGTCACTTTGGCATGAGGGCTCTGTATATCCTGTTTCTTCCTATTGCATTCATAAAAAAACCATTTCAAGCACAATTCCGTTTTCTGGCATTTTTACAAGGAACAAATAAAGAGCCCACTGCAGTCAGAACTGCAAGCCTGAGATGGTGGCATCCCAGCTACAGAGCTGTTATTATTCACAATTATAAACAAGATGGTAGCCAAAGAGTTTAGAGGGATTTTTGCCAGCCCCTACCCCACCCCATTTCCACCTGGAGTTGAGTATTAAGGCAAAAGACTTCATTGAAACCATATTGTAGTAAAAAAAAATGTTGAGGTTTAAAATTTATATTTCTAATTAATTTATACTATAGACCTGCATAAGAATAGCCAGGCTTTTGACTTTCACCTTGTTCTGAAAAGCTATCTCCACTCACTGTGTCAGAAGCAAGGTGATAATAAAATGGAAAATCTATGTAACTGGATGAACGTAACCTCTATATTGTCAAAATTTGTATTACCTGGGAAAACTCCCGCCAACATGGGCTTCCATTTTTCTATGTGTCTCAGGAGAAGATTCCCTTCCCTCTATGTAATCTGTGTGAGTTGTAGAATAAAGAAGTTACTGATTTGTGATCTAAAAAGTCCCTCTGTCCCCCATTCTTCAGAATGTATCTGTGTGTGCTTTCTCTCTCTTCCTCTTCCAGGACAATTGGAAAAGGAGCCTGCCAGAGGTACAAATTGCTAGTACATTTTTGCAAAAATACCAGAGGATCACAGAGATGTTAAAACAAAGTATTAGCACCACCTGCCTCAGATCCCTGACTTTCTTATCCCAAGTGGCTGTGCTGGATTCAGAAATGAACCCAGAAGGTGGAAATGCTTTTTTCTCACCAGAAGCCACAATTCCATGGGGACAAAATTTGCTTTCTTTAAGACTTGCAACTGCATCTATTCAGTGGTGGGCCACAATAGGTTTGCATTCACCCCTGGGAGTGGGGGGAGGAAAATTGGGTGGCCTCTGGGCAGAGGGGTGGTGAAATTGGGTAGCCACGCCCACCTCCCTGCCCTGCCCCATCAGCTTTTGTCCCTACAAGTGGCTCAAGGTCTCCCTTACTCAAAAGCCAGTCATATCCAACTGTAGGGTGCAGTGCTCATCTCCATTTACATCCAAAGAGCCACCGCTGGTCATATGGCAGGCATGACTAGATCGACCACAACATAGGCTCTGCCCATGATGTAGGCTCCGCCCATTCCATAGGCTCCACCCTTTCCATAGGCTCCACCCACAGTGTGGTAGCAAAAAAAATTCTGCCCACCACTGCATCTATTACTTTATATCCCTAACAAACAAAATATTTGATAAAAACACAATGGCCAAAATCCTGTTGCATAGCATAATAAATTGCACTACAGCAAGTCCATTAAATCAGTGAGTTAACTGCTGCTGCTTCTCCTCCTCCTCCTTCTTGCACCATATCCGATTCCAAATATTCCATCAAGAATGTCCTGAGAATATAATGTTGTGGCCTTTCATTGGCATTCTGCAACACAGCATGACCACCATATCACTGATCCAGTTCTGCAAGTCACTTTCTGCTCCTGAGCCCTTTTGGCACACTAAGTCCTTCTCAGCACCCAGGCCAGTATTGATGAAGCTGTTGCCCTCCATCAAGATGGATTCAAGTGGAATTTAATCCATTTAGGGACCATCATCCTTTCCTATGGACTTATCTCAGTGAGTTAACTGATTGAAGTTAATTGACTGGGATGAACATATTCTAACTGCAACATATTTTGCATTGTAAGCCTCAGGTAGAGTAGGCCCATTTGATTTTTTAAAGTTTTTATTGAGTTTTAAAATTCATAACATACATAATAAGATAAACAAAAAGAAAAAAAGAAAAAAATATATATAACAAAATTTCTCAAACTTAACTAAATAATTTCTACTTTTGTTCCAAAATTTTTTTTAATATATTCCCTGATGTATTTTTATCCATGCTTCCACTCAGATATTTGTAGACCCATTTGAATAAACAGAATTTACAGAGGAGTTGACTCACCATTTTTTTCAGTGATCTTACTTTAATGTAGTTTATTGTACTAAGCAACAGGATTATATAAATAATAACTGTCATTTAAAACTAATGCAGTTTAAACTTTACACCACACAATCTAAATCCTTTGCAATGATGACTTTTTACATGGCATTTGGCACTTAAATATCACTGTGTTGTTCCAAGACATTTTATGGATATTAACTAAGCAAATGAAATAGGCAAGCTCCTAAAATTCATAATATTTATATCACCATGTGGCCTGTAATTCTACATACCAAATATAATTATCTCTATTTAGTTTTATTAATAACTCTAAACATGTGATTTTGGCATGGTGTGGAGCATATCCAGTGGTGGGCATCAGCAAGTTTGCACCAGTTTCCCATAACCGGTAGCATGAATTCTGGCTGGCCCTGCCCATCCAAGTTTTGATATTAAGTAGTACTAATTTGGGTGCAATGCAGGGCTTTCCCCTGACCACACCCACCATACAACAGTGTGGTAGTAAAAAATTTTGGAGCCCACCACTGAACATACATTAAAACCTCACATATGGAGCACCTCACTTAGAGACTAACTCGCTTAAAGAGCAGAATTTTCTCTGAATGATCATCTCGCTTAACAACTAAAACCAACCAAAAACTCACTTAACAACTAAATTGGGGTGCGCAATCCCCTCCACCAGACAGGGTGCCTATAAGTCTCTACCTGGTCCGTAAGTCCCTACACATCCTCTCCATGGGCACACACCCCACTCCTCTGCCTAGCAGTCCAATGGGAGTGCTTCTTCCCTCCTCCCAATGCAGAGTTCACCCTGCCCCACTGCCTGAGCCAAATGGGAGCACTTCCTCCCTCCCTCAGCAGAGCTCTACTCTCTTTGTGGCTGAGTAGGGATTTACGGGCCACCTGGTGTGTGTGTGTGTGTGTGTGTGTGTGTGTGTGTGTGTGTGTGTGTGTGTGTGTGTGTGTGTGTGTGTGTGTGTGTGTGTGTGTGTGTGTGTGTGTGTGTGTATATAATAAACTGTCTTTTAACAGACTTCTTGCTGATTTTATTTCAAATCATCTTGTCAGATCTTCCAACTAACCAAGATGATCAGAGGAAGACAGCAAGGATGATAAGGGGACTGGAAAAGAAGCTCTGTCAGGAAACACTAGAAGAACTGGGCATGTTTACCCTTGATAAAAGAAGACTCAAGGGAGATACAATAGCACTCTTCAAATACTTGAACAGCTGTTACACAGAAGGGGAGCATGAGCTATTCTCATTGGGGATCCAGTTTTTTTGTTTGCATTTGGTGAGGAAGATGATGTCTGCTTGCACCTGTGCAAGTTTCTTCATGAGGTCAATGGATTTCCACTCCATTCGGCTAAATATAGTGCCCTTCATACTTGAATTTTTTGGAATAGTAGCCGTATTAGTCTTTCCAATCCACGTAGGTCCTCGTCAGGGGCCTCGGAAGGCAGGCAGACGCTCGAAGAAGCCACGGCTTAGCAAACAGCCACGAGGCAGGAGGACCGGCTGCTCTAAGACTATTCTCAGTAATCCCAGAGTGCAGGATGTGTAATAATGGCTCAAGTTACAGGAAGCCAAACTTCAGTTGAATATTAGCAAAAACTTCCTGTTACAATAGTATGAACATAGAATGGAATCAATTACCTCAGGAGGTGGTGAGAGCTCCAATGCTGGAAGCATTCAAGAGGAAATTAGACAACCATGTGTCAAATTAACTCTGCCAAGTAGGAGGTTGGGCATAATGGTCTTATAAACCCCTTCTAACTCCATTATTCTGTGATTTCATGATCTCCAAGCTTAAAATCTACCACACTCGAACAATAAGTCATGGCTGGTAGTACATATCTTTATACTGGAAAAATTATTCCCCCTATTTAACAGAGTATGAGGTAGAAAAAATAACAGCAACATGGAGAAATGTGGAGAGGTCAACTCAGTCTCATCAGTCCCCCATCCTTTGTTTTTTTACACAAACTAGCATTTTTTCCTGATAAAAACACTCAAGAAACATTTAAATTAGAAAAAAGAAGCCTTTTTTTTTTTACAGTTACCATCTGTACTTACAGTCAGAAGGAAAAACCAAGGGAGGAAATGGTATTTCCAGCATGAGGAAGACCATCCATGGTTGTTATTATCCCAACACTTTGATGGGTCACAAGCTGTGCAGCTATACTCTGACATAATACTTTTCCCCAATCTACTGATTCTAAAGACACAGAAATACTGAAAAGCCCAGTAACTGACAGGATAGAATCCCAATAACCAACTGGACTGTTTCCTCTTGGCCCACCAGCATAAAACAAAAAATCTTTCATAGAATGAGTATGGATGAGAACAAGAATATATAGTAAATGTATTTCTACAAATAAAATGTATAGAAATAATTAACATTTGGAAAGAAATTAATAAGATATACTTCTCCTTCCACTCCCCCCCCCCCATTTTTCACGCACAGGGGGGAACAACTATAGAATGAAGAACTCACAATTTCAATTAGTCTTCCCTAATTACTGTACTACTACCTCCTTTCCCCTACTTGTATACTTAATTGCTAGGAAAATATATTCTTGTTAAATAGGCAAAAGAAAAAGAATGTTTAAAATGGTGTGTGGGAAGAGGAGGAAAATCAAGAGGCAAGGAAAATAGCAGCACATTTTCTTTCAGTGGTATGTCATTATAACAAGGAGGAGACAATACTGGAATTGCCCTTAAAATAAAGAAAGATTTGAAGCAAGAATTTAGATCCTTCAAGGTCACTTCTGCTCCTGAAATAACCAGCATTCATCCTATCTTGTACACCTCACAGCTTCCCAGCACCAGCAGCCTAACGAAACATAACCAACTACAATTTGATCCGCCATTGTCTTTGACCTGAAATCAGGATCCTACTTCTTTATGGCAGCTTAATTGAAGCCTAAAATGCCCCACAGAACTATTATTCCTTGTCTTTTAGTGTGCTGAGAAGTAGGATGTAGCACCAGCATCCAGCAATTCCTTACTTCATCACATAATAAAGTACTTCAAAAGCAATACATTGAGAACTGTAAGGCATTTATTTACCACGGTGGGTTAATCTTGTTCAGGGAGGTATAGAAGCTCAATAATAAACTCTACAGTATATAAGCTAATTGCAAGGATAAAAGCAAATGAATAATTACTTAACTCCAGAATGGGGCCTGAGGGAATTTTTCTTTAATAAAGGTTTAACTCACCAGTGATAATGAATGCAATCTCACATACTACAGAATAACACTATTAGCATAATGGCTGAGATACAAGAACTATAATTAGAACTTAACACAAATGTTAATTACCCACAAGGAGGGTACTGAAGAGAAAGGGAATTTTTATCCACACCCATAAAATGGACTTGGAAGAGATTAGTTTGAAGAATTTTTACAGTGTTTCACCCCTATACTTTCGAAAGATTAGCAAGCAAAGAAACTAATGACCAAAAACTCTTCGTCCTTTTGATTTTGGATGCCATGGTAGCCTTAATAGCTTGTTGCTTCTATGAGCTGATTCCAGAATAAAGGACACGAGTAACTTGAAATCCCACTGATTTCACTGAGACTAAGGCATAATTAAATTATTCTAGATCCAATTCATAAATTTGGGCACAAATAATCATCTAAAAGGGTATCTAAGGTTGCACAATATGGCAGACATTCCTTAATCGTGAAATATTTCTCTTTTGCTTTTAGAATCAAAGAAATTATAAGCAATACTTTATGTATAAATATTCATTTAGACCAGGGGTACCCAAACTTTTTGGGCCGTGGGCTGATCATGTAGTTCAAGGAGCTGGTCACTAAGGCCTGGGGGCCAGGTGTGGCCCCCAATGCCAATTCATCTGGCCTACAAAGCCCTCGTTGCTCCTGGAAGCGGAAGTAAAACACGCCTGTATGGGCACGTTTTACTTCCACTCCCAGGAGCGACGAGGGCTTTGCAGGCTGGATGAATTGGCATTGGGGGCCACACCTGAACCCTGGGCCTTAATTTGGGCACCACTGATTAAGACATATCTACAGAAAGCTCGACACTACATGAAGCAGAAATATAGGTCCATATCCTATGAAAAGCGTAATGAAAATCACACAAACATTCCCCTGCTCTGGTACCCTCTTGAACATCACACAATTGTACCACCACATCACAACCATCAGGAGATTGGGGATACAGAAGGGACGTTACGAGAGCAGAAGTAACGCTTGCAGAATTTGCAATAACATAGCAAAGAAGATATTGATCACATATATATTACATAAATAGTAAATGATAATCATTTATGCTAATGTGGAAACTTCCAACAATTAAAAAAAATTCAAAAATGAGATATTTGACAATAGAATGTTTTTAGGACTAAGATTGAAGAACTGATTTACATGCAATTACAAATTACATGCAGAATGTGTTAAACATTTCATCCTTTTTTCTATTCCACTTGCCAGCAAATTTAAAGATCAGATTATGTAAAGTTTTTTTCTCTGAATGTCCCATTCTATGGATAGAAGAATTGCCAATAAAAGTTGAGATGATTGTGGAACTTATTTTTTTTATATAAAATTTAAATTGGAGTATGCTATTTCTCCTTCACAATCTAAAAGTAGGTGAGTTTTTTGAAAAGAGGGAAAGATGATAACATTTGAAAAAACTTCAGCCATGTCCCAACTGCAAATTCTCTTCAAACTATGTACTTCTTCCTCTGCTGCTGCTGCTGTTGCATCCAAATCCGAATATAGGTGATCATCATGGCGATAAGCCATGAAAACTGTCCTGAGAATATAATGCAGTGGCCTTTCATCTTCCTTCCACACTGCAGCATGAAACCCACACCACTGATCATTGAGTCACTTTCTGGTCCTGTGCCCCTTTGCCATGCAAAGTCCTCCCCAGCCCCAGCTCTTCTCTCCATCAAGATGGGTTCAAGTGGGATTTAATCCACTTGGTGACCATCACTTTTCCCTGTGGACTTTGCCACCCAAAGGCCATGAGTCCTTAGGGTGGTCAGGTTAGTTAACCACTGCCTGACACTTGGCATTGAGTCGCTGGCAGTATGGTCTACTCCAGGGGTTCTCAACCTTTTCAAGCCAAAGGCTGGGTCATGCTCCCTCAGACAGCTTCAGGGGCCATATGGCTATTTTGCCCTGCCTGCACGATGGGGGCAGACTGTACATTAAATAGAAATCACACATCGCAAGTGTGGTGGATGCAGGGGGCCATATGAAATGGTGTGTGGGCCACATCTGGCCCACAAGCCATAGGTTGAGAACCCCTGGTCTACTCTATTGCCATAGCAGAATAACCTGGCCAGACAGATTATGTACAGTAGGCTTAAATCCATCACATCCTTCTGCAGCAGATATTCCTAAATTTTTCAACATCAAACAAAACTACTTTTGATTTTTGAGAAACCTTCATGTCACACCACTTTTCCTTGACCATAATTCCAATTTCTGGGATTTTTAATTCATAATTGAATTTTTTATAATCCAGAAAGAATTAGTATATAATTTTAAAAGTATAGTTTATAACAGATCCTGAAGCAGGAAGTAGGAACAATTTTTCAGATAAAATGGAACCATCCTGTCACAGCACAAAATAAATTATAAACAATATGGAGAGGGAATTAAGAGGGATGCTCTTCTGTGTAATCTACCAGTCATTGGATCTGTCCCACACAGGGGGCAGCAGCAGAGTGTGATTTAAAGAAGAAAAATTAAACAGTGGTTGCTAATTCATTTTTAAGGGTCAACCAATGATCAGAGCCTATCTTTCTACTCATCTTCCTTCATCTGTTTATTATATGAGGTTTATCCAGGTTGCCTCACCCCACCCCAATATCTGCAGATTCAGTATCCCTGGTTTCAACTATCTGTGTGACTAAAAATATTCAATAAAATCCCTGAAATATATACTATATATTTATATGGCACACTACCAGAGCCGGCTACTAAAAGTCACTATTGGCATTGTAAATGTAGGGTTCACTGTTATCCATGGTTTCAGATGTCTGTGGTAGAGTTTGAAACATATCTCCAGCTGATAATGTAGGACCACTATATTGAGACATAATTGCATTTATTTTGCAATCTGCAAAGTTTAAATAGGATATGCATAGGTGGAAAGACTGTTTATATAATACTTAATTATTATTTTTTTGTTGCAACACATTGTCATGGGGAGAGTGTACTTAGAAAACATGGCCTACTGCTTAGGTTCCTCTGCCATTTTGCTCAGTGGCAGTGGAAGAAAAGGGAGGAGTACTTTTTAAAAGTACGCCCATCATCAAGAACCTGGTCCTTCTCAGTACTATACCTCTATCTGTTTTGGAAACTTTTCCCAAAAGAAAAATACTGTATGCTCTTTAATATAGCATTACAAAAGGAAGTATGAGTTGTTCCATACAAACTCAGCAGTGGATCAATTTTTCTCTGTATGAAAAAAGTGAAAGTATACTTTTCTTTAAAAGATGCCTCAGTGCAGTTTTAGTATTTCATAATATACTATTTCATCCTTGTGTCGTAGGCCTCCTACCATTACAGAAATGCATTAGAAAATAGGATTCAAGTTGCCTCAACCTTTGCCTCCTGACATCTATTCAGTATCTAGCCTTTTAGTTCATAACCTTCTAGTAGCAATCTTCTGATTCATTGCTTTGGCTCAATGGGTAACAGAAGTGTACTAGCATTTGTGGTTAACCCAGTGTTTCTCAGCCTTTGGTTTTTGGACTTCATTCCCCAGAAGCCTAAGTCAATTCCTCAAAGCACTGATCAGCCAATGTACTGACTTCTAGGAATTGGGAACCACTGCCTCTTATAAAGACTAAGTTGTTTGCAAGTTCCATGTAAATACAACGCAGACCTAACAAAGTTAAATCATATTTTTATATGGAATTGCCCTCAAGGCTCAACATGCAGAAGATTCTAGACAAAAGAAACCACAACTAATATATTCTACTATTCGGCAAAAGAAAAAGAAAGAAAGGGGGGGGATCACAAAATGTTGTAACAGTCTATTTTCCTGTTTCAATTTTTTTTCTTCTGCCAACACACTGAGAGAGACTAACATGACTACTTCTTTGGAAGTGACATTAGCATCAGTGCTGCTCAAGTCTTTTTCCAGTGTGATAAGTTTCAAGCTATTATTAACATCTAATGCATAATTCAAGTTTAAATAAAATTTAAACCGAGTCATGTTTCCAATATCCAAAAAATTAACACATTTGGCTAACTCAATATATTTCTGTTACAGTACTTTGATCTCTGGTCAAGAGATGTTGATGAGTGCCAAACCACTTGATATGCTTTTTGGACAAAGGATTTGGATATGTCAAACACTGCTACAGAAGCTGTCGATGTTTTCACCCTTGAGGGCTATAGAATAACCTGAGCTTTGTGCTACCCAGCACTTTCCCTGGGATGAGTAACACACACACCATAGAATACCATGTGTCCCCAAAACTGTGTGTGGTTTCCCTATGTGATTGGTTTTCAAGGAGGCCTCCCCAAAATGCTGCTCTTCTTTATGTCAAGATGCACACTCCCAGTACCTTGACAGCACTTAAGCATTCCCTCCAGCCATAGTTAATAGAAAGATTAGAATAGGTAGTGATATAGCAAAAGAATAGGGAATACAGTAAATGTAAATATATGCCAACCAAACACACACACACACACATGCATACATGCATGGATGCACCCACGCACGCACGCACGCACACACACACACGCACACACACACACACACACCATTATTAGAACTCAATCAAAATATCGATGATAATAATAATAATTTTGTGTCAGAAATTATTCTGGGTTGAAAGGATTTTTGTGGAAGAAACTTTGCTCAGGGAAAACCCAAAGGAGGCTACTTTCATGTCCCCAAGCACTGGAACAGAGACGGGCACTCAATCCATCATGCAGTACCCAGGTCTCGAACTGCGACTGCCAGCCTTCCAGCTAAAAAGGCAAGCTTCTTAACCACTGGGCCACTGCAGCCCCTTAAAATATTTATATCATTCAGCATATTCAAAATTATATGGGTGTGTTTTACTTCCACTTCTGGGAGCGACGAGGGTAGCGTGGGCTGGATGAATTGGTGTCAGGGGCCTTATCTGGCCCACGGGCCATAGTTTGGGCACCCCTGATTTAGGTGATGTGTCTGAAAAATAAGCAAGCCACAAAACAACGCAACACAATTTAGAATTTGAAATGCTAAAAATGTGCACTCCTGGGGGGGGGGAGAGTGGAAACAGATAGTCAATGGGGGAAGCACATATGTTAAGGGAAATGCATGAAAAGTCTTCTTCATTAGAAAAAATTGAGCAAAATTTTCAAGTGGGGGGAAAAAACACCACACATAAAAGTCTAACAAACTAAAATGAAACACAGATGGGAAGAAAATGCAACATAATTGAGGCTGAGAGATTTCACAGCCTTAATCATAATCTAGCCATGCAGTCCTTATAGAAAATTGAATGCTGCTGATGTCTGCCAAACTCACATTCTTCATTGTCAAGGTGCTTCCCCACCACCCTAAAATAAAAATACACACAAAAACTAGGTCTTTCACTTCTTGTTTTAATACAAAGAACAAAAGAATAAAATACAGAAAGGACCAGTGCCTCTCATCGGATAGGTAACCCATCTTGTAGCAAGATAGATACAGAGATTTCAGGGAGGGAAACGAAGTAGCTTACAACTGACCAAGGAGCTATTTAAGGTTAAGAGCTCAGTGTAAAGGACTGCTGCATAAGGACCAGTTGAACCCATTGGCTTCTGAGTTAATCTAATTCCAGAATTTAATAGCAAGAAGTTACTTGCAATAAATACTAATAATTGCAGTAGCAAAGGTATATCATATCAACACATGGCATTCAAGGATGGCCCAAATTCTCCCACAATTTCAAGGGAGAAACAAAACACTACCATCCCCCCTTCAGACCATAGTTACTGACACACATGGTAAATAAAAAGACCTACCAGTCCAGCTTACATCCCAGGCATTTTCTTTCTGTGCATGGGAGAGCTGCATCATGTGGAATCAGTTGCATGCTGCAGCCATAAAAGGTGGCAGCAACAACATCCCCATATCTTCTCCTATTGTAGACTAGAAGAGAAAGGAGACAGCATGGAGGGGGGGGGAGCTGTGGTGGAACCTCCTCACATGCTAACAGAGCAGTAGAGGCACATACAAGATCACTACTTGCTTACTCCTGAAATCATATTTAACTATAGCCACCTCTTTCAAAATTGTATAGCTCTGAAAGTTTCTTGGGACCAAAGCACTATAGCCACAAGAGATTCTGTTGGCCATGCCTACCACAGCCAGCTCTATGTAGAGCTTGTTTCAGAAGGTTTGTTAGTATTAGGTGGCAGTGCTAACACCACCAGCCTGCACATTCACTCCCCAAACTGCTCTGGTGACCTGTTGGAGTACCACCATTGCCTTCAGCTTTACCACCATTGTCTCCACCCCTTTTGTAGCCTATGGTCAAAGCAAAGTACATAAATGCTGCTGTTACCACTACTACCTCCTATGGCAGAGGCTCAAGGTTCCTTCTCTCCAGTATGGGTTCAGGGTGTGTGGATTGTTGGATGGCTGTCTGGGTCTATTTGTTTATTGCAATAAAACAGGAAAGGTAAAGGTCACCCCTGCTCGAAAACCAGTTGCATCTGACTCTAGGATTTGGTGCTCATCTCCATTTATAGCCAAAGAGTCAGTGCTGTCTGCATCTTCAGACGTTTCTGTGGTCATGTGGTATGCACAGGACTCAGTTCACCTTCCTTCCAAAGTGGTAACTACTTATCTACTTGCAATATCTTGCTTTCAAACTGCTAGGCTGGCAGGAGCTGGGATAGTTCACTCTGTCATGCAGCCCTCGAGTCTCAAACTGTTTCCTGCCAACCTATCAGTCAACAAGTTCAGGGTCTTAACCACTAACCCACTGCAGTCCCTTAATAATACAGTAGCTGACTCTTAATGAAATCATCATCATCATCAGGGATTTCTGGCGGTATGTGTGTCAGCGTAGCAGAGTAGCGATTAGGCTGTTGCGCAGCGAAAGGTTCGGGTGCAAAGACACACACATACAGCTTCAGTGAATAGTGCAGTTTACTTGTGAGTGAGGGAAAAACAACAAACACAGAACTATATATACAGGTACCAATCTGTCTCCAAGCCTCACAGTTGCAACAGAGCTTGGAATCCCCTGAAGGCTCCAGTCCAAAGAAAATGTACAGAGTCCTGCTAGCAAAACACTGACTGCAGGTTGCCAAAGTCACTCTGCATTTAATGGCAGCTCTCCAGACTAACCTGACTCCCCCCCCCCATTAGGGAGGAGGGAACAGAAAAAAATGGTGGAATTACTACCCCAGCACTCTGCTGTCTAAAGCAACTGCTACGCAAGGCCTCATGATGGGGACTCTAATCTAATCAAGAATAAACTACTACTTTGACTATCTCTTTTATAATAAAAAGTCAAACTAATAAATGCTTATAGTGATATATCACATTATTCTCATGTACTGCCTTGTTCTGCTGCTTTATACAGTCAAACCTTGCATAACGAGCGTTTCACTTACCAAAAAACTTGCATAATGAGCAAGTTTTTTGCTAAGCGGTCCGACTCGCATAACAAATTTTTCACTATGCGAGTTGGACTTTTCCCTATGGAAAAACTCGCATAACGAGCATTTCTATGGGGAAAAGTCGCATAGCAAATATTTTTCGCTATGCGAGTCTCCCCCCCCTCGAAACACTCGTTATGCGAGCTTTTCCATAGGGAAAAGACCGACTTGCATAGCGAAAAATTTGTTATGCGAGTCTGACTCGCATAGCGAAAAACTCGCATAGCGAACAGCCTCGCAGAACGAATTAAATTGTTATGCGAGGTATGACTGTATTCCTTTATCAGTTGGATTTAATTAATTTAATTTAATAGATTTATATACTGCTCTATCCAATGGACTCTGGGCGGTGTACACAAGTTAAAAACAATATAAAACAATTTTTTAAAACCCTTAAAACATAGCAATATTATCTACCACTGTGCCATTTACTATCTAAAAACAAATATAAAATCTGCATAACATTAACATTAAAAATTAATTACAGGAGGGGGAAGCCTCAGAAGAGCCAGAAAGGGGAGTTTGTTGACAATCCCGGCCCCCAGACCCATTTTGCTAACCACACCTTCAGTTCTTTCCTAAATGGTAGCAACTGAACCTGGAGGTATAGTTATACTGGGAGGAGGTTCCATACTGTGGAGACTACAACCAAGAAGGCCCATTTCCTTGTGCTGGCGAGGCAAGCCTCCCCAACAGATGGTACCAGAAGGGGGCCCTATCAGTTTGCTCTCGTGGGATGGGCCGATGTCCTAGGGACAATGCAGTCCCTAAAGTATCCTGGTCCACTACCATGAAGGGCTTTAAAGGATGTTGAGGTGACTATGAGATAGATTACAGGAAAGTGTTTTTGTGTCACATACCTATGACTTGCAATATTTGGATTTTTTAAGAAGGAACTAAAAGCAAATACTTTTGAGAGATATAAAAGTAAATATTTACTTATAGAAATATAGACAATAGTGACAACAAACTATCATTTTGGGCTTGGAACTATAATTGTACTGAACTACATTTTAAAAAAAAACTTTTCAAAAATCTACCTGAACCCTGAAGGCTGAAAAAATACACTATAATCTCAGGCTTTCTGCAAAAATCAATCCAGACATGCCCTATCCTTCCAGGTTGCCATGGTGATATCGGGAATAAGGTGACTGGATTAAAATACTAGGCTTCCTGCTTCAATAGCACTGGTGCCTTGCTTTATGCTATGTTAAGAAAAAAGTTAAACTCAAAAAACATTCCTTTATGATGCTGTCTTTTAGTTAAACATGTTTTTTCCCTCTGTCATAAACTGAGAAAGTGCTAAGTAGATGTAGGCGGCTCAGGTTACAGAGAATTTTCTTGTTGACAATACTATGACAGAAGATGTAAGAGGTCAGTCTTTACCACAGTGTGATTCCATGCTCAATATACACACACAACCCCCGCTGTCGAACCAAGCACTGGAGAGGTGCTGAGAGGCATTTAGCCAGATTTCATTCCTTTCTAGCACTCTCATTCTTTCCAAGTGCAATCAAGATTGTTAAGGGATGGATAATAGGTAGCTACAGGACCGTAGCCAGGATTCTAGATTATTATTATTATTATTATTTGGAGGGGGAGGAGAGGTTCAGGAGGGACAACAATGTCACACACACACATATATAACATTGGCATCCTGGGGTGGTTTGGGGGGTGGGCTGTTAGGTCAGGAGGGTTTTGTTCCCCCTGCCCCCCCCCCTTTCTGGCTATGGCCCTGGGTAGCTAGGTGGATAAACATGAATGTACAAAATTTCTGGGTATACTATGCATGTCTCAGACAGTGATACTTCTGCTTCTTTCAGCAGACTTCTTTCACTTACTGTGATAGAGCAAGCAATCGCTATGGTTGAATCTTTATTCATCCACCCCTACCTCACACTAAGCCCTATCATCCTGTACATATGAAATTTTAGTGTGAAATTTTACTGTGGGGGAGCTACAAATCTTAACATTTGGGAGACCCAGTAATCCAGAAAGCAATCATTTTAACAGGTTCAATTGGTATTTGTTGTTGTTCAGTCGCACAGTCGATTCCGACCCTTTGCGACCCCATGGACCACTGTCTGCCAGCCACTCCTGTCCTCCACCATCCCCGTCAACTCGCTCAGCTCTGTGCCCATTGTGTCCACAATACCATCTAACCATCTCATTTTTGCCCGCCCCCTGCTTCTTTTGCCCTCAACCTTTCCAAACATCAAGACTTTCTCAAGTGAGTCTTCTCTTCTCATTTGATGTCCAAAGTACTTCATCTTTACTATTTGCCCTTCTAAGGAGCAGTCAGGGTTGATTTCTTCTAAGATTGACCTATTTGTTCTCCTCACTGTCCAGGGGACTCTCAAAACTCTCCTCCAACACCACATCTCAAAAGCATCTATTCTTCTGCGTTCAGCTTTCCTAATGGTCCAGCTCTCACAACCATACATTGCCACAGAGAATAACATTGCTTTGACTATACGAATTTCTGTTTGCAATTTGATGTCTCTGCTTTTCACTATGCTCCCCAGGTTTCTCATTGCTTGCCTCCCAAGAATAAGTCGCCTTTTTATTTCATGGCTGCAATCACAGAAAGTAAAATCTGTCACTGCTTCTACTTCTTCCCCATCTATTTTCCAGGGGCTGAGAGGGCCTGTTGCCATTATCTTGGTTTTCTTGATATTAAGTCTCAAGTCAGGTTTTGCACTTTCTTCTTTCAACCTAATCAGGAGCTTCTTTAGGTCCTCCTCACTTTCTGCCATTAGGGTGGTATCATCTGCATATCTCAAATTATTGATGTTTCTCCCAGCAATTTTGATCCCAAATTGTGATTCCTCTATCCCTGCATTGTGCATTATGTGCTCTGTGTACAAGTTGAATAAGCAGGGTGACAAAATGCAGCCTTGTCTTACTCCTTTTCCTATTCCAAACCACTCCGTCATTCCATATTCTGTTCTAACTGTTGCTTCTTGATTCTTGTACAGATTTCTCATGAGACATATAAGGTGTTCTGGTATTCCCATATCTTTAATTACTTGCCACATTTTGTTGTGGTCTACACAGTCAAAGGCCATAGTGTAATCAATGAAACAGAAGTAGACTTGTTTTGATATTCCTTTGTTTTTTCCATGATCCAACGTATGTTGGCAATGTGGTCTATAGTCCCCCTGCCTCTTCTGAACCCCGCGTGCACTTCTGGTAATTCTCTCTCCATGTGCTGCTGCAGTCTATCCTGTATTATCTTGAGCATCACTTTGCTAGCATGTGGGATGAGCACAATTGTTTGGTAATTTGAACATTCTTTGGCATTACCCTTTTAGGGGATTGGAATGTATACTAATCTCTTCCAGTCCTGTGGCCATTGTTGTGTTTTCCAAATCTTCTGGCATATAGAATGTAATAATTTGATTCCATCATCTTTTAGGGCTTTGAAAAGTTCAACTTGGATACCATCATCTCCACTGGCTTTGTTGTTTGCAGTGCTTTTTAGTGCCTTTCTGACTTCACACTCTAGGATGTCTGGCTCAAGTTAAATTTCCTCATCATTGAAATTATCATGGGTATTGAGGTCCTTTTTGTAGAGTTCCTCTGTGTACTCTTTCCATCTTTTCTTAATCTCTTCTGCATCAGCTAACTCCTTGCCATCTTTGTCCTTTATCATGGTCATTTTTGCTTTAAACTTTCCCTTGATTTCCCCAATTTTTTTGAAAAGATCTCTAGTCCTACCCCTGATATTGTTTTCCTCTACTTCTTTGCACTGTTCATTCAGGTTTTCTTATCTCTCATTGCTTTTCTTTGAAATTCTGTGTTCAGGTGATTGTATTTAATCCTTTTCCTTTGCTTTTTGCATTCCTTCTGTCCTCTGCTATTTCAAGAGCCTCATCAGACAGCCACTTAGCTTTCTTACACTTCTTTTCTTTTGGTATGGTTTTCCTTGCTGCCTCCTGCATGATGTCCCACATCTCTGTCTATAATTCTTCTGGCACTCTTTCTATCTGGTCCAAGCCATTAACAATTACTTGCACCTCCCATTCAAGGTAAAGGTAAAGGTTTCTCTTGCTCGAAAGCCAGTCATATCTGACTCTAGGGTTCAGTGCTCATCTCTGTTTCAAAGCCGAAGACCCAGTGCTGTCAGCTTCTGCAGATGTTTCCATGGTCATGTGGCAGGCATGACTAGACACTGGAGTGCACAGAATGCTGTTTACCTTCCTACCGAAGTGGTCCCTATTTATCTTCTTGCAACTTTTTGCTGTCAAACTGCCAGGTTGACAGGAGCTGGGACAAAGACAGGAGCTCATTCCATCCTGCAGTACTCGGGAATCGAACTGCTGATCTCCTGCCTTCTAGTCACCATTTTAGCCACTTGAGCCACTGCAATTAAGGCTACTTATTATTACAAGGAAGTCTGGGGGCCAGGATAGTATTTCCCTAAACTGCACAAGCAGTGGCCGACTGCACATGCAGAAATTTAACACAATGGCATTATCCTCATGCAAATATCACCATGTCTTCAGGAGTTACCTTGATTAAACTTTTACATGTCAAATTGCTGGTAGTGGTGTAGATGTCTTGCCAAAAACAAAGAGAATGATTCAAACTGTTGCTCTTGCCCAGTAAAAGATGCATCAATTTTCCTCACATAAATTATCTAGTAAAATATGCTTAAGAGATTCATTTAGTTTGAAGGAGTTTTGAGCATATAATTCTATATGGGATCTGTATCTTGGCCTCCCCCACCACAAAGAATTAAAATAAGAACTTCATTTAAAGGTAAAGGTTTCCCTTGCTTGAAAGCCAGTGGTATCCAATTCTAGGGTTCAGTGCTCATCTCTGTTTCAAAGCCAAAGAGCCAGCACTGTCTGCTACTGCAGACATTTCCATGGTCATGTGGCAGGCATGACTAGACAATGGAGCACAATTTCTTGCTTTTGAACTGCTAGGTTGGCAGGACCTGGGACAAAGATGGGAGCTCATTCCATCCTGCAGTACTCAGGAATCAAACTGCTGACCTCCCGCCTTCCAGTCAGCATCTTAGCCACTTGAGCCACATTTACCAGCCTGTACAACTGTACTCCAGAAGAGTTATGGTCAGGCCTTGAATTGGACACAATCTAATGTCGATGCACCATACAGAAGAGCAATTTGCAGTGTTTGACCTCTTAAGAGAATGAAAGGGGGGATTGTGTTGTCTGTCAGAAAAAGGGATTCCTTAATTGCTAAAAACATTTGATTGTTGCAGCAGGAGCTTTAGATACACCTACTAATTTTCAAATCTGCACACTTTGTTTTGTGATTGCGCATTATGAATTAAGCACAGATTTTTGTCTGCAAGTATAACTGCTATAGAAACCCACCTGAACTACATTTCTAGAAAACTAATTGATTTCAGCTTCTAATGATGTTATACAGATCTGCACTTCAGTTGTTGTGATAAAGTCCTGTGGTTTTTCAGTACTGGCCCTTCTTTAGTTTGATTAAGATAATCCTCTGTCTCTCTGTCTCTCCCTTACAGTTGAAGAAGAAGTTGGACAGAAGAGAAGGATCTTTGCAAGTAGCTGGAAGGGTGGGGGGGAGCATTTCAGATTATCATGACCAAGGACTAAAACAAGACTTGCTAAATTCCTAGTTCTTGTTCATTTAGACATGATGCCTAAATCAGTAAATCTCTCCAGTCATACACTGAGCCTAGCAGAATAGTTATTTCATGGGACCTATTCTTTTGTTCCACCAAGCCCATGCAGATGCTTTAAGTCTGTGGTGTAATGTAAACAAGAAGTTTTAGCCTGTCATCTACTATGACACATTAAATTCCAAAGGGAACAATTAGCCCAAGCTCTGTTCCAGCTCCTAAATGTGGGAAAGAATGGGTCAACACACACAACTTCCCATAACTCCTCACTACAGAAGAGTGATCCTACATGGAATCGAAGTGAAGGTCAAAGCAAAAAATGGGATTTCTAGATTGAATGCTTTTGCTACCCAGCCCAGACCAAGATACTCAGCATGCCTGTGTTCATTCATTTTTGGACCGCTAGAGAAGGGGAAATGAGTATAATTACATTTAACCTACGCACAGCCATCCAAACACTCAAAGCAACCAATTTGTTCATATGATGAAGTGGGTGACGAGTCACTCCAACATGTGGTCAAATGAAACATTTCCCTACTCCTATGCAGGACACAGGGAAAGTGTAATTTTACCCCCTTCATGCCAATGGTTGTATTGCTTACTTTGGTAAGGGGAGGGGATATTTTTTCCCATTTTTCCTTTGACTGCCAATCAATCAATCAATCAATCAAAATTGCCTTATAATTTTACAATTATAATTTCATAATTAGAAAGCAACCATAATAAACCTTATTAGTCTTGAAGGTCTCATAGCACTTTGTCTTTTTTATTTATTTCTTTTTTATGTTTCCCATTTTAGTTTTTAAAAAGAAATAATCATGCTGGGGTGCCAGCAATATGGTAACCCCGGCCTGTTGGTTAATCCAGTAAATGCTCTTTCTCTCTTTTAATCTTTTAATTTTTTAATCTTTTAGTCTTGCAATCTTTTGATGGGTTTTTAGATTTGATGGGTGTCTTTTGATGGGTTTTTAGATTGTTGACTTGTCTTTGTTTTTCTTGTGAGCTGCCCAGACTTTCCGGAGTGGACAAGCGATACAAATTGAAAAATAAATAAAAATAAAAGATATACATCTCTAATTTGTCACTCATTATATATATATATATATAAAAGAACAGTTGAGTTACAGTTTGGAACATTTATGTCAAAACCAGTGGTTCCCAGCATTTTTTTTGGCCATGCCCCACCTAATCATCTCTAAAATCCTGAGTCTTCCTCCCTGACATATATTTCTTATTATTTATGTGGAGCAAGCCTAAAAGGCCATTCACTATTAGTAACTCATTCTTGAATTGCCCCCCCCCCAATTAAAAATCAAATTGCCCCATATTGGGAACCACAGGTCTAAACCTGTTATGGTATTTAAATACAGTGGTACCTCACTTAAAGAGCATAATGCGTTCCATGGGATTGCACTTTAAGCAAAATGCCATTGTAAGTGACCAGTTGTGACTTCTGGTGAGGGAGATTGTGAACCCCAATTTAGTTGTTAAGTGAGTTTTTGGTTGGTTTTAGTTGTTAAGTGAGGTGACCATTCAGAGAAAATTCTGCTCTATAAACGAGTTATTCTCTAGGTGAGGCGCTCTTTATGCAAGGTTTTACTGTACAGTTGGTTTTTCTGCTTTCACGGCAGTGAAGTAATTCCCTTCCCCCAAGTACCAAATGAGAACAAAAGCTGCAATCTGACAATTGCAGCTTGCTAGGAGACACTGGGAGTCTATAATAAAGAGAAGTGGAATCATGTTTGGAAAGATTGGGAAAACTGGATATCAGCTCCCAGGTTTGATATCCCTGCTGTACCAATTAGACAATTCTGCCCATCTACAGGATTTATTGAAATTATAAAATAAAACAGAATGAAATGAAAGTAAATTTTTAAAGCTATATTTACCTTTTTATTATAATAAAAGATGCAGTGTTTCCTAATAGCAATAGCTATAGCAATTAGATTTATATACCACCCCATAGAGCTTAGTGCACTCTCTGGGCTGTTCACAAGTTAATTAGCATTTTGCCCCCAACGTGCTGGGTACTCAAATAATAGAACATGTGGAATAATTAAGCTAATTTTCCAAAGTTATTGCAGTGTATTCAATTACAGATTTTAATTGTTTTAGAAAAAATAATTCACTGTGTTAATAAAAGAAACAGTAGTTGGAATCATGGCAGAAGACAGGTCTCCTGTCCCTGCATTCCAAAAGCCTTATTAGAAAATGTAAATCAAATATTTGATGAATACTAAGAACCTTCGGGATGCTACAATTAACATTACCCTTGTAACGCCAGGAATCAGACTGAAATGTAACAAAAGTCAGGTAAGGTAAGTGGATTTCAGGGAACATTGGCTGTGTTAAAGAGACAGCCAGACAGCCAACTGGCATTAAAAATATCTTAACAACATACAGTTTGTGAGGTAAGCCAGACAAGGTTGCCAGAAATTGAAGTTACAGCAACTCTATTGATCTTAAAAGTCATGGTTAAATACACACATACTGTATGTTATTTGTAAACTGTCTTGAGATTTTGATGTAAAGAGTAGCATGGAAATGCTCTTAAATGAATGAAATATTATAGCATGGCCAAAAGAAGCAGAAAAATTATTTCCTTTGTCCAACTGCTTCTTGTTACTGTTATACTTGCCCAACTGATTTTTTTTTAGTAATAATGTCTCGGGGGGGAGGGGGGAACCAGCCCATTGGCCAGACTTTTTTTTACTTGAGAGTTTAAGACTCCATTTATGCTTCTGACAGTCGTGAGAAGACACAGCTAATAGTATATTGTTAAGACAAACTGTACAAACAATAAAACTTCTTCTTTATTTATCAATCATTCTGGATATGAATTGGGTTTGACTGCGTTATCTCATGGATTTCAAAGAAATAATTAAGTGTATATAGCCAAAGTGACATTACTATGTTAGCATCATGTTTAAATGTTTACACTACTTTCTCAATAAAACAGCCGTCAATGGGATTTAAATGATGAAAACATACCTGGAAAAGCCCAATGTTAAAACAGTGTGCCTATGAAAACTAAACCATATGTACCAGCCAGGGACAGAATCATAGCAAACAACAACAACAACAACCCAGGAGGAAAGTCAGTGAAACAAGAATAATCTCTTTCATGCTGAAGCTGTAGCAAAACAGGACTATCTTCAAGGAGCATCAGAAGACTTGTTGTTTGGGAGGCAGGTTGGACTGGGGCCATGAGAGAGAGGTATCCCATCACTTGCAAGAAGCCCCAGCCCAGAGTTTTGATCCAACAGCTCCCCAATGGGAGACAGAGGATGTGGAGGCATCCAGGGTCCTTCAGCCGGCAGGAATCAACAGGGAGTTAAAGGAAGGGCCAGAGTTGGAGGAGAATTTGAAAAAGAGAAGGGGTCAGAGTTTTTAGAGGGCACAGAAAAAGGGACAGCAGTTGTGATGATGGAGACAGGAGGAACAGAGGAAGAGGAGCCAAGAGGCAGAGGAAGAGGGCAGGGGATGAACAAAGGGAGAGAAGGAAAAGGCCTTGCAGGAGGAAAGTAGAGGAGGCACCAGGCCAGGAGGAAGAGGGTACAGAAGATAGTGAGAGGAGAGGGAATGATTTGCCACCTGGTTCAGTGTGGATTAAGAAACAGGACTGAAGAATAGGTCCACTTCCCTGTCCCACAAGAGATGACTGACGAACAGGTCCAGAATAAACTGTGTAGTTTATTCTGGACCTACTGGGCAGAGGGGGAGGAGAGGGAGAGACACCAAAGGAGTATTTCCGAGCCATAACGTATATCCACACAGCCAGGAGCCAAGCTCTAGTGCCTTTCTGTTTGCCTGCACTGTCACCATTGGTACTAAGACCGTTAAGAGACTTGATCCAAAAATAGTGCCATCACCATGAAACATCAGTGGCACAACTAGCATTTCAGGAGAATTGAGTGGTGTTATGCATGAACAAAACAATGTGTGCACTTTTTCAGGTTTGCAAGCAAATTCACATGTCAGCTCATAAGTATTGTGAAAGAAGCAGGATGTGTAATAGCAGGGGTCCTCTAGTTCAGGGGCAACTACTGAAAAAGTCCTATCTTGTCTTACAGTCAATTGTATATGTAATATAGTGAGACACAAGCCAGGATCTCCACTGATGTGCAGCTTGTCCATGACTATATAGGTTGGCTAAAGGTACAGTAAAGTAAATACAACATATCTACCAAACTCCATAAAACATTACAAATCATAACCATCGCTGTGTTTTATCCTTGGAAATAAACAAGCTACATATTCCAGCATTGCATTCCATGTATTCTTAGCTGACAAATGTATAAATAAGCATATTTTCACAAACCATCTGTAAGACTGTTTGAAAGAAAACGACCTTGGACTTTCCACACTTGAGAAAGGCTGATAGGGGCCCTGTCACAAACTAAAACATGTAGAAACTGCTGCTTAGAATAATCATTGGTTCATTTTTATAGGAAGGGGAAGATATAGGTAAATCAACAAATGTCTTGACCAGGCCTAAGGGAGGAGGTTGTAACAGTATGTTTTTAGAGACACCCTATGGGTGTCAGTCAGTGTACACCACCCAGCTCATTATTTTGAATGTTATTTGTTCACTGATGGAGCAAATATTCAGTGAGCCACTTGAGACAAAACATTCTGTCATGCCAGGGCTGGACAACAGTATAGGTCCATGACAGCGAACCTTGCCACTCAAGGTGTTATTGGACATCAATTACCAGAAACTCAAGTCAATACTCCTGCTGATCAGGGCTTTTGGGAATTTAAGTTCAGGAACAGCTAGAATGCCAAGGTTCACCATCGCTGGTATAGGTGATGCATTGTCCTACCTACAGATGCAGCATTTCAGGCAGGTGGTGCCTGAAGCATAGCAGCACCCAGACATTTTCCAAGCAACCAGTGAAGGCTTGGCAGAATGAGGATGAGAAGTCCATGAAGCTGGCACATTCATAACCAGCACCTCTAGAATCTATTAAAGGCATAGATATGACTTTTACAGTTTTTAGGATTGATTGAAATTGTTGGTGTCGTGTTCTACTCCAGCTCCTCAGCTCATAGAGTTATTAATTTAAATAAATAAATTTATTTGCATGAAATAAATAAATAAATTTCTTTGTATGCTCCATTCAGAGCAGAATTGCAGCACTGGCAGAAGCCAAGGCTGGGTGTCATGTAGACTCTACTGGGGACTCTAAGGTGCAGAAGATATGGGAGGGATATTCTAGATAAATTGGTAGGTTTAAGCTCCCCTTTCATATAGGATTCTGGAGAGGCTAAAGGGAAGCTGGGTCAGGATGTGTAATTCCCCTTATGAGAGTAAGTTATTTCATGTGGTTTCCCTTTTAGGGACATTTAGGATTTGTGAATTGGTAGCCGCTTCTAGACAGAACACAACTATGAGGGTCCTACAGTACAATGATATGCAGCTGTGTTTGCATTTGTCCAAGACATGCCAGGCTGCCAAGGGGCTTTGGGTATCTTTGAGTAGAGCTGAGGATCTGGGCCTTTGTCTTATGACTGCTTTACAATTGTACTTAGCTGGTCAGGGTGATACGGGACTCTTTTGCTACCAGACAGATGACTCATTGACTACATTTCAGTTTTGGACTGTGACACTTTCCTATCTGAAAGGTGAATACCATCTCCATGGAACATGCCAGCACACTCATCTGATGCCTATATGTTCCACAAAGAATCCCCCAGTTCTAGAAAACCAAACTCAAAGTTTTCTGTTAACTGCCCTGTGTGAATTAGCCAGCCGTTGAGGATCATAGCCTCCCTGCCCATATAAAACACTCTTCTAACTTTCATGTGCTGAAAACAGTTTTCTTTGCTACATCTGAAGAAAGCAAAACTGAAAATTTCTTACCTTCCACAACAAGTTTCATAGTTTTGTTTAATTCATTTTGAGATGGGAAATGGCCACAATCCCTGAAAAATTTGGGCAACTCATTTTTATCCATCTCTTTCAAGTTTTCCCTCCTTATAAACATTGTTTCGTAAACTAAGGAAGAAAAAAATAGGTTAGATGGTATTTAGAATAAGTTTGCATGAAAATTTCCATATTACATTTTCTACAAAATTTTTAGACAAAGATTTTGCAAAAGTATTAATTCTCTCACTACATATAACCACAATATTATTGTCATCATTGACTGCAACTTGTATCCAAAAATGCATTCTTTCCTGAAGCAGGAGAAATGCCATTGGTTTGAATTTGTTTAAGGTGGATCCCAGCTTGCAATGAAATGACCCACAAACTATGATCACGGAGCCATCTCCTGTGGCACATATGAAATGAGACATGCAGGATTTAACTCCAGGAGTGCAATCGACTGCCGCAGCCTTGAGAATATTGTCATGGTGCACCTTCACAGTCAGTCCATCTATCATGGCCTCTTCTGCCTCCATGACTGTTGGGAATCAGAGTTCCTCCTCCACTCATTTTGCCGTTTGGCCCACTGAGGGGGACTATCACCTCACTTAAAGGGGCTCATCTGCACATAGCCTTTGGCCCCTTTAGGGAGTAAGGTTATTTACCACCACCCAACACTCGGCATTGAATTGCTGGCTATACGGTCTACTCCATTACCATAGTGGAATGTCCAGCCAGTCAGTCACATTATTATATTACCAGAAATATAAAACAAAGTAGACAAAGCCATTAAGTTATTGGAAACAAATGTCACTACAGGAGTTTATGAAAAATTCCCACAATGCAATACAAAGAGATGGCTCATCATTCACAGCAGGAATAGGTTTAGTTCAATCCTGAGTCTACCAAAGCCCTTTCCCAAACCACTTATGCTCTTTAACCAGCAGATAATTTCACTAAACATGTTTTTGATCATATTCCAGTCTAATGCAACCCAAATGGGTCCTCAAAGGAGAAAATGGATCTCCCAAGACCTTCCGAAGTCCACCATCCTGATAAAACAGATCATGTCAGGAGAAAAGGAGAGTAGAAAGGAGTGAAAGCATCCTATCCTTTCTGTTTTTTTGCCAAAGATGCTGCTTTTGTACTCAAGAAAGAAAAAGAAGAAGAATGGTTGAGGAAAGAAAAGAGTGAGCGTTTGTGACATGATTGGTCCTAGGAATAGCAAGAGAGTAGTAAGGTGTCAGCTTTCCATTCTTCCAAGCAGGGGCATGAGCAATGGTGGGATTCAGAAAAATTTACCACCTACTCTGTGGGCCTGGTATGGTGGGCATGGCCAAGGGCAAAGCCCTGTGTTATTTCCAAACATGGGTGGGTGGGGCCAGCCAGAAATTTTGCTACCGGTTCTGGCAAATGGGGGTGAACCTACTGAATCCCACCACTGGGCATGTGATTAATTTGGCAACATACTGAAGTGGCTTGATTATTAAGCCACTTCACAATATTGGCAAGTTCAGACTAGAAGTCTTATTTGGGTTGGTCAGCAATTATATGCACTAGAACTGACCTAAACTAAAATAATTGTGCCCACGTTCAAAAAAGTAGATGCCTCTTGTCAAGGGTCAGAAAGGTGTTGGTAGGAACACTGAGTGCTAGCAATGATGTTATCTGATCACCATCTTTAAGAGTATACCAACCCATCCAAATGTCAGGCTAAATAACCTGTGTAGTCAAACTCTGAGTCTCCATAATCATAACCTTTTTGAACTACAGAGATAATCTTGACCTATTCTGTGGCTCTTACTCTGCTGCACCAACGCAAACCAGCAAACATGTAGTAAATTTAATTGATCATACTCTGTCATTTTGTCATGTTCTGAGCACTCCGTACCCTTCTGTTCCCAAGTATAAGCTCATGTTTAGAAGCTAACAAGCTATATGTTGCTGATAGATTGTACTGATTTGACAAAGAGTGTTTCTCAGCCCACCTTGTAGTGAATTTTCCCTGAATGCATCAGTAAGATATAGGTTATCTCAACCTATATTATTATGCCAACATTCCATAGGTATATGCCAGCAAGTATATGCCAGCTTTAAGGCCTGCCCCAGTGATGGACTCCAAAAAAAATTACTACCACACTGTGGGTGTGGTATTGAGGGTGTGGTCAGGGTGAAAGCCCCACCTTGCACCTAAATTAGGACTACTTTATTTCAAAACTTGGATGGACGCGGCCAGCCAGAATTTCTGCTACCGGTTCTGGAGAACTGGTGCAAACCTGCTGGTGCCCACCACTGGCCTGCCCCCATTATCATTCAAAATATGCTAAAGGGAAATTTTCTGTCCTAAATTCATGGATCGCCACAGTTTCTCTGTTGTTAATACTGAATATCCAACCTTCATACTGTTTGGGGAAAAACAAGGCAAACTGCAATATACCTTTTCCCATCTACAGATGGCTAGCAGTGCATGTTTGGGAGGCAGGAAGGAGTGCTGCAGCTAAAACTCCCCATCTTAAAGAATAATATACCCCATCCGATATGAGCTTTCAAAGCAAAAGCAAAAAGCAAAGCAATCACACTTATATACCGCCTCATAGTACTTAGTGCACTCTCTGGGCACTTCAAAGTTAATTAATATATTGCCCCCAACCTCAGAAGGATGAAAGGCTGAGTAAACCTTGAATCCTGGTCAGGATTCAACTCACAACCTTTGGGTTGCAGTACAGCTGCTTAACCACTGCACCACCAGTACTCTTTTCATGCACTTAAGGAAACAATTCTGCAGCATTACGCTCAGCAAAATAGAAACCAGGTTAATCGCTTATTGCTCTGTTGATTCCACTATTGCTAACCTAGCCAACAATGCTTCACAGGACCACAAGGTGAGGTCTTTCCCAGCAGTTGATGCAAGATTGTTTTAAACAAAAATGCCAGAGATTGAGCTTGACAGTGTATGCAAGCAAAGCAGGTGCTCTACAAGTAAATGCTAGTACCTTTCTCAAATAGCCTGTTTATCTTGATACATGATTTTCCTAAACAGAAAATCAGGCTTTGAGATAAAACTATGAGTTCTGTAGAGCATAGAAAGGAGCTGATTCTTCTGGCAACTGATTTTTGTGAATGACAGGCAACAATTTTGAGGAAATCAGAATCGGTACAATAACAACAATGAGGGATGACTCTAAAAATTCATATATATTAATATATGTATATATATTAATAATACTGACATTTTTTCTGATCAAGCCATTCTTCTAGTTGTTCAAATATTAATGGTGTTGTTGGATCAATGATTCCACATCGGTGTTTAATACGATGCATCATTTTACGGTATTCTCTTACTACAGATAGCAAAGTTGCTCCATGGCTCTTAGCCTACAATTACAGATATATTAAATTTACATTTATTTTAAACCCTTGTGAGGCAGGATAAAATAAAGCAGATGTGGAGTAAAAACGACACATGTGTTAAGAAAATATTCAAAGTGGTAACTTTTCAAAGTAGTATAGCACCAATGAAGAAGAAAAAATGATATGGCAAATGAAATATTTCTCCAAATTACAATAAAAGTTCTATATACAGTAATACCCCGGATAACGATTGCATTGGATAACACTAGAATCGGATAACGATGCAAGTTTTTTGGGAAAAACTTGCATCGGATAAAGATTCTGGATAATGATTCTTAGCGTTATCTGAGGCAATGGTCTGCAGGTGTGGGGTGGTTTGGGTAGAACTACCCAATCCACCCCCAACCCGCAGCAGTCTCTGCAACTGCAGTAGGGTCAGGGAAAAGCACACACCTTTCCCTGGAACCTACTGCAGTCGCAGAGACTGCTTGTCTCTCTTTCCCTCCCTGTATTTAAACTACAGAGAGGGGGAAAGAGAGAGATGTGATTGGTTCTCTAGAGAACCAATCACGTCTCTCTCTTTCCCCCTCCCTGTAGTTTAAATACAGGGAAGGAAAGAGACACAGTTTCTCTCTCCCTGTAATTTAAATACAGGGAGGAAAAAGACATGATCTCTAGAGAACCAATCATGTCTTTCTCTTTCTCCCTCCCTGTAGTTTAAATACAGGGAGGGAAAGAGACAAGGTGTGCCTTTCCCCCGACCCTACTGCAGTCGCAGAGACCGCTGCGTGTGGGGGGTGGCTTTAAAGGCAGGGAGGAAAAGGTCTCTTTCTTTCCCTGCCTGCCTTTAAAGCGGTTTGACCCTGAAGTCAGGGCTTTTTTTTTAGTGTTGTTCGATGCATGCATCGGACAACGCTAAAAATCGGATAACGTCATGACTTGTGGAACCAAGTCATAATGTTATCCGGGGTATTACTGTATTAACTTTAAAAGCCCAAAACAATTATCAAATATTAGACTTGTGTGTGTGTGTGTGTGTGTGTGTGTGTGTGTGTGTGTGTGTGTGTGTGTGTGTGTGTGTGTGTGTGTGTGTGTGTGTGTGTGTGTGTGTGTGTGTGTGTGTGTGTGTGTGTGTGTGTGTGTCTCCTTGGGCTCTTACTGAAAAATATGGTACTTCAGGACCTTCAACTGGTTAAAGTTCCAAAAAAATCTTCTACATGTAAAGAATGTGCTTTAGAGAAGCAGATGAATGGTAGAAATTTTCATCCCACTATCCAAATCAGTTTACTTTCAATTTGCTGTTCAAATACTTGTGCATATGCTCATTTCTCAGGGAGAACCTAAGCATTACATCTCTCATTGCTACATGTTACATTCTAATATATTCTAATACACTACCTTTTTCCGTAACCTGTTCATTTTGGTACGTTCAAGCCATCCTCTGACAATTTTCTGAATGCAAGTGGCAGCAGAAACAGTCTGATCCTTTGTGGGTGGCTTTCGGACTTGAGTAAAAGCTTCAAAGATCTCTAGGTGAGGACCAATCCTTTTGACTTTGTCGCTAACTAAACTAAGAGTACGCTTTCTATGGAAATGAAGAAGAAACAGCAGAGGAGTTACTTGTAATGCTTAGGAAAAGTTTAACATGTATGGAAACATTGAAAAATTAAAATTTCAGCACCAGAACTAAACACATTTCAACAGAAGGTCATAACTAAACTTTCCAAAGATATAGCCTATACCCATTTATTTCAAACATGTCTTATTAAAGTCAATGAGATGTATATCAGATTAACTGATATGACTAGTTTGGAAACATGAATAATTTCTCAGTCAGTGTAATTTTGTACATATTGATTCACATGAATGTTGTCATGGCAAAACATTCAAATACATGCTTATATATTGTTCTGGAAATGGTACACCAGCAGGCAAAGAGTTCTAAATTCTGAACCTGTCTCCACAGTCTAAGCACATTTCACTTAGTGCTGTTTTTGATAGTCTATAAATCTTGGAACCATGAATTTAACAGACTGTGCAGTCTCATATGAATCTGTCCAATTTATAAGATCTTCTTTGGAGACCCTCTACAGATTTCACAAGCATTAATGGTTAACTGGCCCATGATGAAGTGAAGGGACATTTCATCAGCATCCTGGCTATGATCTGGCTCCTACTAGGTTTCAGGAAAATATTAATTTGTCTTGAGATTTTATGAATAGCAGTGCTGAGAAAGAGAGAGAGAGAGAATGATGTTTCATGGTTGTCAAAGTGGCTTTATTTCACTCATGGGTTTTGTATATATACCAAATTTGAAAAGAGTTTTATCAGTTGGTGAGTTTTTATTTGAGAGTAATATTTGCTTAGAATTTAGCTTATAAATTCATCTGAAATAGTAGAATTAAAATATTCTATATGAAGTGATGGAAAGTTTTCTACAACATTGCCATTTAAAAATGGCACAATGGACTGTATGAACACCCACAAATTTGTACTAGCCTAATAAATTTGATAATAGATATAGAACACATCAAAAATGATGTCATAAGAGACAGAATGACAGAAAGGGCTACCAGTCTTTCATCTAGATAATACAGAACAAACAGCATAGAGGGATCAAGGTGGCCTGCTAGATTTATTGGTTTACATCTTCATCACCTCTGGTTATGCTGCCATAACCACTCCATTGCACCATTGACAGGAGCGTGGTTATGAATTGAAAGGGGATAGGAAATAGCCAGCCCATGCACCACCACTTCTTCCTCCTTCATCCTGCCCACAAGTCTGCCTTGCTTTAATTATATTGCATCTGCCTCTCTTGAGGGGGTCAGTATGTGAGAGAGGTAGCTTTTAAAAATACCTCTTCCAACCTCTTGTTCCATGATTGCGGTCCACAAGTTTTTCAATCATAAGTCTCTACCACACTTGATTTTCCACCATCATATCTGGACTCCATCTAAATCTCACCCCTCCCCGACTTTGATGGAAGATCTACATTTAATGGCAGAAGAAAGACAAATTAGAATTCTAAACTCCTCATTTTTTAATTAAACCTTCCACTGTTCCTAAAAGTGCAATTATGTTATCTGGACAGATTTTTTTTTAAAGATGGATTTTACTTTTATCTACCTTGACATATATTACTTAAATTATACATTTTGGTGCAACTATTGTCACTAATTAGTTTTGGCTGATATCGAGGTATTTTGTATGCCCCATTTATAAAAGCTGTTTACCCATCTGTTAATAGGTTGGAAGTGATTAAGGGACATTTATTTTGGCTGTTGTAAAGGCCAAATAGATTTTGAGCTGAAAATATGTGACTAAACCAGCTGGAAAGGTTGCCAAGTTCAAGATCAGCTGTCTGCCTCCTCCACATCCAATCACCCACCAACTCAAATGCTCTCAAAGCAAATATTCTGCCTCCTTTAACAAGCCCAAACATCCTATTTTGTCCAAATGTAATTTCTAGTTTAATTGCAATTTGCTTTGAGTTGGCTGATGTATTATTAGACTGAGCCAAGAGGCTTCTGCTTACTGCATTGTGACCTTGAAACAGAACTTCTGTTATTTTCATGGACTCTGTGAGGGCCTTCTTTTATCTACAGGATGTATATATACATGAATAGCAGTCATAACCCTACAAATGGCATTTTTATTTTTGTAGTTATTTCTTTCTATGGAGCAGAATACTGTAATTATAGCAAAAATCACAATGTCAAGGTTGAGAAAATGTCAGCAAATGTTGATGTAAGAAATGTGATAAAAACAACAGCCTTCCCTATCCTAAGGCCTCCTAGCTGTTTTGGGATACAACTTCTTTCTTCTTCAGCTGTTACTGCAGTAGCTTTAATTCAACTCCTCCAGAAGATACCAAGTATGGGAGTGGGCTACAAATTGTTCTTGTTCTTATGTACTATCAAGTCACCTCCAATTTATGGCAACCCTATGATTGAGTGTTCTCCAAAATCTCTTGTTCTCCACAGCACAGCACAGCTTTTGCAAGTCAAACCTTCTTGTATTTGTTCTTCCTTTTTTTCTACTGCCTTCAACATTTCACAGCATAATTGTCTTTTCCAGATAGTCTTCCCTTCTCATGATGTGTCCAATGTAAGGCAGTTTCAACTTCATAATTTTTGCTTCCACAGATAGTTCAGGCTTGATTTGCTTGAGGACTCACTTGTTTGTCTCTTGGACAGTCCAAGTTATCCACAAAGCTCTTCTCCAGTACCACATTTCAAATTAATCATTTTACCCCTGTTTGCTTTCTTGTCGCCTCCATTCCAGCATTTTTGCCTTCAAAGATACAGGTAGTTCAGGCTAATTTGCTCTCTGACCCATTTGTTCATTTTTCTAGCAGTCCAGGATATTTGAAAAGCTCTCATCTAACACCATATTTCATACAGCTTATTGTCCACAATATAAGTTATGCATTAAGACAATCAAGTGCTGAAGCACACCTATTTCTTTTAGAACAACCCATAACTTCTCATGTTCCACACAGTCAAAGACTTTGCTTTAGTCTTGCCTTGGATACCTTGGAGTCGTTACTCAATGAGGAATCCCCATATCGTCAAACATCTCCTTGATGACATTTCGCATATGCAAAAGAAATCAAATTCATCACATATTAGCCATTTGAATATCACATCACCCACTGGCTCAGCAGACCATGACTTGTGTTTTAGTTTAGGAAGCATAAATTGATCTTCTTCTGAAATTATTTGGAGTGTTCCAGTACTCCATGGATATTTGCAATATGATCTCAGGTACTGTTCCTTTTTTGAATTCAGCTAGTACATCATTAATTTCTAAATCCAAACAAGGTGAAAGCCTTTGTTGCAACACCTTGAGCATCATTTTGCTTGCATGGTAAATTAGAGCAATGTTGCCATACCAGTGTTTCTTAGGAGCCATAATTTTTCAGGAGATAACCTCGAGAGAACACAATGGGCATTGAGGATATGACTCCAAGGAAGATGATAGCATTCTTTTTTAAAAAAAATTAAAGTAAAGGCTGAAGAAGTTGGTGGTACAGATGAATAAACCAAAAGGTCTAGCAAGATAAAAATCTACAGATGTGAAAATTTGGGTTTGTGGTTCTAATTCCTGGAATTCTTTGAGAATTCTGGGAATTCCAGTTCAGAAACATAAAAGAGCACACCCCTAATGGTTCATATATCAAATATCAGCCACCCATGCCAACAGTGCCCTTCATTTGCTTGCATCACTTGGCATAAAATATGATGACTACACCAAGTACAGGTTGTCATTAGCCCAGATGTAAAGCTATTAGGAGGCAGACAAATGGTAAAGAATATTTAAACTGTTCTATCCAGGATGAAAGACAGTCCCATTTTACTGGAAAATCTGTCAAGCATTAACTTCAATGATTAAGCATCTTTGAACTTCAGCAGATGAAAGGATTATTGCTGAAAGCATATTAATCTGTCGAGGATTAGCAGCAAACTGTTGGAGGACTTGAACAGAGAATAGGAGAGCTATTTATGAACTTGCAGTCAGATAGCAAAGAAATTCATATAATTTGTGCTGAACAAGGATGCAACATTTGGAGGAGTAAAGCTGAGCTAGATACGTGAGGTGTGAGACATACCATATATCCTTCTGCTAGACGTATGTAGCCAATGGGTTACCATGGATATAAGGAGAAGATAGGATGTGCCAGATTGTTATATAGCTCTTGGTTATTACATCTACCTTCTTTTGCTCAATCCTTTTTTGTTTTGTTTCTTCAATCTATGTAGGGCAAAAACTCTTCTTGCCTATACTGTACGTCCACAGTTCTTCTTGATAACAGAGTTCTATAAGTAATTCCACCAAAGAAGAAGAACACGCTTTGCCAATTTAAACAGTATAGGGGACCTGGGCTCCAATATCTAATATCAGTTTGTGAACTTCTTCACAATAACCTCAAACCCAGTAGAAATCAAGCTGGTAATATGGATTTGTTTTTTTTTTACTACTGAACTCCACATTAGGTAAGCAATTTGTTGCTTTCTTAACAAAAGACAAAACAAAAGCCACAGTTCATTGCTGGCAGAAGATGTTAGTCTGGATTGGAAATACGGATTGAGACCATTATCCGGCCACAACCTCTCAGGCCTCTCAGTTTCCCGCCAAAACTCTGGCACCCTTCACAGGAACCACCAAATCACCTACAAGGTCCCTATACAATTGTTTGCTTCCTCCAACCACAAGCAAGCAGTCTGGTGCCTATAAGACTACTGATGCAGGTCAATAGATGCTAAGAACGATTTATGATACTCTTCTTCCAACACTAACTAGATACAATAACGATATCTTTGAATGAAAGGAATTGATTCCTTTTCTTCCCTGCTTTTAACTGTCCTCCAAAAATGATATTTACATGGGACAGAAATCTTTCATATTTGCTGGGATCCAGGTAATCAATTCCCTCTCCCCACCTACTATTCTTCACATAGTTAAAATCCTGAATGGTAAATGCAACAGAAAATAATTAGTTTATAGCTGAAAGAAGGAGCTACAGAAATTAGAAGTAGATACAAACCAACACTGTTCCACCAAGCATCTAGAACCATGATGGCAAACCTTGGCACTCCAGATGTTCTTGGACTTCAATTCCCAGAATCCCAAGCCCCTGTTTTACTTCTGCTTCTGGAAGCTACAAGGGCAGCACAGGCCAGATGAATTGCAGTAAACCCATCCATGTGGATTCACAGGGGGCTTGGGATTCTGGGAATTAAAGTCCAAGAACATCTGGAGTGACAAGGTTCACCATCACAGTTCTAGAACCTTCCTGTGTAAGCACCCTCCAAGTCTTTTTTCTAATCAGGCACCAAGTGTCCAGAGTAACTTTCTAAATGACAAACTCTTAATACCAAGAAAGTATTAGCAAATTACAATCTATTATTACACGTTTCCATCCCTTAATTATTAAATAACATAAAATCATTATAACAAAGGTAAAGATTAATGCAGAAGTAGTAATTATAGAAAAGAAGGAAACAAAATTTATTTTTCAGGTTAATTATGGTATGCATAGTAACATGTTTTTACAAAGGATACTAGAAGTTTATATTTCTAGTAGAACATCTTAGTGTTCTTTCATTGTGGAAGTCTGTTTATGCTATTAACAGTCAGATTCCTCTTGCAAAGATAAATCATTTGTTGATTAAGTTTATGAAATGGGCATCTTTTGCATATCAGAAGAAAGTCCTGGGATGGCTCTTATATCACAATGGTTATCACAGAATAGCTTTCCATTGGCACAGTCTGTATTACATAACTTTTTAGATTTGGCTATTCCATGACTATGGCCTTTTGCTCCCAAAGGAACAATTTATCAGTTAAACCAAGTTTCCTGATTTAAACTGTCTTCCCCATTTAGTATTTTTCTGTCAGCTGCTGGATTTCCTTCTTTCTCACTGGAGTTCAATGGTATGGGGTTACAGTACTATCAATCTTCAAAGATGGGCAGTTTAGCTGTAATCAACATTCTTCTTTAATTGTAGGGGGGAATTAGAGATGTGTAAAAATCACCTCTACCATCAGTGACCTTCTTCATTATATTTTTGACAGCCTGGTGAGACCTTTAACTGAGCAAACATTGAAGTACATTACTAGTCTGAGAATGGCAGTCACTGGAAGGCTTCACATGACAATTGTGGGGCACTGTCACTGAAGACTCTGCCTAGAAAACTATGCCTGACATTGTTCCATTTCAGGCTGTCAGTCCCTGATTTATTGCTGGTACCTTACCATGTGCTTGTTTTTGGACAGAGAGAATAATAGCC
This sequence comes from Furcifer pardalis, assembly GCA_030440675.1. Lineage (NCBI taxonomy): Eukaryota > Metazoa > Chordata > Lepidosauria > Squamata > Chamaeleonidae > Furcifer > Furcifer pardalis. The sequence continues at coordinate 60,256,026 of CP126892.1, read as the reverse complement.
TATAACCATGATGGCGAACCTTGGCATCCAAGTGTTCTTTGACTTCAATTACCAGAAGCCCAAGTCAGCACTCCGGCTGATCAGAGCTTCTGATAATTGAAGTTCAAGAACAGCTGGTGTGCCAAAATTTGCCATCACTGGCCTATAAATACTGAACAGGCTTTGAATGCCACATGAAGAGATCAGGTCCTACTTCCTGATGAGTTCATGGGGGGAAAGTATGTATGTTCAGTAGCTCTGGCTGCTGATATTGTTCGAAACAGTTTATACACTCTCTATCATAGCTGGTATATTCTGATTAATCTAAGGCCAATAATTATCTTCCAAACTTGCTTTCTTAAATATTTCTCAATGTCTCAATATCCTCATTTTTGGTGTGCAAAATTTCACTCAAGGTACTATTAGGAATTACCATCTTTCTCTCACTGAAAGTCATCCCATTTGTCACAAAGGGTTTATGCTTACAATTTCATTAGTCTCTAATTTAATCTCTAGAAATTCTTAGATCTGTGCCTGCTGCTGGTCACCCTTTATTTGAGGCTGTTGAGAATGTAGCAAAGAAGCATATGAAGAAGGGCTTCTAAAAAAGATAAATTATACATGTGAAAAGCAGACTTAGTTCAAAAGTTCCATTTTGTAGACATGCAGTATTCTTCAAACTTGTCAAGTATTTCTTTCAGTTTCATATTCTGTCTTCTAGCAAGCCTCCCTAAAGAATATGAAGTACTGTGAGCATATTTGTGTATCCCCTTGGGCAATAATCTGTCCACTCTAGAAGATTAGTGAATTTACTTCAACATGAACAAGGAAGATTTATAAATATTCATAGTTCCTTCCTCACCTCATGAAAAAAATGAGTATTTGATTTTATCAGTCTTTACTTCTGCTGCTATTGATAATAGGTAGAATTCAAACTTTTGTCTATTTTCCCCAGTTCCCTGTGCGTCCCACAGCTTTTTCCTGAGTAACTTCTGCAACTGCTTATTATCTGCTTTTAACTGCAAAGACAGAAAACTTCTGCCAGTTAATTCATCTCAATCCTTATTCTCCAGTTCTGTCAACATATGTTTTATGGTTTTATGGTTCACAAACAGGGCAACAGGAATGACGACTAGAACAAAAATAAGCTTTTTTTGCAGAGATTCAGGAAACTCCCTGGGCAGTCACAACTATGGGTCTTTTTTGCTTTTGTTGTTGTTGTTCAGTCACATAGTCAAATCCAACCCATTGTGACCCCATGGACCACTGCACGCTAGGCTCTCCATCCTCCACAGCCCACTCAGCTCTAAGCTCATTGCGTCAACAATGCCATTTAGCCACCTCATCATCAGCCGTCCCCTTTTCCTTTTACCCTCAACTTTTCCCAGCATCAAGACCTTCTTGAAAAAAATCCTCTCTTCTCATTTGGTGGCCAAAATACTTTAGCTTCATCTTCAGTATTTGTCCTTCCAATGGAGCAGTCAGGGTTGACTTCCTCCAGGATCAACTTACTGTATTTGATCTCTTTGCTGTCCAGGGTACTCTCATGATTCTCCTCCAGCACCACATCTCAAAGGTGTCTATTCTTCTGTGTTCGGCCGTCCTTATGGTCCAGCTCTTACAACCATACATTACTACTGGGAACACCATTGCTTTGACTATGCAGAGTTTTGTTGGGAGTGTGATGTCGCTACTTTTTATTATGTTCCCTAGGTTTCTCATAGCTTGCCTCCCAATAATTAATCATCTTTTTATTTCATGGCTGCAGTCACCATCTACTGTGATCTGCTGTCACTGCTTCCATTTCTTCCCCTGCTGTTTGCCAGGAAGTGATAGGGCTGGTTGCCATTATGTTGGGATTTTGATGTTGAGTCTCAAGCTAGCTTTTGCACTTTCTTCTTTCACCCTAAACAAAAGGTTCTTTAAGTCTTCTTGACTTTCTGCCATAAGGGTAGTTAACTATCCACAAAGCATCGAGGGAATGTCAACAATTTGTAAACTATCATTACAAGCAACACATGTACAGTCATACCTCGCATAATGAGCATAATGCGTTCCATGCAGTTACTCCTTATACGAGTTATTCGTTAAGCGAAACACATTTTCCATAGAGAAATGTGTTTCGCTTATCTTCGCCTGCGCCACATTTGGGAAGGGTACGGGAAAGATCCCAACACTCTTCCCAAACACCCCGCTGACATGCGAGGCGCAGAGGCAGGGTTTTTGGGAAGGGTGTTGGGATCTTTCCCGTACCCTTCCGAAATGCCCCGCAGACACGTGCACATCAGGGGGAGGGGTTGGAAGGGTACAGGAAAGATCCCAACACCCTTCCAAAATACCCCGCTGACACACGAGGCGCAGAGGCAGGGCATTTGGGAAGGGTGTTGGGATCTTTCCCGTACCCTTCCAAACCCTCCCCCCCCCCCGCTGACCTGCGTGTGTCTGCAGGGCGTTTGGGAAGGGTACGGGAAAGATCCCAACACCCTTCCCAAACGCCCTGCTAATGTGGATGTGGCACTTGAAAAAGAAGAAGGATGGATCTGACTGGGTGAAAAGGAGGACCGCTAGTAATAGCACACATCTCTCTGACTTGTAGAGGGGGGAAAACAAATGTAAGCCTGAAACGTGAAACTCAACACCATCCCGATTCCAGCAGATAAGAAATAATGTGAGTTTGTCACTGAAAAGCAGAAAGAAACATTATCTGTTGAGAACGTTGGGATTTTAGGCAGCTCTGGAAAGGGAACAGGCTGGGAGAAGGAAGAAGCGAAGAAAGGCATCTGATTGATCCAAAGAAGGGCAGGGAAACAGAAGTGGCTTCTTCCAGAGGAAATGCACCTTTCCATGTACGTTCGATGCAGGTTTTTCGTGCCTCTTCTCTTTCTCCTTCTCTAAGAGCTGGAAGACCCTCTCTTCACACCCACGCAGGGATATAACCCCCCCCCTCCACACACACACACACACACACGCACGCACGCACACCCAGGCCAAGAGGAACATGGGTCAAGCGGATTTCCCAACGGAGAGCCCGAGGGGCGCAGGTGCTGGAGGTGGTGGTTTTATGAGGGTGAGTGGGTGGGTCGCTGAAGGGCAAAGAGAATTTGGACTGGGTGCCGAAACCCATAGGGAAGAGTGAGAGTCCCCAAGTGGATTAAATCCCACTTGAATCCATCTGGATGGAGCGCAACAGCTTCAGCAATACTGGCCTGGGGCTGATGAGGACTTTGCATGCCTAAAGGGTTCAGGAACAGAAAGTGACTCATGGAACTGGATGAGTGGTATGGGTGTCATGTTGCAATGCAGAAGGCAGATGAAAGGCCACTTCTTTATATTTTCAGGGCAGTCTTCATGGCTGATTGACATGAAGATCGCCAAGATTCGGATTTGGATATGCAGAATAAGGAGGAGGATGCCAGGGAATCCTAGGGGGAAGCGAGAGAGCAAGAAAGAGAAAACGCTCGCCCACACCATATTTCTCCTCCCGCTAGGGGGGCACCCAGCATGTCATGGCCCCCGGGAAAGCCATTCTTTCTTATCTGCTGGAATCGGGATGGTGTTGAGTTTCACCTTTCAGGCTTACATTTGTTCCCCCCCCCCCCCTCTACAAGCCAGGGGGATGTGTGCTATTACTAGCTGTCCTCCCTTTCACCCAGTCAGATCCATCCTTCTTCTTTTTCAAGTGCCACATCCGATTCTGAATATTGGCTATCATCATGGTGATCTGCAATTAAGATTGTCCTGGGAATATAATGCAGCAGCCTTCCACATTTGCCTTCCACATCCCAGTATGACACCTGCACCACTGATCCATTTCTGCATGTCAATTTCTGGTCATGAGCCCTTTTGGCACACAAAATCCTCATCAGTCCCAGGCCAGTTTTGATGAAGCTCTTGCCCACCATCAAGATGGATTCAAGTGGGATTTAATCCACATGGAGACCATCACCCTTCCCTGTGGATTTTGCCAAGGCCATCAGTCCTCAAGGTTGTCAGATTAGTTAACTGCTGCCCTTCCCAAACGCCCTGCTAACGCGTGAGGTGCAGAGGCAGTGTGTTTTGGAAGGGTGTTGGGATCTTTCCCGTACCCTTCCACCACCAGCCTCCGTTGACGTGCGCGTGTCTGCAGGGCATTTGGGAAGGGTACAGGAAAGATCCCAACACCCTTCCAAAATGCCCTGCCTCTGGGCCTTGCATGTCAGCAGGGTGTTTGGGAAGAGTGTTGGGATCTTTCCCATACCCTTCCCAAACACCCTGCAGACACACGCACATCAGCGGGGGGGGGGGGGTTGGAAGGGTACGGGAAAGATCCCAACACCCTTCCCAAACACCCTGCCTCTGCGCCTCGTGTCTCAGCAGGGTGTTTTGGAAGGGTGTTGGGATCTTTCCCATACCCTTTCAAACTCCCCCCCCCCCGACGTGCATGCATCTGCAGGGCATTTGGGAAGGGTATGGGAAAGATCCCAACACCCTTCCCAAACGCCCTGCTGACGCACGAGGTGCAGTGGCAGGGCATTTGGGAAGGGTGTTGGGTTCTTTCCCGTACCCTTCTCAAATGCCCCGCAGACACGCGCAAGTCAGCGGGGGCGGGGGGTTGGAAGGGTACGGGAAAGATCCCAACATCCTTCCAAAAAACCCTGCTGACGCGCGAGGTGCAGAGGCAGGGCATTTGGGAAGGGTGTTGGGATCTTTCCCAAATGCCCCACAGACACGCACATGTCAGCAGGGGGGGAGAGAATTGGAAGGGTACAGGAAAGATCCCAACACCCTTCCAAAACATCCCGTGTCAGCGGCAGGGCGTTTGGGAAGGGTATTGGGATCTTTCTCGTACCCTTCCCAAACACCCAGCTGACGTGCTGTGCATCTGCAGGGTTTTTGGAATGCAGCAGGGAGGCCCCCCCCCCCAATCTGTGTTCCAAAACACCCTGTAGCCAGCCACCTGACAGCTGGGTGTTTTGGAACGTGGGCAGGGGACTTCCTGCTGCATTCCAAAATACCCAGCCAGCACACTCTAGTCTGCGGGGTGTTTTGGAACATGGCGGGGGAGTCCCCCGTTGCATTTTGAAACTCCCCGCAAATGCGAAGCTTCTCGTTAAGTGAGTTTTTGCTCTTTCAACGAAGCAGACCTTTTGGGGAAAGGTCTGCTCGTTAAGCGAGTTTTTCACTATGCGAGATGCTTGCTATACGAGGTATTACTGTAGTTTGGCCCTCAGAGATTGATTCCAAAAAGAACTCAAGTGTAGGACTATCCCAGGGGAAGTACAGAGAGCTTTCCACTGTCACACAACTGTTTGCTACTCTAGCGCACTTTCTGTTCAGCTTGACCTATTATCTGAAGAAAATGCATTTATAAACCAAAACAAGGATCTACTTACCAGCAAAGTCCAAAAATTTTACTGTTCTGGACCAGCTGGTGACCAAGCTAACTGGGGAAATATGAGTCTGCATTTATGAGTCTGCAATTCAAAAATTTAACTTTTCCATGCTCTGCTGACAAATGCAAGACCTTTAAATCAGACCAGACTTCAAATGCTCATCTAAAAAACTTGCAGCCTGTTCCTACTTTTTTCCAAATATATATGCTAGCATTTTTCTTAGACAAGAAGGAAAACTATCCAAACATAACACTAGTCACATTTCTTCAGAAATTCTTTTAAAAGCACCTGTCATAAGCCTTCTTTAAGCTTTGAGAACGTTGTGACTTGCCAATTTGCAGAAGCATCATCTAGGAAGAAAGGGTCTAAATAAATCATCTGCTTTGGAAAAATGATTACTTACCTCAATAGATCTTTAATAGAATTAAATGGATGGGGGGAAGAAATGGGGAATACCCTAGATCTCCTTGGCCCTTCTCACTATGATCCCAGAGATAGATCAGATAGAAGCTGTATTTTCTGTAGCAAAAAAACAATTACCAGATATCCATTATATATGAATCAGACCTTATGCTTCCAAACTGCCACTGTAGTTTTGCAACACTCTGGGGACAGTTCAAGGAACCACGTTTGTTCTTGTCAAGAGATCATGTTCAATCGTCCTTCGTTCAAGAAGCATGGAGAAATATGATACATAAGCCATGAGTTCACCTCATTCCAAAATAGTTCATTTTGTATCATGTTTTGTAAACAGGTTTCTGAGCCATTATTTATCCCAGGGGTTCCCAACCTAAGGCCCATGGGCTGGATCTGGCCCATGGTGCCATCTCATGTGTCCCCACCCTTCCAAGGTCATTCAAGAAACAAAATGGCCACCCTTTTACATCATGTGATCACTGAAAAAAGAAGTGATCCCACCCATCCACAGAGCAGACAAAAAAGAGAGTTAAATGACCATCTGATAACACCCTTAGTTCAACTTAGCATCCTACAAAATTTCTTTGACTGTGGAGACTTACAGTACAACAAAATGTAAAAGAAGAACTACTAGAAATAAAAAAAATTCTTTTAAAAGTAGTGAAAACTCAATTAGAAATATTTATTTAGTCTCCCCCTCCAATACTTTCTAGGGTAGACTATGATACCACCCTATATCTTTTGATAATAAATCCTGTTATCTATTTAGAGTTTATTTCTCTTAACAAAGCTATACACTACTTATGTTAATAGAACTCAGTGAATAGCCCTTTGCAGCTAAGTGGTTAGATTCCATTTTCACAAATTCAACCAGAGAGATAACAACCTCAGAGAGATAAGGTGTTAAATGTTTAGTAGCAAAGTTCAATAAATGCACTGACTTTATTTCTACACAAGAGAGAATAGTCCTTATCTCCTAAACAGAATTTGCTTAAATAATTACTTAAGGATTCAAGAGTTAACTCTTGTTAGATGCCTCTTTCAATTTAGCATTATGGCGGTGTTTCTCTAATTAAAGTTATGACTTTAATGAAAGGAAAAAGTTATTCTGATTTCAGTTCCATTGAAACAGTAAGCTCCTTAACTAACGCTAGCATTGATACAGTACCACTGATATGTAATGTTTAATATCCTGAGACTATAAAGTTATATAATCTCATTAGTTTTTTAACTGGAAATTTTAGTATAGGTGCTTAGCTGTATTGTATATAATAAAGAACTAAGAGCAGGGCCTCCTAAACTGCAAAGCTGTTTCATCATGTTTGCATGTAGTGTTTTCTGGGCTCTACTCAGGCCATCTCCAGGATTAGGAGCATAAGCTTTATACATGAGAAAGGAAGCAGGGAAGAGTGCTCTGTCTGTGTACCCTACCACCCTGCCCTCATTACCCTATATATGTGGAGGACATCTGTCTGGAAAGCACATCCTTCTCTATCCATGGAGTCTCTCTTCAAAAAATTAAAAACCTATCATTCCACAATTCTGAAAAATCTCATGAAAAGCCTCCACAGATAGTGGAGGCAGATGTCCTCTATACATAGACAGCAATAAAAATAGTAAGAGAGGGTACAGAACTACTATGCTTTTTCCACACTGTTCTCCTTATGTGTCGAGTTTACACCTGAAAAATGGTTAAGTTTTAGCCACTAAATTCACAAACCTGGAAATATCTAACATCCATTATTTAATAGACTGGCTGCACACATATTATGCTTTTACTTACATGTGTAGTCTACTGAATAGAACAAACAGATTTTACATGGATACAGTAAGTATTAGATGACTGTGAAAAAAAAGTGTGTCAGAAAGTTAACTGCAGTTGTAACTGCAGTTGCAATGGTTAATTCTCTAAGGCTGGCTAGCAAGCTCTACTCTTCATATTTACATTGCCATCACAGAATTTCTATCATTCCTTTCTTATAGCCCTAACCAAAGTGTTATATTAGTCTTACATTTATGACATAAGACATTAACATTAACTTAGACTCAGGTAGCTGATCTGTCTTTCCAGAAATGCATGCTACAATTTAGCAGCCGCTCGCTAAGCTTTTAGATAGATAGGTTTCCCAGCACACCATATCTGAGGGCAAAAATAGATGTAAAATGCATCAATAATGCATTTCAGCATTTTTAAACCTCTTCAGAGAGCATCAGCCATAAAAAGCAGGCTCCCAACTAGCTCAAAACTGCGGCATAGTATAATAGGATTAACACTATGAAACTCTCTAGACTTGAAACTACTGTTTCTGCCCATTAAGAGAAAGGGTACCCCAGCCACACTTGTGCAAAGAGAGAGCATTATTCCAGATGGAGGGCTGGCACCGTCCAACTGGTCAACTGCACCCTGTGCTTTTGGGGATTGCAACTTCATGATGGCTAGGAATCCCAGGTATTGTGAGATATTGGCTTGGCCCAAATCATGCACAGAAATCTTGCAAGATTTAGAAATTGTATTTGTGTAGCCCAACCTGAGCTGGGTCTTTGGCTGTAAATGGAGATGAGCACTGCACCCCATAGTTTGATATGACTGACTTACAAGCAAGGGAGACATTTACCTTTACCTAGTGCCAGGTTAGGGTGGTAGCCATGAATCACTAAGGGGATTCAACTAGGTGAAAGCTAGGTGCCTGGCATAATTTGGGTGAATCAGTTCAGCACATAGTGGACACCATGAGCCAGTCAGAGGGTGGCCAGGGTGGGCGCTGTCCATCCTGTGTTAGCAGTTGTCCATCCTGAGTTAGCATGCTTTGGTGCTCCCCCTCCTGAAGAAAGTTTCTCTAGATCCCGCTCTAATGGCAAACTACCGACCTATGTCCCATTTACCTTTCTTGGGTAAGGTTTTGGAGAAGGCAGTGGCGCAGCAGTTACAGGAGATCCTAGAGGAAGCAGATTATCTGGACCCTTTTCATTCAGGATTCAGGCTCAGATATGGTACGGAAACTGCATTGGTCACACTTGTGGATGGTCTCTGGAGAGAGCAGGACACGTGTCCTCCATCCGTCCTTGCTCTTCTTTACCTCTCAGCGGCTTTCGATACTGTCAACCACAGCATTCTTCTGGGAAGGCTCCAAGGGTTGGGGATCCAGGGCACTGTGTGGTCCTGGTTTTCCCCATTTCTGAGGGGCCAGACCCAGTCGGTGTGGCTGGAAGGCGAGAAGTTGAGCCCTAGGCCCTTACAATATGGGGTGCCTCAGGGCTCTGTCCTTTCGCCTCTCCTATTCAATGTCTACATGAAACCGCTGGGTGAGATCATCCGTTCCCACAGGGTAAAGTATCATCAATATGCTGATGACACCCAACTGTATATCTCAGCCTGTGGAGATCCAAGCGATGCAGTGGAAGTCCTTTCCAAGTGCCTGGAGGCTGTTAGGGTCTGGATGGGGGACAAATGGCTACAACTGAATCCTGGCAAGACTGAGTGGCTGTGGGTCAGGGGTCCTACATTATCACAGGAATTACCATCATTGGCTCTGGATGGGGCAGTTTTGCCCCAAACAAACCTAGTGTGAAATCTGGGGGTCTCCTGGACTCGTGACTCCTGCTCAAAGAACAGGTGGCAGTCGTGGCCAGGAGGGCTTTTGCACAACTTCGTGTGATACGCCAGTTACACCCATTCCTAGATCAGGCCTCCTTGCTCATTATCACACACACTTTGGTCACATCCAGACTTGACTATTGTAATGCGCTCTACATGGGGCTGCCCTTGGTGACCAATCGGAGGCTGCAACTGGTCCAGAATGCTGCTGCCTGAGTGGTGATGGGGTGCGGGCGTTATGCTCACACCTCACTTGAGCTGCACTTGTTGCCAGTGTGTCTCCAGGTGCAATTCAAGATGCTGGTAATTACCTTTAAAGCCCTACATGGTAGTGGGCCAGGATACCTAAGAGACCGCATTGTCCCAAGGACATCTGTCCATCCCACCAGAGCAGACCGGAGAGGTTCCCTGATTGTGGCATCAGCTAGAGAGGCTCATCTCTCTAGCACTAGGAGGAGGGCCTTCTCTGTGTCCGCTCCAGCCCTTTGGAGCCTCCTGCCAACTGATCTGCGCCTCCAGGCAGAGCTACTGCCCTTTCAGAAGGGTGTAAAAACCTGGCTGGCAGGACAGGTCTGGGGTACTGGAGGCACAATGACATCAGCCTGCTGGTTGGTTTGACCTCCCGCCCCCTCTGCTCCCTTAAGTTTTAAATTATACAAGATTTAGTTCTATTTTTAATTGGTTTTAATTATAGATTTTAGAACTTTCAAAATTTTAATCTATATTGTTCTGATGTTTTTATGATATGTTGAACCGCCCTGGATCGCCCTTGGCGAGGAGGGCGGTATAGAAATGTAAATAAATAAATAAATTTATGACATTGTTGCCTATCCTGAAAAAATATTCACCCACCCACATCTAAGAATCCTGGCTACAGCCCTGTAGCCAGCTCTGTAGCACATTCAACAGCCATTTGTGGGAACAGAATTGGAAATGCCCATGGAGATATTTCCCCAAATTTCCCTGGCCTGGGCAGTAGTTGTCAAGGTGCAGCACTGCACAGGGGCAAAGGATTCACCCATCTGGACTATAGAGGGAGAGATAGTCTCCTGCTCTGGTACCAGGAATAGCACTACCAAGACCCTTCTCAGGTTTCAAATTTTTAATAAGTGTGGCCCAAGTTTTATAGCAAAAATCATTTGTCTTGTCTCTTTATTTGATGGGCTAGGGTTAAATTCCCAAGACTTAGGGAAATAGATCATAAACCAAAATCTCTCCAAACAAACCTCTTCCTTTCATTACTGTTGTCAAGATCCCCCCCCTTTTTTTTTTCTTTTTGGTCCTATGCACTTTGACTGGAAGAAGAAATCAGTTTTACATACCCCCTTGGGCCTTTGTCTTTTTGTTATTTCCTTTAATCTTTTGTGATGTTCTTCATGGCTGAGCGTTGTGTAGGGAGTTGTGGTCTCTGATATTATTATCCCTCTCCAGTCTTGGTATGTTTGTGCTATTGGGAAAAATATGTGCAGATTAGAACAACGCCATAATACTCAATACCACTACAGGACGCAGAAACCTGCTATTACAGCATGTGGAGACTAAACAACTTCAACATCCCTGAAAGTCCATTGTAAGCATTGCCAGATCTTTATTTCTAAAATGTATTCATTCTTCCTGTTGCAATGACCCTACTGGAAGAAGGAGTAAAGAAGCATTTTAGCTTTCTTTTTACCCACCAGAGCTCTGAAAAGAGAGCAATACTCAGGAGATGAAATTTCCTCATTACTGTTCTCTGTCTCCAGAGCATCTAGATATTTTGTGTTCCAAGAACTTTTCAAAGCAGAAAATTGATGCTCTGGAATATGGTCCTCTTACCAGTGTCAGAAAACTGTCATCTCCATATTTATCCACAAATTTCTGTTATAAGCACTGATCTATGCAAAACAATCTTAGATGTTCAGAACTGCTAACTTCCATGACTTGATCATAATAGGCAGCACAGGCAAGCATGCAATATGAATTATAGCTATGCATTCAGAATTTCTAACCAACAAATATGAACGTTTGCTAGTAAATAATTAGTCAACCAAGATTTCAATAGCATAAAACATCATGGTTATTGGCATTGTTATTGAGAAGATCATGTCCTAGCCAAACGATTGGTTATCCTACCAACATTAGAACATGGCATCATCCTTAGCTTTATGCACAGATTAGATATTGAACAGAGAGAAGTATAGAACCTTCTTTTAACTGACTCAACTATTGGCCCCACCCACCCAGTAAATCATGTCTGAGTAGCAGCCTAGGATTTTACCTGGAGTAATCCTTGATCCAATACCTTGGCTAAACCATGAGGAACAACAGAAAGTACAGAATCCTCCAACTTACTCGGCAAGGAAAGATCCCTGGGAAGAGAGGGAAGAGAGGCCTCATGTGCCCAGACACTTAGCTGAGACACCTTCCAGCCTTCTGTCACTAACATTATGCCCTAATGATATCAACTATTTATCTTAGACTCAGTTTCTCCCAATATATTTCCTCACTTGGTGGCAGCAGGCATACTTTTCATTGTGAGCTGACCAATGTTCAGATCAGCTCTACAGACACTACTGAATATTAGATGAAATTCAATGCATGGTCCAGATTATGATGTCAGAGAATACAATGCCTTTGGGGGTTTTTTAATACAAGTTGTACCTCACATAAAAAGAATAATGTGTTCCACAGGACTGCTCTTTAAGCGAGTTTGCTCTTTAAGGGAAACACCATTGTAAATGACCAATTGTGGGGGGGTTATTGCGAACCCTGATTTATTTGTTAAGCAAGTTTTTGGTCGGTTTTATTTGTTAAGCGAAGCGAACATTCAGATAAAATTCTGCTCTTTAAGCGAGTTACTCTTTAACCAAGGGATTCTTTATGCGAGGTTTGACAGTATGGTAAAAAGGCAGCACAGACTCTAATACATCTTCTATTCTTCTTCTTTCATGTCCAGGTCAGATGTTAAACTGCTAGAATAAAGCAACCTTTTGGTGAATTCATTCTGTAGTTCCTTTCACCCAACCTGGTATGAGAAAGATTAGCCAGCACAACAAGATTGCTGTTGCCTGGGGTATGCCAGATTATGGTTCAAAAATACCGCAATCTTTGAGGAGGTTCTTTCCATGTACCCCCACCTTGCATTAAGAAGCAGAAATAAATTGAGGTAGGAGAGGGATATGTACAATCAAATTCAGAAAAAATAAAAGTGAAACAGAAATCTTAAGGCAGCAAAACTATAGATACTATATATAAAACTATAGGTAAAGGAAACCAACACTATAAAGGAAACCAAAACTATAAGATAAAGGAAAGCAAAATCTGCTTCAGGAAGTGTTTTTAAAGTAAAACAACAAAAATTGTCTATTTGTGTAGTATGCTAAATCAAAATCGGGATCCTGAGGTAGAGATTAAAATATGAATAGAAAAAGCAAGATCCACCTTCATAAAAATGCAACATTTGTTATGCAGTAGAGATCCAACTCTCGCTACAAAGATCTGAATAGTGAGATGCTACGTATTCCCAGTGTTGCCATATGAAGTAGAAGCTTGGACAGTGACTAAAACATCTGAAAAGAGAATCGAAGCTTTTGAAATGTGGATCTAAAGATGCCTGCTAAGGATATCATGGGTTGACCATATGACTAATATAGAAGTGTTATGCCAGATGGCTAAAGAACAAGAACTGTTTAAGACCATTAAGCAAAGAAAGCTCCAATACCTTGGCTAAACCATGAGGAACAACAGAAAGTACAGAATCCTCCAATTTACTCGGCAAGGAAAGATCCCTGGGAAGAGAGGTCCTGGATGCTGGCTGATCTAGGAAGAACATTCTCTCTCTTTTAATCGGTAAGGGTTGGGGTAATTTTTGATAGTTGTTTTTAGTGGGGGTTTTACATGTTTTAGAGTTTTTAACTGTGATATTGGTTTTTATTCTTTGTGTGCCGCCCAGAGTCTTTTGAGTTGGGTGGCAATATAAATCACAAAAATAAAATAAATAATAAATAAATAAATGTAGACAGATTTCATGGCTGAAGAACCTGACAGACTGGTGTAGCATATCCTTAGAAGAACTGTCCCGAGGAGTTAAGAACAAGAAGACTATCGCCATGATAATAGCCAATATCTGGAATGGCTATGACACCTTGTTATCTGACAACCTGAAGAAGTGACAGCCTATATAATTAGAGCATATTAATATTTGTAAAGGGATGATAGAGGCAGTTCTTCTGTATTCCTGAAACCACAAGTCAAAGGAATCATATGCTTTAATTTTATTACCAACCACCAAGCAAAACAAACTAATTTGCACATCTCCCAAAACGAGATAAGCTCATTCTGTGACACTTAGACACTGGCATTAGTTAAGAATTTCCCTCTTCTGGGCTCTAATGTCTGCTTCTAAGAATGGAGAAGATTGTTGGATGCCCCAGGGCAATGGCAATGAAAGTTATAGTTGAGATGATGGTCATGGAATTAGTCCAGTCCTATGGTCTTGAATTCTAAAATTGATATGGTAGTCTGATTTGGAACAGGGCCAATAACTACCTCCTTCCCTCAGACAGCTTCAGGGGCCAGATGGCCATTTTGCATTTCCTACACCACATGGCACTTCATGGTGTGATGGAGGCAAGGGGGGACTATATGCAATGGTGTCATGGGCCACAGGTTGAGAATCCTAGTGGAATCCTAGTGTACTAGTGGATTAACATAACTCCATTCCTTGAGATCTCAAGGCCCAAAAAGGGGGAAAGGGGATTGGTCTTTAAGATATCAGGGCTGAACCCAGGGGTATGCAGGGTACCATGGGAAGGCGCTGGACAGAGAGTGGTGGGGTGCCTATTTGGGGGTGTTGGGGGGGATCCCATACATTGCTATTGGAGCCCCAAGGCGCCAGAGGTGAGGGTGGGGTGGGACAAAGCCTGATTGCCTGATATACCAGCACGCCACTGGCTGAACCCTATGGTATAGGAGACATTGGCCAGCAAAAGATTGGGAAAAGAAGGCAGGGGTGCCCAAACTTTTCAGGCTGTGGGCCGGTCATGTGGTTCAGGGAGCTGGTCACTATGGCCTGGGGTCCGGATCCAGCCCCTGACACCAATTAATCCAGATCACAAAGCCCTTGTCACTCCTGGAAGCAGAAGAAAAACGCACTCGTATGGGCAAGTTTTACTTCTGCTTCCAGGAGTGATGAGGGCTTCATGGGCCGGATGAATTGGAATTGGGGGCTGCATCTGGGCCCTGAGCCATAGTTTGGGCACCCCTGAATTAAAGGGTCCAAAATTCACAATTAACCTGGCTAACCAAGTAATAAGACTATTTTTCCAGACCAAGGGGCAAATCTTGGTTCTCATACTTGTTAAGATAAATGGTCATGTAAACCAGGGAAGGGATATCTGTGGCCTTCTGGACAGCGTTGGATACCAAAATTCATTGATCCTCCCCCCCCCCCCAGCTTGATAGTCAGGGAGAATGGAACAACAAGACCAGTGATGGCGAACCTTGTCATTCCAGCTGTTCTTGGAGTTCAATTCCCAGAAGCCCTGATCAGCTGGAGTGCCAAGGTTGGCCACCAGAAAACTAGACAGACACAGTTGCCCTCCTCAGCATAAATGCCAGCAAATAATTATCTCTGATAGATACCATGATTTTTTAGGTGAAGGTCCTTGTATGGTGTACAATAGTCAGTAAATATAGTACAAATAGAAAATGTTTCTCTTTCCATGTCATTTATCGCAAATTGTTTTCAGAAACAGGAATCAGCCATTGCTTTTTGTGGTTGCAGTTCTAAAATCCTAAATCTAGTCTGATGCTTTATTAAAATTAGAAATATTAGAACAGTGGCAGCAAAATTGATTTAAACTGCATGGCCTCTGTACTTCAGGATATCAGAGTGAAAATTAAAGTGTAGGTTTGTTGCAATTTTTTAAAATATATATAATACAGTAAGTCTCTGTCTTCCCTTTGCTTGTCAAAAGCTTTACTGAAGTCAACCCAAACATGTTTAATTTCTTCCCCAAGTTACAGTTTGCATGTTTAAGCCTGTAATCCTTGAGAGCTGTTACATCAGGCAAAGTAGCAAAGCAATAAAGAATGGAAGGAAAGAAAGCTGACTGATTTCCATAGCACTCTATTCCTTGGTGGCCATTTAATTCAAACTTAGTGCTATCTTTCCATAAACTCTCACAATAGTTTAATGCCTTTTTAATTGGACACTTAGCTTTAATCTTTAGGCTCTTACAAACAATTAGGTGCTGGAAGATATAATTAGCAGCTCCCAGTTTACTTGTATAATTAGAAAAATGAGGAGGGAGGATCTTATGTCAGTTCAAATTATAATTATTATTGTGACCAGTTGATTTGGACAGTTTATGTTTCTTCATCTGCTAGACTAGTAGAAAATTAAGATATAGAACCAAATAAGTTAATAAGCCAAACTATTGGCATCTTTAATATTATGCATATTGTGCTGTAATCATGAGTTTATTTTATTTGTATGTTTGTTTAATACATTACTATACCTCCCATTTGGGTGGTATCCCATTCTTTTGATACTGTAAATTAAGGGAAATAACTAGGTTTCTGACAAAAAAAGTCTAAGAGATGAAATCATTGAGCTGTTAAAAATAAATGTTATGTCATGTTTAACAAATTCTGGTAGATTTTTATCTCTTCCTTCTTTTAAGCCACTGATTCAAGATCTGTGATATCTAAGAGGTCTTTCATCTATTTGTTGATGCTCAGAAAGAGAAATGGAAAAAAGGCTTTGTTATGAAAGGTTACTAGAACTCATGAATGTGTTTGCCTTCATATGGAAAAATTAAAAATATTATTTTTAAATATCTGTGTTTATATTTTTGATGCTACTCAATCAATATTTTAGCATTTATGTTTAGATTTGACTTTTCGGCTGCATTGAATTCTCTCTCTCTCTCTCTCGTAGGTTTAGTGTGCCAGAATTTTCTCCAGGATGAAGGAATATTACAGTATAAATACTAAATAACATTTCATTTTTAAAATCTGGTACATAAATAGCCAGTGGGAGATGTAATATCCAAATGGCTAAAAAAAAGGATGCAAATAGACTTGATTTCTCAGGTCTATTTGCATGTGCAGAATGTCATTGTGGAGATGTCTACCAATGTGCAGACTCCTTGCTGAATGACGGCTCCAAGGTAAGGTACATGAATAATTGGAGGCACCTTTTTAATAGATCAAAAATGTTTACTTGTTCATCAGATAAAACTATAATCTTCTAGTGTGAACTTTTATTAATTTTGAGTTAATTAATTTTTAGAATTAAATTTTACAATGTAATGTTATGGTTCCTGATTCCTTTAAGGATGATAATTTATTTATTGGGATGGCTAATTTTACTTTTCTGTTGTGTATTGTATTGCAATTATTTTATTTATGTTTTATTGTGTAAATGTCTTGCTGTTATTGTGAACCAACTAGAGTAGAACCACCTAGAGTAGTGTTGTATGCTAATTATATATATATACACACACACTAGTACCTCAGATAACGATGAGACTTGGTTCCACAAGTCTTGTCGTTATCCGGTTTTTAACGTTGTGCAATGCATTGATCGCACAACATTTTTAAAAAGCCCTGTTTCCCTGGAGGCTGCAGCAAGCAAGAATGTCGGGATTTGAATCCTGACGTTTTGACTTGCTACAGCCTACAGGAAGGTGGGGGAACTTTGGAAACAGTTTGAATTGGGTCCCCCAACCTTCCTGGAGCTGGCCGGGGGGGGGGGGTCAGAGAGCCCAAAATGGGTAAAAAATGTCTGGGGTTTTTTTACCCATTTCAGGCTCTCTGGACCCCCCCCCCCCGCCAGCTCTAGGCAGGACGGGGGACCCGATCGAAGCTGTTTCCAAAGATCCTCCACCTCCCCGGCCAGTTGGGGCAAGCCAAAATGTCAGGGTTCAAACCCTGACCGTTTTGGCTTGCTGCACTGGCGGGGGAGGTGGGGAAAGCCCAGAAGCATGGATGGGGTCCTCTGATCTCCCTGGAGCAGGCAAGGGAGTCAGAAAGCACAAAATGGGTAAAAAAAGTCCATTTTTAACCCATTTTGGGCTATCTGACACCCCCCCTCCCGGCTCCAGGGTAGTCGGGAGACCTGATCCGCGCTATTTCTGAAGTTCTCCCACCTCCCTGGAGGCTGTATCAAGCCAAAACATCGGGATTCGAATCCTGCATTTTGACTTGCTACAGCCTCTAGGGAGGTGGGGGAACTTTGGAAATAGCATGGATCGGGTCTCCTGACCTCCCTGGAGCCGGCAGGGGGGTCAGAGAGCCCGAAATGGGTTAAAAATGGACTTTTTAAACCCATGTCAGGCTTCCTGACCCCCTGCCAGTTCTAGGGAGGTCGGGAGACCTGATCCACAGCTGCAGGGTGGCTGGGGAAGCCGACGGAGACTCCCCGTTGGCTTCCCTAGCCACCCACCCATGCCTCCGCAGCTGTGGGGTGGCTGGGGAAGCTGACGGGGGAGCCCCCCATCAGCTTTCCAGCCACCCCACCTCTGCCTCCACAGTTGCAGTGTGGCTGGGAAGCTGAACGGAGAACCCCATTCAGCTTTCCAGTCCAGCCACCCTGCTGCTAAGAATGACTGCATCAGTTAACACTGACAGATCATTGTCCGATGCAAAATTTCTTTAGAAATCGTTTCTAAAGAAATTTTGCATCGTTATCCAATGTTAGCGTTATCTGATGAAGTCATTATCAGAGGTATTACTGTAATATGATTATGGTTATATTCCACTGTAATTAGCATACAGGCACTTGCAAAAATGCACACGCATTAGTACACATGTGCATGCATGTATGCATTCACATGTTTTTTTTAAAAAATAACCAGTAAAAGATGATTCTTTACATTTATCCTTGTCTAAAAATCATGTTTTCCAGAGTCAAAGTTAGACTCTGAGTGGATCATGATAGTGAGATAGATTATAAATCACCATATTTGTTCACATTCACAAGATAAGTTTCACAATTACAGACCCAATCCAGGGTGCCACACACAGATAGGCAAGAGCAATCTAGGTGCACCACATCTAATTTCTTACAGATTAAATAACTCGAAATGATTTAGGCAAGCAACCCAAAATCTATCCTGTATTAAAAGGGGCAAAATCTGCATCAATCAATACAATCAGTGCACATTTCAATGGGAAATGCTTTCCTGCTCTTAAGTGTATTGATCCATAACCCATGTTCATAAAAACAAAACCCACTCAAATCTATCCAAGGAAATTTCACCAACTGAAGGTCAATTATATTAAAAGGATTGAGTGGAATGAAGTATCTTCTGCCCATTCATTTCAATTGAAGATGTCACTCAATTTGCATTTTGCATTTTGTGCTCTTTTGGCTGATCTCATCAAAACTGAGATATTTGCCAGAACAAGAACAGATGCCAATTTACAGAGGCTCCAATGACAAGCACTTCCTAAAATGAAGATGATTTTTATGAGTCTTTTGTCTGGGCCCAATAAGTGAATATCCACATTATTGGACACCTAGAGTTTCTCATATAAATTGTTCCAGTCCCTCAAAAATAGTCCAACAAGAAAAAATCTTTGTCATGTTTATGGCTATTCATGGCAACATAAAGCAATGTTGCCTTATACAAGAAGACTCAAAGAGAAGAGAATATATCATGGGAAGAGAAGTAAAAGCCATTGTCTGCTACTCGAGTTCGATTATACATTTTTTCCTAAAAATCATCAGGAAAATGCCATTGGCATGGATTTCTTTAAGGTGGATCCCAGCTTGCCATGAAGTGACCCACACACTATGATCACGGAGCCACCTCCTACAGCACATATGAAATGAGACATGCAAGATTTGATGCTGTAGCCTATTGCCCCCCCCCATCCAGACCCTGACAGTCTCTAGGCACTTGGAAAGGACTTCCACTGCATCGCTTAGGTCACCACAGGCTGAGATATATAACTGGGTGTCATCTACATATTGATGATACCTCACCCCATGGGAACGAATGATGTCACCCAGTGGTTTCATGTAGATATTAAATAGGAGAGGTGAGAGTACCAAGCCCTGAGGCACCCAGTGATGGGATGACACCGGTTCTGACCGGATCCACAGAACCGTTTTAAGGATTTCCAGAGGGCTCTCCGTGGGGGTTTAACCGTTTTTGAGGCGTCCGGATCGGACGCCTCACCGGCAGGAAAATTAAAAAAAAAATTGAAGCAAAAATGGCTCCAATTTAGTGCGCATGCGCAGAAACTCAATCTGACGCATGCGCACTAAATTGGAGCCATTTCTGCTTCAATTTTAAAAAAATTGGACCCGACCGCCCCTGACTGCAGCCTCCTCTGGAGCCACTTGCCGGCAAAAGGCTCGCCCTCCACACACCTGGGAAGTCCTGCACGCGCGCGCTGCCCACCTCCTCCCGCCCAGCCACCCAGCCAGCAGCCAGGGGCTCCCCGCTACGGCGCCACCCCCCCGACGAGCGCCCATTCTGACGGCAAGCTGGCTGGGTGGCTAGGGGTGGGGGGGAGGAGGTGGGCAGCGCGCGCGCGCGCGTGCAGGACTTCCCAGGTGTGTGGAGGGCGAGCCGTCCGCGTGCATGCCCGAGGATTCAAAAGGGTAGGAATACCCTTTCGAATCCTCGGGCGTGCGCGTGGGCAGCTCTGCGGGGGTTAGGCGACGATGGGGAAAACCCTCGGGATCCCAGCTAACCCCCGCAGTCGAGCCGCGATCTTTACCTTTTTCGAACTTCTGGCGGCGGGCTGGCAGGGGGGGGTGCCGACCCACCCACCCAGCCAGCTTACCGTCAGACTGGGCGCTCGTCGGGGGGGGTGGCGCCATAGCGGGGAGCCCCTGGCTGCTGGCTGGGTGGCTGGGGGGGAGGAGGTGGGCAGCGCGCGCGTGCAGGACTTCCCAGGTGGAGGGCGAGCCTTTTGCTGGTGATCGCTGCTCGCCTCCGTCCCATTGGCTTGGGTACTCCTTTAACCGGCCTCGGTCGCCAGCAACCGAGGCCGGTTAAAGGAGTACCCTAGCCAATGGGACAGAGGCGAGCAGCGCTCGCCAGCAAAAGGCTCGCCCTCCACACACCTGGGAAGTCCTGCACGCGCGCGCTGCCCACCTCCTCCCCCCCAGCCACCCAGCCAGCAGCCAGGGGCTCCCCGCTACGGCGCCACCCCCCCGACGAGCGCC
This sequence comes from Furcifer pardalis, assembly GCA_030440675.1. Lineage (NCBI taxonomy): Eukaryota > Metazoa > Chordata > Lepidosauria > Squamata > Chamaeleonidae > Furcifer > Furcifer pardalis. The sequence continues at coordinate 60,235,493 of CP126892.1, read as the reverse complement.
CATTCTGACGGCAAGCTGGCTGGGTGGCTAGGGGTGGGGGGGAGGAGGTGGGCAGCGCGCGCGCGCGCGTGCAGGACTTCCCAGGTGTGTGGAGGGCGAGCCTTTTGCTGGCGAGCGCTGCTCGCCTCCGTCCCATTGGCTAGGGTACTCCTTTAACCGGCCTCGGTTGCTGGCGACCGAGGCCGGTTAAAGGAGTACCCAAGCCAATGGGACGGAGGCGAGCAGCGCTCACCAGCAAAAGGGCCGCCCTCCGCCTGGGAAGTCCTGCTTCCTTCCTAAGCCCAGGCAGAGGGAGGAGGCCAAAGTGGTGAGGACATTTTGCCGCCCCCTGAAAGCCGCTGCCCGGGGCATCCCCCCCCCCGCCCCCCCACGCTACGCCACTGTCAGCGAGCACCCCTTTGCCTTGGCGCCCAGCAGCAGCCGCAGGAGGAGGAGTTGTGGCTAGCCGGGCAGCCCAGGGCCTCCTGGCTGTCCGGCTAGGCATGCCTCCTCTTCCTGTGGCCGTTGCCGAGCGCCGAGGCCCAGGGCCGCCCGCTGAGGGTTCCGGCCGGAAGGCCCTCGGCAGCCCGGCTAGCTGCACCTCCTCCTCCTGCGGCCACCGCCGGGAGCCGGGCCCGCCCGCCAAGGGTTCCAGCCGGAAGGCCCTGGGCTGCCCGGCTAGCTGCGCCGCCGCCTCCTGCAGGAGCTCGGTCGCTTCCAAGGGTAAGTACTGTTTTGTATTGTTTTACTTTTAAGTGAGGGGTTTGTGTTTGGGGTGGGTGTTTGGGTGGGTGGGTGTATTTTTATTTAATTTTTATTTTATATCTTTCTTTTATTTATTTATGGTTTTGTGTTGTGGTGGGTGGATGGGTGTGTGCGTGTGTACGTGTGTGTTTTATTTTAATTTTTTAAATTAATTTTTTATTTTTAGGCTCCGCCCACAACGTCATGACGTCATGACGGTGTCTCCGCCCATGATGTCATGACGTTGGCCACACCCACGACGTCTGTGACGTCAGGGAGTGGTATAAGATTTTTTATCATCCCATCACTGGAGGCACCCCATATTGAAGGGGCCTCAGGCTGGACCTCTCGCTGTCCAACAACACCAGCTGGGTCCAGCCCTTCAGAAATGAGGAAAACCAGGACAGAGCAGTGCCCTGGATCCCCAAACCTTGGAGCCTTTTCAGAAGGATACCGTGGTCGATGGTATCAAAAGCTGCTGAGAGGTCAAGAAGAGCCAGAACGGATGGATAACCTCCATCCTGCTCTTGCCAGAGATCATCCACAAGTGCAACCAGTGCAGTTTCTGTACCATATCTGGGCCTGAATCCTGACTGGCAAGGGCCCAGATAATCCGTTTCATCCAGGACCTCCTGCAACTGCCATACCACTGCCTTCTCCAAAACCTTGCCCAAAGAGGGTTTTTTAGGAGGGGGCACACCAAAGCGTGTTTCAAGGTTGCTGGAAAAAACCCTCCCGCAATGATGAGTATAATTGCTTTGACCCAACCACCTGTCACTGCACTGGATGTTTTAACTAGCCAGGTGGTCAGTGATGGGATGTTACCGGTTCGGACCAGTTTGCACAAACCGTTAGCGCCCCAACAGGAGGGGTCACTGGGGGGGTGATAAACCCCCAGGCAACCGGTTTGGTCGCCTCTCTGGCCCCCCTCCAGAAATGTATTTCCGGGCTGCCAAAATGGCTCCCTGGAGCTGTGCATGCGTCAAACCTCTGTTTGACACATGCGCAGTTCTATTTTTTAGTGCTCATGTATCAAATAGAGGTTTGACACATGCGCACTAAAAAAAGGACTGTGCATGCGTCAAACGGAGGTTTGACACATGCGCAGACATTTTTTATTTTGCTCCACCCATGACGTCACGACATCATGACATCATGATGTCAGCTACGCCCATGACGTAATGACATCACGGTGGGATAACGAAGATTTTGACAGCCCACCACTGCAGATAATATGGCCAGACTGCACCCCAGCAAACCCCAGCTCTACATTTTCCATGCCGGGGTCAAACTTCAAGCAAATCTGAGCTATTTTCTCCATCAGATAATCAGAAAAAGCCTCAGCAGATCCCTGCCAACCGGGGCCCAACCCCCTCTACTGAGAAGGGATCTGGTCACCCAAAACAGGGTTGCTGGCCAATTGTCTGCAGAGGCAATGAGGGTGGTGAAATAGTGAAACGCAATGCCAAATATCAGGTAGTGGTTAACTAACCTGACCACCCTGAGACCTAATGGCTTGGGTGTTGAAGTTCACAAGAAAGAGTGATGGTCCCCAAGTTTATTAAATCTCACTTGAACCCATCTTCATGGAGGGCAGCAGTTTCATCAATCCTGGCATGGGGGTGATGAATACTTTGCGTGCCAAAAGGGCTCAGGACCAGAAAGTGAATGGAACTGGATCAGTGGTATGGGTGTCATGCTGCGTTGCAGAAGGCAGATGAAAGGCCACTGCATTATATTCTCAGGACAATCTTCATGGCTGATTGCCTTGAGGATCGCCAATATTCAGATTCAGATACTGCAGCAGCAGCAGAAGAATACATTGAAAATTCCACATCTTGACAAAGGAACAAATATTAACAACACCTACAAAGGAGGCCCAGAAAGGCCTAGAAAACCTTCCTGCCTCAGGTCACTGTGAGGGTGGTAGGACACTAGATAAATATATTACTTCCCCAAGCCACCCTTTATTTATTTATTTATTTATTTATTTATTTATTTATTTATTTATTTATTTATTTATTTATTTATTTATTTATTGCTCAAACTTGTATAGCATCCCCACTTGCTGGAGCGACTCTGGGTGGCTCACAATGTTAATATCCCAACACTCAGAAAATTATGAACTATTAAAACGTTAAAAATTACAGAAATCATTAGAACTTAAAACCATTAAAACCTGTTGCTAAAAAATACTCCCACTTATTAAAAATTGAGATTAAAATGTAAAAGTACGAGCGGACATCATTGTATGAGCCAGTGAGGGGGGCTACCAAATCACCAGTGCCCCCTACCTGCTTCACCAGCCAGTTCTGTCTGGAGACGTAATTCAGTTGGCAGGAGGTTCCACAGGGCCGGAGCAGATACCAAAAAGGCCCTCCATCTTGTGCCACAGAGATGAGACTCTCTAGCTGATGGCACTTTTAAGGAGCCTCTTCGGTCTGCTCTAGTGGGATAGGCAGATGTCCTCAGGGTGATGCCGTCTCTTAAATATCCTGAACCACTACCATGTAGGGCTTTAAAGGTTATCACCAGCACCTTGAATTGCACCCAGAGGCACACTGGCAACCAATGCAGTTACCACAGCACATGTGAGGCATGGGCATAACACCCACACCCCATCACCACATGGGTAGCCACAGTTTGGACCAGCTGCAACCTCTGAATGATCATCAAGGGCAGCCCCATGTAGAGTGCATTGCAGTAATCTAGTCTGGAAGTGACTAGAGCATGTGTGACCATAAATAAGTAGTCCTGTTCCAGGAGCGGGTGTAATTGGCAGATGACATGATGTTGTGCAAAAGCCCTCCTAGCCACGACTGCCACCTGTTCATCAAGCAGGAGTCGTGAGTCCAGGAGGGCCCCCAAATTATGCACTGGGTCTATATGAGGCAAACAGCCCCATCCAGAACCAAAGATGGTAACTCCTGTGATAACGCAGGACCCCTGACCCACAGTCATTCAGTTTTGCCAGGATTCAGTTGTAGCCTGTTGTCCCCCATTCAGACCCTCACATCCTCCCGACACCTGGATAGGACTTCCACTGTATCACTTGGATCACCAGTGAATGACCATTGCTGAGGAGCAAACATCAAGGAAAGCTCCTGCTTTTATGCCCTGTGTTGTGGAATTCCCAGGACATTGGGCTGGCCACTGTATGAAACAAAAGGCTGGATTATAGGGCTGCTGTCAAAAGGACACCATAGTAACGGACTGGATGAGGCCCAAGGGAGCCACACGTCAGCAAAGGGACGAGTCTATGGACTGCTCCCTCTGCTTGTCTTTCTCCATTGCTATTTAACCATACCTTGTTGTGACCCACACCACAGAGTTGGCATGAAGCAGGAACAATAGATGCCTCTGCTTGCTTGCTTGCTTGCATCGCATTTGTGAAACCACAAACAAGTGGTTTGCAGTGATGCGGAAGAGCAACAGTTAGCACGGATAGTAGTAAGAAGATTAAAAGCAAACTAGAAGAAGGAAGAAGGAACACACTGGACAAAGAATAAAATTAAAGGAAGAGATGGCTGAGAAACATGATCTTCCCTATGTCACCTGAAGGACCTGGAACAGGCTGAGGGTCAGAGTGCTTAAATGTAAGAACAACATGCTCAAGCGGGGGCTGCTGGGAGACAACAACGCGGTATATGAATGTGGAGAGATACAGAATCTGGCTCATTTGCTGCTCTGCCAATTACTATCAGAAACATGTACATATGAAAATTTCATTTTGGCCAACAAAAAAGCCAAGAAAGTGGCTTCATTTTGGCAGTCCAAAGTTTGATCTCAACACAAAAGAAGAAGTAAGAAGATAGACTTGCCCTGCGAGGCCATTACATTTTTGGCCCAAAGCTCTTCAAAAATTGGGACTGTTAGATTAGATGGATATTTGGTTCCATTCTGACATCTCAGCAGACAAACCATCTGAATATGACGTAGGAATTGCCCCTCATTAAGCTGATTCAGATTATACAATATTGATGATGGGTGATGACGTTTGGGTTAGGCGATTAATTCCACTGAATTAATTTTAAACCATTTGATTAATTGAGAATAGGACCTCTTTTTTTCTCCTACATGAAATACAGTTGTACCTCACTTAAAGAGCATAATGTGTTCCACATGATTGCTGTTTAAGCAAGTTTGCTCTTTAAGCAAAACACCATTTGGGGAGGGGGATTGCAAACCCAGATTTATTTGTTAAGCAAGTTTTTGGTTGGTTTTATTTGTTAACCAAAGCGAACATTCAGGGAAAATTGTGCTCTTTAAGCGAGTTACTCTTTAAGCGAGACGCTCTTTATGCGAGGTTTGACTGTATACTAAACTGCACCAGTCAGCCTTACCTTTTTTTCTTCCCCTTTTAGCAAGTGGTGCTGTATCAAAGGTAAATCTTGTTTGTTTATTCTTTGCAAAATGTACCAGACAGACAGAACAGAGAAAAATAAAGCTTCTGAAAGATCACTCACAAAGGTTTGCTTTTCAGGGTTGATATTACAAGTAATTAGTGTGACATTTAATAAATGACATTTCTAAGAACTGCTAGAGCTGACTTAACAGGCAAACAGAACAACCTTGTTTTGTTTTTTAAAGGCAGTTGCATTGTAGCACATTTTATGCAAAACGTCTCTGCCAACTCATGTTTAAAACATTAATGTGCATGAAATATTTGGAATAAACAGCCTTTGTATACATCCAAATTGCTGTGATCTCTCCTCAGTGGAAGTACTGAAGACATGACTTGCCATAAAACAGGAAATGTATTTCAATATCCAGATGAATTTGCATGCATATATTGGAAATAATGAGCTCATTGAGTCATAATATATTGGATGTTGCTCAAAGTAATGTGTGTTTTTTTCCCCAAAGCAAAACTTTGTCATTTGATAATTGCAATAATATATATGTTATAGTGTTTTTCATGTCCAATGTGATGTAGCAGATAGGATTCAGGTGACCTGCATCTGAATGTCTTCTTAGTCATGGAAAACCACTGGAGGTGTGTAGAGCCACTTCTTAAATATCTCCCTTGCCTTGAAAATATTATTAGAGTCTTTATAAGTCAATTCTGACATGACAACATGTAACACACATACTAGAGCAATGTTTTATATCGTCAGCTGCAAAATGCCATTGGCATGAATTTGTTTTAGGTGGATCCCAGCTTGCCATGGAGTAACCCACACACTATAATCACGGAGCCATCTCCTGCAGCAGATATGAAACGAGACATGCAGGATTTAACACCAGGACTACAATGGACTGCCACAGCAATTCATGTGCAATTGACAATACACATAACGGACAATTAATATTGAACAATCATGGTATTAGTAGAGGCAATATGGGATTTATGGTCTCCTAAATTTGCTGATATACACTTAACCACTCTGAATTATGTCCACCGATATTATCCTTTTTACTACTATACTCTGTATTCAAAATTTCAGAGCATTGTACTATGTTCCAGAGTGTGCCCTACAAGCCTAACCTAAATGTTATTTTGTAGTTCAAATAGTCAGGCTCATTACAAATTTAAATGCACTTGCTCACTCACGGTATTTCATATAATATATGTCTATAAATGTAAAGCTACTGTATATATTTTAATACAAACCCTCTCTATTTTTATCTCACTCCCCTACCCATGTGTTTACACAGAAAATCGAAAGTGAGATGTAGCTTTAACCTGTATGGCGTAGATAAAGCCATCACCTAGATCTGCTAAACAAGATTGGCATGATTCATACATTCAGACTGATATGGGATTAAGTCCCCAGTGAATGCAGTATACAATATATTATGGAGTAAACACACATAGGTTTGCACTGTTTTTTGGCCTGAAATAACAGTAGCTGAGATACACCAAGATGTAGTAGTACAACAACAACAACAAAATTTTAATTTTTGCAATGAAAACAAACTTTTCTCCTAATAGGTCACCACGTATAATGAGGAAAAAGACCTACTTCACCAAAAATATATTGTCTTTGCTGTTAGAATTATTCTTAACTTGATGAACAATGTGTATTACAGTGGAACCTCGGTTAATGTAATTAATACATTCTCCAGGATGTTTCTTACAGAGAAAATTACTTTAACCAAATTTCCCATAGGAATGCATTGAATGCAATTTCCCATAGGAATACACTGAAAATCAAACTACATTAACTGAAATGCAGTTTCCCATAGGAATGCATTGAAAGCCAATTAATCTGTTCCAAAAAAAATTCCGTAAACTGAGCTACTATTTTCTATGGCTTTCCATTTCCTTTTGTTATGCAATTTTTATGTTAAATGAGCCATTTGTTAACCAAGGCAATTATTTACAATAGATATAACTATTAAAAATAGTAAAGATTTACCATGATGATTTTTCAGAAACCAAGCATTCTTCTCCGGTTTGCTCGTGGATAATCCAAGTAAATTGTTGTTGCTGTTTTTAAAAAGTACAAAAAATACATCCATTATTTCTTTCTAGTTTTTTATTATTTTTCTACTTCAGTAACTAAACGTACACTGTCAGAAATGGAGTAATGTATTTTTGAGAAATAGTGGCACAAAATATATGATTTTTATGTACTCTCAAAATTGATGCATTTTGTGAACATTGAGGAATCGTTGGAAAAACCAGTACCTTGCAATGACTTTTAGTACTCTAATGGGACTGAAAAGCAAGCCATACATTTAACAAGTAAAAGATGAATGACAGAAACTTTAAATCTTTCCTTTTCTTTTTGCAAACCGTCTGCTTTATCAGGCTGAACTGCAGCTCTTGGAAGGAAATACAGAAGAGCACCTGCCCATTCTACTTTGCACTCTCTATCTCTTAATACAGCTAACTTTGCAAGACGGAAAACTGCCCAATCTGTCTTTGACATTGCCTTCTGTACACGTGGGTGGAATTGAGCAAAACCCTATAACTACCATGATGCCAATCTGCTTTGTGATCTGTTCCAGAAACAGCACATCAACACTTTTCTCATTTGCTTCGGAATCAAAGCAAAAGCCAGAGTTGAAACATGGCAGCAACTTCACATGAAAATGCTTTCTGAATAAGGTTTGGGGGGGGAGCTAAATGTCAAAGCAAAAGCACTTATGTTTTCATGAAAGATTAATTTTTCATTCAGATTCTCCTGTTTGTGAAGTTTGAGAGGTCTCATGCAGGGCATATTGAGAAAGGGAAAAAAGACAGGAGAAAAATCTGGTTCGTTTAAAACAGTGGTGCCCAAACTAAGGGCAGGGGGCCAGGTGTGGCCCCTGATGCCAATTCATCTGGCCCACGAAGCCCTTGTCGCTCCTGGAAGCGGAATTAAATCATGCCCGTACGGGCATGTTTTAATTCTGCTTCCAGTAGCGACGAGGGCTTTGCGGGCAGGATGAATTGGCATCGGGGGCCACACCCAGCCCCCGGGCCTTAGTGACCAGCTCCCTGAACCACATGATCGTCCCATGTCCCAAAAAGTTTGGGCACCCCTGGTTTAAAACTTTGGTTTTTGAGACTCACACTTCTATAAAATGAGCTAAAAAGTTGCATTTTTATTTTACAGTAATAATCTCATACACACTTGGCAAAATCCAGGCAAAGTTAAGTCTTTAAGTGTATTTACGGGCTGTTACTTAAATTATGTAATCTATATCCACTTTAAGTGAAATAAAATACTAGACACAATAAGATTCCTTTTTATTGCATTTTTTCTACTGACCGAAGCACCAAAAACTGGAGGCAGTCCATGGGGAAATACCGAATCCATTTGCTTGATTCAGATTGAGGTTTCTTTGCTGTTGTCAAATTCTGACAGCAGACCACTACAAGCCATGTAAAGCAAGCAAAATGGTTGATATAAACACCTGATCTTCCCCAATTTCCTGCCAAATTCAGCAATACAATCATGATAAGTACATGTGGCCAATAATGACTTCCACCTTTGGCATAGAGCAGGGGTGCCCAAATTACGGCCTGGGGGCTGGATGCGGCCCCCAATACCAATTCATCTGGCCCATGAAGCCCTCGTTGCTCCTGAAAGCAGAAGTAAAACACCCCCATGTGAGTTCGTTTTACTTCTGCTTCCAGAAGCAATGAGAGCTTTGTGGACCGGATGAATTGGCATCAGGGGCCACATCCGCTCCCAAGCCATAGTGACCGGCTCCCTGAACTACGTGACCGGCCCATGGCCTGAAAAGTTTGGGGGGCCCTTGCATAGAGCCTCAACATTCTATTGGACTTTAATTTATCCTTTCTCTCATCTCTACCCATAAAGGCTGGAACGTAAGGAAATTGACTGACTAAATTTTTGCTGTTTCTGACCTAAAGGACTGATGGAGGGAAAGAAAGCAACATCTTTCCTGTGACTCAAACAGGAAGAAACATAAAAATTCACAGGAAGCCAGAGAGGGGCAGGAAAGCAGCCTGAATCTTCCATCTGCAGATGGTGATAGGCCTATTGCACACATAAAATATAAACAAAATAAAAGAAAGATGTCCACAGTGGCACCTCTTTGCTTATTGTTTTACCAGGACTTTTCACTTAGAGTTGACCTTATGAGCCCCAAAGTTCGCTTGAATGGTCTCATAAATAAACATCATCTACATAAAAACTCCTCCACATAGAACATTAGCTTGTCAAAGTGAAGTTTTTCAATAATATATACTAATATAAGAATAAGTGTTGTAAGTAAGATTGTTGTCTGGAGCCAAGATAATCCAGTTCCTGAATTTATTCAGCTGATGAGGATGCTGCAGGAAACAAATTACTACCAGGATGCTTGTTATATCTCTACATATTTCTTTTTCTTCTGTCTTCAAAAGGTCCCTACTGGCAATATATTTTCTTTTTTAAAAATCAAATGCTGTTGGTCAGAACCGTGTTAACACATCAAATGCCTTCTTATGAATAAAAACTTTGTCACTCTAACTTTGCCAGCAAAAAATTTGTACATTTGGCATTTAAAAAAATATTTCTTACAAATAAACAACATAAACAAACACATAGACGGTATATTCTTTTAGGTCTCCAAATTTTACTCTCCAAGCATCAGCTAAAGCCAGAGTTTCCCTTGTGATACATTGATCATTTTATTTCAGGCATTCTCAACCTGTGGTCCATGGGCCAAATGCGGCCCGTGGCACCATTTCATGTGCCCCACCTCCACCACACCAGGAATTGCCATGTGGTGGGGGAAGGACAAAATGGCCGTCTGGGCCCTAAAGCTGTCTGAGAGAGCATGACCCAGGCCCCGGCTTTAAAAGGTTGAAAACTCCTGTTTTATTTTAATGTCTTTCCACTACTGGGTACCAGACTATGTTAAAGACCACCACCACCACCACCCCATCAAAATCCAATTTTCATAAGGAAAAATTAGCAAAATTTCATTCAAATTCTTATAGAACACACACTTAGATGACATATAAAAGCCTTAATGGACAAGTTATTTGCAGGTATGGCATCCACATGTGGAACATTCTTCCCATTGATATCACATGCATATATCAGAATTTTTAAGAAAATTCTAAGAGCTTTAACATTATTTTTATGTGTACAAGCTTTGGGTAGGATTTAATTTTTATAGGCCAATATTAAATGTTTTGCTGGCTGTTTTTCTTACTTTGTTGTTATTGTGATGCTTTTTATTATTATTCTACTTTTGGCTGCTTGGAAAGATACTGACAGAAATGTGGTGAAATATACATGTTTTACGTTTATCCCATTTAGGACTGCAGTGGATCAAGTGGCTAAGATACTCACTGGAAGGCAGTAGGTTAGCAGTTTGATTCCCAAGTACAGTACTGCAAGATGGAATGACCTCCTGTCTTTGTCCCAGCTCCTGCCAACCTAGCAGTTGAAAAGCAAGAAATTGCAAGTAGATAAATAGGGACCTTCGGTGGGAAGGTGAACAGCATTCTGTGCACTCCAGTGTCCAGTCATGCCTGCCACATGACCATGGAAACATCTGCAGAAGCAGATAGCACTGGCTCTTCAGTTTTGAAACATAGATGAGCACTGAACCCTAGAGTAAGATACGACTGGCTTTCAAGCAAGGGAAACCTTTACCTTAGCCCCATTAAATTCAATAGGATATATTTTGAATAGAAACATACTGGCTTTTTCAGTGAAATAAACATAACACTCTTCTCAATATTAAATATTGTTATTTCAGCAGTTTAGATATATTACCCAGTGAATTTCTTTTGTTGACTTTTCTTTTGTTCCATAACTCTGCCAAGTAATCCAATTCTTGTATAGACATCACTTAGCCATATTTTGTCTATGGAAAGCAGAAAGGCAAGAAGTGTTTTTGTTTTGTTTTTTGAAACAATTTGCAATAAGAAAAGAATTGCACAGACTACTTTACAAAAATGGTAGAGTTTCCTTTTTTTTTTTTTTTTTGACTTTCAAACGTTTGAGGCAATTCATTTACAATTAATTATATACACTGTTAATTTTGGGTTGAAACTGCTGGTTGAGTAGGACTTACCAGATATGTAAGCATGAGGTCTGTGTTTTTAAAGACACAAGATGGGGTGGCGGGGGGGGGGGGGGCGTGAGGAAATACTGGAGACTTTAACAACATCCATTCATGAAAAAAGATCCTCCTTCTGTTCTCTTCCCACACAGAAGGAAAAGAACTCTGGATGGAAAATTACACCAAAACTATGATGCACTTCTGCTAGAGTATATGTCAGGCACTGCAGATTAATCTACCATGTATCTAAGACACAACTAAAATGCTTGCTAATGAAAATCTCTATGTCCTTTCTACAGTTGAAAGGAACATTGCATCCCAGTCTTCTCTCTGTTAACTCAGAAGTTTAAAATGTAGCAAAATAGCTAATCAATCAACCAATACATTAAATTTCTTAATAGCTGATGATCAACAAATTGGCTCACTTTAACCATATGAGAATTAGCACATTGTTGTTAATTAAAATGTTTCCAATCACTGCTGTTGGAAATTCTGAGAGTCCTGCCCTTTTATAGTCCAGAGAACCCTAAGTGAGCAGGAAATGAAAGCATCCAAAACATTTTTTAATGGAAAACAAATTGGATATGTCATTCAGTGCAAATAGATTTATTTAGAGCATCAGGAAAAGCAAGTATAATGGCAGAATCATAGTTTTGTTGCCTTATTTAAAACTACCTTATGAATGTTCTCCTTTCTGAATTTTGTTTTTGTTTTGTATAAACAAGAAAACCCTTCAGCTAATTCACAATCCCCATTTTATTGAGAGTTTAAACATGCACATACAAATTCAGAAAGTGAAGGTAGCTTTCAGTGTTTTAAAGGTCTTCATGAACTGTAGACAACTCATGTTTTTAATAAATAAATAAATAAATAATAGGCATTTATTCTTTTAAATATAAAACAAAAAAATATGGAGAACAGAAACAGTTGAGAAGCCTTTAACAAACATTATTGCATCCATGTTTTTGTCCAATACTGTATCTGAGTTTCAAGAACTATGCATATCCTATGAAAACTTTATCTGCCCAAAGAAACATACCCTTTTCCTTTTTTCATAAAGATTTTCTGTTGCTTTTTTCACCTGTGACTATTTACGCTGTCAATCAGATTTATTTATTTATTTATTTATCATATTTTTATACCACCCATTTGGGAGATTTCCCACTCTCGGCAGTGTACAAACAGTGGTGGGATATCAAAAAATTTACTACCCCACCGTGATGTCATCACAGTGTTGGCGGAGCTAATGTCATGATATCATGACGTTGTGGGCGGGGCCAAAGAAAAAATAAAATAATAATTAAAAATAAAATAAAAATAAGCACACACACACACACCTCAACCCACCCACCGACCCACAACACAAAACTGTAAATAAATAAATAAATAAATAAAAATACATTAAAATACACATTAAATAAACCTAAACACCCACCCACCCCAAACACAAATCAACCAGAGCTTTTAAAACAGAACTTAAAGCTTATTCTAGCTAATTTTTCTCACACTAGGTCGGAAGGAACTACAGAATGAACTCACCACAAGATGGCTTCATTTTGGCACTTTTCAACTTTTCAACAGTTAAAGAAGTTAGGTACTGAGTCTTTGCCTAACCAGTTCTCTAGGATAATATGCCTTAATGTAAATGTAAAACAGCTGTACCTCCTTAAGGGTTCTCCAATTGGAACACCAATTGGAACAGCACAGGTGTAGCTTATTGATGAAGTAACTCCAAGACTTTGCTTAAAAACCCCAAGCCAGGCCGCCAGGCCTTTGTAGGAACTGTGGTAGTACATCAATATAGGTAAAGCTATTAAATACACATTAAAATACACACAGATACACTACATCCAAAGGTGAGTCACTTACCCTGGGAAGCAGGCTATAGGGAGCTTCAGGCTAGCAGCTTCTCTTCCTCCTCCCCGCTTGGGAGGACAGCAAGGAGGCTGTGCATATGCACCAAGCATTGTTGGAGTGCATGCACACCAAGTGCTTGGCACGCATGCGCAGTGGGGGAACCAGTGAAAAGGTAAGCCCCGAAGGTGGTTCCCCCCAAAAGCTGCTACCAGTTCTCCAGGACACGGGGGAATGTTACTACCGGTTCTGGCGAACTGGCGAGAACCTGTTACATCCCATCACTGTAAATATCAGATAACACAACAAAACACATAACAAGATTTATCACATGTATAGGAAATTTTCTTTTAAAATATATTTCTATTTCTAATACCGTTTTTACAAATATACACATTTTGAATTGGAAATGGTTTTCTGGATTATATATAACTGTGACTAAGACCTGGCAAGTATCTCTTTCTGTGCCAAAGACTGTTATACTTTCAGCTTTCCTGATATAAAGAATGCAATGTTGCTCCATGCCTCTGCTGTATGCTGAGCAGAATGCTTTGATCAAGGCATTCAGGGATGTCAGATACATTTTTTCTTCAAAAATAAGATCAGGCATTAACCATGCATCCCAGCTGATAAAACAAGCTGATACTTCGAGGTCTAATTCTTCTTCACTCAGTCTGTACTCTGCACCTTGGAAGTCCATCTATCTGCAGATCTAATCAGTGATGGGATGTCCCCGGTTCCAGACGGATCCCTGGATCCGGTAGGACCAATCCCGGAGGGTTCTCCATGAGGGGAGTCCACTTTTGGGGTGTCCGGTTCCGGACGCCTCACCGAAATAATTTTTTTTAAAAAAAATCGGAGCTAAAATGGCTCCAATTGACTGCGCATGTGCAGAAACTCAATCTGACACATTGTGCATGCGTCAGATTGAGTTTCTGGACATGCGCAGTCAATTGGAGCCATTTTAGCTCCAATTTAAAAAAAAATATCTTCCGAAGCTGGAGCCGCCCCTTTTTAGAGTGGCTCCGGCAGCAGCGGTGGCAGCCCTAAGAGAAGGGCACCTCCCCTAGCCGACCACCTGGCTCCCACGGGCACGTTGGTGCCTGGCCGCGCCGCCCGCCCGCGCCGCGCCCTCCTAGGGACTTGGGCAAACCCGACAAACCCCCATGCCCTGGGTAAGCCTGGCGGGGCCGAAAAGGCAACGGCCCGAGAAAGCAGCAGGCGCCCGGCAGAAGACGATGCAGCGGTGGCGAGCCCCGCCGGGCTTACCCAGGGCACGGGGGTTTGTCGGGCCCAAGTCCCTAGGAGGGCGCGGCGCGGGCGGACGGCGCGGCCAGGCACCAACGTGCCTGTGGGAGTCCGGTGGCCAGGCAGGGGCTGTGGCGGCCATGGCCGGCGGATGCAGGGCCGGCCGCGGCCTTCGTAGGAGGAAACTGCCACAGTCGGGGGCAGCGTGCCTTGCCGGGTGGCCCCGGGCCACATGGAGGTTCGTCGGTGCCAAGGAAGGTAAGTGAGGCTTTTATATTTAGGGTGGGTGGGTGATTTGTTTGTGTTTTGGGTGGGTGGTTGTACTTTTATTTAATTTTTATTTTATTTATTTATTTATTTTATTTCTTTAAGTTATTTATGGGTCTGTGTGTATGTTTATTTTTTTTATTATTATTATTTTTATTTTTGGCCTTGCCCACAACGTCATGACGTCATGACGTTGGCTCTGCCCATGACGTCATGACGTCATGACATTGGCCACGTCCATGACGTCCATGATGTCATGGCGTGGTAGTAGAATTTTTGACATCCCATCACTGGATCTAATGATTACAATATCTGGCCAGCTTATTAGACTTAACAGTTTCTTCCTTCATCCTTACATTTTGTACTCTCTAGCCCCGTTAGGTGTTCTCAAAAACTCCAATATTTTTGTTATTCTGGGTGTTTGTGTTTCTTTCTTATGAATGCCTTAGGAAGAAAGACATATCAGACAATAAATGAAACAAAACAAAAGTAAAAATAAGATTAACACAAAAACATTGTGGCAAAGACTCTATTTTAATGGGGGTTATCATGAATATAAGGTGACTTGATTCATGAAAGTTCACGTTAAAATAAAGCAGTTAGTCTATAAAGTGCCACAACAGTTTGTCTTTATTTTTATTTTGTTTTTTACTTTTTTTATTTTGATTCATATCTGATATGTTTGCAAAGCCTAACATGGCTGCCAATCCAAAAACATAGTGAGAAAGAGAGATCAAAATTGTGTTTTAAACCTAAGGTCATGATAGCTCAAGGATCCTCTTATATATACCTAGGGAATCATCATTAAGGCCCTTTTCAATATTCCAAAGAAAGTTAGATGGGTGGCCATGGAGACTGGTCTTTTTGGTCTAGCAAGGTAGTGCTTCTGGCCCAATAGCTAGACAGGATGGTAGAAGCTACAGTCCCCTGTACCAGAGAATCATGAATTACAGTAGTTAAGCCTACTATACCAACATTAGTTTGGGTAGATGTACATCTACATAAAATATTTCAAGAAGATGTAGTGCAATTGTATGGAAGGAAGATGGGAAGAAAGACCGGGACTCCTTGCTCATGATCACACACGCTTTGGTCACCTCCAGACTTGATTATTGTAATGCGTTCTACATGGGGCTGCCCTTGGTGACCATTTGGAGGCTGCAACTGGTACAGAATGCGGCTGCTCAGGTTGTGATGGGGTGCAGGTGTTATGCCTCACCATTGCTCAGGGAGCTGCACTGGTTGCCAGTATGCCTCCGGGTGCAATTCAAGGTGCTGGTTATTACCTTTAAAGCCCTATATGGTAGTGGGCCAGGATACCTAAGAGACCGCATTGCCCTAAGAACATATGTCCGTCCCACCAGAGTGGACCGGAGAGGCTCTCTGGTTGTACCATCAGCTAGAGAGGCACACCTCTCTAGCACTAGGAGGAGGGCCTTCTGTGTGTCCGCCCTGGCCCTATGGAACCTCCTACCAATTGAGCTATGTCTCCAGTCAGAGTTGCTGCCCTTTAGGAAGGGGGTTAAGACCTGGCTGGCAGGACAGGTATGGGGTTTGGATCAGACAGTAGCGTCAGCCTGTTGGCTCATCTGACCCCTCCCTCTCTCAAAGTATGAATTTTTAATCTTTTTATCTTTACTTAGTTTTAAATATTTTAATATTAATTTTAAATTGAATTTTATATTGTATTTTATGTCTTTTTAAACCTTTGTTAGCCGCCCTGGGTCTCTTTGAGGAGGGAGGCATATAAGTCATAATAATAAATAAATAATAAATAAATGTTAGCTCCTTTGGCTTCCTTTCCATGATATAAATAAATTATACTTCTCTCAATAGTCATCGCTGTTTGTTAGCTAGTTGGATACATCAGAGAGGTATGTCTTAGGTATGGTGGCCCCCAACTGTTGAAAATCCTTTCTATGTAGACTTAGTGCTTGAAGCTGGAGGGAGGAGTAGAATGCTGTTTGGCGCAATTCCTACATCATTTTAATTTTCTATTGTAATGTTACTGGTTCTTGCATCTTAGAGGGAAAGCAACATTTAGTATAACTTTATGAAAGAAAACATGCACAATATTACTAAAGATACTTAGGAACGGCTTTACAACTTCATGTGACTGTTACAGCAGGTTATGGCTGGTTGCGCAAAATGATTTTCCTTAATTATTTATGGAAAAAATGGAGCTTGCTACTCATTCATCCTCCATAGCTCAGTCCTCCTTTTCCCATGCATATCTCATGACACCTCAGCAGTATTAATGTGCCACTGACCTTTTGACCAGTATCCTGTTTACTGTGGTCAGAGTAAAATGCTGAACTTGTGGGATTTTCATGATCTCTAGCTTGCTACTGCACAAGGTGGCACTCGACCCTGTCGATTTCAAAGGAGGCTGTACTCATGAAAGTAGGGATTAGCAAAGCCGCACCGGGCATGTAACAGGAAGTTGAGCGTGTAAAAGAGGATAAGAGGACTCTGACCCTGATACTTATTGGAGAGCAGAAGGAAGAATTCTTTGATTGGGAGAAAGAAGGTGATAGAGTTTAGGTATGCATGAGGTTCTCAAGGTTTGTCTTTCTCTGCCAAATGCACAACAACCATACATTGCTACTGCACTGCAAATGCTTTTTTAAAAACTCTATCATACTTTTAGTTCTCCTTGTGTAACTTTATCATAAATACAGTGCACTGAAGAAGGCCTATGTTTAGTTTGCCCGTTGAGATTTCTCTAAAAGACAACTACACAGAATGAACTCACCAAAAGGTGCCTTCATTTTGGCAGCTTCTTGTCTGGCCTAGACACACAAGAGGAAGAAGAACTGTGTGTCTAATCAGGTAATAAAATTCATGGCTAAGAAAGGATGCTCAAGGCCAAGTAAGTACTTGAAGCAATAATTTCATACTGAAATTGACATCAAAACTTTGCAATAAAACTTTAACGGAAGCTTATGATGTTTATAGTGATAAAAGGGAGTGATTTATATTGCCAGTGAGTTCCCCCCTATGTTTCAATGTGATCTTTCAACAACTTCTTTTCCAGCAAACTGTTTCTAGAATCCCATGTAGGACAGATCTAGGAAAATGTCTAGACATATTCAAACTATTTTTCACAAGCTAAAATATTCAAGAAACCTTATTTTATTACTGGTACTGACATGGCACTTTGGTTACCAAAAGTAGGTGAATTTGCCAAGACTCAGTTACATAACTCCATGGACTCTTGCTATGCAGGTGGATATTTATTTATTTATTTTATTTATTGTTCATACTTGATATCCCGCCCCAATCGGGTAAACCCGACTCTGGGCAGCTTACATCCTGAATCATAATATAAAGGCCTTAAAAATTCATAAAATTCATAAAAATTTAAAACATTCAACAATAAAAGCAAATAAACACATAATAACTGATACAAATACCAGATTGGGGGGGGGGGGATGGCTGCTCTTAAATTAGCCATCCTGGATGGGAACCTACATTGCTGTGTCCCCACACTTGGCCCGCCAGCCATGTCTTCAAGCCCTTCCAAAAGGGCAGGAGCTCCGCCTGCAGGCGCAGCTCTGTCGGGAGAAGGTTCCACAGGGCCAGGGCGAACACAGAAAAGGCTCTCTTCCTGGTGCTCGTGAGGCGAGCCTCCCTAGCCAATGGAGTAACAAGAGAGCCCCTCCGATCCGCCCTGGTGGGATGGGCAGACGTTCTTAGGGTGACGCGGTCTCTTAGGTATCCTGGCCCAGTACCATGTATATAACTGGGTGTCATCTACATATTGATGATACCTCACCCCATGGGAACGAATGATCTCACCCAGCGGCTTCATGTAAATGTTGAATAGGAGAGGAGAGAGCACCGAGCCCTGAGGCACCCCATATTGCAGGGGCCTAGGACTGGACTCTTCCCTCTCCAAGCACACCGATTGGGTCCTGCCCCTCAGAAATGAGGAAAACCAGGACAACACAGTGCCCTGGATCCCCAATCCTTGGAGCCTTCCCAGAAGGATACCATGATCGACGGTATCGAAGGCCACTGAGAGATCGAGAAGAGCTAGAACGGACGGGTGACCTCCATCCCGCTCTCTCCAAAGGTCATCCACCAAAGCGATTAGTGCAGTTTCCGTACCATATCCGGGCCTGAATCCTGACTGAAAAGGGTCCAGATAATCCGCTTCATCCAGGACATCCTGTAGCTGCCGCGCCACAGCCTTTTCCAAGACCTTACCCAAGAAGGGTAGGTTGGACACTGGACGGTAGTTAGTCAATACCATAGGGTCGAGGGATGGCTTTTTTAGGAGGGGGCGCACTATGGCATGTTTGAAAGATGTTGGAAAAGACCCCTCCTTTAATGATGAATTGATGATCGCCTTGACCCACCCACCTGCCACGGCCTTAGAAGCTTTAACCAACCAGGCAGGGCATGGGCCCAGCACACTGGTCGTGGCGTGGACAGATCCAAGAAGCCTGTCCACTTCCTCAGGGCCAACTGGATCAAACCGATCCCAAATAACATGGGTAGACTGTGCCTCGGTCAACCCCAGTTCATCACTTTCCACGCCAGGCTTAAGCTCTGAGTGAATCCGAGCGACTTTCCCCACTAGGTAATCAGCAAAAGCTTCAGCAGATCCCTGCCAACCGGGGCCCGCCCCCCCCCCTTGCCAAGGAGGAACCTGGTCACCCGGAACAGGGCCGCTGGGCGATTATCTGCGGAGGCAATGAGGGCAGTGAAATATTGGCGTTTCACCGTCCCCATCGCCACTAGGTAGTCTTTAATAGCTGCTCTAACCAGTGTTCGATCGGACTCGATCCGAGTCTTCACCCAGCGGCGCTCTCGGCATCTCTTAGCTCGCTTCAGCTCCCTTAACTCTTCTGTAAACCAAGGGGCAGATCGATCCCCACGAGCATGGAGAGGCCGTAGTGGCGCAATTACATCCAAGGCTGCGGTTGCTCTCCTGTTCCAGGAGTTGACAAGGGCTTCGGACGAATTGCTTCGCAGGTCAAGAGGACAACACCCCAGCTCCCTTTGGAATCCTTCTGGATCCATTAGTCGCCGGGGGCGGGTCCATTTAATCGGCCCTGCCTCCCTATGGTGGAGTCTTGCCCCCAGGAAGTCCAGAGTCACCAGATAGTGATCTGACCATGGCACTGGAGTGATGACTAAATTCCGTACTTTCAGATCACTCTGCCACAGCTCCGGCAAAAAGATCAAATCCGGGGTGTAGCCACTGCTCCTGGTGGGACCCTGGATTACCTGGGTCAGGCCCACGGTTGCCATGGAAGCCATGAACTCCCGAGCTACCTCCGAGCCAATCACCAATGACGGCAAATTGAAGTCCCCCAGGACCATCAACCTGGGGGTCTCCAACACCAGCATGGAGACCGCCTCAAGGAGCTCAGGCAGGGAGTCTGCTACTCTGCAGGGAGGCAGGTACATGAGCAGGATTCCCAACTGACCCTTAGGGCCCGCACGCAAGAACAGGGCCTCACAACCCAGAATTTGTGGAGCCGTGGCCCTGGCCACTCCCAAGGACTCCCTGGCTACTACGGCAACTCCACCGCCCCTTCCCCTCTCCCTAGGCTGGTGCCAAACACCGAACCCGGCCGGGCAAAGTTCAGACAGGGGTACCCCATCCTCAGGCACCAGCCAGGTCTCGGAGATGCATGCCAGATCAGCCCGCTCCCCCAGAATGGTATCTGCAAGCAGAGGGGCCTTATTGCAGACTGATCTGGCATTCACCAGCAGCAGCCTAAGGGAGGGGTCACTCTTGACCGGCTGCTCAGGACCCAGAGGTGTAGCTGAGGGGCTAGAACATGGGACAGCTATAGATATACATGGGACAGATATAGACATCACCTTATATTAATAACTCCCAATAACATATTGATGAACTCTAATGAAGTGGACTTGAATTACCAAAGCTCATATTTAAATACAGGAGTTAGTCTTTAAAGTGCCATGACTTTTTTTGTCTTTTTTGTTGTTGTTTTGTTTTGTTTACTCTCTGATATGCTTCCACAGATTAATATGACTATCACTTCAAAAATAAAAGCTTCCCAGTAACTTTTGTTTTAAGTCAACAATACATTTAATTCTTTTTCTATAATTAAATAATAATAATTTGAAGCTAAATCAATAAGTGGGAAGATTCCAACATATCCCTACAAGTGATATCTGTATCCAAATGAAACCAATGAAGTTAAGCCTCATCTATAGTCTGTGCCATAATTTGAAAAAGTAGGGAGATCAAACAATACATACATCAATTGTATGTATTCTATGAAGGTGGCTTCATTTTGGCAGTATCACATCTGGCCTAGACATGGAATAAAAGAACATGCATGCATGCATATCTATATACAGTAATACCTCGGATAACGTTTATCTCGGATAACGCTAAAATCGCATAATGTTAAGTAATATGGGGAGGAGAATTGAATCGAATAACGTTAAGGTCCTATGGGATGGATCGGATAACAACCGCTAAAGCCTGTGCGGTTACAATGTATCTCTATGGAGCTTTAACGTTATCCGATCCATCCCATAGGATTTTAACATGGATCGGATAACACTAAAAATCGGATAACACCAAGACTTGTGGAACCAAGTCTTAGCATTATCCGAGGTATTACTGTATGTACTATACATTATTACATAGGCTAGAGAAAGGATGGTGGCTTTTGACACATGTGTAGTACATATTAAAACAATGCCATTGATCAAGGACACCAGGTGAACCATACAAATAGATTAAAATATTATTTTAATTGTCTAAATTATGTATGTACTGCATATCCATCTGTATCTCACCTTTTCTTCTTCCACCCAACAGTAACTGAGATTCAGATCTCTTCTTCTGGAGAGTTGATGTTCTGGTCCTTGGAAGCTGACAAGTATCTAGGTATGGGCTTGTTAACAGTTTTTTCCCAATTCCTTCTGAAGCCATTTTGGCAAACAGTATTTCTGTCTGGGTGACTTTAGTATGGTTATTCTCCGTGTAAGTTGTTAGAATAGGTGGAGCACTAAAAGATACTTTTCTTGCTGGTTTCTCGGTCATTTTGATTAAAGAAATCTGATCCATGCTATTTCCTGTCAAGAAAACGAATAAATGTAATTGTCTTTAATTTTGCTCTGAAAATCATACTTCTTTATGCTAATACCAAAAGAGTAAGGTATTTGTGAAAGTGCTTCTCCATTAGTCACTGAAAAATTGTAACACTCTTACAGAAAGTATATGCCATTACATTCCTTAAAGAACCTCATGGCTAATTACTGTGCCAACTACACCAGAACACTATTTCATTATAGCAACAGGAAAAAAAAATATTCTGAAGGAAGAAAAACTCAGTTTTCTCTAGGGATGTGAATCTTAAAGCCTTTTGCACTTGATATTTATTTATTTATTGCATTTCTATACTGCCCATTTGGGTGGTATCCCACTCTGGACAGTGTACAAACAGATGACAAATAACAACAGAAGACACAGCAAATCAAAACAAACAAACAAACAACAAATACATCACAAACTAAAATGAAATGAAATTAAATAAAGTAACTGGTGTCTGAGGGCAAAAGGACTCAACCTGCCAGCAGCTTCATCAATACTGCAGCAGCTTCATCAATACTGGCATGGGGCTGATGAGGACTTTGCTAAAAGGGCTCAGGACCAGAAAGTGACTCGCAGTACTGGATCAATTGTATGGGTGTCATGCTGCGATGCAAAAGGCAGATGAAAGGCCACTGCATTATGTTCTCAGGACAGTCTTCATAGCTGATCGCCATGATGATTGCCAATATTCGGATTCTGATACAGCAGAAGAAGAACAGCAAGGAGGAGGAGGTTAGAGCAGTAGGACAGTGGAAGCAACTACCTCAAATGGTGGTGAATGTTCCAGCACTGAAAGCATTCAAGAGAGATTTGGACAGCCATCAAGTGAGATCTACTTTTATTTGGATTCCTGCACTATAATAATACTTTCATGTCAGAAATTATTCTGGGTTGAAATTATTTTTACAGGAGAATCTCTGCTCATGGAACACCCAAATGAGGCTCTTTTCATGTCACCAAGAGATGGGACAAAGATGGGTGCTCAATCTGTCATGCAGTACCCGGGTTTCAAACTGTCAACTTGCTGACCTTCCAGCTAACAAGGTGAGCTTCTTAACCATTGAGCCACAACAGCCCTGCACTTAGCAACGGGTTGTACTCGATGGATTCCTAGGACCCTTCCAACTTGGTTATTCTATGACTCTATAATTCTAATTTTGTCTTCTACATTTTAGTATTTTAGTAAAGTTTCTTATGGGACTATGGTGGCTCAAGTAGTTAAGATGCTGAACTTGAGGTCAACAGTAACAAGACCTAGATACTGCATGAGGGAATGAGCTTCCATCTCTGTCTCAGCTCTTGCCAACCTAGCAGTTCAAAAGCAAGAAATTGCAAGTAGATAAATAGGGACCACTTCGGTGGGAAGGTAAACACTGTTCCATGCACTCCGGCGTCAAGGCATGCCTATCATATGTCCATGGAAATGTCTGCAGATCCAGACAGTGCTGACTCATTGGCTGTAAACAGAGATGAGCACTGAACCCTAGAGTTGGATACGAGTGGCTTTTTAGCAAGGGCAGTCTAAGGTTTCTTTCTCTTGCTGTTGCACCTTTGCAGGTGGACACATTCTCATTAGCTGAGACTTTTTGCTAGTTGCCTCATCTTACATCATTCCATCCCGCAATGAACTGTTGTGGTATGAAAATTCAATTGCTTCACAACCCACCAGCTTGACATGGATAATGACTGAATGTTTAATCATAAGTTAACAAGGCTGTTTTAATAGATGGACTTCACCATTCTCATTTTCCCAAGCTTTTTAAATATTAGATAAGTTGCTTTTAACTCTCCTTCTGTTCTTTTTTTTACCATGTTTTATCCTACTGTTTAAAAGTGTTTTAATGTGCTCTGAAATGGTTGGTTTTCTTTATTCATACGATTGTTTTAATAATAATTACAACCTGCTCTAGAAGGAATAATACAAAGAAGAGAAATTTATACATAAATAAATATTATTATATGCTGCATATTGCCCAACACAGAGATGGATGAGGAAGAATGTATGGGTAAGTAAATCATGATCCAAATGTTCTTGAATTTTTTCTACCAAAGATAATGTAATGTTCCCAAAGAAATCTCCATGGTATCTGATTAAGACTGTATAGGCTACATTTACATAGTTTGCATGGGCTGTTTAACCAGCTCCGAGTACACAGTTTTGAAACTGCATATGTAAGAAACAAGGACCACTAAGCATCATTATGAATTTCCCTGGTATCTGGAAGCGACAAATACAGTGGTACCTCATACAATGATTTTAATCTTTTCCACGGGGCTTGTTGTTGTACAAAACAATTGCTATATGATACATGCATCATATACCAATTTTCCCTATGGGAGGCATCATACAATGATTTTTTATTTTATTTTTTGCTAAGTGGTTTTTCCCATTGAAAAATTGTTGTACATTTTTTTCCATCAGAAAAATTGTTATGCAGGACACCATTTCCCCCAAAACCTAATTGTTATGCGATTTCGTCGCTATAGGGGGCAATTGTTGTATGAGGTTCCACTGTACCTGCATAGTATGTTGTATCTCCCCCTGCCTACTTATTTTATATATTTAGTCATCTGTCCTAGTTAAATGTTTTTTTTTAATGTATAATTTGTACATAGCAAAAGATAGCTTAAGAAACCACTGCACATAACAAAGAATTAAACCATTGTGCAAGTTCCATTCATTAATGAAGTGATGTTTGTGTTTCTGGGCATGCACCCTGTCAAGCAATTGGTCGCCCTCCCAGAAATACTACCCATACCAGATTAGCAAAGTATAATTTGCTACCCTGTTGCATATCCTGTATTGTGGACAAGAAGCTACTGTTTAGAAAGAATAAGGAGAAGCAGAAAGGTTTCCTATAAGCAAAAATGTACCCCTATCTGTTGAACCTGTACAAAGAACATATCATACAGAAAGCCAGACTAGATTCAGATGGACGAGTGTAAGCTAGTGTAAGCAGTGGTGGGATTCAAAAAATGTTTGCTACCTACTCTGTGAGTGTGGTATGGTGGGCGTGGCCATGGGGAAAGCCTGTGTTACACCCAAATTAGGACTACTTTATTTCAAAACTTGGGTGGGTAGGGCCAGCCGGAATTTCTGCCACCAGTTCTGGTGAACTGGTGCGAACCTGCTGAATCCCACCACTGAGTGGAAGAAACAAAAGTAATTTGGGATGTGCAGATCATTTTACTGGCAGAAATCAGTCTTGACTTGCAATAATTTATGGCAAAAGTAATCAACATTAAGACTGCAGCTGAACATTAAGAAGATAAAATTCAAGATTGCAACTAAGAAATCAGAAGATTGAGACTCAGAAGAGCATCAATGAAGGAATTAGGAAGGATTGTCAAGTGTAAGCATGTGTCTCTAGACACCAAGACCAAGATCATACACACTTTTGTGTTCCCAATCACCATGTATGGGTGTGAAAGCTGAACAATAAAGAAATTTGGGGGAGGGGGGTGATTGTTTTAAAAATATTGTATTGGAGAGCTTTGTGGATACCCTGGATTGCTAATAAGACAAACAAGCGGATCTTAAAGCAAACCAAGCCTGAATTATCTTCTGAGGCTAAAATTATGAAACTGAGACTACCTTATTTTGGGTGCATCATTAGAAGGCAAGATTCACTTTTTTAAAAGGTAATTTATGCTAGGGAAAGTTGATGGCAGCAAGAAAACAGGAAGTCAATTATGAAATGGAATGATTCTTTAAGGGAACTCAGCCTTGAGTTTACAAGAGCTGAGAAGGACTGTTGAGAACAGGACATTTTGGAGATAACTCATTCTTCTTCTCCCATATCTGAATCCCAATATTGGTGATCCTCATGGTGATCAACCACAAAAACTGCCTTGAGAATATAATCCAGTGGTCTTTCATCTGCCTTACACATTACAGCACGACACCCGTGCCACTGATCCAGTTCTGCAAGTCACCTTCTGGTCCTGAGCCCTTTTGGCATGCAAAGTCTTCATCAGCCCTAGGCCAGCATTGATGAAGCTGCTGCCCTCCATCAAGATGGATTCAAGGGGAATTTAATCCACTTGGGGACCATCAACCATCCTTGTGGACTTCGTCACCCAAGCCTTTAGTCGTCAGGGTTGCCAGGTTAGTTAACTGCCACCTGATACCCAGCATTGAGTCACTGCAGTATGGTCTACTCTGTTATCATAGCAAGATAACCTAGCCAGACGGTCAAGGGTTGCTGTAAACAAGAGGTAACTTAACAAATGTGCTGCTAAGATCTTGGTCATTTCTCATACAGTGACAATAGAATTCTGGGCATTGTGTCAGAAATCACGACTATTTTTTATGAAATGGTATATTACAACTGAATCAGACTAATTTCAACTAATTTGGACTGGTCTGAAGTAGGGCTGTGCATTCACATTCAGAAGTATTTGGAATTCACCAAACAAGCCATGTTCTGATAGTTCTGAATATGTCTGAATCAAAATTTGATAGTTCCAAATATTTGTAATAATAATTCCTAATATTCAGATTCTCCTTTCTTCTATAGATTAGAAAGCAAAAGGCTAGGATTCTGCTTGCTGATGGAAGACATGAACATGCAACCTATTTTCCAGTCACCCTCGATTTCTTGAGAAATGAAACTCAAATTCCTCAGACACTCTGGCACCAAGAGCAGCGGGAGCAGAAAAACTCCTTGTTTCCTGATTAAGAAGGGAAAGTGGGATGAGAACAAAACTTGCACCATTGTAATCTAGAAGTAGGCATAGACACCAAAAGATTCCCACCACCACCACCACATAGATTCTTTTTAATTGAAAGTTGATAAATTAAAGTTCGCCCTTGCTCAAAAGTTAGTTGTGTCTGACTCTAGAGTGCAGTGCTCGTCTCTCTGTGTGTCTGCAGATATTTCCATGGTCATATGGCAGGTGTGCCTAGACATTGGTGCACATGGAACACTGTTACCTTCCCACAGAAGCGGTACCTATTTATCTACTTAAAATTTCTTGCTTTCAGACTGCTAGGTTGGGGGAAGGTGGGGCAGATGATGGAAGCTCTCTCCATAGTGCAGCGCTTGGGTCTTGACCTGCCAATCTACCAACCTTCCAGTCATCAATTTCAGTGTCTTTAGCAACTTATAAATCAGCATTTGCTGTCAGATATGCTCTGGTGCAAGTTTGCACTGCAACAATTGTATCTATATTATTTTCTGAACCCTAAACTTACATTTATATTTTCTATATCTCACTATATTGTTTACTTAATATAGTTAGGAATGAGATTTAGTCGACTGTGCGACTGAACAACAACAAAAAATATTTATAGAGAGATATATTATAAATCAACAAGGAAATATATTAAGTTTAAGCTCCTTTGGGGCATATCAGGCAGTGGAATATTGTTACATATTGATAGATATATTAAGTTAACAGCCTTTATACTGTGAATGTACATGTGTGATTTTCATTTAAAGTCTTTGTGTTCTGCTGTAGCAGAATCAGATACTGTTCTTCTCTGGGCAAAGTCGTCAAGCAGCATGAAATGTGGTTATGGTAAGAGAAGTAGACACTTGGAGAAGACTGCATAAATGCTGCCTATACCCACTGCCACAGTTTTTACTGAGAGTGGATGAAGGAGAAAAAAATGAGATAGCTTGGAACTGCTATTATGAAACCCAAAACAAAATATGTCAGCCAGCTACCTTGTTCAGCACGAACACTATGAAAGGGCAACAGGCAGCAGTAGTGTGTGTGTGTCTGCCAAGGAGGTGGCAAAGAAGCCTCTGGATCAAGTGAGACAGACATGAATGAACATCAGACATGTTCCAGTGATAGCTGTCGTCCAGCCAGAGACACCAGGACCAAGCAAGATGGTGAGGAAGGCACTCTTCTTCCAAGTAAATGATGTACCAAAGAAGGACGAGCCATAAGAAGACGTAAGAATGGCAAAGCAGCAAGACTTGCTGATATCTAGATGAGGCAAATTAAATATTTTGTGCAAAACACAAAGGAATGGCTACTTCAACTGTTTATTAAATACTGAATAGGGGATCAAATTCCAAAGAGATGGTAGAGGATGAAAGTAATCACTATAATGAAACCAGCCAAAGAACCATTAACTCCCACAAACTACAGACCAATGTCCCTATTACCATATATACTTGACTATAAGTCATCCCAAATATAAGTCGAGGTACCTAATTTGAACTTCTAAAACTAGGGAAATAGATTGACCCGAGTATAAGTTGGGAGTGGAAAATGCAGCAGCTGCTAGTGAGTTTCAGTAATTAAAATACATGAAAATTCAGTAAAATTAATTAATTTAGACATTTGTGTGGTTATTTTTTTATGTTTACATTGACCTGAGTATAAGTCAAATCCCATTTTTGGACCTCATGGGGGGGGGGGAGGTTAAAAAAACCAGACTTATACTCAAGTATATACAGTATGTTACTAACACAAAGTTTTTGAATGAACAATATTCGTTTTTCTAGAGACTCTCACATTGAACCTCTTCCTATTTCAGAACAGGGAGGCTTTATACAGAGCAAGAGTTGTACTGCTCAAATGTTAAATCTAATCCAGTGTATAGAACATAGTTCTGAAACTGGAATAGCATTTTAGACCTTGCAATGGCATATGACACTGTCCATAATCAATTGCTCCTCAAGAAGCTCTAAAGATTATGAACTGACAGGAATTGTTACTTTCTACATCATATCTGAAAATTCTTTATTGATTTTCAAAGGTGGACCAGTCATACTGGTGGTCACCCATGTTGGAAAGCCAGTCGTATCTGACTCTAGGGTTCAGTGCTCATCTCTGTTTACAGCCAAAGAACCAGCGATGTGATGTCTGCATCTGCAAACATTTCTGTGGACATGTGGCAAGCATGCCTCAACACGAAATGCTGTTTACCTTCTCACCGACGTGGTGCCTATTTATCTATTTGCAATTTCTTGCTTTCAAACTGCTAGGTTGACAGGAGCTGGGACAGAGATGGGAGCTCACTCCATCGTACAGTATTCGGGTCTCAAACTGCTGACCTTCCAGTCTTCAAGTTCAGTGTCTTAACCAATTGAGCCACCGCAGTCCCTTGGGAAGGGTACAGAAATGTAATTCATTGTGTCACAACAAACATTCCAGGTCTGACAAAAACAGACCACAGAGGTATAATTTTAGGATCCTGTGGGGAGAGTACTCCAAGTGTTTATGAAGTCTTGGAGGTGATGTAAGATGCGATCTGATTCATAGAATCACAGAATCATAGAATTCTAGAGCTGGAAGGGTTGTGTCCATCCAACCATGTTTGGAGCATCTGTGGTTCACCAACCACCATAACAATATGCAAATTTAAACACGTATTAAATAAGTAACTATCTTGTTCTACTACACTGGTCATTTTTTCATGTCAGTTTCTTATTATGCTCTAAGATACAGCTTCATAGCTCATTAGACAGAGTGCGGCATGGATCAATCTTCACTGACAATCTACAACAAATATCATTTTGCTGTCAGAAAAGGCTATTTTTGAGTGGAAAATAACATTGTTTCTATATTTCACTTATATAAATCCCCACAAACTTAAATTTCCAGTGTTCTTTGTCTGCAATGTGATTCTATACCAGATCGAAGGGAACTACCCTGCTCAACTAAAGTAGCATGGTAACATCCTGTCATGACAGCTTTAAAGGTTGATTGTTACTGATAACTATGCTTTAAGAGAATTTGTACCCTACATTTTGCTAAGGGAAATTATAATAGTGCTCTATGATCTTGGGAATCAGGCAATGACTTTTCTTCTGTAAAACTAGAAATTCAGAAACGGGGGGGGGGGGGGCTAGAATAACAACTGCCATTCTTCTTATAGTTCCACAGAGCACAGCAATAATTATGAAGAAGAATTTGCTTCTTTCAAAACTACTAATCCCCAGTGCCTCATGTCATGTTGAATGGTAGCGCAGACTACTGATGGAAATTTGTTTCCTATTATTTGAACTGAATTGTCATGGCCCTTAGAGGCCTTGATCAAAACTTGGGGTCTATCATATTAAGTGCATGACACTTCCTCTGCAAGAGTAGGAATAGCACACAGCTATCAAACAACCTTTATTCTGAGGGAATAATCATTATTCTATGTTATCACAAACCCACCAAAACATACTAGATATTGCTGAGTTATTAACTGTTTGTACAGGGCTTAGATTTCTCTGAAGTACCAAACACATCCTATGAAAAATCTCATTTAAAGAATGCTGTGAATTGAAATTATATTTATCAAAGCCATTTTTATCAGATGTGTTGTGAAGAAACTGCAGTTTACTTACTGCATTGCTGGTTTTAATGCTACAGTTCTGTATTATGAAATGTTTTGTTATTAAGCCCATGATCCAGAGCAAATAACTTAGATAGAAGTATCTCAGTTTGATGTGGGGCAGAACAATTGGAAACAGAGGGGATGAAGTAGGGGATTGTCTGCCACTTCCAAAACTCTGTTAATCAGGGTGCAGGAGGGGGAGGATACGGGTTTCTTTTTCTGGTAGCTTATTTATTTTTAATTTCTGATCCTGTTGGTTTAGTGGAAGAGAAACATTCACATCAGCATCAGGGGAGTTGGACTCCAGTGAGCAGGAGTAATGGACAGCTCACCAAGTTACTCGGCATCTCTTTGCTTATCCTCGTTTGTTTTAGCCACTCAAGCCAAGCAAAACAACACCATGTCCTCTTTTTATCTTTTGTTGTTGGAGGCTCATCTAGGGTTATAAGTAAGAATGGCATAAAAGGCTTGGAGGAGGAGAGAGAAACTCCAGGACAGGCCTGGCTGAGATCCACACAGGGCCTCGGCCTTATAAGTGAGTAAAGAGACTGCTCAAGTTGGATCAATGGACAGACTTGTGGAAGATTATAAAACAATGTGATGCAGGTATAAACTGGTTTACAAAGTGCTATAAAGCAGCAGTTCTGCATTAATAAACTTCTGAGGCAGATTTTGGGCCTACTTTCAGGAACATTCTTCACCCATCTTAGAGCTGAGTTGAATCTTCCTTCAATTGCTGCTGGAATTGACTTGGTTTATTTTAGATTCTGGCAGAGATTAAACAGTTTAGGATCATTCTCAGGCTGGAGCAACTGTAGTTCAGAGGATGGGCACTGTATTGTTATGACTACATAAAGGACTATAGCAGAGTGTGTTTTACTTCCACTTCCGGGAGCAACGAGAGCATAGTGACCAGTCCCCTGAACAATGTGACCAGCCCATGACCCAAAAAGTTTGGGCACTCCTGGACTATAGTCTCACTTTGGAAAAGTTTCTTTGTCTCAGCTACCATGCACTTAGGAACTGGATTTTTGATGTAGATACAAGCCAAGATAGGGCCGCTATCATTGGGACACAGTTTTCCAGTTGATATCACCAACTTCAAGTCAATC
The DNA here is from genome assembly GCA_030440675.1 of Furcifer pardalis. Classification (NCBI taxonomy): domain Eukaryota; kingdom Metazoa; phylum Chordata; class Lepidosauria; order Squamata; family Chamaeleonidae; genus Furcifer; species Furcifer pardalis. Next base: position 60,204,448 of record CP126892.1, on the reverse strand, counting down.
ATGCAAGGCCATATTATCCAAAGACACTGACCTTCTGCAGAGCTTTTACAGAACTCAGATTCCAACCAATGCTTTCTGCATATCATGAAGGGTGCTAGAAAGGAGTTCCAGTTGTGGAACACTTATGGGTTTTTGGATTTGGTCAGATTGAAGATATAACTCACTACCTACTGTTCTGATTTTTGACACTTATTGTCCAGTTGTATTTAATTGCACCCCTGCAAAAAAAATGTTAGGACTTCTGGCTGATAACTAGTTATTCATAACTTGTGCTGTCATATTTCGCTATGGCTGCTAAGAAGCCACGATCCCATTTTGTTAAGGGACAGTATATTATTGAATAGCTCCTAGTAAGATTGATGGATCTGGGTACATTTTAATTAATGTTATATTCAAATTGTTAATGAGTATTTTTATTAGTGATTTCTATTACATGTTTTGAACTGGCGATGCTTTTGTACTTTGTAAAGGCCTATGGTCATGGAAAATAAAGATTTTGATCAAACTGATCAGAATCACCAAACACTTAATGAATTTCACAGCCAAGCAGGATTTTAAACCTAGGACTTCATGGCTGTGGTGCCCTCTGAAACCCAGCCTCTGTTCAGCAGCATAAGCAGGTTAGAGACAAGATAATATTTGGCAAGTGGGCCACATTTTTGGAGTAAGTAAAGTAATGCACATTGACCAAAACCTTACTGTAAAATAGTAAATTAAAGTAAAATAGTAACATTCAAAGTCAATTTCTTCCTGGTAAACAAAAAATTTCCATGTTTCTGACTGGGATATGCATTCAAGCACCAAGCCAATTTGTACCTGTATTCTCAAGAATTGCAAAAAGGACAGTTTGTTTATAAGGAATGGATTAGAAATTACTATTTGGATTACACTTAACCAACAGGGTTTCAGCCTTTCTCATCTAAAATAAGGATTCACCATACATTCATCCGCTATCAGGATTAACCTGAATGCATCACTGCCTCCTTTGTTCAGTACTTTAACCACCACACCACCCTGCTACTTTTCATTTAAGCAGCTAATATCTTTGTAACATGTGAATAATAACTATTGCTGAAGAAAATCCAACACATAGAGGTTTTAAATCGAAGAGAAAAATAAAACAGAATGTATTTATTATTAGGCTATTGAAAGTTTAAACATTATTTTATATTTTTCAGGAAAAAAGCTACCGTAAGCAATTTCTTGATTTTTCACTGTTTCTTGATTTTTCACTGTTTTTACAGCTCTGAATCCCTTGAGACAGGATGATCACATGCACTTGATAATAGTAAGAATTCATATCGGCTGGTTGTTCTGTTCCAGTCATTGATCATTCTGTGTTCAAGCCCTGTCCATTCATCCCTTCTGCAAAGGGAAAGTTTCTATCTGCTGGTTCTACCCACCTCTCCCTTAAAGTCTTTATGTTCAGCAAAAATGTAAAAGGTTATGAACATAGAAGAAAAATAATGAAAAAGTTATGGGTTGCAATTTTAAGAAGTATCCAACTGAATTCTATTAGATTTCTTCAGAATAAACCTGTGCAGTCCTATTATATCTGATTCCCCCTTGAAACAATGAACCTCAACAACCACAGTCAGACACAATATGAAAGCTTTACCTATGGCATTTGTTCAGTATCAAAACTGGAATGGTTATACAGGTACTTCCAAATCACTTATCTATTAATAGATTTAGTAAAAAATAATTTCAATTTAGCTGGTTACTTTAATTCACATTTCAAAGGCTCATATTAGAAACTGAAGCTATTTCAAGAGTTCAAGTTCTCAAAAACATATAAAATATTGGACAATATAGACAAGAAATCATTAAAAATACAATGTAAAAACAGACAATGCTCTATTTGTAGCCCTGTTCAGCCATTACTTAGCTGGTTCTTGCTAACATGTTTAGAGAAGAGTAAGTAGACCATCTCCTCTAGTTGTTACTTTAGCCATGTGGAGAGTGGCATGTCTGAGGAATGGAAGGATACCACTTGTGTGTAAGCTGTACACATGAACATGAAGCCTGCAAAACAAGGGGGCTTGTTTGTGTATAGATCCTACATGGGAGCCTGAATGTATCTTCTTCACACATGGTGCCTTTCAAATAGAGAAGAAATGAAGAAATAATGGAGAGAAAAGGATCTAGGCCAGGGATGGTGAACCTTTTAGAGACAGAGTACCCAAGGAGGAGGAGGAAGCATATGGGCAGGCACCACAAGTGCCTACATACCCATGTGATATTGTCAGCATCCCTTCGGTGAAGTCATGTTGGCGCATGTGCACAGACGCCACTTGAGGTGTCCCGGCAACACCACGTGTGTATCTGACCCCCTATGGGCTTTCCTAGCCCCATTGGGCCTTCCTCTTCCCCTCACCGGGCCTTCCTACACACACACCCAGACCAGGCCTCCCATACACACACCTTATCTCTCCTAGCCACAGCCTCTTGGCTGGGATTTCAGCCTCCCATCTTGCCTCTCCTTTGGCAGAGAGAGAGAGAAGGGTGGTCAGGAAGTAGTGTCAGCTGGACTGTGTGGGGCAGGGTGGGGCTTCCCCTCAATGGCACACATGCCAGGAGAAAGGCTTCTGCATGCCAATACGGGCACATGTGCCATAGGTTCACCACCACTGACCTAGGCACTGCTCTCTAATTGTGATGTCAAGAAAAAGATAAGTAATGAAGGAACAGGACTTATAGCTGTATCAATATATACATACACATGCACTCGCGTTTGGATGCTTTGCCAGCCTATTGTAATGTTCCAGAGAAAGAGAGCTGTTGAGAGCTTTTGTGCATTGTGACATCATCAGAGCAACTGAAAATGAGAACTTTCCTTCAATACTGATGGAATGTGGGCAGTAGCTCACAGAATCAATGGTAAAAGAATAGAGGTATTTAGGAAGGATTTCTGGTCATAAGCTAGTCATTAAAGAAAAAAATAAAATTACACTCACTCTTGACTGCCTTCTAAATTGCTTTAACTTTGGGAAATTGGAGTTAAATGAGAGGTCATGTTATGCTAATTGAATCCTCTGTTCTATTATATGAAGATAGGCCTTATCTAGAGGATAAAATAAGCATATGATTCATATACTGTACTTTAATTCACTATATTGTAGCAGGGATGTGCATTAGAAAGCTCTGGATCTACTTGCAACTCTCTGAGGGATTTGCATTAGAGCAGCAGTGGTTTCTGGATCCCTGATATTTATCTACAGCAGCAACAAAATGACTTTTGGTTTAAGTAGTATTGGGAATCTTTATCACATTTGCAAGTGTGCCCAAGTTGGGAGAGATAGCTAATATTTCAGAGGACAAAATCAGGATTGCCTCACACATTGAAAAACTGTGCCAAAATAAACAAAATGGACTATGTGACCCTTTGCATTTCCTTCCAACTTTTCAGTTCTGTTTATTCAATGATTTCCCCCCCCCCACTTACTCCTCAATTATATGTCTGAAGTTCAGAAAACCTTGGGAAACAAGGTGTGGATTTTTCTGTAGAAGAACAATAGGATACTTACACATGCTGTATTTAAAAAATAATTCTACACAGAGAACATTCCAGATGCATATCGTTTAAATCAACTGGTAGATGTTTGTTTGTTTGTTTGTTTGTTTGTTTGTTTGGTTGGTTGGTTGGTTGGTTGGTTGGTTGGTTGGTTGGTTGGTTGGTTGGTTGGTTGTTGGTTTGTTCATTCATTGGTTTGTTGGTTGGTTTGTTCGTTGGTTCGTTCATATCCCACCCAATTGGTGCAAGTGCCACTCTGGGTGGCTCACAAAAATATATAACAAGAATAATATGAAACAAGTTACAATAATAAATCAACACCAATTAACACATACAAACAAGAGCTGGAAACATAAGCAACACCCAGAAGTTTCAATCTAAAATCTAGTAACAGTAGGAGAGGAGGGGAGATAAAGTGGGGAATGGGCACTACAGACTCAGGTTTACTCACATGCAGGGCAAATAATTGACCAAGTTACTATAGCCAGTCTCTGTAGATTTCTTCTTTCATCAAAAACTAACCACTGCCTGAAGCTCTGTATGACACTCAATAGCCCAAGACTGACTAAAATCCTAAATTCTGATTCAAATGTCAAAATTCAAATGTGACACATTCTTTAAATAATTTGCTGCAAAAAAGAATAAAGATTTGTTCTGAACATTGCTTAGTTTCTGCATCTAAAATAAATATACTTTGTATTTGCACCTCATCCATTTTGAATGGAGATTTTACTCATTTCAATATTTCCCCCTACAGAACAATAGATTAATTGTCATATTGATACATTGCCCTACAAGCTGCACTGATACACTCTAAGATAGTTATTTCAGACTGGATCCATGTTACCACTTGTCAACTTTAATGCATTTCTGATGGGAAAATATATCATTTAGTAAATCCTATCCAAATTACATACATAACAAATGGATTGATCATGAAATAAATCATATGTAGTATACATAATATAGTGTTCATTAAAATAGGTCAGTGATTAATTTAAACACAGGGGGTGGAATCAGATAAATTACCTGCAGATGCATATGAAGGTATTAGAAGTATGTATGTACCTATTTTGGTCTGTTGGGGTTTTTAAAATATCAATAGACTTGATTTTTCTTAAGAACTCAGAGTACTCAGAAGTGTTTTCTATTCCCTTCTTCTGAGGTGTGTGTTAGGACATTTTTCATTTGGGGGTATTGTACAAAGATTGCTGCCCAGTGGAATAGTACAACTTTAAGGCCCTCCATGTGTTCTGAACACAGGTGTTCATATTAGAGCCTCAAACTGATTGCCAGGTTGTGCATGCCTGGTCCACGTGCTCATGTAACAGCCCAGCTGTGGCTGATTAGAGAATCTGCCCAGCAACACTGGGGTATAACTGTGGCCCTCTGGGAAGGGTCTATGGAGGAGGCTAACATACTGGAGGAGATTATCTGTGAGGAGGTTGCTATTCTGAAGGAGTCTATATACTGAGAAGGACTGAGACACTGAAGGAGGTGATGGTGTTCAGAGTTTTTCTTCAACTGAGAAGAAAGAACTGCTAAAGGATCACCAGGACTTTTGAGTGCTCCTGGAGTTGGAGCCAACAGAGGACTCCAAGCTGTCTACCTACTGTGGGGCTTGGAGAGAGTGAGAGACTGTTGTATATAGTCCTGTGTATGTCTGTCTTCCCCTCACTGTAAGTACAGCGCACCTTTCCACTGAAGGCATATGTGTGTGTGTTATTGCACTAAGGCTTTCGCTGCGTAAGAGCTTAAAAGTGCTACTCTGCTATCCAGCCACACATATCGCTAGGGGAATCCCTGATAGTGTGCTCTGGGGCTTTGCAGCTTGCCCAAGGCTGTATAGGTCGTTTGTTCTCCCAGTAGGGAAATAAACTCCTAATAGCCAACTCATTTTGTTATCTAGACAGATAAGGGAAAGCCAAATGGTATGACACAGTCATTTCAAGGGAATTCAATTAATTAATCAATTAATAGCAGGGCAAGAACCTTGTAAATTGTAGCATTCGTTTTATAACTCATATTTTCTGCCAGACATTATTCACTACAATAAAATACTGCATACCAGGTACTGCTGTGCAAAATCTTAAGAGAACTGATTTCAGTGATTTATGCTTCCTTCTTATTTCATCAGGATATTCAGAAAGCTCACAGTTCTCCTTAATGACTCTGCAGTAAGGATGCATGCATTTGGAGCAGACGGAGTGACCTCTCCAAGTTTACAAAGAATGCCAGTAACAGAGCTGGGAATTTTTAAAAAAATGATTAAAATTTTGCTCACTAGGATAAAAAACTTTAAATGAATTGTCTCCGCTTCCAGAGAGTCCACAGGTTATTACAAGCATAATAAATTACAATCACATAAAAACCAAACAATTATTTTAAAAATTTGACTTAAAACATTATATGCGACACTGAACCAATGTGTTCTGCATTTTAAAATGCTATGCCTAGGATCCAAACTGGAACAATACTGCCTCCATCAGTAAAGTTATGTGCTGGCTAGACCTCCTTTTCTTGTTGCAGCACCCATGCTGTAGTAACAAGGCAGTCCAGGCCAGCTGAACTCATGGTCTTTTGGGATCTGGAGGTGATAGGTTTTCAGTGGATAGCAAGTCTTATTCTACAAGATAACAGAATAGAAAATAGAAACATACCAAGCAAAGTTTCCTTTCCTTCAGTTACCAGGTGCCAAGAATGGGTGGTAGAGAAAGCCCCAGGTCAACAGCAACAAAGTCCCTGGAGCCAGGTCTGGAAAATGCTCCCGTCTGGATGGTCAAACTTGCCCTCTTTTATCCTACTGGCAAAGGTGCTGTCTCTTTGCCCTTGTCTTTGAGCTGCCCACATTGCCTATGTGCTACTAAGTTAATTAATGCCACTCGGTGCAGACAGGTTGGCATAAATATCATGTAGATCCTGGCAGGTGAGAATGGGACCACAATTCATGCTGTATGCTATTGGTTGAAATTCTACTATCTTATCTTGGTCAAGGACTCTCCTTGCAGCTGTAAGTTATCCAAATATTTTGTGTAGTAAATGTCTTCATTACAATACACAACAAATGATAACTGCCATGCAAGCCAGCTTATTATAAGCACATATGAAGGTTTAACTCAGGTATTCTCAACCTGTGGCCCATGGGCTGGATGCAGCCTGTAACACCATTTCATGTGCCTCCACCACACCAGGAACTGTTGTGTGGTGGAGGAAGGGCAAAATGGCCATCCATCCTCCCCCCCCCCCAAGCTGTCTGAGGGAGTGTGGCCCAGCGCCCAGCTTTAAAAGGTTGAGAACTCCTGGTTTAACTGTTTCAAGAGCCTGTTGGAGGAATGGGATATGTCACTAGACTTCCTAGAGATACAATGCTCTTCTGTAATGGCCATCTTTGCAGCCCAGACACCCAGTCCTAGAGGGCTAGGAAATCCTTCCAAGGCAAGTTCTGATTAGTTCTTAGGCTAAACAGGAAAAGCAAAGAAATAAAATTCCATCAAATCAAGGCTTCAACAACAGTGAGACACTGAATATAGACCTCTATCTACTTGTCATTCATAGATGATGGAATAGAGTGGCCTTCTTTGAAATTTTAAAATAATAATTCAAAGAGGAAACATGGCTGTTGCATTTTGGGTTTTTTAGATAAAACTGAATGCTACTTTGAAGAACATTATGCCTCATATAGAAAACAAGAAATCATGGATACAGCCAACAATTATGAAATTATGGTTTACAAAATAAATAACATGGTGGTTTCAAACATGGGGGCCCAGCAGTTCTAGGACTACAACTCTCAGAAATTCTAGTCAGCACAGCTTGTGGGCAGAGGTTTTTAACCACTAAAATAGTACATGTGACAGTGGGAGATCAGGAACCTGAACTGCCATATATGAGCTTTGATTCTTTACCATTTTTGACTTTCTAACTCACTTTCACTTCACTGCTATTGCTATTGGAATACAGTATTTATACTAGATGTCATTCCATCCGTGGGAAAATTCTCTTCCCGTGCAGATAGTAGTTATGGAAACACATTTGCAGTGGGAACAGTAGAAAATAATATAAATTTTCATTTTCAATCCTGTCAGATTCCTCTAAAAATATCTTGAAATTCAATTTAAAATAATTTTTCAAAGTAACTAGAAAGCATTGTTTATCACAACAATAAAAGTCTTTCACTTATGCTTCTTACCTTGTTTTTCAAATTGGCTGGATATTTACTATGTACTGTTGTTTTAAGTCATGTCTTTTTTTGGTAGTGTTGTAAGCCGCCCAGAGTTGGGTTTACCTAATTGGGGCGGGATAACAAATTGGACAAAATAAATAAATAAATAAATAAATCCTCGGTAGCCCCCAAACAGTAATGTCATAAGGTAGCATACAAATTACTTGCAATTTGTTTCTTCCAAGCTGCCAAAAAGAGTGGGCACCTCAGCATTCTCATTAACTGGACAGAAGGCTAGTTGTTTCACTTCCAACATGTCATGGTTTAAAATTATTAATCAATTAATAGCAGGTATGTGGTAAGTTTTGCTGAGATCACAGTGAGAAAGTTGAATTTTTCCTCCTTTTATTGTGAGCTGGCTCAAATATTCCTCACTACTCCAATCCAGTGTCTACTAGACCTAGCAAGAAAATATTCATTGCTGCCAATTGAGGATTAAATGTTAAAACGGCTAGAGCATTTTTGACCAGAAGTGGCCTCCTTTAATAACATTATTTTAGTCATTTTCTAGCTCTTCTTTTGTACCTATAGTAAAGCATAAACTGTATACACATAAATGCTGCATTGTTTGTCTGTTCTTCAAGTGGAAGGCACAGACCTGTGTTTTCAAAAGATTTAATTTCAGCCAGTTGTTTTTATAACACAGTATAAGGAAATATCTTAGGCATAGATTATCTGGTGCTCAATGGACTCAAAGTTTTTCCTTTGGACTGTCAAGGCAAGATCGTCAGAACAGATGGCATCCTTGTGTTATTGATATGTAGTGCTACTCATGCACTCTGAACCTACAGTACCTGTCTGATTAACTCACCTATTCATCCCAACATATTCATTACACAAATGTTTTAAATGTTCCTTGGAACACTTGATGAACTAGGCTGCAACAGTATAAAAAGCTATTTTTATTTTTTTGAAATCCTATATACCCAACACCTACCAAAAAAAGTAAAGACTGACTAGACTGATTATAGTAAATGCCAAGAAAAGAAATACTGTATCATCTCTTGCCAAGCATTTTCCCTAAGAGATGAATATCATTTCCTATAGGTCCATGGAAATAACTGAATTAGTTTGGTAATGAAATACCCCTAGCTAATTTCTATGTATGATTCAACCTGTCAGTGCTCTTCAGAAGTTTGGTTCCCCTAATTGCATAAGAGAAAGCCCATATTTATCCCTCAATTAGAAGATTAACACATACTAAAATGCAATATTAAAATTAGCAGCAGTAATTTTAACTCACCAGAGGATAAATGCAATGTTCAAACATCTGATTTGTATATCTTAGCCTACTTATGATATTAAACAGCTATTTATATTGCACTGTAATTCTACAAAATGTGAATTAAATTTGAATTAAATATGTCACACTGGGCATGTTCTGACTGAAGATGTGGTAATTATATAATGACTATCTTCTTATGAAAAATAAAACTAGTACATTCATTATGAACCTCTTTACATGGATAATTTAGCATGGAAATATATACAGCAGCATTTTATTTAGATATAGAATATGTTAATTGTCTCTTTCTAGAGATGACCAACCTCTGACAATATAGATTACATAGTTGAGGTCCAATCACTGTCAATATTTTATTAACTCAAATATAAATACTCAGTCAACACTTCAAGAAATATAGTGCTGAAGAATCAACAGACAAACAAGCAAATGACAACAAATAGGACTGGGAAAAGTTGACTTCATAATGAAGATTTTCCCACACACATGCATTGCCTCCACATGAATTTTCTATCCAAAGATCAAAGTAAATGACTGTTCAAAATATAGACTACCTAGAGCAAGATTTTGCCATACATTGGAGGACGGGTGTGACTGGCAGAAAGTCACATCACATCAGAGCCAAAGGGGAGAGAGACCAGGAATTACAACTGAGCAATGTTTCTTCTTGTTGTTGTTGTGCCGTATCCAATTCCAAATATTGGTGATCATCATGGCAATCAGCCATGAAGACTACCTTGTGAATCTAATGCCATGCCGTTTCATCTGCATTCCACATCTTAGCATGACACCTATACCACTGATCCAGTTCAATGACTCACTTTCTGGTCCTGAGCCCTTTTGTTTGTTTGTTTGTTTGTTTGTTTGTTTGATTGATTGATTGATTGATTGATTGATTGATTGATTGATTGATTGATTGATTGATTGATTGATTGATTGATTGATTGATTGATTGATTGAATTTCTATTGCCGCCCAACTTGGCAATGACTCTGGGCGGCTAACAACAATTAAAAACAATAACTAAATAAAAACCCTTAAAAACCCCATTAATAAGTCACAATAATTTACCCCATCCAGCCCTCCTCAGCTCCAGGTAAGTATTGATGAAGCTGTTGCCCTCCATCAAGATGGATTCAAGGGGGATTTAATGCATTTGGGGACCCATCACCCTTCCCTGTGGACTTCGCCAAGGCCAGTAGTCCTCAGGGTTGTTGGGTTAGTTAACTGCCACCTGTCACTGCCTATTTGCTGGCAGTATGGTCTACTCTAATACCATAGCAGGATAACCTGGCCAATGTATAAAGGTCCACAAAGTCACCACCTATGTCTTATGTTATTACTAACTGAGCCATCCATCAAGAATTTTGTTTAAAGCATGGTTTTCCAATAGAAATATCAAGAGCATTATTCTCTAGCTTTGCCTTTCCATATGATATATGAAACACAGGAAGTAAGTTGAAGCAGTTCCGCAAATTTATGTGCTGAGAGGTATTCAAATCTAAAATAAGCACTAACAAACGTGCAACCTTGTCAGTAACAATGTTAATAAATCAAATTCACCAAGGTAAGCTGTATTTTATTTCAAGTAGATCCATCACCAGAGGCCAGCAATAATGACAGAGCTACGAGAAAAATAAAAGTGCTTTTTTGACCTTCATTATAATTCAGTAACAGCTTGCCATACAATTTTGCACTGAACACACTATCAGAAATTATCCTTTAAAAAGGTTTGTACACATTTGAATGGATTTTTCTTTTAAAAAATCACTATTTGTTTCATCAAATTGGCATATCTGAGAGAAATTCATGAAAATAATATAAACAAGTACAAATCCATTTAGCAAGGATGTAGATTTCTATACAGGCAAATTTTTGCATCGAGTAAGATCATATTACTGCTTCAAATAGTCTAAAATCGGTATGCATTACTTGGTCTTGATAACTGACACATGAAAAAATATATAATCAGTTCAGGTCAGTACAACATTTAATCTGCATTTTTATATACATTTTAAAAAATGGCTTTAAAGCAAACTAAGCATTTTCTAGATTCTGACTTCCAATTATACTCTGTTGTATTTCTTACAGGCACATAAGTGAACAATATGAACCATGTTCAAAAAAAATCCTTTTCCATACATATGCAAATGTCAAATATTTTTGAGGCAAATTGTCCCAAGCTAAGAAATCGTCATTGATGCTATGAGTTGCATGTTAAGCTATGCAATTCAGTATGCAACTGACCATGCCTACAATTATTCGATAATTTGGAGAAATTCACCTCCAAAAGTAACACCATTTGTGTTTCTTCTTCTTCTGCCATATCGAAATCTGAATATTAGCAATCCTCATACCAATCAGCCATGAAGACTGTCCTGAGAATATAATGCAATGGCCTTTCATCTGCCTTTCACATTGCAGTATGACATAAGTACCACTGATCCAGTTCTGCGAGTCACTTTCTGGTCCTGAACCCTTTGGGCACACCAAGTCCTCTTTGGTCCCAGGCCAGTATTGATGAAGCTGATGCCCTCTATCATGAGGGATTCAAGTAGGATTTAATTCACTTGGGGACCATCACCCTTCCCTGTGGACTTCACCACCCAAGACCATTAGTCTTCAGGGCTGTCGGGTTAGTTAACCATCACCTGACACTCGGTGTTAGCCAGCATAATTAGGTATGAGGATTTGGGGTTCAGTGAAAACTACCTCCCTAAATGCATCTGGTACAGTGGTGGGCTCAAAAAAAATTACTACCACACTGTGGGCGTGGTATGGTGGGTGTGGCCAGGGGGAAAGCCCTTCATTGGACCTGAATTAGGACTACAGTGGTACCTCGCTTAAAGAGCATAATGTGTTCCACAGGATTGCTCTTTAAGCGATTTTGCTCTTTAAGCGAAACACCATTGTAAGTGACCAATTGTGGGGCGGATTGCGAACCCTGATTTATTTATTAAGCAAGTTTTTGGTTGGTTTTATTTGTTAAGCGAAGTGAACTTTCAGACAAAATTCTGCTCTTTAAGCAAGTTACTCTTTAAGCAAAACACTCTTTATGGGAGGTTTGACTGTACTTTATTTCAAAACTTGGATGGGCGAGGCCAACCAGAATTTCTGCTAAACAGTTCTGGTGAACTGATGCAAACCTGCCCACCACTGGTCTGGTAGTAAATGTGCTTTCAGGTTAATCTTCAACTCAGTGGAAGCAACCTAAAGAACTGCTCAGCTATGCTAATATGCTGGAACAATGCCTAATTGCCTAAGAAATAATGGCTAAAATCTTGTTCTTCCACTCTTTAGTCTCACACAGTGGTGGGCAGCCAAAAATTTTGCTACCACACTGTGGGCAGAGCCAACGTTGTGGGCGGAGCCGACATCATGACATCATGACGTTATGATGTCGTGGGTGAAGCCGACGTCATGATGATGTGGGCGGAGCCAATAATGTGGGCAGAGCCAAAGTAAAAAAATAAAAATAAAATAAAAATACAGTACACATAAAAATAGAAATAAAAAGCACATAAAAATACAAATTAAAATAGACATTAAATAGAAATAAAAAACATAAAAATACAAATTAAAATAGACATTAAATAGAAATAAAAAACATAAAAATACAAATTAAAATTGACATTAAATGCACATAAAAACACACTACATAAAACACACACACACCTCAACCCACCCCAAACACAAACCCTAGTCACTTACCCTGGGGTCAGGGAGCAGCAGGCAGGCAGCAACAGCATCAATGTGGTGGCGAGGTGGCGAGGTGGGAAGGTGGCGAAGTGGTGAGGCGGCAAGGCAGACCAACGGTGAGGCAGACTGGTGGCAAGGCACGGGATGGCCCAGCACAGCCTGGCATGACCCGGCCCAGCAGCATAGCCTGGCCTGGCAGCACAGCCTGGCCCGGCCTGGCCTGGCCTGGCAGTGCACCGAGGGAAGGCCGCTGCCACCGCCACCGCTTCTCCTCCAAAGATCCCGCTGAGGTCTTCAACAGCCAACCGCTACACCCTTTCTTGCAGTCCAAAATGGCTGCTCATAAGTGTGCATGCGTCAAAATACCATTTTATGCATGTGCGCCTCCAGTATTTAGCGTGCATGCATCAAGTGGTGTTTTAATGCATGCACACTGACAAGCAGCCTTTTTGGGCTGCAAGGAAGGGTGGCTGGAGAGACAACCAAACCAGTCACCTCCAAAAAAAAGTAAACATCCCAGGTGGTCTCCCAGGAGGGTTACTAACCCCCCCCCCGGGAGACCACCTAGGATTTTTACTACCAGTACAGTAGAACCGGTCCGAACCGGATGCTGCCCACCACTGGTCTTACTGCAACCTTGTGATATCATGACTAGAGTAGGTCCATTGAATCAGTAGGGGTTTGGCAAGCCAAGCCTTCCCTATGTTTCACTGTGTTAATGGGTTTACTCTAGTCATGTCTTACTACCCTAAGCAATATGAGTTCAGTCACTGTATTGTATGGAGTGATGCTGATTAATTATATCTGGAGGCTCTCAACTCAAAGTTTGAATAGGGCATTTCTCAGGTTGTCAGACCTACCCAAACAAATGAGTAAATACATTAACAGAATGGGGCTGATATCCAGAATCAATCTTCTACTGGACAGCTGACTCCCCATCCGCATTATTTTCCCAGTCCTTTAAGAACCATAGATTTAACTATTCTTTTCTTGCTTCTGCTATGTCTCATGTTGAAACCATTGTGTTCCTCATGTTCACTTGGTTATAATTGCTGTGGGCTATTTTATCATAAGCCATTCTGGGGATTTTAATGATTGAGGAGTAGAATAATTAATGTGATCAACAAGCAGGCAAAGAGCTTTACCACAAAGGTAAGCCCAGTGCCTGAGTCAACTTGCAAAACCTGCAGGTAAAGGTAAAGGTCGCCCTTGCTTGAAAGTCAGCCGTATCTGACTCTAGGGTTCAGTGCTCATCTCTGTTTATAGCCAAAGAGCCAGCACTGTCTGTGTCTACAGACATTTCTGTGGACATGTGGCAGGCATGACTAAACACTGGAGTGCATGGAATGCTATTTACCTCTCACCGAAGTGGTACCTGTTTATCTACTTGCAATTTCTTGCTTTTGAACTGCTAAATTAGCAGGAGCTGGGACAGAGACAGGAGCTCACTCCATCATGCAGCACTCAGGTCTCAAACGCTGACCTGTCATCAATTTTAGCGTCTTAACCATTAAGCCACCACAGTCTCTGCAAAATCCACAACTCTCCATTATTCCAAGCTGCAGCATCCAACATAGTGAAAATGGCAAAACTGACTTTAGCCACAGGGAACTCTCCTTCTTCTAAAGCTAAAATCTGGCCTATCAGCTATCTGTCATTTCACAGCAAGAAGAGGAGACTGGCCCACAACCATTTTGCTGTTACTATTCCTAACATCTCTGAGATTACAAATCTTACTGTGCTTGAGAAATTCATTTCCAATCAATTTTTTAATCAGAATTTACTGGCATTTACAAAACATAGATGTGGGAGGAAGCAAAAAATTGTAGATTTCTCCTCTCCTAAAGATGGTGAAGAATTTCATTTTTGTTAGCTTGTTTGTTTTCTATGATTATATTTTTATTTAGTTATATTTATACCTTGGCTTTTGTCCAGTAGGCTCAAGATAGCGTATGTTGTTCTGCTCCTTCACACATAGTCAAGCTGAAAGTCGGCAATAGCCCTAATGCCACCTGATGAAATTCGTAGGGAAATGGGAATTTAAACCCAATTCTCATGAGTTTTGATCTTATCAACAAAATATCATAGGATCCATTTCCAGTAAACAAAGGATGACCCATAAAAAGGATATATTTACATATGAAATTCTTTTTCCACCTAAGGATATGGTTGAGAACTGAACTGGCTGTCTAAACATCTATATAATTGTAATTACTGTACAGTATAAACATGTAAGCTATAATCCTTGTGATGGGAAACACATATGCAACAGTAATCATACAAGCAGTTTCTGTTGACAGTGGAGTGTTTAATGTGTCTGAGCATTAGTTGCAAAAATTGGTTGAGTGACTAACTGAGCAAAGGGCAATTTGAGTAATTATATCTGCATGTACAATCGTTCCCAAATGGATTGCAGCCTCAGTTAACTACACATTCTTCACCATATTAGAAACTCCTTCTCCTCCAGAATATGCTAAAGCATGAAGCTCAATCTAGCCCTTTTGTGGTTATTGTAATTAAAGGGGCATCTCCACTTAGACAGAAGTCAATACCCTTATCCATGCTCCAAGGATCTTTGGAGCAAAGTCATTGTTCTAATGCAACTTTTAGTATTACAATAATAGGAACTTCTGTGGTGATAAAGGATGTGACCTACTTCTGTGTCTGTAGAGGATAGCAAAAAAAGATTTCTCCATTTTACAGACAGGACTGAGGCACTGAAAGATTAAGCAATCTGCCAAAGTTCTAGCAAAGAGAATAAAATCACAAAAATTAGATAATATTTTTATTTCTGCATCCTAACTGCACCTGTTATGAACAGATGGGGATATGCACCACATTTTTTTGAGGGGGGAAATTGAGATTTGTGGTGTGATTTTGGAAAATGTTAATAAGAGTCAGCACCCATGAAAAGTCATCACATTTGAAAGCAGGCCCTCTTAAATTCTTTTTTGTCATATTCTATTCTTTTGTGATACTTGATTTCTGTTTTCTATTCTATTATACATTTTCCCTCAATATTTTGCTAGTACAATGTGCTCCCAATAAACTACCTACAGGGAGGTCATCTTATATCTATTGTACATTTTCATAGTTAGAAATCTCCATTCTGTTATCTGCCAGATTTTTAAAAAAATCAAAAATAAATAAAAAGCATAAATAAATCACAACTATAACCATCCCACTAACGTTGTTTGTTTAGCATGGTTATTCTAATTGTAAAATTAGTATACAACTTCCTCAGAAACACACCTGCTGTTTGATCATCAACCACCAAAGCAGAGACTGAAATCAAGGCATAACTTCCTCACAACTTCTGCTCTCCAAACAACCAGCCCCCACAAACCACCTTAGAACTATGAAAAGCGAGCAAGGAGTTACCAGATAACTGGGCAGAACCACATGACTCTCTACCACCTGGCCAAGAACAACCATGGCCTGTTTGGAAAGCTTTAAATAGACTGTGTTCAGTGGTAGGAATATCAAGGTCTAATCTGGGAAAGTAGGGTTTCCCTGTAAATGACAGCCTGTGTGAATGCAGAGAAGTACAAACTATCTCCCATATGATACAATGCACATGATGCCCCTCAACATGCACTGAGGAGAACCTTATGTTGGCAAGGGGAAATGCTGTTGATGTGGCCTGATATCGGGTAGATGTCATCTAGTCATTTTAATTCTATTTTATTTTAGATGTTTTAATTTTAGCTTTGTATGTTAGAATATGCTGGTGGTGCATCTGACACGAAGAAAGAAAGAAAGAGAAAGAAAGAAAGAAAGAAAGAAAAAGAAGAATTGTAACATATTTCCAAAAGCACTCAAAAAGAGCTGAAGCTTCCACAATGCAAAATTTTTGCATGACCCAAATGTCCATTCTAGTACTGTGTCTTTCACAGGCAGCCTGACAGTAGAATATGTACTATCACATATTAAAGTAGGACAATGACTTTCATTTATACCAGGGATTCTTAACCAGCAGCTTGAAGGCCAGATGTGGTCCACGATACCATTTCATGTGACCCGTCCCCTGGCTTAAAAGGTTGAAAACTCCTGATTTATACTGAGGGTTGTATTAATGTGATTGTGAACCCCGGACTTCAATGAGCAATACCAAACTTCTGTTATGTAACTTATGGCCCCCAACTTACATTGCCATCAAGCAACCACCTTCTCTGTCTTCTGTAAAATTAACCATTGAAAGACCTGCAGTTCTTAATTAAAATAGACAATCTCTGCCCATCAGTGCTTATGCCACATAAAAGAAGAACTGCCAAGTCTCCAACTATGAGCTAGGTTGCAGTTGAATACATATTTGCCTTTTGGTCCAATGGAACGTAACAAGCAGAATCCTCTTGATGTATCGTGTTAGGTTTGCATAATTTCTTGCAGCTAATTCATGAAATGCTTGGATTCACCTCAATTATGCAATGAAGATGCATACCAGAAACATTATCAATTAGCCATAATTAGCTACGTTACACAGTAGTTTTGAGTAGTCGTGTACTGTATAGGCTACCTGTTCAATCCAGAAAAATTCCACAAAAAACATAAAGTCTATGTCAGGGATTCTCAACCTTTTCAAGCCAGGTCATGCTCCCTCAGACAGCTTCAGGGGCTGGATGGCCATTTTGCCCTGCCTGCCACACATGTCACTTTTGGAGGTGGTGGTGGGGCCACATGAAATGATGTCGCAGGCCACATCTGTCCCCTGTGCCATATGTTCAGAACCTCTGGTCTATGTGATATAATTTAAGCCATCTTTGATTGTTTAAAAAGCATGAGAAGGCCACATATGTTGAGAAGAGCAGACGTACAAGCTTTACCTCCTCTGTTGCTGCACTGAACATGTAAATGTGAAAAGCTGATTAAAAGGAGCATTCTCTGTCTGTAACAGTCAACATAGAAAGTCAAAATGGAAAGTAAGTATGCACTTTTTAAAAAGAATAGTTTATTCCTAACTTTGAATGTTAACAGTCAACCTAATTCCTATACAGTATTTTCAAATTATATCACTGATTCTAAATGCAGCAATGCCGTGTTACATTGCACCATTTTCCCTTCAGTTTAGTACAGAAAATGATCTCATGCAACCTAAACTCAAATTAGTGGAAATAGGTTTAAGAATTAAATCCTCAATTTAAGAGATTATTGCAGGATAGCTGTTCAAAATGAAGTACTTTTTGAAGGTGGTTCTGCAGAATAAAATATTCAGAAACCTTAGATTCACAAACTAAACAACTATCTTCATATGCTAAGAAACAATAACAGCATGGATTTGACACTTGGACATCATAAAAATTCACAAATATCCGATTTAGAAGGAGACTACATTGCAATTTACCTCATGGTCTCTGTGTGAGTTGGCACAGTTAAAGCTGAAGCATTTTTCAATCTGCAATTTTTTTTCTATGGGCATTCATTTCTTTTTCTTCAAATGGCAAGGCATGACTTATTTTGTACTAATTCAGCAAGCGATACTTTTTTCCATTTTCTGGCATGTGTCATCACCTAGCTTTGTCTAAAGCAGCAACGTTGGTGATGTTGACAGTGCAGAACTGTATTACATTACAGCATGAGAATTCCTCTCAACTGTCTGTTAGAACCCCTCCTCCAAACAATTGTCTATATTTTAAATTATTGTTAAGCTTGTCATATTTAGCACTGTATCAAATAAGCACTAAGTTACTTTAAAAACTAGAAGTTTAATATATATAAACCCTCTTCTTATTTTAATCCCAAGAAGGCAAAAGGAAGAGATGAGGATCTGGCTAGTATTAATAGGTTGATACTGTGTTTCTAATGGAAATTGAACTGAGAAGTGTAGTGTATACTTTAGCAGTGGAATAATTAACCACAACGGTGTTGCTGATTAGCACAGTCATTTTCTGGCATTTAATTTAGAAGGAGAAACAAAAATACATGGTTTGTACTCAACACTCATTTAAAATTAAAATGTAGGGTATACTGAACATTTCTTCTGCCTAGATACCATGTATCTTTCCCTCAAAGTTCTTTGCTATGGAATGCTAATACTTCTGAGTTTGATCTCAATTCCATTGAGATTTGGGTCATACATTCTACAAATACCATCGTCCTTTCCTGCCAAGAATGTAATGAAGGACAGTCATGACTAGTAGAGAAATGAAAAAGACATAGGAAATGTAAACGCTAGGAAGAGTGAATCCTTGTGGTCCACAAAGATTTCTTTTCTGTTACTGGTGCACAATGCTATTTAAATTCTCTTGTCAATTTTGCTTGTTTGTTCATTTGTTATTATGATTGTGTCATTGTATTCCTACCTTATGTTACCAGTGCCAAACATGGACACTTACAACAAAATATGAAGAAAAGTTGCCACCATGGAAATGAGATGTCTGAGGAAGGCTGCTGAAGTGAGTAGAAGGGATAAAATCAGAAATGAGATTATAAAGTAAAGAACTGGAATAGAACTAATCTTAAACTACATACAGAGACAACAAATAAAGTGGTTTGCCCATTTGGAGAGAATGTCTTGGAATTCCATACATTACGAGGCATATGTGGAAAGAGGAAAAGGGCAAAGAACATAAGGCAGACCCAGAGGAAGGCAGAGTGATAACATCAAAGACATAGTACATGAACACCAAATAACACTGGTGGAGTCCACAAGAAGTGCCAGAACAAAAGCTTTTTATTTCCCTCAGCACACGAAGGGGTAAAAGAGGAAGTAAAGAAAGAGAAGAAGTCCTTGTATCATTACTTTTTAAATTGTGCTATTTTATCATTCTCATCACCAAAAAGTGGATTATAAATTTTCTAAGTAAATAGGAAAGAGAAAACATGCCATCTGCTCAGGAGATGCTGGAATAACTGAAGAGGCTTAGTTAATTATAAACACTTTTTTAAAAAATCAGCTTTGGTCCTTATGAAACTTGCAGTAAAACTGTTGACAAGATCACAGCCTAAAATTCTACTTAGAAAGGAAACAAAGTTTTGAGTTAATTTTTCTCAACGTATTGAAGAGTAGGCACACAAAAAGTGTACTCAGAGGCCCTCTAAGCACATGCTGAACGTATATATCCAGCTGATAAGAAATTAAAGAGGTCAGTTTCCAGAGATGACTGAGAGGGCACCAATTCGTGAAAAAAAAAGACAAGGAACAGATCACTGACGTAGAGAAAGGTGGAGCAACCTCATGAATAATTTTGATAACTAGGAGAGAATCGGATTTTGTGCTAGAAAAGAAACTGACAAAACTGATTAAAGCAGGTGATTACAAGAAAAGTGTATAAGTGGAAATATGAGCAGTTAAGGCAAAAATTCACTTATGGCACAATGATAATATTTTGGCATCAAATACCCCAGCAGCTAGTGGCAAGAACATATTCAATAGTGAACAATACAGAGAGTTAGAAGGAAAAGATCTAGAAAGAAAAAATAGTGGCAGTTAAGTAGAGTTTGTGAACCAATGTGGAAAGAGGGGCTTCTATACCATTAAGCTGCTTAATTGTCAAGCACTGGGATAAATGAATTTGTATTATATAGTAATGGGGTGCTTTCTGAGGCCAATGGAACTCCCAATGTGTATAGAACCAAGTGCAAATCATTCAAACAGCAAAATCCAGAAAACACAAGGTGGAACAAATCTAAATGTGTTTGAATTATTTTTAATCCACATTGAGGTTTTCTAAAATGAAATCCATGTATGGCAATGGCTGGAATCTCGGGATACTGCTTACTACTGTGCAGCTGTCAATGCTATGCCATAAACTACTTTGCAGATATGCTTCTGTGGAGATTTGGCAAGGGAAAAGTGCATAGGGAAACTAAAAAACATTCTACTGCATGAGAGCTCAATGCCATTTATTTCAGCAGGGCTTTAAGCAATCTACATTTCTGCAGACTGAAACCAAAAATGATGTACATAGCTATCTGTAGCTGAGCTAATATATTTCTCTGTTGTCATTTTTAAAGGGGTGTTAGGTTTGGACCTTAGACAGGTGAAATCAATCTCTGTGATCCAAAATTCAAATCCAAGGTGCTGTTTCAGAGAGACTGGAGGAAAGAATAGTGCAGTAAAGGGGAAAGAGCAGATGGGCAGAAGCAAGGCCTTAGTAACCAGATATTGAATAATGCATCCAGTATTTTTTGGCTCTATTGATTAAGATGTGAAATGGAAAAGAAGAAAAAACAAAAGTCAGAGAAAGTGGAGAGCAAATCAAAGAACTTCTGTTTGAAAGCAAGAAATTGGAAGTAGATAAATAGGTACCACATCAGTGGGAAAGGTAAGTGTTCCATGCCTGCCACATGACTACGGAAACGTCTTCAGACCAGTGGCATAGCAGGGGGCGGGGGGGGCACCCCAGGCAGCACTTTTTGGGAGTGGCAACATTTCAAAATAAATAGGACTTTGACGATGCCCCTAGACTTCCTCGCAGCTGGGATGAAGAGGCCGCTGTGGGGGTGGGCGCTGGGACCCTCCACCACCACTGGTGTCCTGGGCTCTGGCGCCTGGGGAGGAGGGGGATGGGGTGGAGGAGGGGGTACCCCTGTCATAGACATTGGGGCTGTGGTGGCTCAGTGGTTAAGAAGCTTGCCTTGTTAACTAGAAGGCCAGCAAATTGGCAGTTCAAGACCTAAGCACTGGAGGCAGGCTGAGCGCCCATCTCTGTCCCAGTTCATGCCAACCTAGCAGTTCAAAAGCAAGAAATTGCAAGTAGATAAATAGGGACCACATTGGTGGGAAAAAGATGTTGGGGACATGAAAGGGGCCTCATTTGGGCATCCCCTGAGCAGAGTTTCTCTAGCAAAAATCCTTTCAACCCAAAATAATTTCTGACATGAAATTATTATTATCATAGACATTATCTAACAAATAGTTCTTTTACACTGCCACAGTCACAGTTCTAAATGTGCCAATGGTTGCATTTATTTGGCAAATACTGTATGATAATTTATGTTCCCAATATGATAATACTGCAGTTTTTGTGCAGGGGGAAATGTGATATTATCACAACTTTAGTGCTTCCTTGTGGGTCACAGGGGAAACACTTCACAAGCTTGAGGGTGTAATTAATTTGTATATTTATGTTAAGAAGTTTATATTTTTCATATCATTTTTATGAGCACGATGATGAGAGTGGAAAATACTTGGCAGGAATGTTTATATTTGTGAGCAATAATTTTGAAAGACTCAGGGGGAGCTGTTTCATAATATGGATTTGGCAATGATCAGAATTTTTATTTGTGCAGTTTACAGTACATGTGGCAGTTTTGCCACTTCAGTCTCAGAATATTCAGTAGTGAGATTCACAAACATTTGGTTTTAATGGCAAACATTATTCCTCAATATTTTGCAGGATTCTATACAACGTAAACTACCCACCAGCACTCAAAACTAAATAGAATAATGCTTAAAGAGCACTCCATACTTAAGAGTTCTGCATTCCTAAATTCCTTACAGTCCTCTACAGTAAAACATGACTATTGTTAACATTCAGAAGCAAGAGAAATACTGTTCTGTCTATTCTGTATCTGCATTAGCACAGCATATGAGGATGAGCTAGCCCAGGGATTCTCAACCTGTGGCCCACAGTGCCATTTATGTGCCCCCCTGCCTTCACCACACCAAGAAGTGCCATGTGGTGGAGGAAGGGCAAAATGGCTGTCCAGCCCCTAAAGCTGTCTGAGGGAGTGTGACCCAGCCCCCAGTTTTAAAAGGTTGAGAACTCCTGAGCTAGCCCCATCCCCTCCATCATGGCTTTTTTCACATGAAGCAACAGGGCTGAAAGAAAGACTTGTCAGTCCATGAAGTCTCTTCACATGAGTCAGTTCACAAGGAAATCAAGGTTCTGGTTTGTCTTCATGGACTGATAAGACTCACCTATTCCAGCCTGTCACTTCACATGAGCAAAGCAGTGTTAGATGAGGCAGGGGCTAACTCACTTTTCCTCTTCACACAGTTACCTCATCGAGATACTGAAGGATTCAACAATTGGCCTTGTTAGCTTCTATTAGAACTTGTATTCTACCAGTTTAGCATTTAACCATCCCTGGTCACCTACACGGAATAAGGCAGCAGAGCAGGGCTTTCTGGAGGGCATCTTTAAAGAGATACTTCTATATGTTATTGTCTCACAATACTTGTGTATCTAAAACATTTTTGGTTCAAAATATTTAACTGAATTTTGTTCTGGACATCCATTCACAGAATGCAGATAATGTTCATATCGAATGAGTGAAGACTGAATTTCTCAAGCATATCTACATATAGTAATAATAATAATAATGTGTCATCAAGTTTATCCCAACTTATGACGACACTTGTCAGGATATCCTAAGGCACTTACAAGTGCCTTATGAATCTCTTTCTGGTAACATTCTGGGACTGAACAGTTCACCCAAGATGCTCAGGAAAGAATCAAACTCTTGATCCCTGACTCCTTAATTCATTGAGCTACCCAGCCTGCTATCCCTAGATATAAACCCAAGAAGATGAATTTTAAGTAGCCAGAACATAATTGTTTACAGATCACAAGTAGTTACTCAATTCTCAGGAGGAAAGACTGACTATAATTAGGATGACTTTTTTCTAGAGTTTGAGGATTGTTTAACTATTGAGTAGAATATTGACCCTATTTTGTTTAGCAATGCCGCCACCTTCTGGAGAAATGTAAGAGTTAACTTGAACTTTATTAGGGAAAAAACACCAGGTAAATAAAATACAGTAATCACTATTCTAAAAATACAACCTATTATTGTAATAGTAGTAGATAAATAGGAACCACTTTGGTGGGGAAAGATCCTGAGGACATGAAAGGAGCCTCATTCAGGCATCCCCTGAGCAGAGTTTCTCCAGAAAAAATCCCAGAATAATTTCTGACGCGAAGTTGTTGTTTGTTTGTTGTTGTTGTAAGAAGCTCAGCCATATTCTATCATTCATGTAAGAAGTTCTATCAATTTCTATGTATTTTTACACATTCTAAATTTTGTTAATCTACACATTTTGAAAGTAAAATCTTCTAAGGTACAGCAGATATTAAAAATGTCGATGTTAGCCCAGGCTAAGCAGGATGCAGATTAAGTAGTACCATATTTCATTGGTACCGTTCTTCTAATTCTTTTTTTAAACAATGTATTTAGGTTCTAAAAGACATTGGTCGAGAATGCTTTTGATAGTCTGTTGATTTCAACTAGTTATAGAAAGCATGCAAAGTCAACATTACAGTAGCTTCATAATATATATTTCCAAGCATAAACCAGAGGACTAGGTATGACTTCTAGAAGCTAAATGGTGTGAAGTGAAGGTATTTTAAAGAACCAGCTTATCAAATACAAACTTATCCAAGTTTTAAAATGTTCAGCAGAATGCTTCTTCATGTCCCACAGACATCCACAGCCCTGCTTGGATAGAAGAAAGGTCTATTCAGTGAGTAAACCAAGGCTTTGCCAGGATTGGCAAGTCACAGGCTTTGGTCCAGAGCAGAGGTGGGCATCAGCAGGTTCACACCAGTTCGCCAGAACTGGTAGCAGAAATTCTGGCTGGCCCTGCCCATCCAAGTTTTGAAATAAAGTAGTCCTAATTTGGGTGCAACAGCAGCACTTTCCCCTGGCCACACCCACCATACCATGCCCATGGTGTGGTAGTTCTTTTTTTTTTTACCCCACCACTGTCCCAGAGGCTAAGATTTTGAGGTCCATTTTCAACATCACAAACATGCCAACTCAGGTAACAGTACACTGCCAATCTGGTAGTCCTCAGCATTGAGATTCATTCTCAAAACTTCATGCTATGCCAGGGGTTCCCAACCTTTTCAAGCCGGGGGCCAGGTCATGTTCTCTCAGTCAGTTTCGAGGGCCGGATGGCCATTTTGCCCTACTTGTATGATGGGGTGGTCATTTTGTCCCAACAGTTTCAAAGGGGTGGCCATTTTATTTCTTGAATGCCTTTTGAGGGGTGGGAGGCCACATGAAATGGTGCTGCAGGCCATATCCAGCCCACGGGCCTTAGGTGAGGAACCCCTGTGCTATGCCATTTAGAAAAACTCAGAAAGCACTCTGAGCTTTTTCATTCTCTTCCATTACATAGAGTTGCTTCTACTATTAAACTTCACGCATTAACCTTTAAGTTCATCAGAGTCTCACTGTCTGCCTGGTTCATTCCAGGGCCATAGCAAGGATTCTAGATGTGGGTGGGGACTATTTTTTCACGAAAAGCCTCTTTTCAATGCATTCCTATGGGAAACCACACTTTGCCAGGGTGGGCAAACTGCTAATTCAGGGTGGGCCAAGCCCACCCTGACTACCCCCTGATTCTGGCCCTGCTTCTCTCTCACATACACACTTATATGCATCATTTTATAGTTGTTGCTGAAGCACCTTACCCTAGTGTCATTTCTTGGTCTAGAGACCTCATGAAATTGGATCCTTCTGAGCTGGCAATCCTATTGGGACTCCTTTTCCAAGGAACCTAATTCTGACCCCTTTCTGTTGATTTTTAATCTACACTTCAAAGCATTATTGGAACTGCGGTGGCTCAGTGGTTAAGAAGCTTGGAATCTGGAAGACTGGTGAGTCAGCGGTTCAAGACCCAGGTACTGCATGATGGTTTGAGCACCCATCACTGACCCAGCTCCTGCCTACCTAGCAGTTCAAAACTAAGAAATTGCAAGTAGATAAATAGGAGCCACTGTGGTGGGAAGAAATCTTGGGAACAAGAAAGGAGCCTCATTCAGGCATCCTCTGAGCAGAGTTTCTCCAGCAAAAATCCTTTCAACCCAGAATAATTTCTGACACGAAATAATAATAATTATTAGCATTATTGCTTAGTCAACCTGATTAGGGATTTTTTAATACTGCTTTGTATACAGATTTCTTTTAATGCTTTTAATTTCTGCTGCTTTCTGTCCTTCCCTTATGTCAGGTCTTAAATTAAGTTATTTTATTGTATTTTATTCTATTAACATGTTGCAGATGTAAAATCACCCTAGCAGGGGGAAGTAGGGCATATCAATATAGAACTACCAATAATGTAGCAATTAAATATATATATTTATTGTGTTATAACTGGTACTTATTCTCTTTCTCATTTGTCATATTGCTTAGTTTCCTTTTGGCTAGTGGCAATGGATAGGTGAACATAGTGTGTCATTTGTGTGAATGGGTCTTACTGATATGAACCACAGTGTGGGGGGGGGGGACATTTGGGTTTCTTTCCAAAGTATGAGTATTCTTTGCTGTGGGAGTCAATTCTTTGGTCTATGTTTTGTGTAACTGTTACAAATGTGGCATATTCAGAGATAATGACTGTGATCAGAGAACTGAAGGGTCACCTGTCTTTTCCTCTCTGCTTTCCCCTCTTAGAAGTTTCCCCTAATCTCCAAATAGCTTTTTAAGCCTCATTCAAAATGCAAGAAGGGCTGAGTGCCTGGACTTTTAAAAGGGAAAACTGTGAGGAAGTAATGCATATATACAGGTATTTGGTAGAAGTATGTGAACCTTTGAGAGGCTATGTCAAAGTTATAGCAGCTTTTATCCCAGGTTGTTTCTTAAAAGGCATCTATTTCCCACATGAACATTTTACTTCTGTAATAGAAATCAAAACAGCAGAAATGGGCCATTTTTAGAACAAATATCAAGAGAAGTGTGGGTCATGCTCAAAAACAATGAGATGCCATTATAGAACCATCCTGTAGCCAAGGTAGCTTCGCTGTTGCAGCTGGCAGAAAACTTGCAAAAGAGGAGGCTATAGGTCTTGCTGTTCAGAGGGATTGGGTCCCTGTGAGTGTTCACATGGACTTCTGAACTATGAATTCCCCACTATTTGAAACAGATTGTGAATGGACATGTGTATCTAATAGATGTATATTTGTTGTGGCCTGGGGTCCTGGGTGCAAAGAGGAGGAGAACAATTGGCCAGCCCAGCTGCCTGCTGCTGGCTCAGATCTGAAGTTGGAGCCTGAAGAGGATCTGTTGCCAGTTTTCAGCCCACTGTTGGCCTAGATCAGGACTCTGAGCATGAGGAGATGGACCTGGCACCAGCCTTGCAGCCAGGGGTGTGCAGGGCACCATGGGAAGGCGCTGGACAGGGAGTGGTGGGGGCACCTATTGGGGGGTTTAGGTGGGGACTCCCATACATTACTATTGGCACTGCAGGGCCCCAAAGGCGAGGGTGGGGTGGGACAAGGCCCAGTTGCTCAATATACCAGTACGTGCCTGCCTGCAGCCAGCTGCCAGTTCGGAGCCAGCTCATCATGGCCAAGCCAGGCAAAATTTATTTATTTATTTATTTATTTAGATTTATATACTGTCCCACTCAATAGAGTCTGGGCAGTGTACACAGTCCAGCAAACACCTCACTGGCTGCTCAGCAAAACTTAAAAACAATATAAAAACAGTTTAAAACCCTTCAATAAAACCAATTACAAGAAAGGGAGAACCTCAGACGAGCTAGAAAGGACAGCTTGTTGGCAATCCTGGCCCCCATACTTGTTCCGCTAACCACATTTTCAATTCTCTCCTCAATGATAGCAAATGGGCCTGGAGGCGTAATTCTACTGGGAGGAGGTTCCATAATGTGGGGGCTACGACTGAGAAGTCCCTTTTCCTCATGCTGGAAAGGCACACCTCCCCAACAGATGGTATATGGAGGGTGTCCTCTCAGTTTTGGATAAAAGCTGCTATAACTTTGACATAGCCTGTCAAAAGTGGGGTGGGTCAATGTCCTAGGGACAATGGGGTCCCTCATGTATCCTGGTCTGCTACCATGAAGGGCTTTAAAGGTGATAACCAGCACCTTGAATTGTACCCGGAGACACATAGGCAGCCATTGCAGCTCCTGCAGCAGTAGTGAGGCATGGGCGAAACGATCACACTCCACCACCAGCTTAACAGGAGGACCAAGGCTTGACAGGTGTCAGCACTCTGGAAGACCATGCAAGGTCCAGCACTTCTAAAAGGACCAGGGCTCTTTTAAGACAAGATCTGCAGCTGTGAGCCCTGAGTCTCCTTAAAAAGAGGGACATGCTGGCAAGCTGTTGTCAGAACAATCCATCGTGGACCCTGGCACTGTGTTACCTGGATCTGAATCACTGTTATTGGAACTTTGAACTTCTGCCTGTGACCCCAAAAAACATATTTGGATTATCCCTATATCTATAGTTGTTACTGAATAGCTTTCAACCCTGGCTATCCCCAACGATGACTCTGCCTAGACCCTCTGAACTGTAACATAAAAACTCTCTCCTAACTTTGGTGCAGAAGCTGCTGGCTGAATGGCTTGGCCAATGTCTGGGCCATAACAATATTGTTCCTTTATATCCTCCCATTGGTCTCAAGATAGGTACAGTATTATCAAAGTCAAGAAGGACAAATGCACTTGAAACGTTGAAACACATTAAAACACAGTTAAGAAATAAAATCACCCAACATCAGCTTGAATTAAAAGTCAAAGTCAGTCAATGTCGAAGGAGGACTTCGTATACAAATCTGAGAGATGACTACAAGGCCAACATAGAGAGGATATGTGATATTGTATTATTGAACTGTTACACTGTATTCGAGTGTATGTTGTGAGCCGCCCTGAGTTGGTTTTCACCAAGTAGGGCGGCATATAAATCGAAAAATGAAATGAAATGGGGGGGAAAAGACCTATCTAGTTTCTGCGATTTCATGGCTGGAGAGCAACTACCAAGAAAACTCTTCTGTCTTCCCTAAGGTCGCCCTTTCTCAAAAGCCAGTTGTATCCGACTCTAGGGTTCAATGCTCATCTCTGTTTACAGCCAAAGAGCCAGTGCTGTCTGCATTTGCAAACATTTCCATGGACATGTGGCAGACATGCCTCAACACCTGAGTGCACAGAACACTGTCTACCTTCCCACCAAAGTGGTACCTATTTATCTACTTGCAATTTCTTGCTTTCGAACTGCTAGGTTGGCAGCAGCTGAGACAAAGACAGGAGCTCACTCCATCGTGAAGTACTCGGGAATCAAACTCCAACCTTCCAGTGGTCGAGCTCAGTATCTTAACCACTTGAGCAACTGAAATCTTCCCCAAACATGCATCCAAAACTAAGAGACAAAGAGAAAGGTTTTTTTCTGAAGATCACATGTGGTCAGGCTCATAGTAGATAATGTACTTTTGCAGGTAGCCTGGTCTCAAGTCATAAGATTTAAAAAAAAACAAGGTGAAATGTGCCCAGAAGTAGACTAGTAGCCAGTGCAGCTGCTTTAACAAGAGAGTTAAAGCCTCTCTTTTAATTGGCATTCTAACTGCATCATTCTTAACTAGGTGAAGTTTCTGAGATACCATTCAAATGCATCCCTACATAGCAAGTATTACAGGAATTCAAAAGGCAAGATACTAAGCTACATGTACTAGTAATAAGGAACTGCACAACCAACAGATGAAGTAAGGAAAAAATAGAGAACAAAGCTAGAGTTAGAAACCAAGAGTCCTACCAAGGAGTGAAGTTATCCAAGTTGGGAATCCAAATCCAGCCAGCTTTTGGTATGTAACCAGACCAGTTGTAAACAGCCATTAAGATTCAATCATCACTTCTAAATCACCCTAGCTAGTTCAGAAAAGGTGGCCATCTGGCAAAAACAAATGAAATTAAATCAAGGACTCAAGGCTAACACTCAGGTATCACGAGACAAAGACAAACTGCAATTGATGCTTCTGTCTTCCCTCTTGCCCATGATTTCTGGTAGAGATTGTAACATCTTTTTGAGCATTGCATCACACTATTCTAAAGTCACATCTTATCTGTAAGTCATTAGGCATTGGTTTAAGAACTTCCATGCACAAATACCTCCTTGCAAAATTGACAAAAAGAAGACAACTATGTGTGCAGTGAGTCTTTACGTGCATGAAAAAACACACGATTTTGGTTCCTGCTATCCTAAAAAATAATATATTTCAGATGACAAGCGTGAAGGAAAGAAGAAAGGCTGATCACAACAGAAAGGGTCTCTTTGCAGGGAGAGATCTCTTTAAAGTTGCTCTTCTGCCTACTACGGAATTGCTACAGCCCAAACCCCAAAAGTACTAGCCTTATTTTCTATTTTTTTTTCTATTTACTGTATATGCCAGCGTATAAGACGACTGGGCATATAAGACGACCCCCCAACATTTCCACTCAAAATATAGTTTGTTATATACTCGCCGTATAAGACTATCCCCTCTTCCACATACCAAATAAAACATAAAAGAACATCAGATTTGATTTGAACATCTCCCTGTGGCCGGCACTAGTGCACAAGTGCGCATGTGCGAGCTCTGCGTAGACAAGGGGCAGGGTGGAGCTCCACTGCTTCCTGCCGAGCAGAACGAGCCGGTCACACCGAAAAGGCTGGCACCCCTGTCTCGCTGCTGATGCTTGCCGCAGCTACGCTGGATACCGTGCGATACTGGATGGTATGTAGAATGAGGTGGGTGGGCATCGGGAGGCCACTATGGGCACCAGGCAGGCATTGGGAGGCCACTATGGGCACCGGGCAAGCATCGGGAGGCCACTATGGGCAGCTATGTCTATCCCAACTGAAGTGCACCCGGTGTATAAGATGACACTCCCCCCCCCCCACTTGGAGGCATGTTTTTCAGGAGAAAAAAGTAGTCTTATACGCCAACATATACATTATATATACTGCCTTACTGTCTAAAGCTACTCAAATATTAAAATGTACAAATATTAAAATGATTGGGTCTGGACTGGAGTGCAATTCTCTATATATTTTGTGATTACCTGGAAATAGATCATACTGGAAAGCTTCACAAGTAATCCAAAATATGATCTATTTTCCTGTGTGATCAAATTAATGGTTACTTCTAATGTTTCCAAGCATCCTTGGAGTACAACCCAGATTAGGGGGCCATATAATAATTGATTCTATGTCTTGCTCTGGTACATTTGAGAAA
The DNA here is from genome assembly GCA_030440675.1 of Furcifer pardalis. Classification (NCBI taxonomy): domain Eukaryota; kingdom Metazoa; phylum Chordata; class Lepidosauria; order Squamata; family Chamaeleonidae; genus Furcifer; species Furcifer pardalis. The sequence goes on along the minus strand of CP126892.1, from coordinate 60,173,876 downwards.
GGTTGAAATATAATAGAAGGTTCTCTGGTCTATGACATACATCTTCTTAGGTTTGGACCAGTCTTCAGGCTGTGGTCTGCTTCCCATCCTAAGAAGATTTGGAAAAGAATTGGTGAAATCTTTTGGTCCATCTTCCCAATCCTCTGAGCCTATGGTCCACCCTGTCACTAGCTGGCCAACATTTATTCAGTAGTAACAGATATGGATAATGGAATGTTTTTTGATTTTTTTCTTTATTGTTGTTATGCACTGTCAAGTTAGAACTGACTAATAGGGTTTTCAAGGTAAGTGAGGTCTTTTAAATAGCGGTTTTACAATTTCCCACACCACACGCATTGGGAGTGGCAAATCAACCTCAGATCTCCTAAGTACTTAGTCCATTACTATATTCACTACACCAGATTGGGTATCCATGTTTCTTTCCTAGAGGAAATTATTTCAACACATCTGCAGTTTGCCAGATGTATCTTGCCTGACATTTGATGCTTACTTCTGGAAAGGTTATTTATGTATCTCGGTTTGTTTATAGAGTTATTTGAGATGACCTCACTACTGCCATCCATAGTAGACATAAATGCTCAAGCATACAGTATACTACCTGTCTGCCCAACAGCATTTTAATAAATGCTTGAGGAGGGGATCACTACAAACTAGGCACCCTTGACATGGTGTGTGTGTGTGTGTGTGTGTGTGTGTGTGTGTGTGTGTGTGTGTGTGTGTGTGTGTGTGTGTGTGTGTGTGTGTGTGTGTGTGTGTGTGTGTGTGTGTGTGTGTGTTCACAAAATCATCTCCCTAGTTTGAATATTCCTCAGCATGAACATTTTAAAAGCAAACATCAGCAGCAACCGTTATGTACAGTACTGTATTCCTTAAATTTGGAAGTTTTAATATTCAGCCACTGAAAACAGCTTTTTTTACCACATCTTAAAATCTACACAGACATTTTCAACTTCTCAAAACTTCAGTTTCACTTGAATGGAAGTAAGATTTCTTTTCTTCTATCAAGCCTTCTTCCACCCAAGATTCCCTCCCCGCCTCCACTTGTGTTGTAACACCACACTCAGTCTGGTTTTCAACTTGGACTTCAAACACTAGTCTACTCTCTTGGGAGGCTTTCTGAGTGATTGACAGGGGAGCTTTTAATAGCTTCTGCCTTGACACAAGAGAAAAAGGAAACAGCTCAAGTGACTTGAAAAGCCGAGGTGCAGGTATTTGAGGAAGTGTAAAAGGAGAGCTGTTTGATAACCTCTGAAGCAAAGAAGTGTTTTGGAATTTTTAAAGGGGATGATGAAATGGCTGAACATCAGAGTGAAAGCACGGTTGAGTTTTCCACTTGCTGCTCACAGCACAGGAAGAAGAGGATTTGACAAGCAGTACATTCTAGGTGAATGTATAGACTGATATACTGTGTATGTGTATATATATATAGCTTGTGGATCATATCCTAAACACTTACACTTATGGATACAAGGGATCTTCCTGATGTCTTTTGCATTGTACCTTCTTGTTTATCGCAATGCCATAACTGTTCCAAACACACACATAAGGTGCATTAACATCAAAGGTACTGTAATTGTATTGATCTGTGCACATACAATATAATTTGGGCATTTTGTAAGTGATTCAACTATAAAACAAAAAATAGATTGGGAACCTTTCAGAATTCATATCTAAAGTACAGAAGGACCAGTGATGGGATGATAAAAAAAATTCTACCCCACCATGACGTCATCACAGTGGGGTGGAGCCAACGTCATGACATCATGACGTTGTAGGTGGAGCCAACGTCATGACGTTGTGGGCGGGGCCAAAAATAAAAAAATAAAAATTTAAAATAAATAAAATTAAATTAAAATAAACACACACACCCACCCACCCAAACAACCACAACACAAACCCGTAAATAACTTAAATAAATAAAATAAAGAAATAAATAAAATAAAAATAAAATAAAAATACACCCACCCACCCACCCAAAACACAAATAAACCACCCACCCACCCCAAACACAAACCCCTCACTTACTTACCCTCCTTGGGGCCGATGAGCCCCCATGGCCCGGGACCGCACAGCAAGGCGCGCCGCGCCCGACTGCGGGCTCCTCCTCTTCCAGAGCCGCCTGCCGCCACCACCTTCCGCTGCTTCCCGCCATTGCCTGCCGCTGCTGTCCCCACCGCCGCTTCCTGCCATTGCCTGCCACTGCTGTCCCCGCCGCCGCTTCCCCCCATTGCCTGCCACTGCTGTCCCCGCCGCCGCTTCCTGCCATTGCCTGCCGCTGCTGTCCCCGCCACAGCTTCCCGCCATTGCCTGCCACTGCTGTCCCTACCGCCACTTCCTGCCATTGCCTGCCGCTGCTGTCCCCGCTGCCGCTTCCCGCCATTGCCTGCCGCTTCTGTCCCCGCCGCTGCTAGCCGCTGATTCCCACCGTTGCCTGCCGCTGCTGTCGCTGTCACCGCCGCCACCTGCAGCTGCTGTCGCCACCGCCTGCTGCCACCTGCTGCTTGCCACTACCCGCCCCTGCTGCTGCCATTGCCGCCTGCCATTGCCTCCTGCTGCTGCTATTGTCGCTGCCGTCGCCGCCGTCGCCACTCTGAAAAGGTCTGGCTCTGAAATTTTTTTAAAAAAAATTGGAGCCAAAGCTCCAATTTTAGTGCGCATGCTCAGAAACTCAATCTGACGCATTGTACATGCGTCAGATTGAGTTTCTGAGCATGCACACTAAATTGGAGCCATTTTGGCTCCGATTTCTATTTTTAAAAAAATTTCTTTCAGTGAGGCGTCCAAAACCGGACGCCTTAAAAATGGGCTACCCTCTCGGAGAACCCTCCGAGATTGTTCCTATTGGTTCTGGGGAACCGGATGGAACTGGGCTCATCCCATCACTGAGAAGGACATATGGTGGACTGCGTAGCTGCACAGAATCCAAATGTAAAGTGAAAAAGAATTCCCTCTACAGGGCTGAAGTTTAGATCCATGGTATAATGTCTGAATTATCTCCATGATCACAGCCTGTGGAAGGAAAAGGTTGTGATTTTCATAGCGGAAGCTGTCACTCAATGGCATAGTACAGTGATGGTGAACCTTTTAGAGACTGAGTGCCCAAACTCAACAGGCTGCTGCAGAGGGGTGGGGCAAACTCTGTGCTGTGGGAGGAAGCACTCCCATTGGGCTGCTGGGCAGATGGGGGTGAACTCTGTGCTGTGGGAGGGAGGAAGCATTCCCATTGGGCTGCTGGGCAGATGGGGGGTGAACTCTGTACTGGGTCAATAGCATATGTGCCCACAGAGAGGGCTCTGAGTGTCCCTTCTGGGACACATGCCATACGTTTGCCACCACTGACATAGTATATGCTTTGTAGAAGATCTTAGCAGCTGAAGGATCCAGTTTCCATCTCTTGCATCGTTAAGTAAGGCTGGGAAAGACTCTTGTTTGAAACCCAGAGGAATCACTACTAGTCAGCATAGACAAAATGGAAGCTGATGGTGTCACTCAATATAACACAGCTTTGTATCTTTCCAGAAAACATGGGGATTTTGGTCAAATTTTCCTACGGTCACATCCATCCTCTTTCCACTTATATGCAACATCTCTCAGCTTAGACTACCTTCATCAAAAGACAACAGCCCTTAAAATTGAAGTTTGATTGCATTTAGTTGTGCAGAGACTTCTTATATACAGTAGAACCTCGGTTTAAGAAATTAATGCTTTCTCCAGGACTTTTCATATTAGAAAAAAAACATAAACCGAATTTCCCATAGGAATGCATTGAATGCAATTTCCCATAGGAATGCATTGAATACAATTTCCCACAGGAATGCATTGAAAACCATAATACATTAACCAAAACACAGTTCCCCATAGGAATACATTGAAAGCCAATTAATCCACTCCATAAAAATTCCATAAACCGAGGCATTATTTTCAATGGATTTTCATTCATAAACCGAAAATTACTTTAACTGAGGCATTCATAAACCAAGGTTCTACTGTACATTGAAATCTATTTTGATTTATTTTCTCCTTCAGTGTGAAGATGCTGTATAATATTTTCATACTAGTTCATGTTAATGATTAATTGTTAAAATATATGAATAAACAATAGACAAAGATAGTCAATAGATGAGGGAACATCAAGATTTAATGGAGCAGGGAAGAAGAAGAAAGCTCTCAGTAAGTATCCAGTACTTTTGACTCTTACTAAAGTTTTTGAAGCTTGTTGTTTTCAAGAGCATTGAAAGCAAAGGGGTACATTTTCATAGAAATTCATACCACTCTCTTAAATGTAGTGATGAAAGCAGATTTCAGGATGTTACATTTTAAAAGGAACTGCTGACACACTGCTTCTTGGCAGCTGGGTTACCATTATCATTATTATCACTGCTGATTGCAAACCACTCCACTGTGCATTACTAACATGTCACACTGTCCTTATAAACCTATAAGAAAAGTACAAGAACCTAGTCTCTGGTGGCCAGATCTGAAATTGGACCATAGAAATACAGTAATACCTCATATAACATTAGTATCGAATAACACGAAAATCGCATAACATCAAGGAATCTGGGGGAAGAATTGCATCAGATAACATTAAGATCCTATGGGATGCTTCAGATAACAACCGCGAAAGCCTGTGTGGTTACAATGTATCTCTATGGATCCCATAGAGGATCAGATAACACTAAAAATCATATAACACGAAGACTTGTGGAACCAGGTTTTAGTGTTATATGAGGTTTTACTGTACAGCAAATACAGCTTCCTATGCTATTCAGGATTAGCAATAAAATAAAACCTAGAACATTTATTTTAAAATCCCATAAAATCCCTTAAAATGACCCTTAAAATTAACTTCCAAAAGTAACTTGGTGTTACTATTCACACCTAAGTGACCTAGATACAGTATTATCCATGAAAGTGACATTTTATTTTGTTTATCAGAAAGCAACACGTTACAGGCAGTTTTAAACTGCTGTACTGCAGCCCAAACTGCCAACAGGGGTCAAAATTGACTGTGCCTTCCATCCTTCTAAGGTCAGAAGCATGGAAGCATGTTGGGGGCAAAATACTAATTACCTTCTGAACCGCCCAGAGAGTGCATTAAGCACTATGGGGCAGTATATAAGTGTAATTGCTATTGCTACTGTTAATTGTTCCAAGCTATTAATTTAAAGAGTATATGATCAATTAAAGTCCCAAGAGTTACCTGTGGGGAGGAGACCCATCCCATACAACAGAAACAGAATTTCCGCAAAAGTGACACGTCTATGTCTAACATCAACAGCACCATTGTGTGCTGTCAGATAAATTCCTATCTCTAATGATACAGATTTCTAGGTAGAGAATACAGAGAAGTTGTTTCTTCTGGGCATCCGAGATCTATGCAGCTTTCTCATGGCTACACAGGCTGGCTCTTCTCCTAAGAGGCACAGTGGAGAACTAAATGAAGAACATCTGACTCTGTAGCCAGTTATATAAACCACTGAGCTATCTAGCTAACTGTTTAACATATAGAACCATTTTTTAAAAGCAAACATACAAAACTGCAAATCTGGTCAGTCCTGCTTGGACTTCTTCTGCAAACCACCAGCTAAGAACCACTATTCTAACCTCCCTGCAATGCATTATGTTGGTGGTATGCAGAGAGCAGGAATTCTCAACATTTTTAAGTCAGGGGCGAGGTCAGGATCCCTCAGACAGCTTTGGGAATTGGATGGCCATTTTGCCCTTCTTCCACCACATGGCACTTCCTGGTGTGGTGGAGGTGGTGGTGGGCCACATGAGATGGTGCCATGGGCCACATCTGGCCCATGGGCCACAGTTTGAGAATCCTTGGCATAGAGCATTTGACAAAACACTTTCATGCTTTATTGGCTTTATAGACCACCTTTAGATCAGCCAGATACTTTTGTCCAACAATACATAAGATAATTGTTTGCTGGTTATTTATGCACTGTAGATATGGAGTGCTTGCTGCAAAATCAGGTCGTGTTCAATGGACAAAATCACCCTGATGCATAAGATGTACACATGCACCTCTCAATATCTCTTTTAACACAGGGGCAGGGGTTTTTATGAGGCTGCCATAGGGAAGAAGGATATAACCTATTTTCCTCACACTATGGTTCAATCTAAGTTTGTCTTCTCCCAAAACATAGACAGAGAGTCGTGCAAGAACAATATGATGCTAACAGCAGGCTCCTGAGGAATGATTAATTTCAAAGCCATGGTACAAAACAGGAAAGGTTAGAGCGCCAAGCTTCCCCAGCACTCTGCTTCATCAAAAGGGAGGAAGGACATGTGTTGTTTTTAACAACTGCCACAACAAAACCAGGAAATGCATTTGCCCATCTCACCTGTCATGCTGATATTGAACTAAGACCACTAGGTGAGTTAATGGAGAAAGCAAATTTGAGCTCAAAATTTATTGACCCATATTTGCCACTATAGATATTTAGGTTTACTTACTCTTCAAAAAAAATGAGGGGGGGCAGCTTCTTAGAGCTGGGTGACTGGCATATGCATTTTACATATGACTGTCCTACACAACTAGAACGTGAGTGATTCTTGTGATACCAGCCCAGCTCAAGCTGTTTGTGAAACCAAGCCAAGTGCTAAACGTTATGGCAGACTCTTAATGAAATGTCATGAACACCTTCAAAACTTTCTAGAGGGCCATCTGTGCTATAGAGCATAGCAAATGTGTTACTTCAGCAAAATCAATTAACAGCGAGCATTACAATGACATTTTGAATCTCATCTTGCACTTCATCTATGACTCACCTTCCTGGATGAGTGGGATTGCACTAGGCGTGCCAATAGGTTGAAGCCAAAACTAACAAGTTCCCTGAAGGTCTCAAACAGAGCATTTCCAGCAATGTCTCGTGCCTCCCAGACTTGTTGCTTGGCACAGTTGCTTATACCATCAGCTCTCATTAACAGATTGTGAAATTTGCAATTTCTTAGGGAAAAAATCTTGTGTTGCGACCTATCATTGATTTTTCATGTGTGCATGATCAGGCTGCTCACTTCTCATACCAGCTGTTCTACTGACATGTTCTCCAGCTTATAACCTCTTCCTATCCAATGCAAATTCATAAGACATTTAAACCATGTATATTTGTAATGCAATGTAAATGGCAAATAAACGTTCCAGAGAAACAGAATACCAGAAACCAAGAATACCATTAATAATCTAAAATCAAAAAGCTTGAAGAAACCTGTGGCTAAGTATGATACACCGAAGTAAGGCTTGATTTTTATCCTTTAAATTTAAGAAACAAATATGTCTGATGCAAAACCCAACTTTATGTTGCCATCGCCATCGCCATCGCCATCGCCATCGCCATCGCCATCGCCATCGCCATCGCCATCGCCATCGCCGCAGCAGAAGCCGCAACAGCCGTCAGTGTCGGTATTTTAAAATTAAAAAGGTATCTTGGGAGAACGATTTTGACTGCATGAGCAGTGTGGGAAGATACTGATTAACCTTTTCCCCATTTTCAAGATCTATCTAAAATTTGCACTTACTAATGTGTACATATAGATGGACATTTTGACATAACTGTTATAATTGAAGAGAAATGTAGTACACCTTACTACAGCATGGAAGATAGAAACCAAATGACCTGTTTGTCTGCTCAGTCTGCTCTCCAGATGCTAATTGTTCATTGGTACCTTACCAGTGATGGGATGTCACCGGTTCCAGACGGATCTCTGGAACCGGTAAGACCAATCCCGGAGGGTTCTCCGTGAGGGGAAGTACACTTTTGGGGCGTCCGGTTCCGGACGCCTGACCGAAAGAAAAAAAAAATTAAAATCGGAGCGAAAATGGCTCTAATTGACTGCGCATGCGCAGAAACTCAATCTGACGCATTGCACATGCGTCAGATTGAGTTTCTGCGCATGCGCAGTCAATTAGAGCCATTTTCGCTCCGATTTTCAAAACATTTAGAACTTTCAGGGCAGCGGCGGCGGCAGCAGCCCTCTGAGGGGGGCGCCTCCCCGCGGCATGTTGAGGGCTGCCTCGGCCGTCCGCTGCTGACAAGCCCCATGCCCTGGGGACGCCCGGCGGGGTACACCGCTGCCGCCGCCTCCGCCGGGCGCCTGTGGGCCGGGTGCCTGCACCCGCCGTCCACAGCCGCCGCCCGCCGCCGCCGGAGCTGCTGCTGCCTGAATCCCTGTGGACTGAATCCCTGTGGACAGTATGATGTACTTTAAAATGCAAGCAAATCATATTAAACTAAGCCCACTTGATCTTTTTTTAAAAACCTATTATTGTGCCTGCGTTATTATTATGCTTTCATGTCCTGATCAACACCTGTTGTATAGTCTATCTGAGTTATTTGCAGAAATATTTCTGTGTAGAAGAGCACAGCAAGGAGGAGATCATGGGATCATCCCTGCACCAGATAAAAAGACTGTATCTTACACTGATCAGTAATGTCCAATCACATTGTGCATCCCCTCAAATGGCATCATGCCCACCTAAGTTCCAGCAGGACATAAGAATTCTTATGAGTGTTCCTGCTGGGCAGGAAGGAGCCATTATTTACGATTTGAAGAGAAGAGAAAGAGGAGGGAAACACTACATATAGTGAAGCACTGTAGTTAAGAAATCTGTAGCAAAAGCTAATTGTAGAGTCCTGTTTTGAGGTAAAATTTCAGGCCTAGACAGAATAGACACATGAAATCATTACAAAGGTAATCTTCTTTTACTTCTCAACAGATGACTGGCTAATTTGATTAACTGGTTAAAAATAACTGTGTTTTCCTAGCTAATACACTGCTCAGTCTGGCCTTTCTAAAATCTCTATGACCTACAGCTGACAAGGCACAAGAAAAGGAACCATGCAGGATGCTAGAAACTGTATGGTATAATGGAAATGTTCCTTTTCTGCTTATCATATTTACTTTCAAATGTTCTATACAGGTCTTTAAAATGCCAGATATCTTACAAAAATCAGGATGCAACCTATAAAACTAGGAGGAACCATTAATGAAATAGTTTTCAAATCACATGCACAAAGATGCACAGTTCTATTAATATGCATCCCATCTTCCAATTGAATGGTGGAGGCATGTATAATCTGATGTTACATTTGCCTGAAAAGGTAATGCCCAAACTATGGCCCATGGGCCAGATCTGACCCCCGACACCAATTCATCCAGTTCACGCCACCCTTGCTGCTTTTGGACGTGAAAATAAAATGTGCCTGTACTTAAGCTTTCAGAAGCAGCAAGGACAGTGTAGGCCAGAAGAATTGGTGTTGGGGGTTGGATCCGGCCCATGGGCCATAGTTTGGGCACTCCTAAGTTAGAGGAACAGTGCAGTCTTGCAATCACAGCTAGATTTTATGATTCCAGTTAGAGATGTGCAGAAGATCCCCACCCCACCCCAAATAAAGGGTGCATGAAGGTCAGGGTTATTCTGCTGTACCCGATCTTTTCCTAAGCCTGTGGTGCTGCCACACTTTGATGGTTCAATCAATGGCTCTGTAGCAGGAAAGGCAAGGAAACTTCATTTCTATCGTAAACAGCTTACCTTCCTTTATCTACCTTAGCTTTGTTTTCTTTCTCCCCACATCTACGAATAATGCAAGAATATTGGATTTAGTATGAAGGATCTGCAGGAGTGTTTCTTCATCCTGTGGGCAAACTATTCTCTTTACTCCACTTTATGGTTGCCCTGAAAATGCACAAGCCCCTCTAATTTATTTTTACATATTTGAAGAGAGTGTGCAACAGAAGATCAATACTATCCTTGATTCTTTTTTCCCCAAAGCCACCTTAATTCCGCTCTGCTGCAACGTAAGATCTACAAGTCAGCTGAAATAACTTCATATGAATACTGTGGATTCTTCCCCTCCATCATGCCTGGACAGGCATTTCAGATAAGAGGGTCAGAGAGCATTCAGTGCCACTTTGGTAGGGGGTATGCCTCTCATCTGTTGGGAGACCTTGTAATCCAGAAGGTAACCTTTCTAAGCTCTGCTAAGGATTACTTTGTCTGTCTTCATCCTTCCATAAATAAGAAACAGGTGGGAGCAACAACCCAGCAGCTGTTGCCTATGCAAATATTATGCTAATTTTTAAAAAAAACCTCTCCATGCACATATGTGACAGAATGCTTTGAGATCTGACAAATGCCTGCTCAGACGTAAGTCCCACTGAGTTCAATGGAACTACCTTGCAGGTTTCAGGTAGGTAAAGATAGGTTGTCATCCTTATTCCACAACATTAAAAGGTGCTTCTACTGATCTACAGCTCTGTGTTCGATACAGCTGAGACAATTTTTCAATCTTTCTTTATTTGAGAGCTGGCTCACTAAGTAAAAGGTTTAGAAGTAATCAAGCAGAGTGCCAGCATACTATTCATCACATGAACTAGAGTTGGAAACAATTGCATGTCTCAGAATCCACAACCAGCATAAGCACAGTCAAAAACATTTATTGGCTCTCCCGTAATCTTGTTGTAGCTAGCCCTCTTTTTAATCCAACACTTGGGCCATCTATTGGAAGTATTGCTACCTCATGTTTGTTGAACTGATTTTCACAACACCTGTTTGTAAATGCAAGATCATTTTAAATGGCACTACATGCAACTAATTAGAAGATACTAATTTGTTATTGCACAGAGGCTGGTAACCCCAAGGAAATTAGAACTGAAGGAGCCTCTCTGGACACCTCTCTCATGAAGCTCCATACACAAAGATACCAGTTCTTGTTATACCAACAGTATGTAAACCTCTTTCTCAGGTGTACAGAAATAAAACATTAATAGGAAAAGTGTAAAGCATAACACTATGAAATCACTGCTATTCATTTCTGTAGTTACTTTTTCAGTCAAGTCTCTTGTTCTCTCCCAGTTAAAGTTTTATTCATTTTGCTGACTTCACTTTCCATTGATTTCAGTCTCAGTAAGTGAATTGTATTAGTCCTGAACAAGATTATGTAGCCAATCCTAAATCAGAAGCTTTGTTGCTCATTTAAATCTCCATAGCTCATTAGACAGTGTTTGTTTGTGTCCATCAAAGGACAGTCTACACCTTTTTAATCTTTTAATCTTATGTACGGTTAATTTGCATTGGGGAAATTCCTGTAAGGTCTCTCTAGGTCAGGCATTACAGAATGAAGGAATGGAAATTAGACTAGCTGTTCCACACTTCTTCAAGGCAGTTGAAAAATGAACACTACAAAGACCATACACTGTCAGGATTTCCAGGTCTTCTTTCTCTGAACATTGGCTGGTGCCACAATTGTCAAGAAGTTTTAGAAACTTCTAATACAGATTAGATTCCAAGGGAGCAGTGAGAAGCATCTGTGGGAAACAAAACTTTCAGAAGACCAATTCAAAGCCTAGAATTTTTGCTTGATGAGAAGATGGCTCCTAGATGTACGGTTATGGGTCACATCCAATGCATTTTTATTTTATTTTTTGCCATAGGCCTATTCAGGTGTCAAAATTCACATGCCCTTCCAGACATGGAGTGCTAGACCCTTTCACCAATTTTATCACTTACAGATGGAGATGAGAGAGAGAGAGAGCTCCACTATCCATGTACACTTTTCATATGAACCAGATTGTGATTTCCAGAATTCTCTCTCACTCTTCAGATTTAAAAACTACAATGTGTAGGAGGGGGGATGGCAGTGACAACCAGAGGAGAAGAGGGAGAGAACACAATTTTTCACATGGCAATTATGCATGAAATATAGTGCCTGAATGGGGGCAACAACGGAAAGCACTTCTAGTCATATGAATGCAACGCTCTGTTCTTACTGTGACTCCACATCCACCTTCAGTACACAGGAAAGACCTCAAGAGTCAAAGATATGAACATTGGATATGTTTCAAATACAATTGGCAAGATTAGAACAGTGATCAAAGCAGGCAACACATACTTGATAGTTATTAAAATTTAAGTGATGTGACATCCTACAAATAACAACTACAAAGAAAAGTTGATGCAGAGTGTCAATCTTTCCAAGAGAAATGGACAAATGATTATTATTTTTTTGGTTGAAGTCAAAGGCAAACATGTATGTCTAGTTTGTGACAATGTGTTAGCATTAATGAAAAAAAATCCAATCTGAAGCCTCATTACAGCTCGAAACATGCTAAACTCAATGAATTTGGAAACCAAATGCATCTGGATAAAATGAATGCTCTTCAGCCGAATTTGGAATCACAACAAGCCACTTTCACTAGGCTATATTGTGACAGAGACAACGTTATTCAGATATGTAGTGAGCTAGTCATGAGGCCTTGTGAAAGAGTACATGGTGGTGAATGCAGAGTTGTTAGCACTAGACAAAGTAAACTTGCTTTAGAGTGTCAGTTGATCTTGGAGAACTGTCTCAGATTGAATTACTGATTTAGGACAAGATATTGGGGGGAAACACTGAAGGATTCTGCAGGAGATTCCCAATTTTTCTCTCTGGTTTGTGACGAGACAATAGACATAAAAAATACTGCTCAACTGGTCTTTTTCATTCATGGGATAACTGCAGCGCTTGACACGCGAAAGGAACTGCTGTCACTGGAAGACATACATGGCACTACAAGAGGTGAGGGCTTACTTGAGAGACTTCTTTTATCAATGAAAAAACATGAGCTAATCCTTAAAAAGTTAAGTGGCCTTGCTAGAGATGGAGCTCCAGCCATGGTTGACTCTCAAAAAAAAAATTACATAATTGCATTTGTCAAGAAAGAACTGAATCATCCCAGTCTTGATCCCAGTGATTTAATTATATGGCACTGCATCATACACCAAGAAAGTCTCTGTGTATGATCATTGCAGCCAAACAATGTGATGTCAACAGTAGAGTCATGCATAAATTTTGTCAAAACTAGAGGGCTTAACGACCACCATTTAAAGGAGTTACTGAATGATCTTGACTCTGTGTATGGTGATCTTGTTTATCACTGTGAAATGTGTTGGTTGAGTCACAGGAACATGCTCAGGATGAAATCAAGCTGTTCATGGAGATGAAGGGAAAACCTGTCAGGGAACTCAATGATAGCAAGTTGCTGTGTGATCCAACATTCATGATGGACATAACTAAGTACATTTCAGTGCTGAACATCAAGCTGCAAGGCCTCAACCAGCTTCTCAGCTCCCAGCTTTCAAATGTGAAATCATTTAAAGCTAAATTAAGGTTGTAGAAAGTGCAACTTGAAAGGAATAACACAGTGCATTTCCCCACTCTGGAAAAACAAGAGCCTTCTACAACATTTGAATATGCTGGTGAATGGTCAAAACTAACTGAGGCATTTAATGAAAAATTCAAGGGTGTGAAAAGTAAACAAATGGAATTAAACATCTTTGCTACACCTTTCAATGTGGAACCAGCCAATCTGCCTGACAAACTACAACATGAAATCATTCAGCTGCAAAGCGATGATGAGCTGAAAGCTAGGTACAACAACCTCCCACTGCTTGAGTTCTATAAATGTTACACAAGCAATTATGCATTTTCCACTTTGAGGAGACAAGCGTTGAAATATGCATCTGTGTTCACAAAAACTTACTGCTGCAAGCAGTTCTTTTCAAAACTTGCCATCATGGAGTCAACTGCACTCCAGATTGATGGCCACAAACCTGGAGACACATTTGGGAGTAGCAACATTATCAATGCTAGCTAACATCACACACCTCACCAAAGAGAAGTAGTTCCAGCCATGGCATTGGGGTAAGTTAATTAAATGTTTGACCAAATATAGCAGGCTAATTTTTAAGTTGATTATTTTGTATGGCACGTGAATGGTGTTATAAATGTCCAAATGGCCCTTGGCAAAAGAGAGAGAGAGGTTCCTCACCCTTGTCTTAGAGCATTCATGGCTTACACTTAGAGGACATTTTAATGCCTGTGTCAGGGGCTGTACATACTGCATTATGGCTTACACTTAGAGGACATTTTAATGCCTGTGTCAGGGGCTGTGGTGGCTCAGTGATTAAGAAGTTCACCCTGTTAGCTAGAAGGCTGGAAGACTGGCAAGTTGACAGTTCGAGACCCAGGCACTGCATGATGGATTTAGTGCCCATATGTGTCTCAACTCTTGGGGACATGAAAGAAGCCTCATTTGGGTGATCCCTGAGCAGAGTTTCTTCCACAAAAATCCTTTCAACCCAGAATAATTTCTGATATGAAATTATTATTATAATGCCTAGGTCTCTAATCTATATGCAAGGCTTTCATTAATGTTAATGTGCTTAATAGATTTCATCCCTACATTACCAACATTAATAGCTAGCTGTTTAATTTTTTGTTTGTTTTACTTTATTGTATTTTTCATTTACCTGTAAAATACTTAACAAAATCTCATCATTGAAATTGTGACTCAAATAACTGTAATTAAAATACCACTTTTTGAAAGTCAGTTCTTTTTAAAGTCTTTAAAGTCTAATTGCCTTGATCCAAAATACAGAAGAGAATTGAACAATATCATTTGTAGAGGAAAGGATCCAGGAAAATGGTGGAAGAACTGACAGGTCAGAGATTTGAGAGGGGTTTTTTTTAAACCCATAAAGGAAATTGAAGAGAAGGAAGCTATAAAAATATACTCAGTGGAGTGTGAATTAATGCTGCAGGTGAAAAATAGAAGCACAGCCAAAAGTAGAGTGAATTGTTTAGCCAAGATGGACTGCAAAAAATATATCAGATGGGAGAAAATTGTGATAGAGATAAGTTTCATAGGCAGACAAAATAATGAAATCAAAAAAGCATTCTCAATAAAACCACAAATGTTTCCAACAGATAATCAGAACTGCTTTTTGCTCATGGCTGCAGCTAAAATAGTTAAGAGGAGAGCAACAACAGCATTATCTGTCTTTAGACATTCCTAACCCCTGAGAATTGGGGTCGAAAATGTCTGGAGACCTTTCACAAAGATTGGAGATGATTCTCCTCAGATCATCACCATTGCATAAGAGCATGACCATAGAGAGGTAAGAGCTGGGGTCCTTCCATACATGCTTTTTCTAAATGGCTAGAGAAGGCCCCGCTGATTTATAATTTATAAGTAGTTGTCCGATGAGGCTCTTAAAATAGCAGCGGGAAGAAGGGACACAAAAGGCAAAGGAGAAAGGAAAAAATACAACCACTTGAATACATAATTTCAAAGAAAAGCAAGGAGAGATAAGGAAACCTACCTGAATGAACAGTGCAAAGAAATAGAAGAAAACAACACAAAAGGCAGGACTAGAGATCTTTTCAAAAAATTGGGGAAATCAAGGGAATGTTTAAAGCAAAAATGACCATGATAAGGGACAAAGACGGCAAGGAGTTAGCTGATGCAGAAGAGATTAAGAAATGATGGAAAGAGTACACAGAGGAACTCTACAAAAAGGACCTCAACACTCCTGATAATAACAATGAAGAGAAAATTGAACTTGAGCCAGACATCCTAGAGAGTGAAGTCAGAAAGGCCCTAAAAAGCACTGCAAACAACAAAGCCAGTGGAGATGATGGCATTCCAGTTGAATTTTTCAAAGCCCTAAAAGATGATGGAATCAAATTATTGCATTCTATATGCCAGCAGATTTGGAAAACACAACAATGGCCACAGGATTGGAAAAGATCAGTATACGTTCCAATCCCCAAAAAGGGTAATGCCAAAGAATGTTCAAATTATTGAACAATTGCGCTCATCCCACATGCTAGCAAGGTGATGCTCAAGATAATAAAGGATAGACTGCAGTAGCACATGGAGAATTACCAGAAGTGCAAGCGGGGTTCAGAAGAGGCAGGGGAACTAGAGACCACATTGCCAACATAAGATGGATCATGGAAAAAACAAAGGAATATCAGAAACAAGTCTACTTCTGTTTCATTGATTACACTAAGGCCTTTGACTGTGTGGACCACAACAAAATGTGGCAAATAATTAAAGAGATGGAAATACCAGAAAACCTTATATGCCTCATGAGAAATCTGTACATGAATCAAGAAACAACAGTTAGAACAGAATATGGAATGACGGAGTGATTTGGAATAGGAAAAGGAGTAAGACAAGGCTGCATTTTGTCGCCCTGCTTATTCAACTTATACACAGAGCACATAATGTGCAATGCAGGGATGGACTGTATTGTATTTTTACACTGTATTTTATTGTATTGTTTTTTTTTCTTTTATGTAAAATTTTATTGTGTTATCTGTGCTGCATCTGTTGTTATATTTTTATATTATGCTGTATTTATATTTGAGATTGTGATACTGTATATGTTTGTGTTATGTGAGCCCCTCTGAGTCGCCTCAGTGAGGTGAGTAGAGGGGCATATAAATCTAATTTAATAATAATAATAATAATGGAGGAATCACAATTTGGGATCAAAATTGCTGGGAGAAACATCAATAACTTGAGATATGCAGATGATACCACCCTCATGGCAGAAAGTGAGGAGGACTTAAAGAAGCTCCTAATTAGGTTGAAAGAAGAAAGTGCAAAAGCTAGCTTGAGACTTAATATCAAGAAAACCAAGATAATGGCAACAGGCCCTATCAGTACCTGGAAAATAGATGGGGAAGAAGTAGAAGCAGTGACATATTTTACTTTCTTGGGATCAAAGCTTACTGCAGATGGGGATTGCAGCCATGAAATAAAAAGGCGACTGATTCTTGGGTGGCAAGCCATGAGAAACCTGGGGAACATAGTGATAAATAGAGACATCACATTGCAAACAAAAATTCGTCTAGTCAAAGCAATTGTATTCCTGGTGGCAATGTATGGTTGTGAGAACTGGACCATTAGGAAAGCTGAGCGCAGAAGAATAGATGCCTTTGAGATGTGGTGTTGGAGGAGAGTATTGAGAGTCCCCTGGACAGTGAGGAGAACAAATAGGTCAATCTTAGAAGAAATCAACCCTGACTGCTCCCTTGAAGGTCAAATAGTAAAGATGAAGCTAAATTACTTTGGACATCAAATGAGAAGAGAGGATTCACTTGAGAAAGCCTTGATGCTGGGAAAGGTGGAGGGCAAAAGAAAAAGGGGGCAGCCAAAAATGAGATGGCTAGATGGTATTGTAAAGACAATGGGCACAGAACTGAGCGAGTTGAGGAGGATGGTGGAGGACAGAAGTGCCTGGCGGACAGTGGTCCATGGGGTCGCAGAGGGTCGGAATCGACTGTGCGACTGAACAACAAGAAATAATAAAATATAATTAAAATAATTGTAAGCCAAATTCACTCTGTAAGCATCAGTGCCCATGGAAACTTCTCTGTACTCACATAACATAATCCTATCTGATCCAAATAGGGGGAAGATCATATTACCAAGCAGTTTGCAGCTAACATGTTCCAAGTGCTTGAAAGGGGGAAATGGTTTATCACTAGTCTATTAAAACAGATGTGCTCTTTAGTTTAAGCAAGAAGGACTCAACTTACCCACAGAGCAGACACAGAACTCTGATTGTTCTTCCCTTTTACTGCCAGGGAGAGGAACTTGTGAGAAATTCTGCCTCAAATGCTAAGTTTAATTCGACTGGCCTTAGATTTTGACTAATGTAGAAGTGTTGCACCTAATGACTGGTACAACCACTCCTCTTAGGGTTGCTATATGTTGATTCTAACTTAGTGGAACATAATATATCATGCCACTACAATATTCCCCAGCAACTTACATGAATACTAATGAGATTCTGATCCATATACTACATTGTCATCATAATGTATATAGAGCAGCACTTAAAAACTATTTAGAAATGTAGATTGGTTCAAGGGATGACAGCTGGAGTATTTACTGGTTGATACCTCACTCTCTGGGGCCACAGTAGCTTAGTGCGGGGGTGCCCAAACTTTTTGCACCAGGCGCCTCACCATGCCCCCAGAACAGCTGAGCAGGCCAGACCATTCCCCCAGAAGTGGGTGTGTTTTTGCATGCATGTTTGCATTCATTTCCTGGTTTGGTGTGGATGCTTCTGCACATGCACGAAAGCATCTGTATTCACTCCCTGGTTCAGCGTGGATGCATTTTCGCATGCACAAGTGTATCTGCACTAAACCAGGAAGTGTATACGGGTGCATCCACACATGTGCAGAAGTGTCTGTATTCATTTCCTGGTTTGGCAAAGGCATCACAGGCATGATGGAATTGCTTCAGGGGCCATAGTTTGCACATGCCTGGCTTAGTGGTTTGATGACTGGAAGGTTGGCAGGTCAGCAGTTTGAGACCAGAGTGCTGGGTGATGGAATGAGCGCCTGACATCTGTCCCAGCTTCTGCCAATCTAGCAGTTCGAAAGCAAGAAATTGTAAATAGATAAATAGGTACCATTTTGGTGGGAAAGGTAACAGCATTTTGTGCACTCTGATGTCCAGTCATGCCTGCCACATAACCATGGAAATGTCTGCAGACACAGACAATCTTTGGCTGTAAATAGAGATGAGCACTGCACCATAGAGTCAGATACAACTTACCTCACTCTAACTTCTACAAAAGCTGGCTTGAGACTCAACATCAAGAAAACCAAGATAATGGCAACAGGCCCTATCACTCCCTGGAAAATAGATGGGGAAGAAGTAGAAGCAGTGACAAACTTTAAATTCTTAGGATCCAAGATCACGGCAGATGGTGATTGCAGCCATGAAATATAAAGATGACTGATTCTTGGCAGGCAAGCTATGAGAAACCTGAGGAACATAGTTAAAAGTAGAGACATCACCTTGCAAACAAAATTCTGCATAATCAAAGCAAAGGTATCCCTGGTAGTAATGTATGGGTGTGAGAGCTAGACCATAAAAAAAGCTGAGCGTAGAATAATAGATGCCTTTGAAATGTGGTGTTGGAGGAGAATTTTGAGAGTACCCTGGACAGCAGGAAGAACAAATAGGTCAATCTTAAAAGAAATTAACCCCAAATGCTCCTTGGAAAGTCAAATATTGAAGATGAAGCTAAAGTATTTTGGACATCAAATGAGATGGCTAGATGGTATTGTTGACACAATGAGCACAAAGCTGGGCGGGTTGAGGAGGATGGTGGAGGATAGAGGTGACCGGCGTGCAATGGTCCATGGGGGCGCAAAGGGTCGGATTCAACTATGAGGCTGAGCAACAACAACTTCTGCCTCCTCACTTATTTTTCACATATTGTTTGATGGATGAAAAATACTTTTAAAAGATTGCATGCTTTTTTGTACCCTTCCGGTTGGCCTGGTAAAAGTACCACCTGAGCATTGATTAAGGAATATGTTTTGTGTAATGCAACTCTCCTTACTTTTCTAATATCACATACTGCCCTTGGACTTCTCTCTCCCTCAGAGGTATCACTGGGAGATGGGATATAACATGATTTTAGACTTGCAGTACAGAGGGAATAGCTTTGTGCAGTACTGTATTAGTACTGTACTAATGAACAGTACAAAACTTTGAAACAAGAACATCGATGTATTGTCCCCTTTTATCCACCAGGTGGCAGTGCTTGCATCAAGAGCATAATCTGCTAAATATTATTTCTTTTTCTGTACCTAAGTAATGTTTCTGGGTCTATGTTATCTTTATGTGTCTGATCCATACAGGTGAAGACAGTGGTGGGCATCAGCAGGTTCACAGCAGTTTTCCAGAACCGGTAGCATAAATTTATTTATTTATTTATTTATTTATTTGTTTGTTTGTTTGTATTTATGTTCCTCACCAAGATGACCCAGGGCGGTTTGACACATCATAAAACATAAGAACAATAAAGATTTAAAAATTAAACGTTTTTAAAATCTATAATTAAAACCAATTTAAAATTACAACTAAATCTTAGTTTTAATTTAAAACTTAAGAGAGCGGGTGGGTGGGTGTCAAACCGACCAGCAGGGTGAGGTCGTTGTGCTGTCAGTACCCCAGACCTGACCTGCCAGCCAGGTTTTTACACTCTTCTGAAAGGGCAGCAGCTCTGCCTGGAGGTGCAGCTCAGTTGGCAGGAGGTTCCAAAGGGCCGGGGTGGACACAGAGAAGGCCCTCCTTCTAGTGCTAGATTGCTGGCCCTGCCAATCCAAGTTTTGAAATAAAGTACAGGTAGTGAAAAGGAGGAGGAAGAAGCCGCGGGTCGGGCAGAAGGGAAGACCGAGCTGCCAACCCAGCGCCCCTTCGGCCATTCCCTTTGTCCAGAGGGAAAGGAGCGAAAAAGAGGAGGAAGAAGCCGTGGGTCGGGCAGAAGGGAAGACCGCGCTGCCGACCCAGCGCCCCTTCGGCCATTCCCCTTTGGCCGAAGGGAAAGAGGACGACGAGGGTTGGAAGGACATCACCACCGACGCAGGAGCTGCCAACACAGAAGCTGCCAACGCAAGACGACCATAGCAGGCATCGGAAAGCCAAAACCGAATAGCTGCATGCATAGGATAAGTAATTCATCTACACCAACGTAGTTGACTCTAGATACTTTAAAAATTACTTTACAAATTACTGACTTAAACTACAGTGAACTTACAGTAGAGACTTGATATATTGGACTTGATAGCAAGGATACTTATGACTTATAACTTCATATAAACAACACTAACTAGCTCAATTTAGACTGATAATGTTTAAACTGTGATAATGTGCATGATAATATTTTGTTTTGAACTGTGATAACATGTATGATGAGAGGATACTGATGTAGAAACCGGCAAACCAATGTCAGGAATTTTGCCAAGAGAACCCTATGGACCAAAACAAGAGGCAAAACAAATGGGGCAATTTAGATGAAACAAGATGCTTAGCACATCAGATCAGAAGAAGGGGAGGGACAGGAAAGGGGGAGGGGAAATACAGTGTTGGAAGGAACAATACTATATAGGGACATGGAATATGAGGTCTATGAACCAGGGAAAACTGGAAGTGGTAAAAAAGGAAATTGAAAGAATAAGCATTGACATCTTGGGAATCAGCGAGTTAAAATGGACAGGGATGGGTGAATTCAGCTCTGGAAACCATCATATCTACTACTGTGGACAAGAAAACCTCAGAAAAAACGGAGTAGCCATAATTGTTAATAAAAGGGTGAGAAAAGCAGTAATTGGATATACAGTAATCTCAAAAATGATAGAATGATGTCAGTCAGAATACAAGCCAAACCGTTCAATATCACTGTAATCCAAATATACGCACCAACCACTAGTGCAGATGAAGCCACAATTGACTAGTTCTATGAGGACCTAAAACACCTCATAGAACAGACACCAAGAAATGATGTACACATCATCATAGGAGACTGGAATGCCAAAGTAGGAAATCAAAAAGTAAATGGAATAACAGGCAAGTTTGGTCTTGGAACGCAGAATGAAGCAGGCCAAAGACTGATAGAGTTCTGCCAAGATAACGCACTGGTCATAGCGAACACTCTATTCCAGCAACACAAAAGGAGACTTTACACATGGACAGCACCAGATGGCCAACATCGAAACCAGATTGACTACATACTTTGCAGCCAAAGATGGAGAACCTCCATACAGTCAGCAAAAACAAGACTAGGAGCAGATTGTGGTTCAGATCACAACCTAATGATTGCAAAATTCAGGTTTAGACTCAAGAAAATAGGGAAAACAACTAGGCCAGACAGGTATGACCTAGACAACATCCCTAAGGAATACATGGTGGAAGTGTGGAACAGATTCAATAGCTTGGACCAGATAGACAGAATGCCAGAAGAATTATGGACAGAGATGCGGGACATCATGCAGGAGGCAGCAAAGAAAAGCATACCAAAAGAAAAGAAGTGTAAGAAAGCTAAGTGGTTGTCCGATGAGGCTCTTAAAATAGCAGAGGAAAGAAGGGACGCAAAAGGCAAAGGAGAAAAGGAAAAATACAATCATTTGAATACAGAATTTCAAAGAAAAGCAAGGAGAGATAAGGAAACCGACCTGAATGAACAGTGCAAAGAAGTAGAGGAAAACAATATAAGGGGTAGGACTAGAGATCTTTTCAAAAAAAAATTGGGAAATCAAAGGGACATTTAAAGCAAAAATGACCATGATAAAGGACAAAAATGGCAAGGAGTTAGCTGATGCAGAAGAGATTAAGAAAAGATGGAAAGAGTACACAGAGGAACTCTACAGAAAGGACCTCAACACCCCTGATAATTTCAATGAAGAGGAAATTGAACATGAGCCAGACATCCTAGAGAGTGAAGTCAGAAAGGCCCTGAAAAACACTGCAAACAACAAAGCCAGCGGAGATGATGGTATCTAGGTTGAACTCTTCAAACCCCTAAAAAATGATGGAATCAAATTATTACATTCTATATGTCAGCAGATTTGGAAAACACGACAATGGCCACAGGATTGGAAAAGATCAGTATATATTCCAATCCCTAAAAAGGGAAATGCCAAAGAATGTTCAAATTATCGAACAATTGTGCTCATTCCACATGCTAGCAAGGTGATGCTCAAGATAATACAGGATAGACTGCAACAGCATGTGGAAAGAGAATTACCAGAAGTGCAGGCGGGGTTCAGAAGAGGCAGGGGGGCCAGAGACCACATCGCCAACATAAGATGGATCATGGAAAAAACAAAGGAATATCAGAAACAAGTATACTTCTGCTTCATTGATTACACTAAGGCCTTTGACTGTGTAGACCGCAACAAAATGTGGCAAGTAATTAAAGATATGGGAATACCAGAACACCTTATATGTCTCATGAGAAATCTGTACATGAATCAAGAAGCAACAGTTAGGACTGAATATGGAATGACGGAGTGGTTTGGAATAGGAAAAGGAGTAAGACAAGGCTGCATTTTGTCACCCTGTTTATTCAACTTATACACAGAGCACATAATGTGCAATGCAGGGATGGAGGAATCACAAATTGGGATCAAAATTGCTGGAAGAAACATCAACAATTTGAGATATGCAGATGATACCACCCTCATGGCAGAAAGTGAGGAAGACCTAAAGAAGCTCCTGATTAGGTTGAAAGAAGAGAGTGAAAAAGCTGGCTTGAGACTCAATATTAAGAAAACAAAGATCATGGCAACAGGCCCTATCAGTCCCTGGAAAATAGATTGGGAAGAAGTAGAGGCAGTGACAGATTTTACTTTCTTGGGATCAAAGCTCACTGCAGATGGGGATTGCAGCCATGAAATAAAAAGACGACTGATTCTTGGGAGGCAAGCAATGAGAAACCTGGGGAACATAGTGAAAAGTAGAGACATCACATTGCAAACAAAAATTCGTATAGTCAAAGCAATGGTATTCCTGGTGGCAATGTATGGTTGTGTGAGCTGGACCATTAGGAAAGCTGAGGGCAGAAGAATAGATGCCTTTGAGATGTGGTGTTGGAGGAGAGTATTGAGAGTCCCCTGGACAGCGAGGAGAACAAATAGGTCAATCTTAGAAGAAATCAACCCTGACTGCTCCTTAGAAGGTCAAATTGTAAAGATGAAGCTAAGGTACTTTGGACATCAAATGAGAAGAGAGGATTCCCTTGAGTAGGCCTTGATGCTGGGAAAGGTGGAGGGCAAAAGAAAAAGGGGGCGGCCGAAAATGAGATGGCTAGATGGTATAATGGATGCAGTGGGAACGGAGCTGGGTGGGCTGAGGAGGATGGTGGAGGACAAGGGTGCCTGGAGGGTGGTGGTCCATGGGGTCGCGGAGGGTCGGAATCAACTGTGCGACTGAACAACAATAAGTCCTAATTTGGGTACAAGCAGGGCTTTTCCCCTGGCCATGCCCACCATACCACACTCACAGTGTGGTAGTAAAACATTTTTGAACCCAACTCTGGGTGAAGAAGTATAGATTTCTGCTGGTCCCAAAGATGTCTCAAACTTTTTTTAGGAATCAGCTCTAGATATCAAAAGGGAAAGAGGAAAAGAATAATTTAACATTGCTAATTATCTGAACAGTAGCACAAAATAAAGACCTGGGCTGAATCAAACATAACATCTCTTGCAAAGCACCTTTGATCTTGTAAATAAATCTCATTTGTCTTCCAATATTTGTCATGTCTCTGCCCACAAGCTTGGGAAACTTTTGTAAGTTGAAATTCAAATGCATTTATTCCTGTTCAAAACATGCTATCCATATGTTGAATTCATACACATATGTATTTGGGAGTCAAAACCAAATATCGTTGGAGTAAAGCAAAGGTACATAAACACATACTGTTAATGCATAATTGTGGTTACTTTAGCTACCTTTATTAAGCAATTTGCTGGTTAACAATGTAGAATAACCAGCTGGTGCAGGCTTATGATTAGATGATGAGTGAAAGGTCTCTATATGTGTGAATACTTGTGTGCAAAGCAGAAGTTTGAAGATTTAAAGCAGGGGTGCCCAAACCTTTCAGGCCACGGTGGGCTAGTCAAGTGGTTCCTTCCACTGGAAGTAAAACATGCCTTGCAATCTGTTTTGCAAAAGTGGTGCCATCAGTGATGGTGAACCTTTGCTCTCAAGGCATTCTTGAACTTTAATTCCCTGAAGCCCTGTCCAGCAGGAGTCCAATTGAAGTCCAAGGACACCTGGAGTGCCAAGGTTCACTGTCACTGATTGGATCAGAGGTGGGCAAGTCTGGAGAGCAGGGAGCTGGGATCACCTCTCCCTGGATCCCTAGCAACTAGATCAATAGCTGTTCTCCAGGCCAAAAGACAACACTGCATTCAACCCTTAATTTTAACTTCCTTGTTTTTCTTCAATTTAGAATAAAGAACCAGAGTAAAATCTACTTTTATGCCACCAAATCAAAGATTATATAGCTGCAGTACAAAGGGGAAGAGTGTGGGAATTTCAGTTTAAAAAAATATTATTATTACTGAGTTCCAGCTCAGATACCTGTCGAGCTCACTAACATTAATTTAACTGTTAACATTTTATCTACTAAGGTTTCTGTTATTCAGAACCCCTGGAAATGGAATATATTCTATCAGCATAGTTATTCAGAGTCAGATTTTTCAGAGCAGTGGGTTATTTGTTTTTAAATTAAGATATTCCTCCATTCTGATGTTACTTTTTCTCAAAGATAGATGAAAGTTCCTAAGGGTTTTTTAAAAAAATTATGTACATATGCCGGCATATAAGATGACTGGGCGTATAAGACGACCCCCCAACATTTCCACTCAAAATATAGTTTGTTATATACTCGCCGTATAAGACTACCCCCTCTTCCACACACCTTTCACACACCAAATAAAACATAAAAGAACATCAGATTTGATTTCAACATTTCCCTGTGGCCGGCACTAGTGCGCAAGTGCGCATGTGCGAGCTCTGCATAGACAAGTGGTGGGGCGGAGCACTGCTGCTTCCCACCTAGCAGAACGGGCCGGTCATGCCGAAAAGGCTGGCACCCCTGTCTTGCTGCTGATGCTCGTCGCAGCCATGCTGGATACCGCACAATTCTGGATGGTATGTAGAATGAGGTGGGTGGGCATCGGGAGGCCACTATGGGCACCAGGCGGGCATTGGGAGGCCACTATGGGCTATCCCAACTGAAGTGCACCCGGAGTATAAGACGACCCCCCCCCCACTTGGAGGCATGTTTTTCGGGGGGGGGGGGAGTAGTCTTATATGCCAGCATATACAGCATATACTGTATTAACATTTTAGCTATGCAATAAAGCAAACTAAAGTAGCTGAAAGCTGACCATACCTTAAAACAAGCATCCAGAGCTCAGATAATAGCATTTGATTTTTCCAAAGATATTTCTAATGCATAAGAACACTTTTCCTCCAGACCTATGAGTTGACAAGTCTTACACAACCACCACCACAAGAAAAAGGTGGCTGAGATTACAGCGACTGAGAGCCAATATAATGGGTTGATAAAAGATTAAGAATGTACAGCCAATGCAAAAATAGTCCTGCTTTTCCATCAAGCTAACACAACAAGGGGAGAGGAATAAAGTAATAAAGCTTTCCCAGGCACCCCTTAAGTGGAAACAGTAATTGCCACCAGAGAGGCCATTAGCCAGGCAATTACTGCTTCCCTGAGATGTCCAGAGGGCCTAAATGTGTTGCTGAGATGTCTGTCTTAGACCAGTCACAAAATTAACTAACTGCCAGGAAACACCTGATGCAGTGACTCTTTTTAAACCAATCAATCATTTTTTAAAATTGTTACCGTATATACGCAACTACAAGTCGTCCCAAATATAAGTTGAGATACCTAATTTGGACCTCTAAAACTAGGAAAATCGATTGACCTGAGTATAAGTTGGGGGTGGAAAATGCAGCAGCTACTAGTGAGTTTCAATAATTAAAATACATGAAAGGTGGAGGGCAAAAGAAAAAGGGGGCGGCCAAAAATGAGATGGCTAGATGGTATTGTAGGCACAATGGGCACAGAGCTGAGCGAGTTGAGGAGGATGGTGGAGGACAGAAGTGCCTGGCAGACAGTGGTCCATGGGGTCGCAGAGGGTCGGAATCGACTGTGCGACTGAACAACAAAAATGAAAATACAGTAAAATTAATGAATTTAGACATTTGTGTGGGTATGTTTTAGAGTTTTTACTGTTGTGTTCATGCTTTTTTTACTGTATGTTTTAATTTGCACCACCGCAGCTTCGGGACCCAAGTATAAGTCGAACCCCCTTTTTGGACCTCATTTTGGGGGCTAAAAAACTAGACTTATACTCGAGTATATACAATATATACTTTGCTGATATCGTGCTTAAAGCTGATGAAACTGATTCCGGCAAAGGCATCAGGAAATATGGCATGTTTAATGATGTAGCCAACATCCACCTAAACCAGGAGTTCTCAACCTTTTAAAGCCAGTGGCCAGTTCTCTCTCCCTCAGACAGCTTTGGGGGCTGGACAGCCATTTTGCCCATCCTCTACCACATGACACTTCCTGGTGTGGTGGAGGTTGAGATGGGCCACATGAGATGGTGCCATGGGCCACATGCAGCCCACAGGCCACAGGTTGAGAATCCCTGATCTAGACCAGTGGTTCCCAATGTGGGACATACACACCACAGGGGAGTTTCAATTCCCAGAAGCCTAAGTCAGTACACTGGCTGGTCAGTGCTTTGGGGAATTAACTTATGCATCTGGGAGTTGAAGTCCAAAACCAAAGGTTGGGAAACACTGGTCTAGACTGAGATATTACCTTTCAAGTCTATATTTTGACACTTATATAAATATTGATGCCAGGCCAAAGAGCTATGATGAACTCATAAGGGAAACCCACATGAATGAGCTGCTAGAGATCTTCTTTCTTTCTTTCTTTCTTTCTTTCTTTCTTTCTTTCTTTCTTTCTTTCTTTCTTTCTTTCTTTCTTTCTTTCTTTCTTTCTTTCTTTCTTTCTTTCTTTCTTTCTTTCTTTCTTTCTTTCTTTCTTTTTTGTGATCTAGTGTGAGAAAGATTAACTGTCACAACAAGGTTTCCATTGCCTGGGGTATACCCAATAGTGGTTCAAAAATCTCACAAACTTTGAACAGGCTCTTTCTGTGTGCACTAATAATTCTGTTAAGTAAATAAACAGACTGGCTAGTTTATCCTGCTATGGTAATAGAGTAGACCATACTGCTAACAACTCAACACCATAATCATTCAATAGTTAACTTACCTGGCAACACTGTGGACTAATGGTCTTGGGTGTCAAACTCCTATTTGAATCCATCTTGATGAGGGCAGCAGCTTCATCAATATTGACCTGGGGCTGATGTGTACCAAAAGGGCTCAGGATCAGAGAGTGCCTCACAGAACTGCATCAGTGGTATGGGTTTCACACTGCAATGAAGAAGGCAAATGGAAGGCTACCACATTATATTGCTCCCATGCCAATCTCCATGGCTGATCACCATGATGATAGCCAATATTCGGGATTGGATATAACACTTGAACAAGTAACTTGTATAACTTGTCCTAGCTAGGTTTATAATTATGAGGACCATAGCCAGCATCCAACAGAACCTGATGTTAGATTCTGGTTGTTAGTTGTTGTTTTTTAAATACCATTATGTCATGGTACATATTCTTGATGGATAAGAAAAATCCCTCTATAATCCCTCTTCAAAACCATTGAACTGTTTCCAAGATATGCATTTATACTCTCCCATGTTGTTTCAAGGCTTTCATTAGTTCTGACTTCCATCTGTATTCCAGCTTCTCTTTTGCACATTGCACAACAACAATTTTGCCACTGGAATAACACATGTGATTTACATGACATCCAGTGTGCTGATTCCAAATCTGGAACTCAGAATTTGCCTATCATGTACAGATTTTAAAGTGTGCTATAGCTGTTCAAATAGTCGGTAATTAGGTAATGTATTTTTACATGGGAACATTAAAACAGCTGCAGCTACAGGTGCCACCTCAGCTGAATCATGTCCCCTGATGGCATGCATGTTCCAGCAGCAGCTGGGCATGTCTGAGCAAGTCAGTGAGTTGACGTCAGAAATAGGTATATAAGGTGAAATGGACCAAGGGCTTGTCTCCAGTGTGAAACCATCTTATTGGATAGTACAGTTAGGCCATATTAAGTCTGTTTTGAGCTAAAGATGAGTAGACACAGCTGTGTTAATAAACCAGAAACTTTTTGCTACATTTGTGACAAATATACCCCACGTGATCAATGCAAGAACCTAACCAAGAGGGTGAGAGTTGCTAACTTAAGACCCTGATGTCCTAGGCAGAATCGGACTTCAGATTTGGATTCAGCACACTTGATTTAGTATAGGACACATGGATTAGACCAAGTAGCAGACAATTGTGTGTGTGTGTGTGTGTGTGTGTGTGTGTGTGTGTGTGTGTGTGTGTGTGTGTGTGTGTGTGTGTGTGTGTGTGTGTGTGTGTGTGTGTGTGTGTGTGTGTGTGTGTGATGCAGTGAATTAGCTCACGTGCTTCTCATGTATTGTGGTTTCTAGGCATGTTTCAGTTTGATACTAAACAGTAATGAACTTATCTTTATATTTGGTCCAAAAGACAGGACACATATTGCATATGAATGTTGTCTTTCTGCTGTTATTATATATTCTGTTTTATATATTTCCTTTTATTTACATCCCAGTTTTCCTCATAGCTAACATAGCAATTCTGCAGATGGTAAAATATTACAACCTACAATGTAGACATTTTCTGGTAGGAAATGGGTTTTGTTAAAAGTGGGGATTCATTAATAAAAATGTATTGAATCCTGGACATCAAAAGCATAAGTTAGACCATCAGTTAGACTGCTACCATAAAATGAATAAAACACACAATTCAAATCCTCTCCCCCCACGGTTTCTATAATTCAGCATGAGCATAAAGCCTAAAGCAGTATGTTTGTGTTTTATCTCTACTATTATTGCATTTAAACTGAAACCTAATATATCCTTGATGCAAGCCAAATATAAATGTGAAAGCATCCTAGTAATGTAGCTAATGCTAGTAAACATAAACACAGCCACAAGTCCAGCCAGTAATAAAAGCATAACTGGTGCAGTGCTTATAAAGATATTTCTGGCTTTAGTTGCATGTTCTGTTTATAGCTGAAAATCCTTGTGCGTATTAAGATTATGAATTTAGCAGCAGTTCATACTTCTTTGTGGCCTCTTTTCTGTTTCTCTCAAAGAAACAGAAAGGGATAGATTTTAGCATAAATGTTTCTTATATATTCAGTTCATGGAGGAGATCTTAACCTTCATACATTAGGATAAATAAACTTGTATACTCTGAAACTGAACATATAAAAATACTTCTGTTATCAATAACAAGGATTATTAATTGTTATTAATAATAATATATATTGTGGGGTATATAGTATTGTGGGATAGTTCCTGGTTCAGTTAGTTCCAGTGTCCTCTTCACACAATCAGTCAATCAATCCATCCATCCATCAATAATCAGTGTTACTCACATTGAACCAACCTGTTGAAAAACAAAATGTGGTATTTCTTTACCATTATACGGGTTACCCCAAAAACTGTACTGAACTTTATCCCCCCCCCCATGTTATACCAACTATTACCAAAACAATAAAGGCTCTAATTGTAAAAATCAATAGATCTGTAAAGTTCTTTTTCTCGTAGCAATTTTAGTGTCTATTCTTTTAAAGGGATGACTAAAATATAAGAAAATAGTTTATTAGTGTTCAGATGCTGCACAAAGATATACTGCTTTTCTGCAAGTACTCCAAGCAAAAAGTGTAACTGAAGGTTTAAAATACCTCTTTGTATTGTAAGATAATTAGCTTGATTTTTGTTTGTTGTTTTAGTTAATTAAGTAAGATAGTTATGGCTTCCCAAAGACACACTGCAAACTAAAAAGAAAAACATGAATCTGCCACCTAACTACTCATTGTACATATGAAAAACAATCCTGATTTTATTTAAATACTAAGCAGTTGAATTTCATTTAATTGCTGGCAATGAGACAGGATCTTTCTCTGTATGCAAGAACAGAAGACTGGTTTGGAGAAAACAGAACAAATCAGGCCACATGGAACATGTAACTCTTGCCTTGTAATGTTTGGCATCCCACCACTGCCAACCCCATATAAAGCCTGAAGCAATTGTCTTACTTTCCCAAAGATAAGGTATGGCACCAAAAGGTTGCAAAGTTATGTGGTCATGCATGTGGCTCTTCTTCTTCTTTTTCTGCCATATCTGAATCCAAATATTGATGATCATCATGGCGATCAACCATGATGACTGTCCTGAGAATATAATTTAGTGGCCTTTCATCTGTCTTCTGTATTGCAGCATGACATCCATACCATTGCTCCATGAATCACCATACCACTGATCCATGAGTTGCATGAGTCACTTTCTGGTCCTGAGCCCTTTTGGCATGCTAAGTCCACATCAGCCCTAGGCTAATATTGACAAAGCTGCTGCCCTACATCAAATTGGATTCAAGTGGGATTTAATCCATTTGGGGACCATAACCCTTCCCTGTGGACTTTGGTATGCAAGGCAATTAGTCCTCAGTGTGGTCAGGTTAGTTAACTGCCAGCTGAAACTCAGTGTTGAGTTGCTGGCAGTATAGTCTACTTCATTACCATAGCAGGATAACTTAGCCAGACTCATGGATGTGGCTCTATATTTTCAAATGAAAAGTATTTTTCTTACCCTAGTTTTTGTAGGTGTAGTTTAGTGGGTTGGGGTGCCTGACTGCAGAACTGGGGGGGGGGGAGTTTGTACCACCCAGGGATGAGGACAGATAAGATCATCTGGAGCACATCTAGCTGATGGAGCAATGGTGGGCATCAGCAGGTTCGCACCAGTTTGCCAGAACAGGTAGCAGAAATTCTGGCTGGCCGTGCCCATCCAAGTTTTGAAATAAAGTACTGTAGTCCTAATTCTGGTGCAATGCAGGGCTTTCCCCCCTGACTACGCCTACCATATCACGCCCACAGAATAGGTAGTATAAAAATAATTGAGCCCACCACTGTGATAGAGGTAAGTGCCCTGCCACCTATGCAGTCCAGGGGAAAATGCAACATCCTAGAGTGCTAACAAGCAGATTCAAACTAGACTTGAGTATGTTATACCAAAAGCATTTGCCATTTTGTTGTTATTGTTCAGTCACAGAGTCAAGCCCAATCCCTTGCAATTCCCATGGACCACAGCATGCCAGGCTCCTCTGTCAACAGTTTCCATAGGTAGGATCAACTTGATGATACATGATTACCAATTAGTCTGAATCAAAGAAGGAAAAGAGTAAAATGCATGGGTCTCACAGTTGACCTAATACACTGTGCAGAACACACACACCAATTCCACGCACAAAATTTGGCTGGATTGGCAGCTGAATCTTATTTTAGCACAACTAGCAGGACAACAGCTTCTACTGTACTTGAGAACAGCAGAGTAAATCTAATGAGGGGTAAAAGGAGGCCAGCTTAGAGGATTCACAGAGAATAATTAAGACCTGCTGCCATTCCAGCATCTGTTGCTTTCAGTGAGCTTATTGGTAGGGCCAGGGTCCTGATCTGCTTTGTAAAAGTAATAATCAATGATTGGCACCATCTACAGCAAATTGTAAAAGCCTTTGTACTAACAAAGCATTCTAGAATAGACCATATTTCGATTTATATGTTACTTTTCCAGAGGAACAAGAGCTAAAGGCAGCTGACTGCATGCAAATCAATCAGTCAATCAGCCTGTCAGTTGATAAAATGTAACAATAATAATTGAGCTACCCACGTAATTTAAAAAATATTCTCAAAGCAACTGGCTGCACAAAAATCAATCAATCAATAAAATGCAACAACAGCAACTGAGCTGGTTACCCCCATGACTATATCCCACCTTCTATTTCTCTAATCTTCCCACACTGTCTGTTGTGTGCATGTGATCAGTTAATACTCTTCCATATTGAAGAGTTCATACTCTTCCATATCGTTGCATATACAGGAAGTATTTTAGACAGTACTGTCATATCAGCTGAATGACCATGCAGTTCTATTACAGTAAAACCCCGTATAATGAAAAAACCTCTGTTCCATGGAGCTCTTCATTATGTGGTGTCCCTCCCACCCCGTTATATGGATTGCTATGGGCAATGTAGTGTATGACGAAAAAAATGTTCATTATATGGATCGCTAACGGGGGAAATTTTTTGTTGTACAGGGTATCGCCAATAGCAATCTGTATAATGAACTTTTTTTGTTATATGGTACATTGCAAATAGCGCACAAACGCTTCATTGTACAGATTTTTCATTAAATGAAGCATTTGTTATACTGTACGGGGTACCACTTGTATTTGTATTCCATGAAAATGTAGGTGCAGATAGAAGCAATACTATTGTTCTAGTATAGTGTTGTTCCTGTATTGTTTCAATGTACCGTCAAACCTCGCATAAAGAGAGTTTCGCTTAAAGACTAACTCGCTTAAAGAGCAACATTTTCTCTGAATGTTTGCTTCGTTTAACAAATAAAATCAACCAAAAACTTGCTTAACAAATAAATCGGGGTTCACAATCCTCCCCCACAATTGGTCATTTACAATGGTGTTTCACTTAAAGAGCAAACTTGCTTAAAGAGCAATCCTGTGGAACACATTATGCTCTTTAAGCGAGGTACAACTGTATATCATAAGAACAGAAAACAACATTGTCACTAAATATCCATATTACTATATTGTTGAAGAAATTGAAATTGAAATAAAATTTGTGTATTCCAGTTTAGTCATTAATTGAAGCAGAAACCGCAGCTTATAAACAGAAGAAAATTGAGATTTGGGAGTGAAGCTATGAAGGAATTAGGATCACCAAGTGAGGTTGTGTCCCTGAAGACCAAGACCATGATCAGACTATTGTAGTGGTAGGATTTTATAGCTCCTGTCAAAAGGCTGTCCTCTCCCACTGCTGAAAGATTTATGCCCCTGAAGCTTGCCCCAAGGCATAAAAAAGTGGAACTTCCAGGGAAGGGGAACATGTTCCATCTTCTGTGAGCTTATGAGGTTACTGTGGATTTACATTAGGAGGTTTTTAGACCTGTGAGACCCTTATGGGATGGAAACGGACTCACAGCATTGGCCCTATGAAGTTATGAGACCATTTCCTGTGCTACAGATATATGAATATGAAACAGTTTTGATGGCCCTGCCCCAGCACCTCAGTATAGGTGACAATTTACCAGCCCAGACATTAATGGATGTTACTTTAAAACCAGAAACCCAATTGTTTTAGGGTTTTAGGCTAAAATGAAAAGCCTTTCCTGGTCCTTGGACAGAGGTCAAGAGAAGTGCAACAACAATTGTAACAGAAATTCATTTATTGAGTAATAAATCAATACATGAAGCCTGTGAGAAACAGACTGTTCCCTGAAAGCAGGAAAAGGTATTGACCACAAGCAAGACAGATATTTATACACACATGAGATGGTGAAAGGACCAGCATAGTAAACAGTGTTCCATGCATTCTGGTGTCTAGTCAAGCCTGCCACATGTTGGTTGAAACATCTGCACATACAGACAGTGCTATAGTGCAGGCGCGTTTTGCTTCCGGGAGCGACAAGGGCTTCGCAGGCCAGATGAATTGGCTTCGGGGGGAGGGATCCATCCTGAAAAGTTTGGGCATCCCTGCCTTAGAGCCAGCCTTCGCCTTTCGGAGTCGAGTGACAAACCTGAGTCTCTCTAGGACCCAGCGACAGCCTCCACGGTCTCTGTCACACACTGCACCGCTATTAGCGCACCACGACTGGCTGCTTTGCCGCCGGGGCCCGCGCCGCTTGCTCGCCGGCGCTTTGGCCTCGGCAGGGAAGGCGCGCGCAGGATGCCTGGCTGCCTTCCTTTTCCTCTCTGCAAGCGGGGCCGCAGCGCGTTCCTTAACGTCGCCCGGCATTGCTGTGGGTGAACTGGCGGGGGGGGGGGCGCCTGCGCGGGGCGCCTTTGGAGCTCGAGCCCTGCCTTGTACGTGAGGCCCCAAAAGGAACGCCGGGGAGGCGGCGAGAGGGGGGGGGGGCGAGAGAGAGAGAGAGCAGGTCTCCCCTTGGGTGGCTCGGTCGGGGTGGGCTATATAGAGATATTTTGGTTCTTGTCTAATTGCACCGTCGACTCCGACCCTTTGCGACCCCATGGACCATCGCACGCCAGGCTCCTCTCTCAGGGGGGCCACATAGCCAGAGGGGCCGAAAACCCTCCTGAGTCAGACCCCCCACCCCACCCCGAGATACCAACGTTATATGTGTCTGTGTGATACTGTTGCCCCTCCTGAAATCCCCCCCCCCATCTAGAATCCTGGGTACGGCCCTGCCCTCTCCTCCACTATCCTCCTCAGTTATATACAGTACAGTACAGTATATCTATATATAGAGAGAGAAGTGTGGGTGTAAGCGCCCCCGGTGGCGTAGTGGTTAAGGCACTAGGCTTGGAGACCAGAGGCACAGGGGTTCGATTCCCCGAGAGCTGCACGGTGGGGGACATGAAAGGAGCCTCATTTCGGGCAGCCCCTGCAAAAAAAAAAAACCTCCCCTTTCAATCCAGAGTAATGTCTGACACAACAACGAACGAGTGTGTGTATATATAGCGTATTAGTCAGTGGAGGCGTCTAACAGGAGAGCTTTGTGGGCGGAGGCGAGGACGGCGGAGATACAACACGGAGAGGAACCGACCGCCCCTCCGGTCTCCTCTGTAGCTGCGGGAAGCGAAGGGAATGGCCGAGGGGGACGCCGCCAGCATCTCCCTCCGCCGCCTCTCCCCCTGTCTCTAGCGCCGCGTGCGCCCTACGGCTGGAGGGAAGCCGGGCGGAGTGCTTGGCTTTCCCCTCAGCGCCTCAGCAAAGGGGCCAACCTCCAGGGGTGGGGTGGTCCGTTGTGGGCGGCGGCGCCTGGCGCTGCGCAGCGTCGAGTGCCCGCGGTCGCCTTTCCAGCGGGGAGATGCGGAGCGGAGGCTCCGGACCAGCGCGCGGGGGGCGCGTGCGGCGGCAGGCGCGCGCCTGACTGGGCTGGAGGGACGGCGGCCTCCTCCTCCTCCTCCTCCCCGCCCCCTTGACGGACGCGGAGTCCCAGGCACGAGCTCTTGGCTTCCCGTGAGGAGAGCCGCAACGCTCCCGCCCCTTTTTTGGCGGGATGCTGCTGAGCTGGGCGGCATCCCTTTCCAGGTCCCTGCGTGAGGAAGAGGAGGAAGAGAGGGAAGGCGTCTAGTAAGGGCCTGTTAGCTGCAGCCGGGGAGATATCCGTGGCTAGCTCTCTCCTATATATATATATACTGTATCTCTATTCCATTTTTTACTGCTCCTAATTTTTAATTTGAAGAGGGGGCCGGGCGGCTGCGGGCGCCAGGCGAGAGCAGCCCCCTCCATGGCCAGCCCCCGGAGGAACATAGAGCTGGAGCATTTCGAGGAAAGGGACAAAAGGCACCCGCGCTCGAGCTCGCGGCGCGGCGGGGGCAGCTCAACGTGCAGCAGCAGCTCGGGGCCCAAAGGGAACGGGCTCATCCCGAGCCCGGCGCACAGCGCCCACTGCAGCTTCTACCGCACGCGCACCCTCCAGGCCCTCAGCTCGGAGAAGAAGGCCAAGCGGGCGCGCTTCTACCGCAACGGGGACAAGTACTTCAAGGGCTTGGTCTTCCCCATCTCCAGCGACCGCTTCCGCTCCTTCGACGCCCTCCTCATCGAGCTGACCAGGTCCCTGTCGGACAACGTCCACCTGCCCCAGGGCGTCCGTGCCGTCTACACCGTCGATGGCAGTCGGAAGCTTTCCAGCCTTGAGGAACTGGTGGATGGTAAGGATGGAGGGGTGGGGAGTGAGGTGAGGCGGGAAGGAGAGCGAGAGAGCAGTACAATCCTATACATCAGAGGTGCCCAAACTATGGTCTGTGGGCCAGATCCGGCCCCCAACACAAATTCATCCTGCCTCCTACGCTGCTCCTGGAAGTGGACCTGTTTTACTTCTGCTTTCAGGAGTGGCACAGGCAGCACAGGCTGAATGAATTGATGTTGGGGGCCAGATCCAGCCTGCAGGCCATAGTTTGGGCACCCCTGGTATACATGATCTATTCTGAAGTAAGGCTCATTGAGTTCAGTGTGGTTTAATCTCAGGGGAGTCTATATAAGATTTACAGTGCATGCTGTAGTCAAGGGCGTTTGCACAGTTCAGGGTTTGGGAACAGGTCTATGGCTGTGACATTCATTGATGATGTCACCTTGTTCCAGTTGGTTCACTTTGCCTCTGCTCATCAATGAGGATTTTCTCACTTAGCGATTTCCAGTAAGTAGGTGCTGTGCTGCAAAGGATGGAGAGTTGGACTAGGAGGTCGTCCCAGGAGACCTAGGATTAAATACTGGCTTAGCCATGGAAACTCAGAGTGGTGTGGCAATGCTAAAGCATGCCTTGAACATCTCAAAGACTTTAAAAACCCAATATGGTTGCCATAAGTCAAAAAGAACTTGGCTGCACATAACAGCAACAATAGGCCTGTTAATTGGTGGCAGCATAGCTAGCAAGCAGTTCTGGAAAGCTTTTTAAAAATGTATTTTTGGCATATGGTTTTGTTGATTGCTTCTTTTGCATTTGATGGTTACAATCTATAAAAACTTAATGCCAAGTAAAACTTCATAGTTTTTTATGGGACACAACATTAACCACTACTGCTAATGCTCCTTGTATTATTAATATATCTACATGTCTAGTTAGTTTGAGTGCTCATTAGCTCAAGAGAATGTGTAGAGGCTGAAATGTCTGTGATTTAAATTTGGATTCCTTCATATTCCAAAAGGATTTTCAACTGTTCACATGTGTTTGCAAATCAGAGATGACTCAATATATTTTGCAAACCCAAGCAGAGTGCAAATAGCGCCCTTACCTCACCCAAGTAAAGATTAATAGTAGCCGACAACACTGAAGTTTGATACATGAGTTAAACCAAATGACCACAAACATAGGTTCCCTCTCTTTGACAGTAAAACTATAGAGTAACCAGAGTGGATAAAACTCAATGGGGGTTTAGGGGATAAAAAATGGATTTAAAACATTAAAATTGCATGTTTGTTGTTTTAAATTGTTTTATTTGATTTAAACTGGATTTTTCCTTTTGAGGAAAATTCCATCTAAGGATAGATCCCAAGGTTACTGATAATGATACAAGGATTAGCTTTTAATATGAGGTATAAGTGTGTAAATTCATGCAATGTTTAATTTCTTTTTGGTACATGAATTCTCTTAGTCCATTCACAATGTCATGCTTTTCTAGAAGCTTCTGTAAGAGTATTGGGCATGTTTTGCATCTAGAAGATATTGTTACAGATGGTTGGCTTCACAGTTCTGAAAACTATGAATTTGTATCTGCAAAGATCACTTGCCTCTTCTTCACAGCAAAAATGTTATGAAATAAACATACTAGAGTTGAGGAAAATACCTTAATCCCCTTTTTTCTCTTTGCATATTTACCTAGAATCAACTCCTTACATCTTAAGTGCCAAGTTTCAAAACATTTGGTGAAGAGAAGATTTTTGGGAGTGGAATATATCTGCAAAAAAACCCCAACAACCACAACCACACCTACTGTGAGGAGGGAGGGGCAAGCAGTAAAAATGAAAGTGAAACTTTGTGAGCCTTTATGGGTCTGGATGTAGAAAACCATGATTTAAATCTAATCTTACTGTGATTTAAAGTAGTATTAAAATTGATTTGATTTAAATCAAATCCACCCTGGAATCAATTGTAAATGCCTGATTGTTCATGAGGTCTGAGGGAGCAGAAACATTCTAATTAGAGAATACATTTTTCTCTGTTTCCACCATAGTTACAGAATATCTGAGTTAAAGAGAGGACAACTGTTGCAAATAGAGAATATAAAATGTCTTCATTGTTACTTGTCTTGGACTACTAGGCTAAGAAGCCAAATTCCAGCTTGCATACAGAGATCAATGTAGCATCTTGTCTGTTGATCATTTATATTTAATATTTCCACGTGCAAGAAGAGTCACCATGTAAGGAAACATTAAAATAGGTCTGATGAAGTGGACTTGGTCCACAAAAACTCACAGTTAAATACAGGAGTTAGTCTTTAAGGTGCCACAACATTTTTTGTCTTTTTTGCTGTTCTTTTTTATTTACTCTCAGATATGCTTGCACAGACTTACACGGCTAACACTTCAAACATTAAAATAGTAGTTACTAGATAAACTGCTAGTTGGGTATTGCATAGTCTTCTATCCAAAAATTAAACTAGTTTCACATGGCTATCACAATGACACCATTTTGATGCTACAATAAGCCAAGGTTTTAGAGAACACCGACTTGGCAAGAAAAAAGTATGCATCCCAGTATCTGCTGCCTGATTCTTGCCCTTTGTCAGCACAACCAATTGACAAAGTAATGACATTCCACCAGTTGATTGTTTAGTCACTAGATCTTACTAAAATGACCAAGAGGCATAAGAAATGAGATAAAAGGCCCAAACAAGAGAGATACATAAGCTATGGTTAGTTTGTGGCCAATCACTCTGCTGTGTTTGAAGAGAAGCAATGTTTGTTTGATACTGAGATAAACAGATAGTTTTTTTCATTTGTTTGGACACTTTTGCTACATGAGAAACACCTATATGTCATGGTGTTCAACATCACATCTAAACTAGCCAATTCTTTCTGGTTTCAAAGAATATCAAATCCTCAGGTTTCTCTTTAAGAGAGTTACCACATCAAGTCATAAAGGCTGTGTAAATTTACACTTGTATCTAGTTACAGTGAATATTGCCATTTTAAATATTCCGTGGTAACAACAGGCCAGATCTTTTTGCATTACAATTAGTATGTAATTAGTCCCAAAATTTTCTTCTGCCTCATCTTAACTAATGAGCATCAGTGCTACCCTCTCCTTTCAGTGGAGGAAACAATGCCTCATAGTACTAATCCTCATTAGAGAAAGGAAAACTTTCCATAGGGCATTACAATATGTCTGCTTAAATGCCATCCTTCCATGCATTTGCTGTCACTATGGATCCCAAAAATACTGGTGCTCACAAATAAAGGATGATAAATTAAGCCAAGAAAGCAAATGTTTAGTTTGTAAAAATACTAGGTTATTTGGAATTTTTAAAAGTTATAACCATGTTAGTCTGTGTTCCAAGCATATTAGAGAGTAAACAAAACAACAAAAAGGACAAAAACGTTGTGGCACCTTAAGGACTGGTCTCTGTATTTAAATGCAAGCTTTCGTGGCTCAAGTCCACTTCATCAGACGTAAGAGTGAGACCTCGTGGCATCAATGTATACACATCAGGTACAGAGGCACACAATGGCTGGGCAGCCTAACAGAAAAGTAACACTGTAGCTCCTTATAACTGACAATCATGGAAAATCCCTGGTTCATATAACATCTGAGGTTAAATGTTTACAGAGCATTGGTGTCAGGATCAATTTAGCAAAAAAATTTTTTGCTGGAGCAAGCTTGGTATATGAGCGCTTTAAAAAAATATGAAGTGACAGTGCTATATAAATGTTAAATATGGACTAGCTATAACTTGTCTTAACCCAGCATTAAACAGAAATGCTATTTCTGTATAATGCTGCATGATACAGAAATCAATGGGGTCGCAAAGTGTCAGACTTGACTGTGCAACTGAACAGCAACAAACACAGAAATACTCCAGAATGAATGTCTTAAAACCCAGAGTCTTTTATGTACCAGTTACACTGCATACTAATATACAGTATATGCACCAATTGAGGATAACCCTGCAAACAACCAATGAATTATATTATTTTAGAGGTGACAACAAATCTTTTTGTTGCCATTTCTCATCAATATAAATGAAACCTATGGGCTAAGGAGTGGGAGAGAAACTATTTTCAAGTGATTAATCCTAAACATAATTACTAAGAAGTAACAGTATAACTTATTAAAAAAAATCCACCTTTTAAAGAAAGTACTGTATATCATTTTTTACTTGACCTTCCTCCCCCGGCTCATGGCCGATTACTTAACAAAACAACAAGGATAGCCATAATAGTTTCTTGACATACCGGTATGCCTTTAGGAACATTTATCAAAGGCAGGGAAGAGGATGATGTTAGTGTATTGGTACTAAAGCAAAATAATAATAATAATTGAGGAATCAGGCAGCAATCATGTGATAGTTTTTAATAGGTATCTCGTGGTCCAAGCTATTTTTTAAGGAGACAGCTCCAGTTTATACCACATGTCCTGTATGATGTGCTAAATCTACAAATTGATAAGCTTTTATCTTACCACTGCAAACTGATTATTCAGGAGGAACGAACAAAGCATGACCTTCCAGAAGCTGTTGGACTGAAATTCCTGTCACTGCTCACCCCTCTAGGGTGGCTTGGCCAAAGCCAGCTGTGCTGCAACAACCTCTAGAGAAGGACAGGTTACCTACCTGTAAACATAGTTCTTCGAGTGATCACCTGTGCATTCATACTAATGAATCCGTTAGTATTGATGCCACAATGAAGAACCTCATTTTGTTCACTCTCACCTAAAAACTTTTTTCCCCAGTTACTTACTTGACCTGCTCCCATGCTGGCAGAGCCTTGTGAACAAGTTTATTCAGCACCAGATACATAACCAGGGCAATGTTAAGGTGGAGGCAATGTTGAGAGACTATATACTTTTATCTAAGATTTCTCCATGTCCATCTTATGAGAAAGACTCGGATGAAAATCAAATCAACAAATTAATGCAGCCTCCAGGATAATTGTACCATCTATTCTTTTTAACCCAGACAGAATATTAAGGCATATGTCATCAAATACTGTCTGTAGTTAAATTACCCAACCATTGGTGTAGTGGCTTTGCACATTTGAGAACTGCCAGATAATGCAAGTATCATTCTAAAGTAGCAGACATTCTAGAGCAGTGTTTCCTAACCTTTGATTTTTGGATTTCAATTTCCAGAAGCCTAACTCAATTCTACAAAGCACTGATCAGACATTGTACTGATCTAGGCTTTTGGGAATTGCATTCCCCTTGTGGGGCATGGACCCTGAGTTAGGAACCACTGTCCTAGAGCTGTTACCCACCCTAGAGTAATGTGGGCCACATACACCCACCAAAACAAAAGTACTTCATAGCTGAA
Organism: Furcifer pardalis; assembly: GCA_030440675.1. Taxonomy (NCBI): domain Eukaryota; kingdom Metazoa; phylum Chordata; class Lepidosauria; order Squamata; family Chamaeleonidae; genus Furcifer; species Furcifer pardalis. Next base: position 60,132,501 of record CP126892.1, on the reverse strand, counting down.
GGCCCCAAAGACCTTTTTTAGAATACCTTGGAGTCATTATTCAGCGTGGAATCTGCACATTGGTAGACATCTTCATGACGACATTCTGCAAATGCAAATGGACCAGAGAAACCAAGTCCATTTGCATGTGGTTTTTTAGCCGCATTGCCCACTGGCTAGGTGGATTATTACACGTGCCCTCTGCTTTCACCTTTCCCAAGGGATCTGACAGAGGACACTTTGGTGAGTTTTAGTCCCAGACTAACATCATTAACAAGAGATGGGCAATACTGCCTCGTTAGACTGCTCAAGCCCCCATAGCCTGGCAGGGGTTTCATCTTGGCCAAAATTGTATGGGTTGGTTATACCAGTGTTAGCAAATGGTATAAACTACAGTGGCAAATTGATCCTGCTTAATCAGTTGCTACTTTTGTCCCTTGCCCACACCAACTGACATGACTAGCATACAATGAGTGATTTGTTAACTAGCACCAATTTGCTGCAATTTACACCCCCGTTTTTATGCTGGTGTGGCCATTATTTTGAATACATTTTTTGCATAAAAGGCATGTAAGGTAGCTACAGAGAAACCATCTGATCTTTTGTCAACCTTACAGATCATTACAGAAACTGAGTGATTTGAAGCAAAAGTCAACTTTGAAATTCAGTTGTGACATACCTGAACAAGAGAATCTGGAACATAAAATATTTTTCCTTTTAATCACGCAGTTATAAGACTTAAGGACAGGAAATAAATCTGCAAGTAATGCAAAAAGATGTGTCCTGTTGTTACCACTGACTATTTAAAATGGCATTAATTCACATGTGAATAGTAAAGTATGGTTGTTGCAGATTGTGTCCAGGTATCAGTTTACATCTCAGTTTTCTTGGTAGACAAAATTCACATCTAAGGCTCTATGTTTACCTTTGTTTAGTAGGCATACAAACCCCTTCTTTTGTCTTAGAGTAAAAAAATATATAGGGCAAAACCATTTTGAGAGTTGACTCATGCCTGTTTGTGGCTTATAGCAGGAGCTGATGAGAGGGACTCAGCAGGGAGATGGGGCAGATGTTCAATGTTTAAAGGAATAAAATGTTAATTACATATGAAAACTTTTTCTGCAACTTGCCTTAACTAAAGGAGCATGAATATCCTCAGATGTTCATTTTATTTTAGTAAGGTGTGTGTGTTTGGGAAATGTCTGGTTATTTAGATGTCCTTAGTATTTTTATCCTGGGAATATATGAGATGAAAGCAATGACAACAAGAATAAAAAAGATCCAGTTCAGACTTCCTGTTGCAGTTGAGTGTCACTGCATTTGTTGTTGTTGTTGTTGTTCAGACACACAGTCAATTCTGACCCTTTGTGATTGTGACCCCATGGACCATTGCCCACCAGGCACCTCTGTCCTCCACCATCCTCCTCAATCCTCCCAACTCTACAGGCAATTTATGGTTAGTATTTATTGTACAGTTGCACCTCGCTTAAAGAGCATAATGCGTTCCACAGGATTGCTCTTTAAGCAAGTTTGTTCTTTAAGTGAAACACCATTGTAAGTAACCAATTATGACGTCTGGTGGGGGGGATTGTGAACCCCAATTTATTTGTTAAGCAAGTTTTTGGTTGATTTTATTTGTTAAGCGAAGTGAACATTCAGAGAAAATTCTGCTCTTTAAGCGAATTACTCTTTAAGTGAGGTGCTCTTTATGAGAAGTTTGACTGTATTATGTGGGAGTGCGGTGGCTTGAGCAGTTGAGATGCTGAACTTGATGACTGTAAGGTTGGGGTTCAATGCCCAAGTACTGCATGACAGAATAAGTTCCCATCTCTGGCCCAGCTCCTGCCAACTTAGCAGTTTGAAAGCAAGAAAATACAAGTAGATAAATAGGTACCACTTCAGTGGGAAGGTAACAGTGTTCTGTGCACTCTGGTGTCTAGTCATGCCTGCCACATGACCACAGAAACATCTGCAGACACATATAGCACTGACTCTTTGGTTATAAACAGAGATGAACACTGAAACCTAGATTTGGATACGACTGGCTTTCAAGCAAGAGGGAACTTTACCTTTACCTATTGTATTACATGCCACTTTGTTCTAAAGACCTCAAGACAGCCTTATGAGGTAGGTTAGCCTGAGAAATAGTCAATGGCTGAGATCTTTTATGCCAGGGATTCTCAACGTGCAGCCTGTGGCACTATTTCATGTGCCCCTCCCAACTGCCGCCACCACACCCGGAAGTGCCATGTGGTGGAAGAAGGGCAAAATGGCCATCTGGCCCCCAAAGCTGTCTGAGGGAGCGTGACCTGGCCCGTGGCTTTAAAAGGATGAGAACTGCTTTAAGCAGTGAAGTAAGCTTGGAAGACTGGGAATTCTGAACCTGAACTAATACCTTATCACCCACACTGTATTTTTTTGTTTTTGTTTGATGTGACTTGGTCGTTTCAAAAGGAAACATAACATGTAATCCTGCACATGATAAACAACTGAAGTCCGCTGAAATCAGGAAGGCTAAAAGCATCTAAAAGTTTGCAGTGTTATTTAACAACAATTTTCAAGTTGGTTCACTCTCAAATATAGAGGAAGTTGTGAAACTTTTTTGCATTTTGATTGGATGGAGAGGGGATGGTTAAAAGATTGGTTATCACATATTAGTTTTTTTATAGAGGTATTGAAAAACTGAATGGCATACTACGATTTTCAGTGTTCGCACATTTTTTAAAGAACAGGAAACCATAACACCAACCGGTGTTACATTCAGTTATGTGGGTATCCATAAGTTTGTCCAAACTTTTATTTTTCAGTCCTTCAGCAAAATTAGGCATAGTGTAGGGAGCTTCTACTCAGTAGAAATAGGGTAAACAGAGTCTGTCTGAGAAGAAATTAGATCAAAGTCAGTGAAAAAGAATTAAGACTTCTTAATCAAAAGGCATCTGTCTATTCAGATGACAACATTTATGATAATAATAGTGAATGAGCAGTGTAGTTTCCTCTTATTTGCTTGAAATCTTGCATAAGACAGGAATCAAACTTAAGGAATTAATATGGACTTCCTAATCTTAAACAATACAGTCCATAAACAGTCTTAAGGCTGTAGATCTAAAAGTGAGAGAACGAAAGTAGAATTAGACTTAAGGTTTCTTAGTGTGATGTGTGAATTTGATTGTGTTTAAGCCTAATGTCAGGTTTTTCTTTCAGAAATACTGTACAGTATATGTAAATCTTGTTAGATTGTTTGAATCATCATATGATAGCATGTTATAATAAGGCAGTATGTTTTCAAAGATGGAAACCATCAACCTACCCTGTTCAAACTAGCTGGCATCTTGCTCTATTTAAAGCAAATCTGAATAGGAACATATTAATACTGAGAGTCAATCCTTAGTGCTATCTTTGTATATCTTTCCCGGGGATGAGATGCAAAGCTGGTTTCAAATGTATTACTGGAATTCTGGCACAATTCCACTGGCAACTTGCACTTCATCTTAAGATGCCTTTAACATTTAATACAGTGGCAGATGGTAGAAATGATGATTTTGACAAGAAAGCTCTGCATCTTAGTAACTTAAAAATTGTTTGTCTGACAAGTTGTATACATTATAGTCATTCAGGACTCTGCTTTGTCTTCTTTCCCTTTAAAAGGCACCATAATTGAGGGCCAAAACTAATCAGCACCAGTTGTGAGGTATAGTAGTGTCACAACTGAATGAATGAATAAAATTAGTAATACTCTTGAGTAATTGTTCATAAGTTCTTTACAGTAGAAATCTATTACTGGAGGCAAGATTTCATAACTAACAACCTAAATGGAATCTTCCCATTTCCTATGCTAGTATTTTTACTTTGGAATGTATTTGAAGGAAAGGTGAATAGTAAAATAATATTAATACAGACAGTAATAATATGAGACGTTTATACAAAAAAAAACCCCTACATTTTAGTACCTGAATATGCAAATACCATACATGTAAGTTGGACAACTTAACACTGAATGAAAACCTCTTGGGATAGGATAAGAAAGAGGATCAGTATGTAAATATTCTAGTCATGAAGTAGGCAGGAGAGACTAAAGAAAGAATGTATGACAACTTAATGTTCATTTATTTGTCAGTAGCTCTGTCTCAACATAGAAATAGTAATTCAAACTTTTTGCACCATCTTAATTCTTTCTTTAGAAATGTATGAATACATTATAAAATTATATTACTAGCTTCATCCATAATTCTGCCAAATTACTTTCACAATTTGGCAGGAATTATTTCAGAATAGATTTGCTATTACAGATAGGTAATGATATTACCAGGTTATCCTGAGGCTGGCTGCATGGACTTTAATCCACTGTTTAGTCCACTGTAGGGATAGGCTGACCTTTCCTATGGAAAGTGATTGACAACATCTTTGGTGGAGTGAATCAGCCCATCCCCAGACTAGCTCTGCCCACACCTTTCTGGCTCCTACCAGGGACTTCTCCTTTTTTGGTTCATCCTCAGGATGTGCAATCACTGAGAATATACCAAATATTTCCTCCTTTGATTTGCCAATATTGTCGTGTCTTCTTCTTCTTCCATGTCTAGGTCACATGTGAAACTGCCAAAATGAAGCCACTTTTTGATGAGTTCATTCCGCAGTTCCTTTCACCTGACCTAGTGTGAGAAAGATTAGTCAGCAACACAAGGTTGCCATTACCAGAGTACGGTACACCCAATTGCAGTTTAAAAACTCCACAGTCTTCGAGGTCACTCTTTCTGTGTACCCCATATTGTTAAGTGGCTTAATAAGAGAGCTGCTTCAGGATATTGGTTAGTTAAACATCTTCTCTGCTTTTTGATGGAGGAGCAGAGGAAGTGGATTTTTAAAAAGTCTCTTAGGACAGCAAAATGTGTTCCATCACTTATTAAATATGTTTTTGTTATAATTTTCTTAAACAGTTGTTGAGAAACTGTTGACAGCCAAATTCACTGCTCAATTGGCAGGAGGTTCCAAAAGGCCGGGGCGGTCACAGAGAAGGCCCTCTTCCTAGTGATAGAGAGGTGTGCCTCTCTAGCCGATGGAATTACAAGAGAGCCTCTCTGATCCGCCCTAGTGGGACGGACAGACGTTCTTGGGGTGATGCGGTCTCTAATGTATCCTGGCCCACTACCATATAGGGCTTTAAAGGTAATAACCAGCACTTTGAATTGCACCCGGAGACATACTGGCAGCCAGTGCAGCTGCCGAAGCAGTGGTGAGGCACGAGCATAGCGCCCGCACCCCATCACTATCCGAGCAGCTGCATTCTGGGCCAGCTGTAGCCTCCGAATGGTCATCAAGGGCAGCCCCATGTAGAGCGCATTACAATAATCAAGTCTGGAGGTGACCAGAGCATGTGTGACCCTGAGCAAGGAGTCCTGGTCTAGGAGTGGGCGTAACTGGTGTATTACACGAAGGTGTGCAAAAGCCCTCCTGGCCACGACTGCCACCTGCTCTTCGAACAGTAGTCATTATTATTATTATTATTTATTAGTTCAAATTTATATTGCCGCCCACTCGCCGTGGCGACTCATGAGTCCAAGAGGACCCCCAGATTACGCACCGGGTCTGTTTGGGGCAAGACCGCCCCATCCAGAACCAAAGCTGGCAGCTCCCGGGATAACACAGGGCCCCTTACCTATAGCCACTCAGTCTTGCCAGGATTCAGCTGTAGCCCGTTTTCCCCCATCCAGACCCTGACAGCCTCCAGGCACCTGGATAGGACTTCAACTGCACCGCTTGGGTCCCCACGGGCTGAGATGTACAACTGGGTATCATCTGCATATTGGTGGTACCTTACCCCATGGGAACGGATGATCTCACCCAGTGGCTTCATGTAGATGTTAAATAGGAGAGGTGAGAGTACCGAGCCCTGAGGCACCCCATATTGGAGGAGCCTCTCATTCTCCAGCCATACCGACTGGGTCCTGCCCCTCAGAAATGAGGAAAACCAGGCCAACACAGTGCCCTGGGTCCCCAATCCTTGGAGCCTTCCCAAGAGGATATCATGATCGACGGTATCAAAAGCCGCTGAGAGATCGAGAAGAGCGAGGATAGACGGGTGACCTCCATCCCGCTCTCTCCAGAGATCATCCACCAATGCGACCAGTGCAGTTTCTGTACCATATCCGGGCCTGAATCCTGACTGAAAAGACCTTGCCATTAGTTATGTGTTCTTGAACATTCCAAGGAAGATCACTGCACATGCGTGAAACCTGTGTGTGTGTGTATTTAGAGATGACCACTTGAAAAACCACAGTTGCAGGTAAGTAACCTGTTCTTTAGCCCAGTTTAAAGGTAAAGGTAAAGGTTTCCCTTGCTCGAAAGCCAGTCGTATCCGACTCTAGGGTTCAGTTTAGTCATAATTTATTAAAACAGATTGCATTTGTATAATAATTAATGAAATGTACTGATACATAGATTACAGAAACAAGTGTAGAAATAAAATAAGAATTCAGCAAAAAAATTAAAGCCACATTTTATCTAGTATTTTATACTGATGTTTAGCTCAGTGAAATCTAATTGATGAAAATACCACTTATTGTTTTCTAATTATATTGTTGCTAAAAATATTTTACTCTCAAATAGTTGGTTTCCAAATCCATTGGATATGTGAAACTGTATCAAGGTATTATATAGAATATTAAAAATGAGATGGTAGAAATATAACATTGTGGTTTTCTTCTCTCTCCATCTCAACTAGGTGAAAGCTATGTATGTGCATCCAATGAACCATTTCGCAAAGTTGATTACACAAAGAACGTTAATCCAAATTGGTCAGTCAACATCAAATCTGCATCATCTCGATCCCTTACATCTTTGACAACCTCAAGAAGTGAAGTGAGAGAGAGCAAAGACTTCATTAAACCCAAACTGGTGACCGTTATACGGAGTGGAGTGAAACCACGGAAAGCTGTGAGAATTTTGCTGAATAAAAAGACTGCTCATTCCTTTGACCAAGTGTTGACTGATATAACAGAAGCTATTAAGTTAGATTCTGGAGTTGTCAAGAGAATTTGCACGCTGGATGGAAAACAGGTAGGAGAAATGTGCAGAAACGCCTAATGATTATTAAGACATCATAGCTTAAGAGCTTATTTTATACATAGAAAATTAAATTCTTAATCAATTTAAACCTCCTTCGTGGTGGGGGTGGGAGCGGGGTTTGCTTGTCCATCCTTTATTTTCTTGCATTACAAATGGGGTGGAAAACAAAGTTGTTGCTTGTTTGTGGAAGTGACTACTAATCAATAAGCATTTCTGATCACCACACAAAAGAATCTTCATTATTTGAAACCATTACTTTTTTCTTCACCCATATCTGATTATTCTGGTAACGGAAGATGTGTCAGAGCAGTATTGCATTAGACCAGGGATTCCCAACCTGTGGCCCGTGGGCCGGATGCAGCCTGCAGCATGATTTCATGTGGCCCCCCACTGTCTCTACCACACCAGGAAGTGCCATGTGGTGGAGGAAGGGCAAAATGGTCATCTGGTCCCCTAAGCTGCCTGAGGGAGCGTGACTCGGCCCCCAGCTTAGAAAGGTTAGAACTCCTGCATTAGACCCATTTTCCTTGCAGATGGTTTCACTGTTGAATCCTGTCTTTGGATCACCAAGCATGGGGTGGGGAACCTCAGTCCCTGAGGCCTAACTGAACATTCCTTGGGCCTTAGTCTGGCTTGCTGGATTTTTCCAGAGTTGCACACGTCCTTCTCTATGACACCATTGGGTGGATTCTCAGGTTTTGTATGAGATGTTCCCATCCTAAGAGGTATAAATACTGCTCCTAAGACTTTATTAAGTGCCAATAAATGCTTTAAGCTGAAATTCTCTGGTATTCTTGGTTTCAGTCTTTTGCCTTTGGGGCTGCCCACCACTAACATGTAGTTGGTAAGAACACTGAAACTGGGTTCATCCCTCAGGGTAAAAGGGCTGAATCCAAATTTAGTGGAATTCCAGGGAAAGTATGTTCTCTTATAACATAACACTTCACATAGTTGTGTACTTCCTAGAGATGTAAAATTTCCAGAAATTTTGAAGAAATTGAAAAAATTGTTTCTTTTAGTGGGGGATGGATATTTTTGGAAAAATGTAACACTAACACTTCTTTTAACAGATTGAAAGTCACTCCATTATTTTAAGAACATAAAATATGACTATGTACAATTTGATTTGGCATAGAATTGTCACAATTGGTATATTAAAAAATACAATGTATTTAAACAATTATTACAAATAATTGTAACAATTATTACAAATAATTGTAACAATTATTACAAATAATTGTAACAAATGGAGCAACATCTGAAGGATATGAAAACCAATTACCAACCTTTTAAAATTTCATGTTGTGGTAAAAGGTATTTTATTTGGTTTGATCACTGTTTGTTAGCTTAAAATAGTCTTTTATTTTTCAGACATTTTACTTAACAATACCTTAGAAGTGAGATGAATTGCAAATTACTAAAGTGGTGTTATGGCTTACAGTCCTTTCCAAGGGTTAAGTAATGAAGATTCAAGCCTAGATCTTTAATATATTTTGAACAGGAAAATCTGCAAACAATTGGTCTGGAATAATGTGTGGTTTTTAAATAATTGGTGTTCTGTGCTTCCTCAGAATTTCCTAATAAATCTCCATTATTTTGTTTCAATTTCTTTGACCTGCCCAGTTTTTGTTTTAACCAATGTTACCAGCTGCTGTGTTTGAACCTAGTGACAACTTTGTGAATTGATATAAAGAGAATCCATTTTGTAGACAAAGATTTTAGAAAGTACATTCAGGTTACATTGCATACTGATACTAAAAAAAATGTAGCAAGAAAAGGAATAGCATTCCTAGGATATTGGTGTCTTTATTTAACATTTGCCATTATGTGTAGTCATGTTGTAACTGCAATGCGTGTAGCACTATTCATTCATTTTGCTGTTACCTAAAACAGCAACCAATTCAGTTAATAATCATCATTTGCTAGACAAACTCCAACCTCCAACTTTGAATTTATTAAGAATATCGTTTTGCTTTTTGATGACTTTATGTGACTTTTAGTGAACAAGGGGCAATTCTGAAGTTCCCCCTCAAGCTATTTAAGGCTGAGAGAGAGCTCCCTCCCCCTCCATTTTACTTCAAAATACCTTAAAACAACTCAACAGAAGCAACAATTGCAAAATTTCTAGAAGTACAATGGAGATTTTTCAGTTAAAACAAATTAAAAATATATTTTCCAGGTGGAGGGATGCCCAGCTCTAAGGTCCAGAGGTGGACCTGAACATCTGGAATTTGCCCACCTAGCTTAGTTTTGTTTCATAACTTGTCAGCTGAGAGATAGCATGTTTGCTGTCTTTTTTATGTTTGATGTTTCAGGTATGTAGTACTGCTAGTTCTGCATGCTTGGATCAATAATGTTGTAAGAGGAAGAAATAAGCATTTGAGCTAATGTGTGACCTGATCCTTAGTAACAACATTAACAGGCATATCAGAAAACAAAACAAAATAAACAAAATAAAATTAAAAAACACTGAAGCACTTTAAAGACTAACTGCTATATTTTTTTATTGTTAGCTTTTGTGGATCAAGTGCTTGCCTGTCTGTCATTTAGCTTGAGCACACCCTTCTCCCTTTGACCCCTGAATTTGGTGTATAAAAACCATGCCTGTAAGTTTCACTCCTTGTCTGAAGAAGTGGACTTGATCCACAAAAGCTAACAATAAAAATACAGTATAGAAAATAGTCTTTAAAGTGCTAGTGTGTTTTTTATTTTCTTTTGTTTCTTTTGTTTTGTTTTCTGATATGCTTGAACCACAGTCTAACACAGCTACTATTCCAAACCATTATTATTATTTATTATTTATTAGTTCAAATGTATATTGCCGCCCACTCGCCGTGGCAACTCATTAATAGGGGTTCTGCTTCCATAAATGTGATTTTTTTTGTGAGCCAAGAAGCATCATTTACAAGGTCTTTGTTTTTTTGCTAGCTTCCTTTTTCTATTTGTCTGTCTGTAGCCATTTTCTGAACTGATGTAAAAATGAGTAACTACAAATTTGCTAACTTAGTATTTGACTTGTTATGCCTCTGGGTCATAAAAGACCATTTCCATTTGCTTAAGATAGTAACTGTCATTCCATAGTAAGCCATTCATCTACAGTAGCTTGTCATGCATGTGACAGCTTTTTCTCTGTGCTACCTTAGTTTTATTGTATGGGCATACAGGAGGTGATCAGTTGGCATGAAAACAGGATGCTTCAAGGTGGTAATTTAAAGGTTCCATGAGGTCTCCACAGGATACTAAAATGTATAAGCTGGACATGTGCTTGGGTCTTCTGATTCTTTCTGGAGGTCAATTGAGGGCTTCAAAATGGATCCAGATCCAGTCCAAAATCATTTCTGCCTTGTTCACTGCAATTTGTAGTCTAACTATAAATTTGTAACGTTTCCCACTGGAAACCAAGAAGGCTGTACCTTTTAAAAAAATCTTGACACTGATATACCTGAAATGTGAAAATATGATTGACCTAAAGTGAGAATAAGCCTGCTTAGAATCAAACATTTCAACACTTAGTGTCTTTAGAATTTTCTCTAAAAGTAGCAGTAGGAAGAAGGTATTTGTGCCTTGAATATTATTTATTTTCTAAATTCAGTTTGCTTCATCCTCAGACTGCACCTGGCCTTTTCACTTGAATTGTGATGCTATACAGATCAGTCCAAATTAGGCTAATTTTGCTGATACCATATTTTGGTTACTGTCATGTATTATTTGTGTGTGTGTGTGTGTGTCTGTGTGTGTGTGTGTCTGTGTGTGTGATGTTTCTATGCTTTTTGAAACTGCCCAGAGTGGGAACACCTCCCAGATGGGCCATACAGAAATGCATTAGATACAGAGATAGATAAACACACAACTCTACTATAAACCAGTCCTCATTCTGGTAGCATAATTACTCCCTGCCCCCTAATTTCCTGATTATTATCAGTATTTCAGAAACTAGTTATCTTTTAAAGGTAGAATGATTAAAAATCTTTGCTACAACTTTGGGCAGAATAGCTGAAGCCAGATATTAATGACTAATAAGAAAGAAAAGGGCTGCCCTTGATGACCATTTAGAGGCTGCAATCGGTGCAGAATGTGACTGCCCACGTAGTGGTGGGGTGTGGGCATCATACCATGCCTCTTTGCTACTGCCAGAGCTGCATTGGCTGCCAGTGTGCTTCCAGGTGCAATTCAAGGTGCTGGTAATGACCTTTAAAGCCCCACATGGTAGTGGACCAGGGTACTTAAGAGACCACATCACTCCAAGGACATTGGCCCGTCCAACCAGAGCAGATCGAAGAGGCTCCCTTAAGGGTTCTGTCTGCCAGAGAGGCTCATCTCTCTGGCACTAGAAGGAGAGCCTTCTCCATATCTGCTCCAACCCTGTGGGACCTCTTATCAATCGAGTTGCGCCTCCAGACAGAGCTATTGCCTTTTATAAAAGGACTAAAAACATGGCTAGCTCACCAAGTGTGGGGTGCTGCCAGTGTGACAGCACCCCCCCCCCCTGTTGGTTGATATAAGAGCCATCCGGGGTGGGTTTTGTAGCTTCCTTACCTTAGTTCTAGCTAGCTTTAATGGGGAACTGGAGGTAGAGGACTATTTAAGGTTTTAATAATTTTAACCTGAGACCTTTTATGAAGAATCGCCCCGACGAATGGGTCGGCAATACAAATCTAAGAAATGTTGTTGTTGTTCAGTCTCACAGTCAATTCCGATGCTTTGCAACCCCATGGACCACCGCCCTCCAGGCACTCCTGTCCTCCACCATCCTTCTCAACCCACCCAGCTCTGTGCCCATTGCATCTACAATACCATCTAGTCAGTATCTTGGTTTTCTTGACATTAAGTCTCAAGCCAGCTTTTGCACTTTCTTCTTTCAACCTAATCAGGAGCTTTTTTAAGTCCTCCTCACTTTCTGCCATTAGGGTGGTATCATCTACATATCTCAAATTATTGATGTTTCTCCCAGCAATTTTGATCCCAATTTGTGATTCCTCTATCCCTGCACTGCACATTATGTGCTCTGTGTATAAGTTGAATAAGCAGAGTGATAAAATGCAGCCTTGTCTTACTCTTTTTCCTATTCGAAATCACTCCGTCACTCAGTATTCAGTCCTAACTGTTGCTTCTTGACTCATGTACAGATTTCTCATGAGGCATATAAGATGTTCTGGTATTCCCATCTCTTTAATTACTTGCCACATTTTGTTGTGGTCCACACAGTCAAAGGCCTTGGTGTAGTCAATGAAACAGAAATAGACTTGTTTCTGATATTCCTTTGTTTTCTCCGTGATTCAACATATGTTGACAATGTGGTCTCTAGTTCCTCTGCCTCTTCGGAACCCCGCCTGCACTTCTGGTAATTCTCTCTCCATGTGCTGCTGCAGTCTATCCTGTATTATCTTGAGCATCACCTTGCTAGCATGTGTGATGTGCACAATTGTTCAATAATTTGAACATTCTTTGGCATTACCCTTTTTAGAGATTGGAACGTATACCGATCTTTTCCAGTCCTGTGGCTACTCTTTTGTTTTCCAAATCTGCTTGCATATAGAATGCAATATTTTGACTCCATCATCTTTTAGGGCTTTGAAAAATTCAACTGGGATACCATCATCTCACTAGCTTTGTTGTTTGCAGTGTTTTTAGGGTCTTTCTGACTTCACTGTCTTGGATGAATCTAAGAAATAAATAAAATAAATAAAGTCCATCATGACATCTGCTACTTTTTTCTGTTACAAGTATAAAACCAGGTGTGAAGAACACCAGGTGGTGGAAGTTAACCTAGTTTTGTTAAGAAAATAGGAAGCATGCTCAAAATAGTGCTTTTCATCAAACAGACTGTCTGACTGGTGGTATATGTCTCAGTTTGTCAACTGAAAGGTCATTTAGTGGAGATGTTTTTGCTTGCATAAATATTTGATGCAGCTTTGTTTCCTTCCTGGTGAACTTTAAAGGGGTCACTTTACATTTCAGAGCTTGTCAGGTCAATAAATAGATGTCTCTTGCAGTTTTTCTATTTTAAAAACAAAGCGCAAACAATGGTTGAGCCAGCAGCCAGTCATAGATCTGCATTATCTTTTTTGCCTGAAATGTGCTTTGTTTTACTCTTGGTCATGCTATTTGCAAAGATAGGAATTGTAGTCCAACCCAAGTAAAGAGGCCTAGCATTGGAAATGGGCTGTTTTGCATGTCCCTTTGTTAACATCTCACCATGACTTTTATGAACAAAACTTTTAGGATCATGTACCAGTTGTGGGAAAATGTATGTCTTCTTATCCATATTGTACTTTCTGTTCTTTTAAATGTTGATACAGACAGATCCTGCCATTGAGGGCATTAACATTAGCCTAGAAGGGCAGTCAAGGAGAAGTGGCCTTTGTGATGTCACTGTCCACCAAAGAGGCTTAATTCCTTTTGTTTCAGTGTCTGCTGAAATTACACCCATCTGCAGATCACATGTTCATTCCACATCTTGGAAAAAAAAACCCAGAAAAAACCCCAGAAAGTACTCAAAAGAGAAAACAAAGAATTACTTTAAAAACAAATTGTAGGAAATGGAATAGCCGGATGTTCCTAATTGTTAGAATAGTGTTTGGGTATAAAGAAAACAAAAGTAGTCAGTGATGAAAGGAATTAGAGAATAAGGACAAAAGTAATCGATGAAGAAAAGGAGACCTATTTATTAGTCTGCATCATTTCATCTCCCTCTCCATTGATTTCAAACAGCTGCAAGCTATTCTTTTAGGATGCCTAACTTATCTCTATTATAATGGTCACTTTGTCATTATGTTAACCTCCCTCTTATTTTGTTTAACGCACATATTGTAATATCCTTGTCAATTTGCCTGATTGTTAGCATGATTATTTACCTTTGGATTGCTCTGCTTTTTTAATGTTTTTTCATTACATTTCTGTACTGTATTGCTATTGTAGAGCTTTCAGGCTTTATAGTTAATATTTCTGTGTCCTGGCAACCCAAACTCTGGTAATTCTATTGCCCCCTGTTTGTGAATTGCTGCATGCTTGATATATCTTTCCATTGATATTATTATAATTTACTCTTATTCCTATTAATCTCTCCTAGTGATCAAGATGTCTGTTCAGTTATTAGCTGACATGTAAGAGTCTTGTAATTTGTATCACCAATGAATTCAGGAAATAGTAGTGATAAGTGTTAAAATATATGTATGAAATAATACATCTCTTTCAGCTTAATGTATAATACAAATACGAAGTCTCTGTGGTTTATTTTAAAAAATGTTATGTGTGCATAGATATTTGCCTTGAGAGAATTCTGTGTATGAGTATATACATGGCTAATTCCATATTTGATTTCTTCTACATTTGGCTTTTCCCACCAAATGTCATTTTTTTTCTGTAGTAATTAATCTGAAAATGTTGATAATCCCTTCAGAGAAGAACTGAAATGAAACATTGATCTGATTTTGATGGACAAATTCATCAGATAATTTTGTTTTAAGCAATGTACTTGCCAGCCATGTGTGCTTTAAAAACAAGGTATCTGTTGGAAAACAGGTTCAAATATGCGTTGGTCTTATTCAGCACTAATCTTGTTGGATGTACAATACAGTTTTCAGTTACTTTCACGTTTTATCTCTTCTCATTTTGAATGTGAAATCATGTGACGAATTCAGGGGAGGGGCACAGAAATAAATTCCCCAACCCCTTTTAATTATGCACTGAAATTCTGTTGCAGGATTTTGAAAATGGTATAATTTTTGGAAGTACAGTAAATTGCCTTATGTTTCACAATCTCTGTAGAAGTTATCTGTTGCATGATGAGTTATGGTTACAGAGCTTTCTTATACTTGTGACAGCCTGTGTGAATGCAGAGAAGTACAAACTATCTCCCATATGATACGTTGAGGGGCACACAATGCCCCTCAACGTGGGCTAAGGAAGACCTTATATTGGCAAGAGGAAATGCTGTTGAAGTGGCTAGATATTGGGCGGATGTCATCTAGCCCTTTTTAATTTTTTTTTGTTTTTAGATGTGTTAATTTTAGCATTGTATGTTATTATATGCTGGTGGTGCATCTGACACGAATAAAGAAAAGAAAGAGATTTCTTATGGCAATCCACTAGTTGCATTTTGACCTCACCTTTCCTCCAATATAAGCTCAATGTATCATACATGACAGTCTTCCTCCTTTTCACAACACTATAACACAGTTTATACTAAGAGAAAGTGACTGGCCCAAGGTCACTCAATCAGTTTCATACTTCAATGGGGACTAGATCAAGGAACTCCCAAAATCTCCAGAGTACTAATCTGACACTAACTCCAAGAAAAGTTCAGTTTCCTCACATCTAGTTCAAGAAGTAACTATGTAGGCTTGGCTTGTTATAGACTCTTTAAGAAGCATAAGAGCAAGTTTGAGACATGTTTGAATGGAATATCTATAGGTCAAAATGAACGGTATATCCCTAAATATTAAAGATTATATGCAATTATCTCTAGACAATTATATATTAATAAATAATTAGCCCTGTAATGTTTGGCACTTGTTGGAAGATACTCTCATGGCTCTTGAGAGGAAATGGTGCAATAATCTGTCCCCTAAGGTTCTTGTAAAATTATAAAAGTATAGTGACTAAGTAACATACTGTATATGGAAACATCTCTCTGGTGCATTTTGTTAAATCTGTTGTTTTTTCATTGTTTTTTAAATCAGAAAAATAATTTGAGCAGAGATAATCCTGTTTCCAAACATAGCCAAAGTTTACACATTCTCAATCAGATGTATACAATCTATTATAGATTGTAGTATCTGTTTGTATTAACACGTTGTATTATGATCTCAGATCTCCTTTTTAAACTGTTCTTTGCCACATTACTCTAAAAAATGGCAATTAAACTATTGTAATCTTCATTGTTTACAGACCGAGGAAGGCTGTTTCTGGGGAAATTGCCCAAATCTTCTGATGATCAGAGGGCAGAGCAAGAATGTTTGGCACATATGTATCTACTTCAGAATCCCATTGAATGAAAAGCATAGTCACTCCACCAATATTTCTAATTGTATCTCTGAGTGTACAGGTTTATTCTGAAATGACACTTATTGTCATGACAATCCACAATTTTTCTGTTTCTCTTTAAAGCAAATCCACATCCTCTGTCAGCCATCAAAACGGGCTGCCCTTGTTGATTATACACACTAGTTTACGTATATAACCTCATTGATAGATTGCACAACATATATGACATGAAATATTTTTGACCCTATGGAACTGTTGCAAGTCAGGGCAGACAATGCTGGATATGGCAGACAAATAATTATCCTGATTTAAGGCAGTTCATGTACTTTGCTGGTTTTCCTGAATGCACAAATTGTTTGCCATTACCCATAAACAAAATAATATTTGCATGGATTTAATATTAATCAAATAGATATTTTAAATTTCACACTTCCGTGTTTTGTCCCTGCATCTTAGATATCATCTTGATTTTAGTCCAGTGAATGATAGTAATAGATACTCCAGTTGCAACTAATTCAATTTCTGCTATTTTCACAGAGCCATATTTTGCATATAATAATAATAACAATAATAATAACAATAATAACTGCATGCCATCAAACCAATTCTGGCATATGGTGACTCTTTAAAGAGTTTTCAAGACAGAGAATACACAAATTTGTCTTACCATTCCCTTTTTCAGGGACATCCTGGGACTGTGCAGCTTGCCCATCACTACACAAGATGGTTCTTCTCCCAGCAATTTGTTGAGTTTGTCAGTGAATCATTTGTGTATTGTATGTGGTGGAATGAGTCTTGTGCATATTGGAACTGTAAGCAAAAGTTCAATTTGATAGATAGTCTCAATACATTTGTTTATCATTCTTTTTTTATGCATCTCAGAAAACAAAATAAACAAAATAAAGTAAAATAAAAAGTAAAATAAAAAACACAGTAGCACTTTAAAGACTAACTGCTATATTTTCACTGTTAGCTTTCGTGGATCACGTTCCAAAAAAAATCTTTTTTTAGTATTGTAAATCACAGAAAACTGGTGCTTTATGCTTTCATACATGACTTTCACCTTCTCTGCCTATTTGATTTAAAGTATTTTGGCAAATCCCATAATTTATCATTCATTAATATTTTAATACAGTTTAGCACCCTGCTGTCTTTGGAATCTGGGAATAGAAAGAAAGGCTTTGGGGGCAAAAAGGATTGGCAATGAAGAATTTATTCCTGAAATTCAGTTCATTAGACCTGGATCACTGTTGCTTCAAGCAAATACTGTACTGAGTGTTTCTTTGAATCTCAGCTTCAGACCTTAGAAACTGTTGGGTGTTTAAAGACAAAGAATAAAGCACACTTCCCTTCCCTTTCAATTGGCCCGTGCAGATCCCCTTTTAAAAAATCCATGTGAAGCTTTAACAGTAAACAAAAATGTAGTCTGAGCAAGCATTTCTATTCAGCAGGAGTGGTCAGAGTGCCCTTTTCACCTCTGATTTAATGCTTGAGACCAAAGTGATAACTTTGTCAAAGTTTATGCATGTTGGTGGCAGATATGAAATGTGAGATTAGTTGTTGACCTCTTTCTATAGCAAGTATCCTTGCATTTTGTAATTTAAAGCTTTGAAGTATAAATGCCAGAGCTACAAACAGTTTTTCTGAACAATAGTCATATCAGTTTTGTATTGTCATAAGAGAGGGTGAGAGTGTTATTCTTTACACTTGAAGAGGCAAAGGATGGTTATTATAAATACAGCATTTCTGCATAAATGAACAATTACACTGCACTTTCTTACCATGAAAGAAAATACCAGTGTAAAAGGAACAGTAATCAGCTATGTAGCAAAGAATCTGCAAAGAATTTTGCTCAGATTAGAGCTATGTTGTCTTGAAAGATTGAATGCAACAGAAAGGTGGCAGATTGTGCTGTCCCATATTTTGGTAGTGTATTTCAGCAATGCATGGAGAATGACTGTATACTGTCTGAAGAATATTTTTGCCTGAACTGTATGTCATTATTGCTAAGTTAAACACATATACATTTCCAGTCATTATTGTGTGTGTTCTACAGCATTGCTTCCTTTCCTTTGTCTTTTGAACTAAGCATTTCCTTCTTCAAAATATTAGACTATATCCTGTTTTCTCGATGTTCACAGCATCCAAGGCCATGGATGGCATTAGATCATGTACAAAAGAGAATTTAACTGGCTTCCCTAATTTGATATTTTACTATAGCTTTCATCTTGGGTGGAAGGCTATAGTTTCCATTGAGGCTTTGTTCCCTTTCATAGAAGGATTCTCATCTAACATTTTTCTTTAAACAGTACAACCCTGTTTTCATTTTCTTGGGACTGAGCCAGACTCAGGAGTCCATTGTGACTGTATCTTGGAAGCAGTGTTACTGTTTTGGAATGGCTTTAATCACCAGATCCTATATGCATGTGCTTAAAAAATTAAATCTAGAAAGAAGAGCTCAACATGCTAGGACTTCCTTATTTGAGTTATGAAAAAAATGGACTGTCATGCTTATTTTTAAATGACAGGAATACAGGAGAATTTACTTCTTCAGATTGCAGAACAGATGGAAACAAATATGGAGTCTTATTAAATGGCAGGCTAATTATGGATGACATAAAGCATAGCTGGAAAATTCTTTTATTAGTGGCAGATATCCAATAGTATTTCTAGTTGCTGCTTCTACAAAAACATTTCATTTGATATATTATGCATGAGTAAATGTATGCAAAGAAAGAGTAGTACTGCATCATTTTCACCCTCCAAATTGGGAGAGGGACAAACAGAGAGGGGGACTAGAGCAGATGTGAGGTAAGTCAGGGGAGGGAGAAGAAAGAGGCAGTGTATGTAGGCACATAAGCAAGGGAAGTTTTCTGCATCTCTTTCTTTTCTACTTCTGTCAAGCAGTACTTCAGAGGGGCAAAGGAGATAACAAGATCACATATCCTGATCTCTTTCTTTTCCTTCCTCATTTGGCTTCAGCTTGAAAAGGGATTCTAGTAGCCAGCAAATGAATGATTCAGGCAGAGACTAGTGCTGTCACTTCCAGTGGCTGGCAGAGTTCTTTGTTTCCCCTTCACTGCTTCTCTTCTTCCTGTTGTTTGCCACTGCTCCTTTTTACAAGTGAAAGGAGGTGAAATCTAACTCATCCTGCAAGAAAGGGAAAATAAGATAGCACTGAAAGAGTAGCAGCAGTCTTATACAAGCAGCATGCAAAACCAGAGTCAGTAACAAGTTAGCAGCTTGCCCCCCAAATAGTCTTGCAAATGTACAAGCAGCTATCCTTAAAGGGAAAAATATTTCACAGCCTGTCAGTAAAAGGGGAGGGGGGGATATATAGGTTTTTTTTGCATAGAGAAAAGTGGGGATACAGGATTTATAATCCTAGTCAGTATCCAACCACTAGTGCAGATGAAGCCACAATTGACCAGTTCTATGAGGACCTAGAACACCTCATAGAACAGACATCAAGAAATGATGTACACATTATCATAGGAGACTGGAATGCCAAAGTAGGAAATCAAAAAGTAAATGGAATAACAGGCAAGTTTGGTCTTGGAACACAGAATGAAGCAGGCCAAACACTGATAGAGTTCTGCCAAGATAACACACTGGTCATAGCAAACACTCTCTTCCAGCAACACAAAAGGAGACTTTACACATGGACATTTATTTATTTATTTATTTGTTCCAACTTGTTATCCCGCCCCAATCGGGTAAACCCAACTCTAGGCGGCTTACAATACAGATTTAAAAATACATAGCTTAAAACCATCGTTCATAAGTCAGTAAAACCAGTAGGGTAGTCCCACGTACCCCATATATATCACTTAACTATTAACAATTAAAAATGTGAATTAATAAATATTAAAAAATTAAGCTAAAAAGAAATTAAACATTGTCAGATTACAAAAATTTTAAAAGAACAAGGGCAGGAGTAAGGAGGCAAGAGCAGAGGGTGACTGTCTCATCTGATCAGCCACCCAACATGAGATCCAACATTCTTTGATCCCCAAACTTGCCCTGCCAGCCAGGTTTTAAGCCCCTTCCGGAAGGGCAGGAGCTCTGTCTGTAGTCGGAGCTCAATTGGCAGGAGGTTCCACAGGGCCAGGGCGGTCACGGAGAAGGCCCTCCTCCCAGTGCTAGAGAGGCGCGCCTCTCTAGCTGATGGAATTACAAGAGACCCTCTCCGATCCGGCCTGGTGGGATGGACAGACGTTCTTGGGGTGACACGGTCTCTGAGGTATCCTGGCCCACTACCATATAGGGCTTTAAAGGTAATGACCAGCACCTTGAATTGCACCCGGAGACAAACTGGCAGCCAGTGCAGCTGCCGAAGCAATGGTGAGGCATGAGCATAGCGCCCGCACCCCATCACTATCCGAGCAGCCGCATTCTGTGCCAGCTGAAGTCTCCAAATGCTCAGCTGTCTATGGGGGGCATGGTCTGGCAACCTCTGTTGGCAACCTCTGTCCTAGAGGTTGTTTTAAAACAGACCTACTCCTGACAACTAAAAGAGTTTTGAAGTGTTAAGTGTGGCACATGAACTACATCTGGACTCAGGAAATTCATATTTTTGTTGCACATAACTGAAATTGTCTTGCACAGATACCACCACAGGCTGTAAATTATTCTTCCTGTCTTTTTTAATGGAGTGCTTAGCAAATTAAGATTTTAGGATAAGAAGAATCAGCTCATTGTTCTTTCAGTGTAAGGAATAGCTGACTATAATAGAGGCCGGGAAAACAGTAATATGTTGTTTTGAAAGAGCATTGTCCGAAAACAGCCTCTATGAAAAAGTTCCATAAATCATAATACAAATCTCTTAAAAGTGCAAATACTTGCCCCAGCTTTTGTAATTTTTTTCTTCACTTTTCTGTTTACTATTTTACAATTTCTAAGTAATGAAAATGCTTTTATTTTAAAATGTGAAAATGCCCAAAACTACATAAAGAGACTTTCACTTGTTAGATGATATAAGAGGAAGACAAAGGAAAGTGAATTAAATAAGAGAAGAATGCTTAGAGCTTTGGATGTAGCCTTCTCTTTTGTGGCTCTGCCATGTGGGCGTGTACATTTTCTGGCTTATTTGTAATGAGCACACTAAAGGATGGATTAAATAATTATGTTGCAGTGTAATGGATTGAATAATTTCATTGTAGGGGGAAGCTTCTATTAGAGCAAGATTTAATTTTAGAAATACAAGGAAAAATAGACATAAGGGTAGCATTTGTTCAGAAAAAGGACCTTGTCATGTACAAAGGACCTTTCTCTGAATTTGCTTTGCTTCAAAGAAGGCTAAGGAAGAGTTAAGTATTTCCCTTGTCTAACTGCATAGCTAAACTGAGGTGAATTATTTTTTTCTCCAGAAAAGCAGCCTAATGTCAGAGATTTGTCCTTCATCATGAGGTTATGCTAAAGCTAACCAAGTGCTGGGTGGAGAGAACATTATGTCATTCGGTTTGATAATAGAATCAAACCATTTCTCACTGCTACATGTTTCAGCCTACAGATGGTCTTACTGTAAATTCAGCCTGCTTTTATCTCTGGTTTAGCTGCCATGACAACTGCACGCCTTTCAAATGCCTTGTACAAATGATCTTAGAGAGAGCTGAAAGTCATTGATATTCCAAGTGTTTTTCTACTGAAGGCAGCAACAAATCTTCCATGTACTGAGAGCCAATATTTACTATTATCAGAGAGGGTAATCAATGCAAATGCTCTCCTTAGATAACAGGGTAAAATAAATTTGCACTCTGAGCAAGAAATTAAACTCACTTAACTAGTGTTAAGCCCTGTTGAACACATTGGGATGTATTTTAATGAAACAGAATTGTACTACAAGCCTTCATACAATCCAAATACACCTTACTTTTGTGAAATGTTTATTCTTTCATATTTACTTAGTCATTCATTTATTTTATTTATTTATACTCTACTTTTCTTCAAATGAAGAAACTCAAGGCTGTGAATAACAGCTAAAAAGTATGTATTTTTAAAATCACATTAAGTTAATATATTGATATCATACAGTACAATTAAACCTCAGTAATGTTTAGAAAAAGCTGACTGAATTGCTCTGTGAGTCAAGTGTCTGTCTGTCTGTTCAAGTCCCCACTCTTAGTCTCAGAAAAGAGCCCTCTGGTTTAGCTATGGGCAAGCACACCCCTAGAAGAACAGCTAGTATGTATATCCTTGGACAAGAAAAGCCCCAGAAGAAGAGAATGTTATACCATTTCTCAGGATCCATATCTTAAAACAACTTGGAAAAGGTCACCCTAAGGCAGAATTGGTGGCATGTAATTATTATTGTTTTTAACAATCCACTAATGCATCTCCTACTAAAAATTCCATGAGAATTAACAGATTAGAGGTTTCCCCAGTAGAGTTGTACCTCGCTTAAAGAGCGTAATGTGTTCCACAGGATTGCTTTTTAAGTGAGTTTGCTCTTTAAGCGAAACACCATTGTAAGTGACCAACTGTGGGGAGGGATTGCGAACCCCGATTTATTTGTTAAGCGAGTTTTTGGTTGGTTTTATTTGTTAAGCGAAGCGAACATTCAGAGAAAATTCTGCTCTTTAAGCGAGTTACTCTTTAAGCGAAACGCTCTTTATGCGAGGTTTGACTGTACTCCTCTCCATTTGCTGCCAAAGAGCCAGCGCTGTCTGAGCCTACACAGATTTCTGTGATCATGTGGCAGGCATGACTAGATGCTGGAGCACACAGAATGCTGTTACTTTTCCTGCTAAAGTGGTACCTATTTACTTGCAATTTCTTGCTTTCAAACTGATGAGGTTGGCAGAAGCTGTAACAGATGATGGGAACTCACTTGGTCATGCTATTCTCGGGTCTCGAACTGCTTACCTGCCAACCTTCCACTCATCAAGCCACCACAGTCCCCTAGAAATTCTTGAAACAGAGAGTCCACCACGTGCTCCAAAACTTTGCCTGACAATGAAAGATTGAAGACATGCTAATAGTTGGCCAATATAGTGGGGTCTAAAGAGAAGTTTTGAGAAAGATACAGTGTAACTGCTTCTTTTACACAGGTTGGAAGAATGTTTTCAGCCTGTCCTTCCTTCAGCTTATGATTGTATCCTTTCTCCCCATCTGTGATTAAATTCAAAGAGTTTTGAAAATAACTTATCTTACATCTTTACATTGTTTAGTGTTCTGATATATTCATTGTCTGTCTTTTAAAAAATTATTGCTGGTTCCTTTCTCTTTATTTTAAAAAAGATTTTTGCGCTCTTCACAGACCATCTGCTGTTGACATTAGAATATGCAAAGAAGGCCTACCACTTGTTCATAATTAGGATGAGATAAACTCATGTAAAAAACAATGGCTTCATTACTCAAAATCAGAAAGATGCAGAGTTAATAGGGAAGAATAATCAGGTCTAGTTAAAGAATAGCTTCAGCATCCACCATTTCCAGACAAAGGAAGGAATTGCAGTAATCCTTTTGGTGCGGGCTGGTGCAGTCTAAAAAGGATCACTTTAAGTTGGGGAGAGGAGCAGTAGGAAATTTAGTGTGAAATGACATCCATGCCTCAAGCAATCTTATTTCCTTAATTATGAAATGGCTTAATAAACAAGCCACTTCAGGATATTGACAAATTAAACACTTCCTCTGCTCCTCTATGGAGAAGAAGGGGAAAATAAATTATTTCTTTACTCTGCTAGAGTAGCTAGACCATCCCTGATATACTGAAACACTTAGATTATAATTTTAAAAAAATTATTAATTTTGTGTATAATATCAATTCAGAAACAGCTTGCAGACATCATTTTCATCAACACTTCACACAATGCAGAAATATACCACAAAATATAGATTGCACAGATTCTTCTAAGTCTAGTTGGTTTACTAAGAAATGTTTTGCTTGCTCTTTTTTAAAGGTTGCCTGCTTGCAAGACTTTTTTGGTGATGATGATGTTTTCATTGCCTGTGGACCTGAGAAATATCGTTATGCTCAGGATGATTTTGTACTGGACCACAGTGGTAAGTACATCTATGGCTGTTTTGAACCAGAATTCTAGTCAAGCCATTCCATATGTACTTAGTACCATTGCAGCTGCATATCCTCCCAAAAAGATTTTTGACCTTGTTGCATTGATAATAATTGCAGGGTATGGTTGTACTGTATAAATTCTCAGAATGTCTAATTAGCCACTGATCCCCACAGAAGCTCTGTGTGTTATTAGGGATCTTTGATCAGGAAATTCCATGATTGGTAGCAGCTAAGTAAGCAGAGAAAACAAACAAACAAAACTTGGGAAGATGTGTAGTCCACATGTAAAAGTTGGTCAGGTTTTTGGGCCTTTCTGTTTGAATGCAAATCTCCCCAGTTCTCTCCCTTTTTAGTCCAGCTAATAAACACACTTGAGCCAAATGCATGAGAGAAAGAAAAATAGCATTTACTCACAAAATCAGGTCACAAGATACATTTTCTCAAAAGTCTTGCTAAGGTAGCATTAGATCAATAATGAAGGCAGGAAATTCAAGAAAGTTAGTTTAGAAAGAAGGTAAGTAAAGATGGCCTCTCTTAGCAACAGCAGTTACACTTGTATACTGCCCTCACCATGTGGCTGGAAAAGTGGAAGCACTCAAAAAGACATCTTTCTCCTCCAAAGGCAGAAACCAGAGGGAAGGCCAGATCAAACAAAGGCCTTAAGACATGCAAATAGTGGCAGGTGACCCCTGAAGTGGGAGGAGGGGAATGTTTCTAATTGGCTACTTAGAGACAAACAATGCAAACAACTTCCTTTAAGTCAGACTAGACTTTACTCTCTAATTGCTTCATGTGTTAATATTCACTGCATGTTGGGATTGCACTAGAATCGTCAACAAGTTCTATAATACTACTTATAAGAATATATTGCCAATGACTGAGCATTAGGTATTTTCTCTCCATCGCCAATAGGGTTTTTAGGGTTTTTGTTTTGTGTGTGTGTGTGTGTGTGAGAGAGAGAGAGAGAGAGAGAGAGACTGTTTTTAATGTTTAAGTTTTCTGTTGTTAGCCGCCCAGAGTAGGAAAATCTCCTAGATGGGCAGGGTATTTATTTATTTATTTATTTATTTATTTCTATACCACCCATTTGGGTGGTGAACAAACAGATAAAAAATAACAGCAACACACAAAATCAAACAACTGACAAATACATCACAAACGGAACTAAAGTAAAATATAATAATAATAATAATAATAATAATAATAATAATAATAATAATAATAATAATAATAATAATAATAATAATAATAGTTGTTGTTGTTGTTGTTGTTGTTGTTATTATTATTATTCTGTTGCAGCTTAGTAATACTTCTGTTTTGTTGTGCCATTTGCATGATTGTACACTTCCAACAAAAAGGTATTTAAAAGAACGTGTATAATAAAGGTGCAGGAACAACAGGGGGGAAAGATGTGGCATGACCTTATTTTGTATCACAGAGACACAAAAGTGTGAAGCTGAAATAAAGTAAAAGTGCAAGTACAAATCAGTTTTGAATAAATGTTGTCATTCTAAATTCACACCAAACTCCTACCGGATGAAATACACCATGTGCCTGTGGTTTATAAGGGAATATGAAAACTCTTTTAAAAAGTCAATTGTAAAATGTGTTGTTAATATTAAATTTCACCTCAGGGATGTGGTGTTGATTTTCTCCATTCCTGCAGACAAAGGGATGAACAGTCATGCTGTGCTGAAGCACCATGCTGCGTTGAAGCATACAGTTTTTACTTTGGTTGGGAATAGAAGTAGTAATGTGCAGAAACATGACATTACCCATGTTCAAAAAGATCTGATATTATAATTTAATGTCATAGTAGGCAAGGAGATCTTAACCGAAGCTCATGGAAGTGTAAAAAGAAGATGGAGGTCTCAATGTAGTACAGTCCTTCCAGGGAGCAAAATATCTCCATGGTGTTTATTGTTATGGATCCTACTCACAGTGGTAATTTAGAGCATTTTCATCATGATACTAAAACCAAAAGACCATGCAGTCTGTGGGCAAAATCTCAAAACAGATGGTAATAGTGTTTGTATTGCATCATTAAGATATAAATAGGACTGTCCATCAGTTCCCATTGCTGAACCAAGGCAAAAGGAGAAAGAGAAAAATAAGAAACTTATCTTGACTAGATGTTGAAGTATGTCTGGCCAGGTTATAATGCTATGATAATAGAGTGGATAATACTGCCAGGAACTCAATGCTGAGTGTCAGGTGGCAATTTACTAACCTGACAACCCTGAAGACTAATGGCTTTGGGTGGTGAAGTCCACTTGAATCCATCTTGACGGAAGACAACAGCTTCATCAATACTGGCCTGGGGCTGATGAGGGTTTTGTGTGCCAAAAGGGCTCAGGACCAGAAAGTAACATACAGAACTGGATCAGTGGTACGTAACACATCCTGCAATGCAGAAGGATGATGAAAGGCCACTGCATTATGTTCTCAGGTCAGTCTTCATGGCTGATTGCCATGAGGATTGCCAATATTCAGATTTAGATATGACAGAACAACAGTAAGATGTTGAAGCTTTGGGATCCATATTTAAACACGATACACAGGTTAATAGTCGTTCACCCTCATTTGTGGAGTACCTGTGAATTTAGAAGTGAATGTGTGGTTTTTGTAACAACAGCTCAGGATAAAATTGACAGAAGACAGCTGGGCTTTTTGTTTTTTGTTACTTTACAACAAAAATGCATTACATTACAACACAAAGCAAATTGTTTTTCTGGCTCTATTTACAGGTAATTATGCTGAAAGTGGCTTCAGCTATAATTGGCTATGGCATTTGTCTCAAATGCAGTACACAGAACAACAAATTAATAGCCATCTTCGGATGGGGGGAGGTGTTATGTGAATTACACTGGTACCCCGGATAACTCTAAGACTTGGTTCCACCATTCTTAGTGTTATCCGGTTTTTAATGTTGTGTGATACATTGATCTCACAATGTAAAAAAAAAAGCCCTGTTCCCTTTCCGAAGAGTCAGGTTCGCCTGATTGGGGTGGGATAATAAATCTAAATAAATAAATAAATATAAATAAATAAATAAAGGGAACAGGGGGCTGATCCGCCTGCCTCTTTGGAATCCCCGCTGCCCTTTCCAATGATGCAGGCGGATTGAGCCAATTGCTGGTTAGTTTGGGGAGAGATTGGGCAGCCCAATCTCTCCCCAAACAAACTGAAACTTGCACACTGGGAGCATAGGTTTGTTTGGGGAGAGATAGGGCAGCTCCATCCCATCTCTTCCCAAACAAACTGAAGCTTGCACTCTGGGCTTTCTGAGCTTTCACAAACAGGGCTTTCTTCCTGGCTCCAACCCTTCACAGATCCACTTCCCCTATGAGAATTTTGTTTTCAAATTTTGTGTTAGTCTTTTGAGATTCTATAGAACTGAGTAACACTACACACAGTTGTGGGGGCCAGAGGTGTGTTTGCTCCAGGTACTTACGTTTTTGTCATCATCATCAGCAGCAGGTGGTGGCAGTGATCGGGTTGGTTTGGAGGCTTTGTGCAAAGTCTCAGCAACTTCTTATGGCAGCAGAAGGCTTTGGGGAGCATAAATGCTCCTCCATTGAGGGAAATTTCTGACTCGAAAAGGTTGGGAACCCCTGCCCAATCCTTTCAGGTAAACTAATATTGCCGTGCCCACTCTGCAGAATTCAAACAAGAAAGTTAAGTTCCAGTTTTCAATCCCTTTCCTTGGATTAGGGAACCTAAGGAAGATAAACTATATCAGACCAAATGTTGCACAACCATGTTGTGTGCATGTTTTCTAAAATATGTCCCCTTACCTTTTGAAATAATTAAAAAAAGGAGAGCTAGCTAGAGGTTAGCAAAGATTGTCACTGGACACCAAGGTCAATATCATAATACAATAAAACAATAAAAGAAAGAGGGAGGAACTATGTAAGAGGGGAATCAACTGTTTTTAAAAAATTTGGAAGAAAGTCTTACAGATACAGTACCAGAAAGGCAGAAAAGTAGAGGTTAAATCAAGTAAAACTGGAACTTCCCCAATTTGGTACAGAATAAGAATAGATTTTCTACGACATCTGTGCAAGTTTTGTGCCAATCTGATGTCCAGTTTTAAAGATAAAATGGGTGAAATTGCTCTTAGAATGTTGTTTTGGCTTGCTGCATAGTGATATGTGAATCTTAAGTGCCATTAATAACAATATAAGCTTAGAGCATTTTTTTTCCAAACAGGCAACCAAAGCTAGCAAAATTATGGCACCAATGAAAAAATAGGAGGCTAGTATCTAAAAGAGTTATGATGTCTGTTTGAGGTCTGTTTATACATTGGCTCAAAGAGTGAAGAGTAAACTTTTGCATTTCCTGGGCATTGAAACATAATTTACACAACATTCAAGATGACCGTTACTACAGATATGGTTGTATGGAGTTGTACAGACAGGATGATATATTCTTCATCTCTATATTTGAGAAGGCATAGATGGGAATATAATCTCATAAACCTTCCCTCCCTCAGATGAAGGAATGCAAAGATATCTTTAAAGATTTGAGCCTCTGGGGCCATGTTTAAACAAACCGCTCCACCCAGAAATAATTTTGGTGTTAATCAAATTAATCTCCTCGCCTTAGACAACCTGAGAATAAGAAAACATCAGCATCAGGCCTTGACATTGTTTTATCTGTATCTTTTGTCAACTTTTGTTAAAAACAATTAAAAAGCCATAGATAATAGTTGTGCCATTTCATAAAGCTCTTGCAAAATAAAACCTGGGTTTCCGTACTCCAGATATTTTTCTTAATATAATCAACTTTAGCAGCCAAAAGGAGGGAAACCTCAGATCTTTGTTAATGGTATTTTTTTCAGGTAACTCTTACTTATCTTCTATAGCTTTATCCTGTTTCTCCTTATGAAATCTGATGCATAGTTCCTTAGATACTACGTAGGACACGATGTTTCTTCTTCCATGTCTAGGCCAGACGTGAAATTGCCAAATGAAGCCATCTTTTGGTAAGTTCATTCTGCAGTTCCTTTCACCAGACCTAGTTTGAGAAAGATTAGCCAGCAACACAAGGTTGCCATTACCAGGGTACACCCAATTGTGGTTCAAAAATACCACAATCTTCATGGATGCTCTTTTTGTGTATTGTAGTTAAAAAAAAAACAAATGAGGAAAGCCATGTGATCCTTATGCAACACAAATACAGAAGCAAGGTGATACTTTTCTTGGACCACAGGGGAGAAATCAAACATTGTACGAACTTTCATGATTCAAGCTCACTTCTTCAGGCATGCATCAATTTTTTGTGGGTAGTGCAGGAACATAATAAATGAGAGTCCCCAAAGTTCATTGCAGATGTCTGTGCCATGCCCTGTTTCTTAATGATTAGAAAACCCACCAAGCTGCATCAGCTCTTGGTTGGATATCATCTCCACTCCTCAAAAGGGACCAGGTATATGCATATGTTCCTCTGCAGGTAATCTTGTGAAATCTTCTCTGCAGGACTCTTTTATCAGCACATAGATAAATCCCACCCTAGTGCTGCTTCTACAAGGTTAGGTTGGGCAAATATGTGCCCCTTGTGCTTGAAGTATTATGCTCAACAGAATTTATTGCTCTTAACTGGTCAGCTTAAAATGGTGGAGTGGTTAAACTACTGTATTGCAACCAAAAGGTTGTGAGTTTGATCCTGACCAGGAAATAAGGTTGACTCAGCCTTCATTCCTTCTGAGTACCCAGCATGATAGGGGCAAAATGCTAATTAATTTGTGAACCACCCAGAGTGTGCACTAAGCGCTATGGGTGGTATATAAGTGTGATTGCTTTGCTACTGTGCATTGGTTAACACATCCATTTGAGACTGATTGGTAGAAGAGCTTTAAACTGACAAAAGCAACACAGAGATAGGCAAAAACAGTCTGAGACGATCAAAGCTAATCTTGTGTAGTGAATTGACCTGCAAGGACTAAAAATAAAAACAGAAAATTCAGTGCTCAGCAGTTTTTCTGGCAATTTCTTCAGCAAAACTCCTGGTCTCTGTGGGGGTCCCTGAGGTATTTCCTGTTGGATAAAATTGTTGAAATTGCTCAGAAAATAAATACTGAGTATTGTTACCTGATTACATCTGTTCCCATCCCTTTATAAAAAAGTAAGCAGATTGGAGACTCTTTCAACAGAATAATTAAAGTTACAATCAGAAAGAAATTGGTGGGAACAGGTAGAAGAGATTGTAAATAATACAGTTGTACCTCACTTAAAGAACATAATGTGTTCCACAGGATTGCTCTTTAAGCAAGTTTGCTCTTTAAGCAAAACTCCACTGTAAGTGACCGATTGTGACTTTGGGGGGAGGGGTTGCGAACCCTGATTTATTTGTTAAGTGAATTTTTGGTTGGTTTTATTTGTTAAGCGAAGTGAACATTCAGAAAAATTCTGCCCTTTAAGTGAGTTACTCTTTAAGCAAGGCACTCTTTATGCGAGATTTGTCTGTATATGTAAATAATCTATTATGGCAGCTGAGTGAGGTGTAAAGCAAATATTTTCTTATTTTAGAATGGGGAAAAAATCAAAACCAGTTACAAAGCGACTTAGAAAAGCTATTTGGCTAGCTTCTTAAAAACCCAAAAGTTTTTGGATTTATAAACTGCTGATCATTTGAGCAAAACTGTTTAACAAATGACACTATTTGGGTATAATAATATCTGCTACTGTAGGTGGTTTTGTTCAAAGTAACAACACACTAAAAATATTTTTGTGTGCTCTCCATCTGTTTCTTTAAAGAGTGTCGTGTTATGAAATCATCCTATTCCCGTTCATCTGGCATGCACAAGTATTCTGGATCTAAAAGCCCTGGACCTTCACGTCGAAGCAAGTCACCTGCTTCAGGTACCTACATTAAGGAGGAAATGTGCATTTAGAACATTGATTTATTTCATAAATGTTATCTCATTCCTCACCCCCGAATTAGTTCTACAAACCTTCATGCATCATGGAGAATTAAAAACAGAAATAAGCCCACTAATATTTACTTAATTAAAAAACAATAAAATAAAATATTAAATTGTAGGGTAAAGGTTTCCCTTGCTTGAAAGCCAGTCGTATCCGACTCTAGGGGTCAGTGCTCATCTCTGTTTCTAAGCTGAAGAGCCAGGGCTGTCTGCTTTTGCAGACGTTTCCATGCTCATGTGGCAGGCATGACTAGACACCGGAGCGCATTGAATGCTGTTACCTTCCCACCGAAGTGGTCCCTATTTATCTACTTGCAATTTCTTGCTTTCAAACTGCTAGGTTGGCAGTAGCTGGGACAGAGACGGGAGCTCATTCCGTCCTGCAGTACTCAGGAATCGAACTGCTGACCTTCCGCCTCCCAGTCAGCGTCTTAGTGACTTGAGCCACTGCAGTGCCCTTATTAAATTGTAGCCAGGTTTATTTAAAACCAACTTGTTGAATAACATCTAAAAGCACCTAGGAGCATTTAAAACAGTTCTAGTCTGTGCATCTATAAAGTAGATTCCAAAGAAATGTCTGGTAAGAAAATCCCAAGGGACCGAGGAGGAGTGGTTTATTTAAAGTATTTATATTGCATCTTTTCTTAACTAGTTTTAAGCAATTCTCTACAAATAAGTATGTACAATAAAAACATCATTCTATAGTATAAAATAAAAAGCAATTTGAAAAACATCATAAAAGGGAAGTGAAAATGATTTTTTAAAAAATAATGAAAGATAATTGCATGTTTCATCTCATGTCCCAACTCCAAGGGAAACATGGTCAAAGGGCTTCTAAAAAACATCTCAGCCTGTTGATAGGTTTACAGAAGGCAGAGTAATGTACCGTGAAGTACACTAGGTCTGATCTGTAGGTGTCCTTAGGTATGCCAGCTCTTTGGATTGTGCAAGAAATTGAGGAGAAACCAGTGATGTTTTGTACATTGTATGACTATAAAGCTGAGATCTATTGCCCTGTTTTCTGTGCTCATAGCTTTTCCCAACTGTGATGTCTGCTTCCTATTGACCCTTGACTATTTTAAAATTAATATTACCTAATTTTACTTCTGCTGATAGTGTTTTAATTTGAATACTGTTATGGTTTTAAGATTTGTTATGCCACCTGGCTGTTTCCTTTGGGTTTTTTCCCTTGTGTTATTATTACGAGATGATTTTTAAATATTATATATAATGTTTATACACATTGTAAGCCACCGTAAGTGGTGCTTGCACCAAAAGGGCAGAGTATAAATCAGGAGTTCTCAACCTTTTAAAGCCAGGGGCCAAGTCATGCTCCCTCAGACAGCTTTGGGAGCCATATGGCCATTTTGCTCTTCCTCCACCACATTGCACTTCCTAGTGTGGTGGAGGTCATGGTGGGCCACATGAAATGGTGTTGTGGGCTTCATCCGGCCCATGAGCCACAGGTTGAGAATCCCTGGTATAAATTAATTAATTAATCAATTTAAAAAATAGCAGAACTCCCAGTGGCAAACCAAAAAACTGGAGAAGAAAAGAAGAAATTTTCCTCTCCCTAGTGAGGATGTCATCAGAACATTGAGAACCAATTGATGAACAAAAATAAATACATACTTTTCATTGTATAAATGTACACATTTATAGCCTTAGTCATTTTCTACCCCCTCGCTTTTCTCTTCATGCCCCAGTACTTCCATAATTCATTTGTCTCTTTGTTTTCTTACCTCAGCTCAAACACATCCTTTCCTTTTTTCCCCCTGTACCCTCACCATCCCCCATCCCCAGTTCTTAATTTTTGAGATCTTCTGTTTGGCCTGAATTCTTGCTCACATCAAATCATATTAGGTTTCTGTTCAGTTATGTTTTGGATGAAAATGTGTTGTTTTTAAGTTAGCAATTTTATAAAATTAATTTGCACACTGTATGGTTGATTAGATTGTTGTATGTTTATTGCAGAATAGCATTCAGATCCAGTATTTCTTACCCAGTGTTATCTGCTAAGTTGGAATTTTAAAATTTTGCAAATAAACAAGAAAGCATAGGGATCCTATTGATTTACTTAGTCTGTGTATTACAAATAATTTGGACTCTGAAAGATAGACTTGTAATTTTTTACACTGACAATCCTATGAGATTCTCTTCCAGTTGATATTGTCTTCTCTCTCTGTTCCTTTCTTTCTCTGCTTTTTCACGTAGCATGTGTTTAGATTGTTTAGGTCAATGGTTCCCAGCTTTAAGTTTCCAGATATTCTTGGACAAAAAAAATCCAGGAAGCCTTCACCATTGCCTGTGCTAGTCAAGACTTCTGAGCTGTAGTCCAAGATTATCTGGGGACTCAAAACTGCAAACCACTGCGTTAGGGCCTGTCTGAATCCAAACTATCAAGGTGTAGGGTTTTGTCCCTACTTCAGTCATGACCTCCTATGCAGGAGTTCTCAACTGTTTTTAGCCGGGGGCTGGGTCACACTCCCTCAGACAGTTTTGAGAGCTGGACAGCCATTTTGCCCTTCCTCCACCAAATGGCACTTCCTGGTGTGGTGGTGGTGCCACATGAAATGGTGCTGAGGGCTGCTTCTGGCCCACCGGCCACAGGTTGAGAATCCCTATGGCGTGTAGTGTGATGAAGTAATTCAGGAGATTCTTAAACAGAATAACAAGTGTCAGAAAGTGTCAACATTGTGGAAGGACTTGAAAAGTTGGCTGATGGCAATTGTCAAGTGATCAGGTCATAAACAGAAAAAGTACTGCTATAAGTTCAGGAACAATGACATGAGGGGTAAACAAGAACACAGCAGTCACGATCCAGTTATTAAAGCTTTAAAGTCTTGTTCAGCAGTAAATCTAATTAATTTCAATGATAATTCCCCCTTTAAAAAACACATGTAAAGAAAATCAGTGTTTCTTCTGGCTACTTGGGTTTGAACCCATCTCTAACATGTCATCCTTATGGGTTTTTTTAAAAACAGTTTAAACACATTCATGTAACTCAGCTGATTTGAATCTGAATTTTTAATACTCGGGATGCTTGGAAGGGGACTACAGAGACAAGTCATCATAGGGCTACTACAAACATTGGTGGAAAACCTGAGTCTCCATCCCCCTTTTAAATGTTACCTTTCTTATTTTCATGTCTGTGAATAACTTATCTCCTATCTTTTCCCATATTGTGTCAATTGATTGAATACAGTAAAGAGGAGTGGCCATTCCAGTGCTTACTCTTCAGCAAAATCCCCAGGTGAGCCATTGGAATTATGGCTTTGTACCACTACCTTGTCGCTTACATTTTTATTTTATCCCTCCCTTTTCTGTGTCCATATAAATTTGCACTGTACAGTTGAATGATTAGGAAAATCAAGGTATGAAACGTTTACACTGAATCTTACAAGTAAAGGTTTAAGGGATTGTTATATCTGTGGATACTATGGTAAAGCAATTGAAGTATAATTTGACCAGTGAACCAGCATTACTTAAGCCATGGTTGGTATTGGCTGAACAACAGAATTTTTGAAATCTCACAGCTCACTGTAGCTGTGGGGACATATAATTGCAACTCAAAATTAAATCATAAGGATAAAATAGAACATATTTAAATCTATATGTCTACTTACTTTAAAAGTTTGGCAGTGGTAATGTTTCAATTAAGTTTATAAAGTACTTATTGACTCTTGCATGTATTTCAGCTGACCACCCAGTATTAGCAGGTAATGCTCTTCAATTGTTTGACAGTACAGTGCAAATGTTCTAGTTTGCAATAGATGTCAAAACAAGCTCTTTGCAGTATATACTGTAAGCATATCCTCTTACAGTATAAATCACTCAGCCCTGTAAATAAGCCTGCTAAAGATGCATATGGATAGATTTCTAAGATGCTAGCAAACTTTGTTTCCATGCAGATGTCAGTTGTGGAAGAAGGGAAGGGCTCCTTTCTTCCATGACTAGCATGGAATATTTGGCTTGTCTTCTGCTTGCCCTTAATAGCTTGTGTGGCATTTCTTATCTCGTACAGGTTGGTAGCCCGCATGCACCAGGATAAAAAGAATTTTCATCATGTGAGTTACACAGTGGATTCAAGTGAAATTGACAGTTCATTATCTTTAGGTCTTAAAGTTTCTAATTAAGAATTCCAGAATCCCCTCGAATTGTAGGGTTTTTGATCACCCCTGAATTAAGATGAACTGATTCATAACCAGAACATATAATTTCTGCTTTGTTGCATCACAGTTCACTGAAAAACAGTATGGAATGTTTTGTTCCTATATGTTGCATTAGTTCAGGAATTCTCAACCTTTTTAAGATGGGGGCCAGGTCACGCTCCCTCAGATAGCTTCGGGGGCTGGACAGTTATTTTGCCCTTCCTCCACCACATGGCACTTCCTGGTGTGATGGAGGCAGGGGGGCACATGAAATGGTACCTGAGGCCACATTCAGCCTATGGACCAGAGGTTGAGAACCCCTCCATTAGTTGGACAGAAAATTATCTCAGTGGTGAAAAGCAGTAGGGTTTTGCCTTGCAATTTTACAAGTTTTCATCTTTACTTTAAAAAACTGTGCATTACAAATGACTGAAATATGGGATATATGTTTACAGCTCCAAAGGTAGGAATGTTACAGAATGCCTGTTACAGATCAAGTTTTCTGGAGCAAAACATGGCTGGGGGGGGGGGAATAAAATGGCCAGTCCTGGTGCATGTGGGTTAAATACTAGGCTAGTATAAGCTAAACACATTGCAGATATATGTTCCTGTATTGTGCCTGCATGGTTAGTGTTCATCAGACAAAGTGCTCACAAAATGAGTATGCTATGCAAGTAGTTGGTTTGTTCAAGTAATTTGAACTTTTTTAAAAAAATGGGTAATTAACTTATAAAACACTGTGGTGCTTCCTATATATCACAAATAAGGGTGTTCACCCTGCAGACCACGCTTGTGCTTACTATTCTGCCATATGCCATATCACTATATATTTTTCTCAGGGCCATAGCCAGAGGGGGCCCAAGGGGGGGGGGATTGGCCCACCCTGAGTTAGCAGTTTGATCACCCTGGCAAGGCATGGTTTCCCATAGGAATGCATTGAAAAGAGGCTTTGTTGCCCACCCTGAAAAAATATTCACTCAAATACATCTAAAATCCTGGCTGTGGCCCTGATTTTGCTAAACTGCTAGAAAGATTTTTGCATTTATCGAGGCTGAATTTACAGGCATTTTGATCAGTCCTGGTCAGAGTACCCATGTGTGGCCATTTGGTTCTTTCCCTGATTAAAAAGACCCTATCATACAATACATCCCCGATCTATGACATTATAATAATTTCAGCCTCTCCTCTAGTAACTCTAAGGGACAAGTGCTCTTTTTGGTTTCAGTAACTGCTTTGCTTTATGTACCAGGGGATGGACCTATTCTACTCTGGGATTTGGGGCTTGCTTGGTGCAAACATATTTCAGAGGTAAAACTAGCTCAAAAGAAACAATGTTTCAGGAATGTTAAAAATACCAAAGTAATATAAGTAATATGCACATGTATATCAAGGTCAAAATACTTTTTGATATAAAAGCCTGTAGTAGACGTTACCATTTTACAGGTGGAATATGTGTCTAGGAATAAAGCAAAATAGATTTAATTTTCCTGTACGGAATAAATGCTAACTTCACCATCTTAGAACCAGGTGCTTAAGGATTGGGGGAAGGTGCTAGTTTTTCTCCAGTCATAGTAACAGTTTGGCTCCTAAATGATGAAGAATTAAAAATAGTTTCCCCCACCCCTTTTTTTTTTTAAAG
This sequence comes from Furcifer pardalis, assembly GCA_030440675.1. NCBI lineage: Eukaryota > Metazoa > Chordata > Lepidosauria > Squamata > Chamaeleonidae > Furcifer > Furcifer pardalis. The sequence continues at coordinate 60,095,749 of CP126892.1, read as the reverse complement.
GAGCTGGTTAGACACAACTTGGTTTCCAGAGGGGTCCATCATTGCAGGCATTCACACAACAAAATCAGGCTTGCTTGTTACATGAATGTTCTGTTATGCATTATAGACAGTCTTTACAGAGCTGAAAAGTGTAGGTGGTAACTGGTGCTTCCATGGAAACCAAAATCTAGCTGGCTGATTTCCCTCTTAAAGAAACAGCATTTAACATAATTCTAGATGAAAACCATCTTGCTTTCCTTTCCCCCCTCCTTTTGAAGACATAGGAGTTCAAAGAAGCATGGGCCTTTCATCAGAGAATCTTTCAAATGATGTAATAGATAAAACATGGAATAATAGATTTGGAAATGGCCTTCAAAAGAACTGAATTTGCTTTATTATGGTCAAAGTCCAGCACCAGTCATGCTAAATAATTTTTCTGAAGCAGTTTAATAGATTTGCTGAAGCAAAAAAGGGAGAATAGAACAACAGAATGTTTGTGTGTTATTGAGGGAACCAATTAAATCAGGCTGGTTGGGAGTAAACACATTATAAGTAGAGGATAGATTGTCTAAGCAGAGAGATTGAGGACTGGGCAGTTTAGTTGGAAGATGTGCTGGGGCATAGAAAAGCCACATTCAGGTCCAGAAATATTGGAACAAGGATGCCTTTTTTGGCATATGGCCTGTGCACCCCAACATGATGAAGATTAAAGGAAGCACTCAAGATGTGAGCAAAGTCAGGACTGTCAACTTTAATTCAAAGCATTTGACAAAAGTGGGGCATTAACCATTCAAGAAGTACAGCCTTTTGCAGACACTCATACCCATTTTTGGTGGCTCACAAGTAATGGAACAAATGGTTGACAAGCAGTTGCATGGCAGGATTTAAAATGAAGGGAGAAAATTTTAAAAAGTTAGCGCTGAATCAAACTTCATTCAGGACCGTGGAATGATAGCCTTCAACCTGTAATCAATAAAGAAGCAAATTTGGGGATTATAGGCCAAAGAGACATAGAACTGTTATGTCCCATCAAGAAGAAAACTCTTGATGTGTGAAAGGGAAAGCCCTGCTTTATTGACCAGTTATTAAAGGCCAGCTAATAACTTTAATGGCTGGGACTGAAGTGCATGGAAGATCTAGCTCATTTTTTGACTATGGCCTGCGAGAAAAGAATACATGGGGAAGAACTGAAGGCTGGTGTGTTAATATTTGAGGACCTCCATATAGTGTAGCACAGTGGTGGGATTCAGCAGGCTCACTCCAGTTCACCAGAATCGGTAGCAGAAATTCTGGCTGGCCCCGCCCATCCAAGTTTTGAAATAAAATAGTCCTAATTTGGATGCAATGCAGGGCTTTCCCCTGGCCACGCCCACCATGCCACACCCACAGAGTAGGCAGTAAAAATATATGAATCCCATCACTGGTGTAGCAGCTGCCAGATTTGCATACTAATAAGGTGGTGCACTTTTAAGAGTTGCATAGAATAATATTCATCAAAATACTGTTTTCAAGCACTATTGGTGTGAAATTCTCTTCTATTAAACTCACAAATACACAACAATCTTATCACAACTTTTAAAATTTATCTTCTATTTTAATTTTATTATTTGTATTATTTTGCTCTTGGTTATTCCCATTAGTCAATGGAGCTACAAGTAGCCAGATTTCCACTCCTAAATCAACGAAATCTTCTAGCTCTTCTCCAACAAGCCCAGGAAGTTTTCGGGGACTCAAGGTATGTTTCCAACAATTTATTCTCTTTCAATTTATAGGACTACTTTTACTTTGGAATGTTTGTATTTTGAATATTAACTTTGTGGTTGCAGAGGTATGAAAGGTTTAATATTGCATAAGAAGAGATATTTTTTCTGATCAATTAAAATGTAGAGTGCATAGAAATAAATACAGAGAAATTTAGATTTAGGTAAAATGTTGTAATACATAAAATAATTTGTAATTTCTGTTTTCAGTACATTGAGAAGTTTTTTAAGTCCAGTTAATAAGTGTCTAAACTAAAAATAAAGTATGCAATTTTATATATCACATTTGATTGCATACATTCAATACATGCCTTCAAAATAATGTGTTAAATGATTAGCCTAATAATACCATGTTGATGTGCATGCCACAAATTATACATTATTAAAAAAAGTCAGTTCAGGAAAATGTGTAAATGTTAAAATTTGAAATGTTGGTGGTACTTTTAAGAAACAAGGATATCTGTAGAACACAGATGTTTACATGTAGGCTGCAGCTGTGCTTTGTTCATTTGGGATCTGAGTAATTGTAACTGATATATTTGAATTAGAACATAGTTTTTGACAATACTTTTGTCTGAATCTGCATTGTATTCCCAACACTCATGTTTCTGGGAAACAGTCCAAGAGAAATTTATGCAGTCCAAAAATTAACCTCCCAAACAGAATTATTGTGGTTTTAAATATAATCAAACTGACAGATAATCTGTAGCTGCTGGAGTTGTATTGTATTTCTGTTGATCTGTCCAGGGGAAATGGAGTTCTCTATTTTCTGTGGCATTTCTCTTTTGTCTTTTGCCAAAAAGGTTTCTATAGGATTGGTTTCTGTTTAAGATAATGTCATATTTTATGTTGGTTTCCTTGAATTATGTTCAGTTTCTATGCAATTTGCTTTCACTAGCCTGTTTTGCTTGCATTCATTGACTGAAGTGTCAAGAAGATTCAGATTTTGTTCACTTTTCACAGTGTAGCATACATGGGGTTTTCTGGGATGGCAGAGTTGTTTGTTAGTCTGTTGTAATGAACTCAGCAGAAAGTTGTTAGTCACCTGAAGACCAAGAAGTTTTATTTCGCATAGACCAGTGATGGTGCACATTTTAGAGACTGAGTGCCCAAACTGCAATCTAAAACCCACTTATTTATCACAAAGTGCCAACCCAGCAACAGGGGAGGAAGGAAACGCTCCCATTGGGCTGCTGGGCAGAGGGGCAGGGTGAACTTTGTACTGGGGGAGGGAGGAAGCGCTCCCATTGGGCTGCTGGGCAGAGGGGCAGGGTCAACTTTGTACTGGGGGAGGGAGGAAGTGCTCCCATTGGGCTGCTGGGCAGAAAGGTGGGGCAAACTCTGTGCTGGGGGACGGAGGAAGCGCTCCGATTGGGTTGCTGGGCAGAGGGGCAGGGCAAACTCTGTGCTGGGATGACTGCACAGGTGCTCACAGAGAAGACGCCAACTGCCATCTCTGGCACACTACCATAGGTTCACCACCACTGGCATAGACCTTTGTGCATCCTTCTTCTTCAGGTGCATAAATGACTATTATGACAGAGGCACAGGTGTAAAGTGCAGAACTTCGGTTATCCAGTGTGACAGGACTGACACTCCTTAGGCAATATATTCCAAAGATAGTTCTGTCATGTTTCCAGTGAACCCCATGAAGCTCACAGAAGTGAATAATTTTTGTTCTTTCTCTGGTAATTCTCTACCTAGATTCTACCAAAGTTCATAAATAACTATTTGCTTAAATGTTTCTTTATTGCTTACATGCACTACATTTTGAGATTTACATGCTGAGATTTGTTTTGAATTAGAGTGAGGCAGTATTTTGGGATTTTTAAATTCCAAACCATAATCATCAGTAGAAATGTGTCATTCAGATTTCTTAAGACCCCAGAATTTTCCACATAACAGACCCACACCTCCATACACCCAAATTTCACTCACCTGGAAAAAGGTTTAGACCAGGGGCTGGAAAATTAGGCTCTCCAGATGTTCTTGGACTTCAATTCCCAGAAACCCTGGTCAGCAGGTGTACTGCTTTGGGCTTCTGGGAATTGAGGTCCAAGAACATCTGGAGAGCCAAGTTTGCTTTTTTAATGGTAGGCCAGACTGGAGTTGGATCATTAAAAAATCAATCTAGACTTTTTAATGGTGGATGAAATTTAGCTTCAGTAGATGCTCAGAAACATTAGTTTTGGCTGATTAAAGGGTTCTAGAAGTTATAGTCCTCCCCCCCCCCCCAAAAAAAAAAAATGACTTGGGCTGCATCCCTTTACACTTTGCTAGAAGGCTCTCGTCTTGTACTGCTTTAAAGGATTGGCTGTAGATAGCACATTGGTGTACACTTTAAGCAGTTTTGTTGTTTCATGGCACTGGTGCTCACTGGAAGAATGCTTTGTTTTCTAACATCCTACACCCAGCAAATCGACTTGACAAGAAAGTCCACCAAACAGAAGAAGGAAATCACTGGAGTTTCCTTTTTGCTATTTAGTGCAAATGCCAAATTTGCTGATTCATCCAAAAGCATGACAATGAAGCCAATATAAGTGTATCCAGGACAGAACAGGACAATGATCTTTTGATTATTTTGAAAGCAGAAGGCAGTCAATTAGAAATTTTATAATGCTTGCTTGTTTTTGTCTAGATCTTGATTTACTCATATAAGTTCTCAACAAGGATAGCAATTTGGTAGCTACAGCAATTTTTATTTTTTATACATCACCCAATTGACAAACAAAGCTCTTCTGTGACTTGGATGATATAGCTAAACTACAAAATATCTGTACTATTTGTCTCTTTGTGTATTTAACTCCTAAAATGGTTGGGATCAAATGTATAGGGAAGTGTATCTCCCATCAACTGACTAGTAGTAACTTGAGAACTCTTTCTCATAGAGTGAAAAATCCTTATGGCAAGTAAAGTAATATCTGTCTCGGGTTGTGAAATGACCAAAATCCTCTTACTTGGTGTAGTAAATTACACTAGAGTAGACCCATTGAATTTACGCTAATTTGATAGTTAACTCCTCCATATATTACTTTGATTCATTTGGGTCTATGCTAACTATTATCCTAAAGTAAGTCACTGTTAATGTCAGCCATTTTAATCAGTAGAACATATGAAATAGATTCACCAAGTCTCCACTGATTCAGTGGCCATGCTCTAGTGCAGTGATGGCTAACCTTGGCACTCCAGGTATTCTTGGACTTCAATTCCCAGAAGCCCAAATCAGCACTCCTGCTGATCAGGGCTTCTGGGAATTCAAATCTAAGAACACCTAGAGTGCCAAGGTTAGCTATCACTGCTCTAATGCAATTTAATAATTTAATTTAAATGGCACTAGAGTACTGACAGGGTTTTGACCATTTCATACCCAAAGACAGCCATCATTTCATCCATTCCTTGCCACAAGGCTTTCTCACACTATATTCCCTTATAAACCCAACAAAATGGAGTCAGTAAAGTTAATGGGTTCTAGAGAAAGATTCAGGTTAGCTGTGGAGAGCCATAAAAAGGTATAGGAATGGCAAAGCAGTGGGACTCAATGATATCTTTATCAAGCAAATTAGTCTTTATGGGCAAAACACAAAGCAATGTCTCCTTTAACTCTTTTCAACTGCTAACCAAGCAAACCAATACCAAAAATATGGCAGAAGAAAAACGTAATTAATGTACTGAAACCAAGCAAAAAACTACCAGTCTCAAAAACTACAGGCCAATCTCCCTACTATGCCACTTACCCAATGTGTTTGGACAATTGATATTTAATTATCTAGAGACCCCTAAAACTGAACCTCTTAATTTCAGAACAAGCAAGCTTTAGGCCTGACAAAATCTGTATAGCTCAATTCTTATGTTTATCCCCAAAATATAGAGGATCATTTTCAAAACATAAAATAACTAGAGCAGGATTTGTTGATTTTACAGCAGTATATAACACTATACATCATCTCTTTGCTAATGATTTTGCTTAACAGTCCAAGGGGAAACTTTTGAGCCCATTGAGCACCAGCTAAACTCTGCCTTAGAAGAGCTTTCTTTATATTATAAAAAACAACCAGCTGAAACCAAATCATTTAAAAACACAGGCCTGTGCTTTCCACAGAACAAAGAAGCTCAGGATTAGCTGGGATGACAAGGTTCTGGAAAGTTGCCCTACTCCAGAGAATTTGAGCATCATTCTGGATTGCACCCTGGCCTACAAAAAACAAGTGTGTAAACATGAAACAATGTTGTCACTAGAAATAACATAGTTTGAAAACTGGCTGTTTCAGACTTGGGTGCTACTTCACAAACGATAAGAACAGCAGTTTTGTCTTTTTGCTGTTCCACAGATGTAGCTCTTAATGAACCATGCAGGACTATTACTGCCTATTTAAAATTTATCTTCATGAGAAAAGTCTATTGTTTGGCTTTCATTGCCTCCTACAGAAGTACATCTAGAGGTGTTAGCAAGTAATGGATGAAATAAAGTAATACAGCACCAAATCTGGACGTTTCATGGACACCATTCCCCTGGAAAATTGTGGGAAAGGTTTCTGCACACCTCTCAAAACTCTAAACATTTAACCAGAAGAGGCTAGGTTAAACCTAGCAAAAGCAACACACTATGCTAAATGGATAATTGCCAAAGACAGTCTCCCACCAGGACAAGGATCTGACTAAACAACATGAAAGTCACTTAATAGACTTTGAAGCAAATTAGGAAGTGAGATAAAATGAGGCTAATTGTATACAGGATGATTTTTGTGTCAAACTGGGGACATTCAATAAATGCAGCATTTATGTGTATACAAATATATCCCACCATGTGTACAAAAGAATATATAATAAATGGCCAAGAAAATAATCTTAGCTGTGCAATGCTCTGATACAAGCAAAGAAGGAAATCCGAATTCTCTCCAGTGGCTTCCATTGGTTCAGGTTGCTATGTTCTACCAATACCACTTCTAACATTAAACTGTGGCCTTGCTTTCCTCCCATCTGTCAACACTTACACCTGTCAAGTATCTATAGCATACATATTCACTGAAGATGTTACAAATTAATCACCATGCTGTCTGCCACTGGTGCAGTTACAGCACAGAGAAAGTGAAAACCAGACAGGAAATTTGATTAATATTATTTTAAAAAATCATTTCTGGCCATTCAGTGAACACCCAACTGAAGCCTAGGGCAAGTTGTGAACTAGAGATGGGATGGCTGTTTGTGTTGTTTTCTTGACCTGGATGAAGTCAGCTTCTGTGTGTTGAGACGTAAACCACAGCCAAGCCATATCTTGTGAAACATTCATATTGTGTCCCATTAGATTTCAAAGACCTGAGATCTTGTGATGTCTTGCATTGTGAGATCTCATCCTCATTTTGCCAATTGCAAGGTCAATATATAGAAAGCACAACAACAAACCTGGACCTCTCCTTCCTTTATCACAAATTCTCCTGCCCAAATAAGCTAACAGTAAGCCACTTTCTTATTGTGTGTCAGCAAGGAAGAAAGTCTCCCAAAGTACCCCAACTTTGGCATATGATCCCACTGATGCTGGAACTGTTGCCAGCATGGCAATTGTTCTTGCCTGAGTTCATAACTTTCAAAAAAAAATGTCAAGGTGTTTCAATTAGCTACTTCTGTGTTTTATTGTAGGGGATACTAGCTCATGATTTTCATTCTAAAGCAGGGGTACCCAAACTTTTTGGCCTGTGGGCCGATCATGTGGTTCAGGGAGCTGGTCACTAATGCCCGGGGGCTGGCTGCATCCCCTGATGCCAAGTAATCCAGCCCGCGAATCCTTTGTTGCTCCTGGAAGTGGAAGTAAAACACGCCCGTACGGACATATTTTACTTCCGCTTCCAGGGATGACGAGGGCTTCATGGGCCGGATGGATTGGCATCGGGGGCTGCACCCAGCCCCCGGGCCTTAGTTTGGGCACCACTGTTCTAAAGCAAGTATTTCCTAGTTGAGAGTGTTTTTTATCTTGTTTTGTAAAATTATGCTTGGCTTTTGGCAAGTGATCCCATGGAATATTGCTTCACAGTGTGGTTATTTAATATTTGCATTAGTTTCTCTGTGTAATTCTCAATAGTCTCTGCCTGCCGCAGAATCAATTTGCTTGCTGTCTCATAGATTCCACCACACTGTGGATCTGCTTCCAATGTGAATGGTGTGCCTGAACTTTCTTCTTGCTTGAGTCCTGAAAGTAAGAACATTTTTTTTTAAATGTAGCAACTGTATGTTTAATTTAATTTAACGTTTGGATTCTTTGTCATAAACCTCTGTCAAGATTTGCTGCCTTTCCTTCATTTATTCTCACTTCTATTTCTGGGAGTGGATCAGTTTCAGGGACATCACCAGTAACTTGTAACACTGTAGATAATTTTTCATTTTTACTGTACTGTAGTAGAAGTACTTAGGAACTGCTAATGCTGACTAGATTATGGAGATGCAAGTACACTAGTACCCCGGATAACATTATGACTTGGTTCCACAAGTCATGTTGTTATCTGGCTTTTAGCGTTGCCCGGGGTATACACCAAACAATGCTTAAAAACATTGGGCGCGTTGGCTCGCGTGCGTCAAACGCGGTTTGGGAGCATATGGAGATTTTCTCCATATCCTCCCCAAGCCGTGTTTGACAGGTGTGCACTTGCACGATGTTTGGAAAGAGTATGGGGGACCATACCCTTTCCAAACATTGGGCGCGTTGGCGCGCGCGTGTCAAACGCGGTTTGGGGAGCATACGGAGATTTTCTCCGTATGCTCCCCAAGCCGCGTTTGACAGGCGCGCGCCTGCACGATGTTTGGAAAGGTTATGGGGGGCCATACCCTTTCCAAACATTGTGCGGGCGGGCACTGGGGTTTTTTGATTTGGTAGATGTTCTACCCAATCCAACCCCTCCCCCCCGCACGATTGTTCCGGATAACGCTAAAAATCACGTTATTCGATACAAGATTTTTCCAAAAAATCTTGTAACGTTATGCGGTTTTAGCACTATACGGTACAATCGTTATCCAGGGTATTACTGTAGCTAGATAGCATTTGGCAGCATGTTACATGTCATTTGCACTACAAACACATTTTAATGTTAGTAGAAGCCAGTGGCACCTTTTAATTGTTGTTGAACTAAGATAAAAACCATGTAATGTGCCCTGAAAATTCTGATTTACAACTCAGATCTTACAGGTCAGTTTTTGGGTATCTGTTAAATAGTCAACCTTGTCGTGCTCATTATATTCTCTTCCTGAAATGATGAGATGTGTCCACAAACATGATCAGTCCTTAAGCACACACACATAGAAAACATAAACAGATATGTTATAAAGAGGGAGACCTGTCGAAGCTGTCTAATTGTAGCATAGAATTTCTGGGAAGAATTTACTTCATCAAACAGATGTTCAACACTGTTGAACATGTTTATCTTAATTATCCTGTAGTCTTTGTCTTTATGTTGCCAAATGATACTCACTCATATACAGTGAACCCCTGCTTTATAGATGGTCCACTTACCGGAAAACTCACTTCACAGACAGAAATCCACAGGAAATGATGGTCCGCTTCACAGACAAAAATCACAATGTGGACCAGGTTTCCCTAGTGTGCAAAGCTTTTTTGGGCTGCTTGTGCACCCCCTGCCACTTTCCATGATGGTGGTAGAGTATTCAGAGTATTTCCGTGCTGTTTCCTGAATTTTCCATTGTGTTTTCTGTGTGATTCGGTAGCTTAAAAGTAGTGTACAGCACTTCTGGTGTGGTGTGTGGGGGAAACAGCTGACTGTTGGGCCATTATCACAGCTGGCCACTAGAGGTAGCAAAGTGTGGTCTCCCATAGAACGCATTGAAAATAAATTTCTTCTATGCATTCCTATGGGAAACCAGAGTTCACTTTAAGGACAAACCGACAGAACAGATTAATTCTGCAAAGTGGGAGTTCACTGTATTTTATTTTGTTTGTTAAGTTTATACAGTTGCAGCTTTGCCTAGCACCATACCAGTAATTATCTAGCTTTTCTAGAATTATAAAATATATACAGATTAACCAACAGAGATTAATCTGATGAAATATAAAATTTACTTTTGTGTATGTAGCTCAAACATAGGGCAGCTTTTCCAAAAGCAAACTAAACAAAACATTAGTACTGTATATTCATTTTTTTAAAAAAAACCAGAAAACATTGGTGTTAACTGCAAATTTTGAAAATTAATATGAGGCATGTACAGTAGTTGGCTGTAATTGCCAAAACTTTGTTTCTTGTATTTTCACCTGTATTTCAGTATATGTAAATAAATTTAAACAACTGAACTGAATTGAAAGGTGGCTGTGCATTGATTCTAAGCTGGAAGGTCTGTTACCTTTTGAAATACAGTATACTGTACTAGGAAACCATTTGTGAAAACCATGCTTGCCCTTCTGACAGCACAGCAAGGTCATACAACACAGATTAAAGTTTACTTGTTCTTTTCCTTTTGTTTTAGATGTAAATTTGAAGGGACTCATAGTGCTTAAAATAGCTTATTTTAAATTGCAGATGTTGAAGCAAAGGGAATAGCACACAGCATAGTCAGCAAGGGACTAACCAAATTGCTTATACTTCAATTCATCATAGTTTTTTCCCCTTTTCTATCCTGCAGGTGTGAATGGAAACAAATGCTCAGGGACATCAACTATTCTTGAAAAATACAAAGTGGGCAAGGTGATTGGAGACGGTAATTTTGCTGTGGTGAAGGAGTGTACAGAACGGTGAGCAAGGAATGGATTTTTATTTGCTGACAGCTTTTTGTCTAAATATCATGAACAAAAAAACCTCTACTGTCTGTTTATGACAACATTATTGTAATTTCAAGAACAAGCAGGTGTTTGGTAAAAAAATTTTATTTCTGTCATTTATCAGAAAATTAATATATGTCCAAAGGAGACCTCATTTCATAAATAACTGTGACATTAACCAACAAAGTTTTTAAATTGTATTTTTAATTGGGGTTTTTACTGGCTTTAAGTTTTTTATAATTCTCTAATGGGGTTTATATAGTTCATGATGTAATTGTTGTATGCTGACCAGAGTCTCTTGCCGACTGGGCGGCAATACAAATGTGATGGAAGGATGGATGGATGGATGGATGGATAGATAGATAGATAGATAGATGGATGGATGGATGGATGGATGGATGGATGGATGGATGGATGGATGGATGGATGCCAGGGCATCTAACTACCCTTGGGAAAAGGGCAAAAATAATATATTATCTTAAAGGACAGTTTTTATTCAGGTGTAATTTCTTAGATGCCTGCCAGACTGTGCTGATTACCAATGATAACATACTAAGTGGAAGCAATTTCTATAAGAACAAGAATTTGGATATGTGCTTGTTTGTTATTGTCTATCTGCCCTTTTTCTCAACTACTTTACTGGCAAAGTCAGGAAGAGTATTGTTTCACAAATCTAAGAGTAGAAAGCATATGCTGTAGAAGAATTAGGTATGAAATGTGTTTGTGACATGATTAGCTGATGAACACATCACCTTCTCTATATTATCAGTGCTTTGCATTAGCAAAGGAATTCCTGAGCATTCATTCACTTGTTGTTGTTGTTGTTGTTGTTGTTGTTGTTGTTGTTGTTGTTGTTGTTGTTGTTGTTGTTGTTGTTGTTGTTGTTGTTGTTGTTGTTGTTGCTATATTTCAATTTTTATGCCGCCCCACTCGCAAATGCGACTCTGGGCAGCTAACAAGGAAATAAAGCATTACAAAATTATAATTTCAGAATATAACATCAATACAGAATAAAAACATTTTGAGCTTACATATATCAGAACAATATACATTTCAATGTATATGAACACTGTACACACCCACAAAAATACATTGCAAAGACTAGGACTTATCCTTTTTCCTTCCAGATGAGCAGCAGAGGGGGGAAAAGTCCAGTAATAGCAGTGAGAACGTCCGTTGTTTTATGGCCCGCTCCAGCCCCCCCGCAGCTGTTTCATCTTCCCCGGGGCTGGAGCCAGCCAGGGAAAGAGTCCGGTGAGGCGGCGAGAGTGTCCATTGTTTTATGGCCGGCTCCAGCCCCTCCACAGCTGTTTCATCTTCCCCGGGGCTGCGGCCAGCCAGGGAAAGAGCTACTTTTTTCCTCATTTATAGGTTTTGCTGCCATCCCTAATCCCATTCCTTGGTAAACCCAGTCTCCTTACTGGGCAACTTGTCACAAGACACTAATTCTCTCCCCACCCCACAAGTAATCTTGGTGCTGAAGTGTCTGAGAAATGTAAATTTCATTTCTCAAAATATTAGTCCAGGATGCCTGAGAATTTATTTTCACTTTTTTCTCTAACAAGGAGGAACCTAGCTTTTTGCTTTCTATTCTATAAGAGTAAATGGAATTCTGAATATTTGGAATTATTATTACTGATATTCAGAACTATCGAATTTGGATTTGAATATATAGAGAACTACCTAAATATGGGATTATCTGATGAATTCTGAATATTCCAGAGTGGAAATGCACATCCCTAGTGCGAATTGTATTAGTGTCATATTTTGATGAATGGAAACTCTTGCTTGTTTATGTAAGGTATTTTGTGCTTGAACTCTTAATTACTTGAGTCAAGAGGAGGTTTCAAAAGATTATTGCCATATTGGCATCAATCATTGGTTTGGAATTATGCTTCACTACAACAGTGGTGTTAAGGAACATTGAAATGTCCTATGGTCATATTGAAATATAACATTTTTAATGTGTATATGTATGTCTTAAAATTGGGTACCAACATTATATTGAAATAATAAAGTAACTACTAAGTGGTGTCTGTAGAATCCTTTTTTCAGCCATAAATAAGTTTTTAACATTTGGCCTTATATATGACAGTTAATACTTTTGAAGGACTACTTTTCCAATACCCTGAATTTATAGCAACCATCAGAAGCAACCTACAAACCAAACAGAATACTATAGCTTCTATAGTCTGCTGCAATTTGGAATGGAAATAACTAACTTTACATATCCATCTGAGTTATTATCAACAACAACCAGTATGAAATATAGCTGTATCCACCGTTCTCTTTTTGTGAACCAAGTGCTTTTTTAAACAACACAAAGCCCTTACGCAAAAAATGATAAAGTCCAGTAATGTACCGTATATGCCAGGATACAAGACAACTGGGCGTATAAGACCACCCCCCAACATTTCCACTCAAAATATAGTTTTTATTATATACTCACCGTACAAGACCACCCCCTCTTCCACACGCCTTCCACACATGAAAAAGAGTAAAGAGTTACCGTAGTCTTTAAGGTGCCACAAGTATTTTGATGTTGTTTTGTTTACTCTCTGATATGCTTTGCTCAGAAAATATATTTTCGCGTGGGAAGACCTGTCCTTTCCCCTGATTGGGCGAAGGGGCGCTTGGGGCGGGATCTTCCCGAAGAGACAGAGAGGAGCCAATCAGGTTGCCGCAGGTGCGAGTTTGAATGCGGGCGAGTTTGAATGCAGGCGAGTTTGAATGCGGTCGTGTGGGTGGTTGCTCTGCTGCCCTGGCCGTGTGGGCAGCTGAGGATGCCTCCGCCTCTCCCCCCGGATTCATTCCACCTGGCTGGGGGGATAAAGGGTTGTCGGCAGGAGCCCTGGCTGAAGAAGCAGCCCCAGAACCGTGCAGGGAAGGTGGTGGGGAAGGACTCGACAGTGTCCCCGGAGCTGCTGCCCAAGCCACAGTGAGTTCATCGGGAACCCAAATGATGTGCACCCGGCATACAAGACGACCCCCCCCCACTTGGAGGCATGGTTTTCGGGGTGAAAAAGAAGTCTTGTACACCAGCATATACTGTATTTTATGTAAGGTATTATGCAACACCTCACAATAACATAATAAAGATGTGTGTCATGCTAATTCTGTGCTAAGTGAAGTTTTCATCCAGTTCTGCAATATTTTGCGAAAACATTAGTAATATCAGAATTTCCTGCATTTATTCATTGCTACATGTAATGTGCTATACACTTTTCTGCAATGCTATTGAGATATTTGTCCCACCTTTTGTACTCTTCTGGATTCACTATTAACTATGACAGCATTTCAGATACAGCTGTACTTTCACTTCATTGATCAATTCCACATACTGTACTTTGTGTTGCTTTATAAGGCAAAATCTTAATGTGTTCACTTCAGGAGTTAATACGTACAGTACAAACTATTTAGCTGTACATGGATAAAAATGTTTCCTATTAAATCTGTTGCTGTTCGTACTAACTACCACAACTAAGTAATTTTTTAAAAAGCAATGGTGATAATCACTGCATGGAAAGGAATGGTTAATGTGATTCTACATGTATGTTCTGTGAGTCACACATTACTTTATGTTAGTGTAAGTTGTTAACATTGTTATGTGTAAAATTTGTTAGTTGAAAAATTAGAAATATATGGTGATATGTGAAGTGAAACTTTGAACATGTACTGTCAGACCAGTATCCTGTTTCGAATCTCACCTAGACAGTAGGCTTGCTAGAACATTTGCTAAATGTAAAAAGCCACTTACTGCGGCTAGCATGGCAATAGGATTATTCAGTCATTACTTACATGGATAGTCTCATAAAGCAGCTTAGAGGGGCTTGCTTAGCCCCTCATTTTTCTTCACTGCTTTCTCCCTCTAACCTGCAACAAACATTGCACGTGGGCTCTGCATGATTTTCAGGACTCTTGCTTACGTCAAGCACCTGCACACGAACTTTGAGAAAGCAACAATAGAGAAGGATTAAGTATTCCCCTTTCAGTAAATGAGTCTTTCTTTGTAGAGGAAATAAGTGAATAATCCTGTTGTGTTTGGAACTGAGATGACACATTTTTAAAACAGCGCACCTGTGGTGTTTAACAGTTATGAATAGAACATTTAACAATATTAGATAGCAATAGTAGCAATAGCAATTACACTTATAAACCGCTCCATAGCACTTAGTGCACTCTCTGGGCCACGGATTCTGAACCTGCTGCCCATGGGCTGGATGCAACCCGTGGGACAATTTCATGTGTGTTCCCCCCCCGCCTCCACCACACCAGGAAGTGCATGTGGTGGAGGAAGGGCAAAATGGCTGTCCAGCCCCTGAAGCTGTTGGAGGGAGAATGACCTGGCCCCAGGCTTTAAAAGGTTGAGAACTCCTGCTCTGGGTGGTTCACAGAGTAATTACCATTTTGCCCCCAACATGCTAGGTACTCATTTGACCAACCACAGAAGGATAGAAGGCTGAGTCAACCTTGAGTCCTGGTCAGGATCAAACTTACAACCTTCTGTCTGCAGTACAGCAGTTTAACCACTGCACCACCAGGGCTCTTCAGATAGAACATTTCAAGTACTGTACAGTCAAACCTCGCATAAAGAGCATTTTGCTTAAAGAGTAACTCGCTTAAAGAGCAGAATTTTCTCTGAATGTTCGCTTTGCTTAACAAATAAAACCAACCAAAAACTCGCTTAACAAATAAATTGGGGTTCACATCCCCACCCCAATAGTTGGTCATTTGCAATGGTGTTTCACTTAAAGAGCAAACTCACTTAAAGAGCAATCCTGTGGAACGCATTATGCTGTTTAAGCGAGGTACAACTGTACAAATAACAACTGAAAGCTATTAATGCACTAAATTCAGTAGAGTGACATGTGATACAATATAAATCCTTCCATCTTCTACTTTTTTAAAATAGCCTGATATCTTGAGTAAATTTGTACATGCTGCCATGTAATTACACAAGCATCAGTTAAATAAAGAAGGTAGAATATATAAAACAGCTGACACTAAAAGAGGACATAACCTTCAGGTCACACTAGAGTAAATGACAGCAGAAAACCTGGTTTTTGGTTGTCAAGGCAACAGCAGGCATGCTGTACTGAGAAAAAGATGTAAGAGCATTTCTACCTTAATTTGGTCAATTGTTCCATTTATTTTCTTGGATGAAAGAGATTTTATTAGTGCATATAATCAAAGAAAACTTAGCACTAAACAAAAATGTTAGAATTTATTTAATATTTCTTCTTTCCTTTCTTTTTCTTTATAGAGCCACTGGAAAGGAGTACGCACTGAAGATTATAGACAAAGGAAAATGTTGTGGAAAGGTATGAGTGAATATTAAAGCAGTTTAAGGTGGAGGACCCATCTCCAATAATTTCTTTTATTTCCATCCATAATAGCAATATTCCATGTTTTCAGTTGTGTCCCAAGATGCTTGCCAAGTCTTTGACAAGCCTACAAATCTTATACAGGCTGATATTTACCATTTCTCTGAGTGACCAAGAGCATTTCCAGATTGTAACTTGTGGTTGTTTGAGGATGGGGAGGAACTAAATTGGGGTGGCCGTACATTTTGGGCCATGTGCCAGTCATGTTGTTAAGCAAACCAGTCACATGGTTCCTCCAGCCGTAAAACATGTCTGCGACTGTCATAAATGTGTTTATAACAACCATGGGTGCATTTACAGCAGCGTTATGCAAATATGTGAGCATGTTATGCACAGCATGAGTGCATTTTACTTCTGCTTCCAGGAGCAGCGAGGGCGGTAAGGGCCGGATGATTCAGTCTGTAGCTTTGTCACTCCTGAGCTAAATCATGTTTAGCATACTCTCCCCATCCAAGCAAATGCAAGTGACATTTGCTCATATGGTGAAGTTGCTGATCCACCACTTTGCCACATGGACAAATGAAATGATGTTTAATTCCCATTAAGGACTTTCCCTGCACTTTTGTGGAGGGGCAGAGAAAGTTTAATTGTTTTTCTCCTCCTACATTACAATTGTAAGGGTCAGGAGTATAAAAACATTTTTCTTTCATTTTGCCTTGTAGTGTCAGTTGAAATCACAATTTTTAGATCAGTGGTAAATGGAAAAACAAAGAAAAAATTTATCCTTCTGATATAGTGCTACAATGATCGGCTAGAAGGGAGGGAAAATAAATAAACTGAATAAGAGCAGGGAAGGTGCTTAATGGCAATATCCACTATATACTGTCCCATAGTGCTTAGTACACTCCCTGGTCAATTCACAAGCCAATTAGCATTTTGCCCCCAACATGCTGGGTAATCATTTTACTGACCTTGGAAGGATGGAAGGCTGAGTCAACTTTGATCCCTGTCAGGATCGAACTCAACCACAACCTTTTGCTTGTAGGACAGCAGTTTAACCACTGCGCCACCAAGAGGCTCATTTGTGGAAAAGCCTTTGCAAGTTGCAAAGTTGCCATATACACTATTCCCAGCATCCACAGGCACTGGGTACAACATATATCAGAGTACTAAGAAAAACCCAGAACCCTTGATGGAATTACCAAAAAAGAGCAGGGTGGGTGGGAGGTTAAAGTATTCGAATTCTAGTATCCATGAAATGTGAACAATGGAGGGAGAGCCAACAATGGAGAGCTCTAACAAGCAGTCTTAGAACCCTGTTTGAGCTTGCTCTTATTGTAGTATCCATTTGTTCTTTGCAAACATTTCTGAGTAAGAGCACTTAACAACTACTTGGGAAAGTGTGCTGTATATGTCGACGTTTTATGGACCTATGTTTTAATTTTATTCATGGAATTTCCTGCGGCCTGGGTCCTAACCAGTTTTTAGAAAAACCAAGGTAACAAATAACATAGTTAGCAATATAGATAACAAGGGTGTGTTAAAGTTATAGCTCAGAAAAAATGCAGTGATCAGGATTCAAGTTACAGTACTTTATTACAGTAGCAATGAATGTCCTGATTTTCTTTCCAAAGTTAACATTATGACATTTGGGGGCATTTTTAGAGATTTAAAAAAAAATATTTTTCAAGAATTTTTCAAATTTTATGCAACTTAATTTAAAAGTTTGTTGTCTCTTGAGCAATGGAATGAGCAACCGAACTAGTTATCTTTTTAAAGATTTCAGTATTGATATGACAATGGACTGCCATTGTGAATTACTATCAAAAAATATGGTAAGAAGGAGAAGAGTGATTCTGAAAATTAACAAGCATTTATGAATAGAGATTGGATAGGAAATTGTAAAGTACTTGAACTATGGTTGAATATCAGTACACTAGAAAATGGAATCATATCTTCTGTATTCAATAGATGTTCTTATGCAAAGGTACAACATTTATTGTGGCTTGTCAGAACCCATAGCAATTCAGTATTTTTGTGAGAGTGAAAATGTTTCTTATATATAGCATTGATTCTTCAGTCCAGATTTTAAACATGAGAAGACATACTGTAATTCTGCAAAAGAAGAAAGGGGTGGCAGAGAATGAGATGGCTAGATGGCATTGCCACCCCATCCCCCCCCCCACACACACAAGGACAACAAGACAACTTCGTGGAATAGAAATTGGCCACTTTATTAAGTGACAAGTAGAAAAACTATACAATCCTAAATGCAGGGGCCAGCAAAGCACGGGGGCAAATCTCCGGGGGGAGATTTGGGCCAAGCCAAATTAACATAACCACGCCCTAACCCAAACTCCTCTCCCTCCCCTACAACTCATCACACCCCCACTACTCCCCTGTGCTTTCCGCCCAACCCGTACAATTCTGTTGCCCCTATACCCTTACTCATCGAGATGAGGTAGGCGAAAACAGCCATCGGCAAAGCCAATCAGCCGTGACCCAAAATTCATACCCGGCCCAAAATATTGCGACCACTATTGCCACCTCGATTTTTAGGGTCGGCGGGCGGGCGACCAATTCCCAACCCACAAAGATTATTCTCGAACTCAGGACAATAACACCCCAACAAGGCATGCCCCCCCCAATACAAGTGAACCAATCCCAGCCTTCCACTCTGTTCTCTTCTGACCCGACCACCCAGGGTGGGGTGGGGCAGCAAAGACCCTTCTCGAACAGCAGGCGCTGCCTCAAAGGTACCCTTGTTGATGCAATGGGCATAAAGCTGGGGTGGGTTGAGGAGGATGGTGAAGGATAGGGGTGCCTGGCATGTGGTGGTCCATGGGGTTGTGAATCGACTGTGTGACTGAACAATAACAAATTCTACAATCATAAAAGAAAATGTTTCTGAGTACATTTTTGTCAGAACTGTCATTCCAATACCATTAAATCCAGACATCTAAATTGAAGATGTACATCTGTGGGCAATTTGGTTGCATTTGCTGGTTCAAACCTTAATGCGTTGTTACACATGCAAAAGACGAATAGAGTAACTTTCAGTCACTCCTAGGCAACAGTTGAGTTGTTGCTGCAGTTCTTGGGGGGATACCTGCCTGCTGGCTGGGCACATATTTAAAAAATCACAGTGGTGACTTGTTATTTGCTATCTAGAGGTAACAATGTTATAATGTTTGTCTTCTGCAAATGTGCTAGAAAAGGTTGAAGACAGCAGGAGACAAGGCAGACCAAATAAGAAATAGATTGACTTCCTTAAGCAGGGGTTCCCAACCTATGGCCTATTGGCTGGACATGGCCCACGATGCTATTTCATTAGGCCTGTTGCCGCCGCCTCTGTACCTGGAAGTGGAGGCAGGCGCATTTATGTCAGTTGTAAAATGTGCCCGCACATTGCACGAACGCGCCCATGGCTGTCATAAATGCTGAAGTGGGTGCATTTACAACAGCATCTGGGGGTGTGGTCCAGCCCGCTCAGCTGTCTGTTGGCATGGTCAGTTCCATGGCATAAAAAGGTTGACCACCCTTGCCCTAAAGAAAGCCATATGCCTGAGTTTAGAAAACCTGAGCAGGACTGTTGAGGACAGGATATTTTGGAGATTGCTCATTCATTTGGGTTGCCATAAGTCAGAGGCAAGATGATGGCACATGATAATCATGACAAATTGATATTTGAAGACTTTATAAAGAACACTCAGAAAAGTGAAGAACCCTGATAATATCCCTGGGAGAAAGATAAGAGTGACTATAGCCCTAAGCACCATTTGCTCCAAGTAGACCAAATAAAAAAGCATTTTCCTGGTCCTGTGAGATACCTCTGCTGTTGTTACTGCCAAGGCTTCAATTTACCTGGCAAGGAGTACATTGGGGATGGCTTCACATATACAGTTATTGTGGAGGCTACGGCTTTTGTCGGGTTTCCCTTTCAGTGGGAATGTTGTGCAGTGGGATTGACTTCCGCTGGTAGTAGCAAGAATTGAAGTTCACATCCATTCTCTAACAGGCAAAGGATGCTGGGACTGCATCTGTTAGGGCAGGGGTGGCTAACCTTGATGCCCCAGGTGTTCTTGGGCTTCAATCCCCAGAAGCCCTGATCAGCAGGTATGCTTACCTGGGCTTCTGGGAATTGAAGTCCAAGAACACCTGGGGCACCAAGGTTGGCCACCCCTATGTTAGGAAATGAATAATAAGTTGACTTCTTCTCTCAATTTGCCTCCACAGGCCTGAAAGGGAAAGATAGGCAGGACTGGAGATCCTTCTCAAGCACATTTGAATCCTCAGAATTTTTTAAAATAGTATTGTTATAGTATAACTTACTTGTTTTAAAGACTTATATATGCTTTTAAAATAATATATTTAGCCGCCTTGGAGTATAGAAGTGACAAAGGTAGGAGATATATAAAATAAAACTAATATACTTGGGTTATGTGCAAAGCCTTGTCTACCTGTGAGACAATGGGAAGGATAGAGTCATGGAACTATGAATGAACATAGTAAAATCAAGAAATAGATATGTATATCCACTCCTATGAATGGAACTCATAAAATGTGAAAACTCTTGCTTTAGGACTAAGAATTCCATGTTAAATTAAATATGATAGGTTTTCCTATGCATCAAAATTGTATACTTTGTTTTATGTTTACAGCATTTAACATAATTGGTCTTCCAACTGATACACTGTAGCGGCATGACAGACTTCACTCCAGACCGCATTCCAAGTTTATTGTTTTTGCATTTGCTTATTTTCTTCAATCTTCTAACTTTTCTGTTTAACTAAGAATTAACCATATTATTCAAACCCATTCATATTTTGTTTTTCTTTTCTCCAGCATACGATTGTTTGGAGCAGACATATGTTTGTTCCAGAAAGACTATTGATGCTCTCTCACATACTGTATTGGTTTCAAAGGTGCGACTTGTTTAAGCAATGCCTGATATGCCACATGTTCACAGAAGGAAATGCACGGCTAGCATGTGCATACTTATCAACTAGGTTGTTAGGATAAAATTAAATGAACTGCACAGATTTTGATGCAGATCAGCTTCCCAAGCCATTTGATTTAAGTATCCTTAGGATGTATGACAAATATGATTGAATTTTTCAAGCACTGTTCATGTTTATTTTTCATAGAATGCTCACATGTACTTCCCACAGTTTTCCTCACAAGTGCATGAAGTGCATGATGTTAGATTGTTTGTTCTGTGGTGAAGACCAAGCTTCGGATAGGGTTCATGGTATCTTCAGAAGTGTTTGGAGCCACCTCTTGTTGATTTTTAAAATGAAATGAACTCATGCCACAATACACTTGATTGGTTTTTCAAAACTGAAAACCCTTGACCATTTATCTGATCTATAATTCAACCAACTTTTGTTTTCAGTTTTAATCATTTTTGGTTGGGAATATTTTGTACACACTTGTAAGCTAAGACATTTTAGATGATTCAGGGCTTATATATGTTTTGTTATCAGATAGATCTTGATAACCAGGTTCCCAATGGTGCAGAGAAGAATAGTTGGGAAGTTACACTGTATGTGTCTGTCTGTCTTTCCCAATTATATTTAGGAGCACTTGATTGAAAATGAAGTTTCAATTCTGCGCAGAGTTAAGCATCCAAATATTATCATGTTGATAGAGGAGATGGATACCAATACTGAACTGTATCTGGTGATGGAGCTGGTCAAGGTGAGAGAATTCTATGAGTACTAAAATCAAATCAAGTCTTGTCCTATTTTATGCTATCATATAGGTGACAGACTGCATTGGATATATTTAATGTCATCTTTGAAGCAGTACTAGAATTTGTTTCATATATTCATCTGATGCAAAATCTCCCTGAAATCAAGGAAGATTTGTTCAAAATCATGGCCACTTTGAGTTTCATTTCAGGGAGAAAAAATGTGGCATATAGATCTAATAGATAAATGGATTCTGTTAAATAAGAAGATTGTGAGAACATTGTTTTTAATTTTTTAATCATTTATTGTGTATTCAGTTGTATATTCTAATCATCAAAGCTTGATTGTTGATCTTTATAATGTTTCATAAGCCAAAGCTGTCTCCTATCTGTAGTAAAGCAAAACATAGGATTGTACCATATAGTATGCCAAGGCAATTAACAGTTAAAAGAAAATCAGGTATACATAACTTCACTGAAATTGGCCATGTAAGTCATCCTTCTAAAGGTTTCCTGTCTTTTTGAACATAAGTTGCATCAAAGCAACTGTATAGATAATTTCAGCGCTACAAACTCACTTACTATACTTGGTATAATTTGTTCCCATGGGATATAATAATATTCTCTGGGTTGAACCCAGTGTTATTTTTGCCTGCACCATTTCATAGTGGAAACATGTATACACTAGTACCTCGGATAACGATGAGACTTGGTTCCACAAGTCTCGTCGTTGTCCGGTTTTTAACGTTGTGCGATGCATTGATTGCACAACTTTTAAAAAAGCCCTGTTTCCCTGGAGGCTGCAGCAAGCCAGAATGTTGGGATTTGAATCCAGATGTTTTGGCTTGTTGCAGCCTCTAGCAGGGTGGCAGAACTTCAAAAATAGCGCACATCGGCTCCAGGGAGGTTAGGAGACTTGATGTTTGCTATTTTTGAAGTTCCCCCACCCTGCTGAAGGCTGCAACAAGCCAAAATGTCAGGATTTGAATCCTGACGTTTTGGCTTGTTACAGCCTCCAGGGAGGTGGGGGAAGTCTAGAAACAACTTGGATCAGGTTTTCCGACCTCCCTGGAGCTGGCAGGGGGGTCAGAGAGCCCAAAATGGGTAAAAAATGGACTTTTTTTACCCATTTCAGGCTCTCTGATCCCCCTGCCTGCTCCAGGGAGATCAGAGGACCCGATCTACAGCTGCAGGGTGGCTGGGGAAGCTGACGGGGACTCCCAGTCAGCTTCCCTAGCCACCCGCCCATGCCTCTGCAGCTGTAGGGTGGCTGGGGAACCGACGGGGGAGCCTCCTGTCAGCTTTCCAGCCGCCCCACCCCTGCCTCTGCAGCTGCAGGGTGACTGGGAAGTTGAACGGAGAACCCTGTTCAGCTTTCCAGCCACCCTTCTGCTATGAAATGACTGCATCGGATAACGCTAACAGATCGTTATCCGATGCAAAATTTCTTTAGAAATTTTGCATCGTTATCCGATTTTAGCGTTATCCGATGCAGTCGTTATCCGAGGTATTACTGTATATAGATTGTGATGAAGTTCTAATTTAGTTACCAGTTCTATGAAATAATACCTTATACTTAACTGATCTATGGATCAAAAAACAGAATAATGCTGTAAAGTCTCTAAGCTTCTTAGATTAATGGGTTTTGTTTTGTTACAGAATTGTTCCTTTCTCTCATCCATTCCCCCAACCCTTTTACAGGGAGGAGATCTTTTTGATGCTATTACTTCTTCAACAAAGTACACAGAGCGTGATGGAAGTGCAATGGTCTACAATCTAGCCAGTGCACTTAAATATCTCCATGGTCTCAGTATTGTCCATAGAGACATCAAACCAGAGAACCTTCTGGTATGCTGCTTGTTTTCACTTGCCTTATTTCTGCATTGCCTCTCTTATCGGCAGTAATCTAAATGGAAAAATCTATGTTTGCATTAAAAAGCAGATGGGAGTGTAGTGAAACATGACTTAAATGACTGACTGCTTAAAACTGAATCTGATTCCATGAAATATTAATAGCTTTGGGTTAAAATATTTTCTCAGCACTTCTCTAAATCATATCTTTATTTACATTTTGATTAGTGATTAAGAATAAAGTAAAAATAGGATTTCTTTTTCTTCGCAAAAAAAAAATTAAATGGGGAATATGTCCTTTGTAAGAACTGATTGGCAATAGCAAATGTTTCAAAAATGTACAGCTATTTTAATGTATGTATCCATTTGTGAAGTGGTTTTGTGCTGGTTTGTAGAAAGCTGCTTTTATAATAAGATAACAACTATTAATGAGATAAAATAAAAAATATTGCAGATTTTAAATGTTTATATTATGAATTTTTTATAAGTTGGGAATTTTTTTATGTTTATAAAAAAGTTGATAAAAATAAAAGAAAATATTACAAATATACTATGAGACAGTAAAATCAGTTTACTGAAAGCATAAGTGAGGTATGTAGAGCTAGGTAAAGTTGGATCAGGCAATGAGTTACTGTGATGCAAGCCCACATTGATACTTAGGTTCCACTATGTTGTCTTGCATCTGGAACCAAGAACATCTATTGTGTGTGTGTGTGTCCTCATCTAGCTTTTCAGTTGGACAAGTCCAGAAGAGTAGATGGACTGCCATGAGACATTGAAAACCTTAGAACGGGAGTTCTCAACCTTTTAAAGCTGTGGGCTGGATCATGCCCCCTCAGACTGTTGGCAGGCTGGGCTGCTGTTCCCCCCATGCTGCTGCCACTGCCAACACTACCCCCCCCGCCACCAGTCTGGCCCACAAACATAGCCCACCATGCTGCTGCTGCCACCAACACACCTCCTCCCTATGCCACTTCCGCCACCTACACTGCCCCCATGCCACCAGTCCAGCCCACAAACACTCACCCCATACCACAACCACTGTTTCCTTGATTACCGGCCTTCCAATGGGTAAAAGCCCACTCTCAGCCAGAGAGGCACCCAGGAAAGATATGGGCAGCTGCTTCTTCCACCAGTGGTGGCACTGTCTTACAACATCTGCCCTGTTATGGAGCAGCATTAGGGACATACCAGATCAAGAAGAGGGGGAAAGGATGGCGGTGGCAGGAGGAAGGGCACAGGCAGGATGGAATGGTGCCACAGGCCGGATCTGGCCCATGGGCCATAGGTTGAGAACCCCTGCCTTAGAGAGTGTTAATCCCTTCCTCTCACCAGCTTCTTTCCAGTGGAGATAGCACGCAAGTGAAGAGTAAGCATTGCTTTCTGCTTCCTAAAATTATGTAAGATAGTTTTAGATAGGAGAGCCAAGCAAGATTTACTTCCCTAGGTCCTCTGTGCCTGGTCTTTCTGAAAAAGACAATATTGTAGAGTAAGTAGAAGGCCAAGAGGAAGACTTATTTGCGAGATGGATTTACTACATAGCCAAAAATGTTTGGTGAGTTATGATGGCATAATGCTAGTGGAATAACTTTTGGAAGCAAATTGCCTGAAATTAAGATATCATAGATATTATCTATTGTGTACTGAATTGTGTGACTCAGTATTTAACAGATAACATCTATTATGATTTCTCAACTTGATTCAATTCATATCCAAAAGTTGCACTATTAATATTATGCCAATGTAACTGCACAAAATGATTTTGGTCAATAAAAGAAGCCACAACCTTTAGTTTGTATGAGTTAAGTTCATGATAGCATTTTTGCATGCTATTAATCTCTGAAAGTCAGAAGCATTTTGTGGCACAGAAAATTGTATCATGAGTGAGTGAACGAATGAACGAATGAATGAATGAATGAATGAATCTCTGCTGTATCTTGAGTCATATTTTGGGGGTGAGAATCACAATGTCTCTGTTTTGCTTACTGGGATGTCTAGTGAATAAGAACTGTGTTTGGATACAGTAGAAGTGCATTATTTCCTACTGTTGATTCTGTCTATGTTAAAATAATAACAGTGATATCACTAACCCTAAGTGAGTTGAAGCTCTTGGGCTAATCTGATACTTTAAGCTCTGCTTAGTAATCAAATTAGGTATAAATAGGCGCAGATGCACTTCTCACTTAGAAAGTCTAAAGAGATTACTGGACAGATGCCATGACTAGCATGGATTGGTATGTTATGTTAGGATGTCATAATAGCCCTCAGCATAGATTATTCTTTATCCTAGAAATACATTTAATTTCTTGATGGAAGCAAGGTTAGCCGCTTGTCTTATTTCCATTCACTTTTATCTGTTTTCCATTGTTGTACTGTGTGTCAAGAAGGTTTTCAATGAGGCTCTGAACTGTCACAATGTATTTTTTCATTGCTTCGTTGATTGGTTAGTTAGTTGGTTAGTTAGTTAATTTTGACATTTTGCAATTGCCTTTTTGCTAATAATTGGGCCCAAGAATGATAAGCAGGATTATCAGCAATAACTGCCCAATAAAACATTGACATAAATTATTTACAAATAAGATATATCAGAGAATAAACAAAAGAAAAGAAAAATGCCATAGCACTTTAAAGACTAATTGCTAAATTTCAATGTGAGCTTTCATTGATCAAGTCCACCTCAAAGTGCTACAGCATTTTTTGTTTTGTTTTCTTTGTTTATTCCCAAAAAAAAAATTGCAAACAAGACTCATCCATTAAATGTAAAAAACCAGTAAATGTTCATTAGAATGTTTTTGTTAAAACATAACTTTAGAAGACACCAAACTAGTCTTCCAAAGCCAGGGCAAGAAGCAGTCTGATGCAGTACTCCAGAGAGGACATTCCATTACTGGAGTATCAACTAAAAAAAGCCATCCTCTCAAACCACCATGGGACAGACTGGATTTCTTCTTCATCATCCTCTTCGTCTTCTTCTTCTTCATCTTGTCTTCTTTCTCTCCTTCTCCCTCTTCTTCTTTTTTGCCTTCTCCCACTTTTATTTGGAAAACTTTTTGTATTATCCCCTGTTTTTCCTAGCATGTTGTATCTAAGCTTAAGTACATGAAACTGGAAGAACAACACAAGCAATCTTCTGCTTTTGATGGCACAATCTGAGAGTGCATACACAAAGTATGCAGTAAGTGCACAAAGTATGCATTGGTCACATAATCCAGAGAATCCTTTAACTTTGTTATTCTTTTGTCTTTACTTTTGCTCTTGTTATATGTGCTGAGACAGAATAACATGGTGAACTGTTTGAAAACTTTTAACTTTTGTAGCTTTCACATTCTGTATGCTGTTTTCCTAGCATAGTTTCTTAAATCCATCTCTAGTTAAGATTAATGTTAAGGTTTGGAGAGCATAGCAACCTGTGGTTAAGCAGAAGGGAGAAGCACCACTTTTTTTGAATTATTGATGAGCACTGAACCCTAGAGTCAGATATGACTGGCTTTCAAGCAAGTGAAACCTTTACATTTACCTATTTGTTTATTCACACAAGCTTTTTGGGATGGGGGGGGATGCTTCTACTGCATTTTCCTTTATTGCTTGGTAGGCTTTGCATGCATTAATTCAGACAACAGTCCAATAAAGTATTGTTCCTGGGTTTCTCGAGTATAAAAATATGTTTGCTCTGTCTTGTCCCTTCAGGTCTGTGAATATCCAGATGGGACGAAGTCCCTGAAGCTAGGAGATTTTGGACTGGCCACTGTGGTAGAAAGACCTCTCTATACAGTCTGTGGCACACCAACATATGTGGCTCCAGAGATCATTGCTGAGACAGGGTGAGAATACACTTGGAAAATAGGGTTTGTTTGGTGCATTGGTTGTATATGGTGCTCTGACCAAGAAATCTATTTAAAATTATATATCCAGGAACTTCGCAATCAACTTGTCAAACTAGGGGCAATCTATCACCATATTTTAAATTATTTCACTTGAGCTGCAGTGGCTTAGTGGTTAAGATACTGAGTTTGACAACTGAAAGGTCAGCAAATTCTAGCCCCGAGTGATATGCGACAGAGTGAGCTCCTGTTATTTGTCCCAGCTCCAGTCAACCTAGCAGTTTGAAAGCAAGAAATTGCAAATAAATAGGATTTCACGTGTACAAGTGTAAATCACCAATTGGATTCTGGCCATTTTCATTTGTCCTAAGGGATAACTGGTGTTTATACAGTCAGTTAAGATTTTATACACTATTATTTTTAAAATCTAGTTTCCGAGGCCCATGTGTGTTGCTTTAGACATAAGAGCAAACTGTAGTTTGGTCCAAATCTCCCAAGTTACTAATGCAGCAGGACTTGTGATGGAATACAATGCTATATTTTGTTTTGCAACACTTTCTATTTGGCTTCATTTGAACTAATACAAAGGAGGTTTTGACATTTATTTATTTATTTAGTCAAATTTAAATATTGCTGCCCCATTCGAACAAATGACTCTGGGTGCCATTACAACAATAATATATAAAATATCCAATCTTAAAACATTAAAAAAAAACCTTTAAAAACCCTTAATAAGGACTAAAATTTCCCCAACCCCCACCACTCAGTTGTTTAAAAATTACAGTTAAAAACAATTAAATGAACGTGGAGGCCTATGCTATATCCGCCAGCAGGCGGGGGTCACCACTTCACCGGTGCCCCCAACCTGCTTCACCAGCTAGGTTTTTAATCCTTTCCTGAAGGGCAACAGCTCTGTCTGGAGGTGCAACTTGGTTGGTAAGAGGTCCCAAAGGGCCAGAGCAGACACTGAAAAGGCTCTCTTTCTGGTGCTAGAGAGTTCGGCCTCTCTAGCTGATGGTATCTTTAGAGAGCCTCTCCGGTCTGCTCTGGTGGGATGGACAGACGTTCTTGGGATGACATGGTCTCTTAGGTACCCTGGTCCACTACCATGTAGGGCTTTAAAGGTCATCACCAGCACATGATATAATGCACACCCATGAGCTAATAGCTTAATGTTTTCCTTAACACAAAACATAGTAAAAGATAAAGAAGGAGCAGAAGACATGCAGTTTGGATTCAGATGACATTTGGGAACCAGGGAAGACGTATTTTGCCTATACCTATCTGGGGGGAGATATTATGTGACGTGAATGTAGATGTATATGCTTCTTCTGTTGACTATGAAAAGGCCTTTGTCAAACTCCAAAGTGGCAATTGGATCCAGTTATTGGTAAACAATGATCTTGATTCAAGAAATATTTGTATAATCAGCAATCTGTATTTGTATACAGATTTGTACAATTGGCAACAAAAAGGAACAATGAAAGCTGAAGATCAGGTGACAGATACAAAGAGGAGTATAGTGTGGAAATACACTCCTATCCCTCCTTTTCTGTTGTTTTTTGTAACTTACTTGGAATCTTTAAATAAAACCAGTTTATTTATCTCTCCTTTTTTTTACAGTTATGGGTTAAAAGTGGACATTTGGGCTGCAGGTGTTATTACATATATACTGCTATGTGGGTTTCCACCATTTCGTAGGTAAGTAGAAATGTCTCATGTTTCATTTTTAAAATCATAAACATATCCCAGTTCATTTGGCTATTTGAACAGGATTCATACTCACTTACTCCCTCATGAATTCACCCAGTTCTGATAAGTTTTGTTAATATGCTATGATAAATTCAGAAATAAGAGAATTGGTTTAGAAAAATATTGACTTCCCTTTCTGTGTCCTGTTGCCCTTGAGTCTTGTTCCTCAGTACCTATGTGTGTTATGTTAAGCAGGCAGAGCTTTCCCTCTAGTGGTAGAACCTGGACAAGTATTCTTAGTACTGAAATGCTTCAGTGGAAGAAAATACTGTAAAGCTATTTGATATGTTTTAAAATCCCCAGTGTCATTAACTGTAAACCTCTTTATGGTCAGAGTAGTTGCACCACTTGAGGTCATTCATAAATTTATAGACTTCAAGTCATCAAAAGTCAGGCCATTCATGGTTTAGTTCATTTAAGTTAGTGTCTAAAATTATCTTTAATTTCATGGTGGGGAGACAGTCACAGTCCACTCAATACAGTCCATTAATAATCTGTTTCCTGAATACTGGGAATGGAAACTGGAAAGTTTTGTCAATTATACTGATCCAGACAGTTTCCTTTTAAAACATAAGAATCCATTAAAAAGTAACCAAAGTGTTAAAAACAGGATTTATGGTTGTTCTTACAGATTTGCTACTTTGTTTAAGCCATTTCTAACTTGAACTCTAAGTCTACATTTCTACAATATTAGCTTCTGCAGCTGTAGGTACTATAGGTTGAAGAGGATTTTGTTTTATATTTTTTCCTATCTCTTACAATTACACAGACTGTTAGCGGACTGCCAGATTTAACTGGATAAAGAGTCTAGTCCCACAACTTTAGAATAAAGCTTGAAAAAGTTTTTTGGGGGAGGTAAGGTGAGGTGGTCCAGTCTGGCCAGATTGTCCTGTTATGGTGATAGAGTAGACCATACTGCCAGTGACTCAGCATTGAGTGTCAGGCAGTGGTTAACTAACCTGATCACCCTGAGGATAAATGGCCTTGGGTGCCAAAGTCCACGGGGAAGAGTGATGGTTTCCAAGTCGATTAAATTCCACTTGTCTCCATCTTGATGGAGGGCAACAGCTTCATCAATACTGACCTGGGGCTGATGAGGACTTTGCATGGCAAAAGGGCTCAGGAACAGAAAGTAATGCATAGAATTGGATCAGTGGTACAGGTGTCATGCTGAGATGCGGAAGGCAGATGAAAGGCCACTGCATTATATTCTCAGGACAGTTTTCATGGCTGATCACCATGATGATCACCTGTGTTCAGATTTGGATATGGCAGAAGAAGAAAAGAAGTATTCTTTCAATGTGAATCACCCGAAAGCCTTTGACTTCTAGACAGTAGTCTATTCACTCTTCTAAATCAAAGTAATAAGGTCAAAAACAATGAGAGTGTAAATTTGGAACTGCAGTGACTCAAGTGACTAAGAGGCTGACCAGAAGGCGGGAGGTTGGCAGTTCAATTCCTGAGTACTGCAGGATTGAATGAACTCCTTTGTCCCAGCTCCTGCCAACATAGCAGTTCAAAAGCAAGAAATTGCAAGTAGATAAATAGAGACCATGTCCATGGGAAGGTAAGCAGCATTCCGTGTGCTCCAGTGTCTAGTCATGTCTGCCACATGACCACAGAAATGTCTACAGAAGCAGACAGCGCTGGCTCTTCGGCTTGGACACAGAGATGAGCACTGAGCCCTAGAGTCGCATACGACTGGCTTTCAAGCAAGGGAACCTTTTACCTTTACCCATGTATTTATTTAACACTGCTTTTGCAAAGTGAACATACTGATTTTGCTCATCACTATTCTGAACACCCTCCTTGGCTTCGTCTTAATCCACAGTGAGAACAATGTCCAAGAAGATCTCTTTGATCAGATCCTGATTGGAAAGTTAGAATTTCCTTCTCCATACTGGGATAACATCACTGACTCTGCTAAGGTACTGGAAAATATCAATAATACTGGGGTTGAAATAAGAGTGTAACTCCTCCCTTGTCTTGTTTGGCATGGAAGCATGAATAGCATTATTTTCCTTCACCCCTGGAATGCACATGGTATTTTGTGATGCCCTAGACCAGTGATAGCGAACCTTGGCATTCCAGGTGTTCTTGGACTTTAATTCCAAGAACACCTGGAATTGAAATCTAAGAACATCTGGGGAGCCAAGGTTGGGCATCACTGCCCTAGCCCAGTGGTTCCCAACCTTTTTCCCCCCATGCCCCACCTAAGCATCTCTAAAATCCTGATGCCACCCACAGTGACATATAATGCTTATTATTCAAAAAGTAAACTCCTATTCGTGTGGAGGAAGCCTAAAAGGCCATTAACTTTTTCTAACTCATTCTCGAATTGCCCCCCTTAAAAATAAAACTGCCCCACCCCCTGTGGGGAATGTGCTCCACGGCTCTAGACAAATGGAGGACAATTGTTATGACCTGCAAAATAAGTACACTTGCATAAAATGTTAATGACTTTTGCTTTGTTGCATGGACGTTAATGGATTAAAACCTCTGAGAGCTTGTTTGCTTCATCTTTTTTAACCAACCAGTTATTGCTCTTGCCCTGTCTACATGTTTGGCTTGTTAAAGTGGAAGGATATTGGTTTTATAGAGACAGAGTTTATGCAGATTACAGAAACACTGACAAAAACAAACCTCCACTCTTTCTTTTCCTCTCCCTTTGAGGTGAAATTCCTTGAAAATTCTGCATTCTGAGTTCTGCCTAAGAGTATTCTTTACCTTCATAGTTTGACTCAACTTATCCATTGATAACAAATGGTTGGAGGGCACCTGGAAGACTACTGCCATTTCTGGCAAAATATTAGGTCAACAGCTTTGTGTTTTTGTTTCCATTTCTGAACTACAGTTGTACCTCGTGTAAAGAGCATAATGTGTTCCACAGGATTGCTCTTTAAGCGAGTTTGCTCTTTAAGCGAAACACCATTGTAAGTGACCAGTTGTGGGGAAGATTGGGAACCCCGATTTATTTGTTAAGTGAGTTTTTGGTTGGTTTTATTTGTTAAGCAAAGCAAACATTCAGAGAAAATTCTGCTCTTTAAGTGAGTTGCTCTTTAAGCAAAACGCTCTTTATGCGAGGTTTGACTGTACTGTTATATACAGTCAAACTTCGCATAAAGAGCGCTTCGTTTAAAGAGTAACTCGCTTAAAGAGCAGAATTTTCTCTGAATGTTCGCTTCGCTTAACAAATAAAACCAACCAAAAACTCACTTAACAAGTAAATCAGGGTTCACAATGCCTCCCACAATTGGTCACTTACAATGGAGTTTCGCTTAAAGAGCAAACTCGCTTAAAGAGCAATCCTGTGGAACGCATTATGCTCTTTAAGCGAGGTACAACTGTACATTGATTGAGTTGATTTGCTTAAATATTAAAAGTAACTTGTTTTTAGTTCCTTTTAACAGTTTTATACATGCATAAGATTATAACTGTAAATAATGAGGGGTATTGTTATATCTTTTGTGGTATAACATTGACTTTTAATTATCTCTGTAATGATGACAGTATGTCCTCATGATTCAGAAGTTAATGGTGTTGTAGTTCTTGCTCCCACCATGAACTGATAAGGACGGGGGCACACTGGGGAGAGGAGAGTATATTTTATGCCATATAGCAGTGGCTGGTGGTAGATGTTTTTTTAAAGCCTTTCTAAAATGTTATTTTTAGTTCTGTTTGAGATTGGAAGATAAGATGTTACTTTTTAACAATGAACTGTAATGATAATTTGTTACTTCTAGGGGCTTTGAAAGTTTACAAGTAACTTTACAAGCTCTCCATCTATTGTTGCTGATGATGGTCCAACTTCACTCCAGCACTCTGAGTGACTTGTTTTTTTCCCTGTTGCTACATGCATGGTTGTTGATGTTGTTAACTAAAAAGGAAAGAGTGATTGCCATAGGATAAAAATGGTAGATCAGTGCAATTCCTTATTTATTTAAATTCTTTATAGCTCCAGTTTACAGTAGGTGATAACAGAAGAATACTATAACTGTGATAGAAGATGGTCAAAAGAAATGATGTAGATCTGGAGTATATTTTTAAATGCACCTTTGTTCTTTCAGATATGAGAGTAGAATCCAAAAGGGTAACAGCTGGTATTAGTTTCTTTCTCATGACAAGGAGACAAATAACTTGCATGGAGTGAATTGTGGTTTTTTTTCTCACCTCTGTAAGAATCATATTGTGGCCAGTGGAAGGATTTTGTGGACATATTTAGCATTTCTTGGGAATTTCAGTGTCCACCTTTGAACAGAACCCATAACATCAATGAGAGAACTGAATGCTGCTATTCACTGACTATAAAAGGAAGACTAACATTAAAAACCTAGGAAAGTTATGGCTTAGTTATGTGCATTGTTTTAACTCTTTTCTTTTCAGGAGTTAATTAGTTTGATGTTACAAGTAAATGTGGAAGCAAGATATACTGCAGCTCAAATTCTTAACCACCCCTGGGTATCAGTGAGTACAAAACTTTTCAATAATTACATTTAAGTAAAATTGTTTCTAAAGAAACTCTTGACTGTTTTAAACCCTATACTTCTCAAATGCAATTGAACAAATACAGGAGATAATAATAATTACTTAAGTCTGCTCTTTAAAACATTTCTATAGCAGCTTTTCTAAGTTGTCCCTTTTTTAAAGGAAATGCTGGTGAAGGATGTGGCATAGTACAATTTCATGGAATAAGCTTGCTGACAAAAATAGAGGCCTGTATGAATTGTGACTTGTCCTTAATGTTTTGTTCCTGTTTGTGTTTTGACAGTGAGATAATATTTACTTCTGTGAATATGATTTTAACTAACAAAAAAAGCACCCTTGGTTAATGCTGACTAGCTGCTCAGCACAAAAAATCCTAATAGTCTTTCTGATTTGTTTACTCAGAAGAAAGAGGGAGAGAGAACTCTATTAGTTCAGGATAAGCACAATGGATGATGTTTGAATAGTCAGCTGGTATTTAGTTGGCCTTTTGCATTTAGAAAAAGAGCTCTCCCTGGAGAGCGCTTTCTGTCTACTGAGTTGTGTTTCAATAACAGATCTCCAGAGGTTTTGAAGTGTCTTGATGTTTTCTGTGTTGGAATTGTAACAAATCAATGAAAAAAATTGCAGATATTATGGAAATACAGTCACTGCACTTCAGTTTCACAGTTTTAATTAATCTTTTTTTTTCATGGTTTGTTGCCTTTCATCAGAGAGAAAGTTAGATGGAAGTAAAGGTTTAGTAGCCTGTGCATGAACAAAACATTCCAGAGTTTAAAATGTTGTTGCCCTCCAAAATGTTCAGGTCCATTTATTTGTATTAGCGGACATGTTCCAACTGGAGATAAGCTGTAGCTGAATTGCCTTGGAATCAATAGGATCAAAAAGTGAACAATTGCAAATACAGTAATAGTGTTTTTAAATGGTGTCTTCATATCCTAATGTTATGTGTGGTATACTGTTTATTTGCCAAAAGATTTTATATTCAGATTCGATTCACCTCATACATAAATTAAAATAGCTGTGCTTCTATATTGTGTGGTAAAATGTGTTGTCTTCCATTGTTTACAAAGGATGATGCCTCTCAGGAGAATAATATGCAAGCTGAAGTAACAGGTAAATTAAAGCAGCACTTTAACAACACACTACCCAAACAGAATAACCCAACTGCAGGGGTTTCTGTCATCATGGTAAGCAAATAAAACATTTCCATTAATAATTATTTTAATGATTTGCTATCAGACATTTCCTACCTCCTCCTCGCCTTAGCAAATGCAATTGTTAAATTCTTCCATTGAAAACAGCAGTGTACATGTATAGTTCTGTCTTTTTCTCCTTTGTGGGTGCATTTTTAAGAACAATCCTTTAGAAGGAATTTTTTTTAAAAAAGCCTGATCTCAGGGATATTTTCTATTTAAAATAGTGTTATGTCACCTAAAGCGAACAGTTCTCTGCTTTGTAAGTTACCTGGTACAACTCAGACCAGTTATATATATAGTTTTCTACTCCCCAAACCTGTGCTATGAAGACTTTTAGGCTCATGAAACACAGCCACTTGGCAATGAAGTTCTTAAAGATGCCCTTCATGTTATCACATTTATTTATTTCTGCACTGCATTACTAATACGCAGCACCAATAGGCATTGCCATGTCCATAGGACAAAGTCAGGTTAAGAGTGTAGACTTTGTGGGAAGATTTTTGTTGTAGTAGTAGCTGTTTACATTTGCGAATATCTATGTAAACTAATACATGACAGCTTTATAAGTAATAGTTTGTTTTTGAAAGGAATACAAGAATAAAATAAGTTTTTTCCCTTTAAAACATTTAGGCTGATATTCTTGTTTGCATTTCATTTGACAGTTTGACTTGACAGTCTGAGGGACCTCAGAGCTCAATACTTTGTATTTTTGAGACTATGGATAAGTCTGAAACAGAGACCTGGTATAAAATGCATTATAAAAATAGACTGATTTTGAAATTTAACTCTTAGCTGCTTGCAAGTTTGCACGACTTTTAAGCTTGCCTCCAGTTTTTAATATAATGCAGCTTCTGGCTTCTTACTGGTTTGCAGTTTCCTAATTCTCTTACCTGAGAGTTTTGCTTCTAGTCACTGAAGCATATATATCTCATTTTAACTCTTAATTTTTCTCTTCATCTCCCTCCATGCTGATTAAGGCTGCCATCCTGGGACCTAAGTTGTACTGAACTTGATGGAACTGATAGGGCAAGCAGTTTAAATTGGGGTGGTTTTGACTGTGTGAAATTTTCTGCATTCATGAATTGGGAAGTAACTACCTAGAATAAATTAGTAAGAATAATACTAGGGAAACTAGTCAAATTGCAGATGTGTTCAGGACTTAACTGTATACCACTTCTAAGATAATCACCCCACTGTGTAGTCCCAGATCAGTTTTCATGTATTAGAAAGTGCAGGTTGATTTTTCCTTGATAATATGAAATATGGGCATTTGTACAGTGGTAAGATGTTATGTGTTTCTGATTCAGAAATAGCTTCCAGTCTTCCCATCAGGGTGACACACACATGCATTCCTTATACAACCACATATATAAGAACAGAAGTGTTAAGTCACTTGTACTTACCATTATTGGCTTTATAATAAAGTGAGGAATCACCTCCAAACTCTCAGTACTACAAGCATTCTAGCAACCTGGTTGCATTATCCTCTTTCGTATCTTAAATAGCTATTTCTGGATGCTTATAGGAGAATTAATAAAACACAGGATATAATGAAGACTTGGAGATACAGCTGAACAAAGTCTTCCTTAGGTAAAAGTCGCCCTTGTTCGAAAGCCAGTAGTCGTCCTTATCTCTAGGGTTCAGTGCTCATCTCTGTTTATAGCCAAAGAGTCTGCAGACATTTCTGTGGACATGTGGCAGCCCTGACTAAACACGGAACACTGTTTACCTTCCCACTGAAGTTGGGAATATCTTGCTTTTGAACTGCTAGGTTGGCAGGACCTGGGATAGTAGGAAGCTCACACCGTCATGCAGCACTCAGGTTTCAAAATGCTGACCTTCCAGTAATCAAGTTCGGAATCTTAACCACTAAGCCACCACAGTCCCTTTACATAATTAAAAGCTAAACATAAAAGATGAAGATAAGGAAGATAAGTCTTCCTTATCTTCATCTTTTATGTGTAGTTTTTAATTATTATTTTTTACTTCCAATCCCTATAAGGTTTTTAGGGCAACTGAGAACAAAATTGCCCAGGCTAAAAGCATAGGGTATGCAGTTATTCTCACATTTGTTAAGTGATCACCCATTTCTTCCTCCAGACCTTATTAACATTAGTGTCTTAAATGTGCTTTCAGGTTTTGTTACATTTTTTTCATTTTGTGTTAAGGCAGATATGGCCCTCATGTGGTAGATATATAGAATTGCATCTAAAACATGTTTTTGTTTCCATCTTGTAATTTTTAAAATTGCATTTATCAATTCATTGGAATATCTTTAGTGTTGCTTTTTAATTTCACAGTGAGGTACTTTATGTTTAGAAATGTTGCAATGCTATTGGTTCTGCTTCAAGTAAGTCTAGTGTCTGTCCCTTGCTTTCTTTTTTTGCTTCCTCTCCCAATGCCTGCATTGCTTTCCTCTGAGTAGGTCCAAGACAATGGTATGTACTAATTACAGTGCTTTTTGCCATGTTAAAACAATGCTCTTTCCCGGGTTTGAAAGAAAAGGATAAGTAACCTGTTAGCAGTCTGAAGTGGGGATCATCTGTCATGTTTTAGGTTGACCAAGAACATGATAGGAATTCATTGCATTTATATAGTTGCACCATTTCCCTACCATTTCAGCCATACCTGTGTCCTGCAGATTAGGGGGTGCAGATACTTTTGGCAATGGAACTTTGAACTGTGGGTCCTTGGAGGGGAAGATTTGCATCTTTCAGGGTACTTCTTGTGGAATTCATCTTCTACTGATCCATCATTCCCAAACTCCATAACAAATGCTGACATGTTCTCACAGATATGCATTTCTGTGGCCATCTCTTAAACCTACTAGAGCAGTGGTGGCAAACCTTTTAGAGACCTGAGTGCCCAAAATGCAACCCAAAACCCACTTATTTATCACAAAGTGCCAACACAGCAACAGGGGAGGAAGGAAATGTTCCCACTGGGCTGCTGGGCAGAGTGAACTAATGTGCTGGGGGGAGGGAGGAAGAGCTCCCATTGGGCTGTTGGGCAGAGGAGCAGGGCAAACTGTTTTGGGGTAACTGCATGAGTGTCTATAGAGAGGGTTCCAAGTGCCACCTCTGGCACGCGTGCCATAGGTTTGCCACCACTGCACTAGAGTCAGATTACAAATCCATTTATTTGTGATAGATATAGTCCTTGAGCAGAATTAAAGCTTTTCTGGCCTACAAGTGGGAAAAATATGACTGTACATTTGGAATTTTTCCTCAGTAAAGAAGAATCACCCTGTCCTTACAAAATTGGCACACTGGAATAACTAGAAGATTAAAGTAATTCCGAATCTTGACCGGTGTGGGGCAGGGAGCTTCAGTAGTACATATGAGTAAGAGTTTGGATCCAGATTTAGGCACATCCTCTCCTTCTCACAATGTGATCCCTCCAGCCTCCCTAAAATGCTACAGAGAAACTCGAGAAACTATGTTAAAAGAGGAGAGGTGTGGTGTAAGGGAGAGGATGGAGTCTTCAAAATCAAGTACCCAGTAATTCTATGCATGGAACTCAGTTCACAGAAGTTGCCGTTGCTGAATTTTCAAACATTCTGTATAATCCCTACACCACATTCCACCCATTTAATAGCCACATTATGTGTAGCATTAAATGAAATAAAGGAGCTGCCATGGGAAGAGAAAATAGGGATATCAATTTTAGTATATCTGGTTAAATATGTCTAAATCTGGATCATCCAGAACTCCTCTGCTAGATAATTTTTATCAAGGCATGTACACAAACTGATGAATTGGTTGCTGTGGTTGCTGGTGGAGCAGTGCTGAGGACTCTAGCTGATGCTGAATGTGCCACTGCTGAAGTGGCCTAGCTCCCATAGTGCAACCACAGTCGTGGTAGCAGGCAAACAGTAGGCAGCAGCACCCAAATTGGCCACTGTTGATAGAAGTACAAGTCAACCCAGAAGAACAAAGGTTTTTCAATTGTGTAGAGCAGGGGAAACCTTTTCGCCCAGTGGGCCGGTCACGCCCCCTCACACAGGTGAGCAATCCCAGCTTTCACCGCATCTGCCACTTCCCGTGGTGGCAGGACCAAGGGCAGTGCATTTTCACTGCATTTTTAGTTTTCACAGCGTTTTGCCATATTTTCAGTGCTTCCAGCATGTTTTGGGGGCTTCTGGTGGTGGTGGCTCCTTGCCGTGGGCCAGATTAGGCCCACGGGTCATAGGTTGCGAATCCTTGTTGTGGAGGATTACTCCTCCAAGCCCCGCATTAAGGAACAGAGAAGGCGAGACTGACCATAAGAACATCCTTGCATACAGTCTCATAACTGCAGTTACACATAACATTGATATAATGCTTGCTAATTTTATTTCACTTAAAGTACCCAACAGCACCATAGTCGCACCTTCTTGGCAATATGACTAAACGCTGGAAGATATTTATGTGTCCTGATCCTCCAAGATAAATCTGTCTGTTGGCAACGTGAAATGTTTATCTGTATTCACAGTGCTCTGCAGTACAGTTGTTGGCTGAATCCCGTTGAACTAACTTCATGTGTCTTGATGCAAATCCATGTCAAGCCCACCAGCTGCTATATGCCCCATAACAGGACTTGATTGTTTTAAAGAGTGTGTCCCCTTTTCTACTTCTTTGCAGTCATGCATGTATTCTTCCTCACCAGACTTGCAAATGAGGACTTACACCTTCTTTTTAAAGATATTTGTTTTAAAATTGTTCCCATTGGCTTAACAGTGGCATGTTCGTTTGGCAGTTCATAGTACTAATGCTTTTGGCGCTGTGCATGTGATGAGAAAAATAGACTCCAAAAGCTGTTCAGAACACCCACATATTTGAAAAACCCTTCTAATGTTACTTCTCCTTTTCTTCAGACTCATGCATGCAGGGTGTGTTTACTGTCTGCTATCACAAATGAGAAAAGCATATTTAGTGACGTTGACCCCCTTCCCCACCTCTTTGTATTGTAGAACACAGCTCTAGATAAAGAAAGTCAGATCTTCTGCAACAGACGTTATCAGGTCGCTGGTCAAACTGCTGTGAACCAAACCGCCACAGTAAATGCTGCAGTTCATAAGCCTCCTACGGTTGGTTTTAAAACATTGTTTCCTGCTGCTTCTGAGCCACTCAAACTATCTACACACCTCATCTCAGCATGTCATGAGGATACTGCAGGATTCATTTGAGACCAGCTCTGCTGAAGTCCACGGCTAGGTCAGAAATCTATCTACTACTGTTCTCTAGCCCTCACTACTGAAGTTTGTTCACATCTGTTTGAAAAAGATGCTGGTAGTACATACAGTAGTTTTTAGTGCTCTGGACATTACATTTGGGAAATTACCTTTTTGTTTTGTTTTTTAGCATTATATATAATTTCAAATTGCACTGGGATTTGAATGAAATAATTATTCTGGTGGTACACATATCTTAAGAAACAAACTTTACATAGGAAGAAATGTTAAAAAGCCTCATCCAGCTGTTGCTGGGCTATATGAAAAAGCTAGAGAGAAAAACCTAGGAGTTCTATTATTCCTTTATGCAACATGGAAAGTTCAGTTCTGGGGTTATTCTGGAGAGGCGAGACTGGTCCCAGTGGACAATCTGTACAATATTGAAAGGCAAGTTGTATGAGTGGGAACAAGTGTGTGAAAGTATAGGCATAAGAAAGGTGGGGGGGACACATTTAAATATTAAAAAAATGGTTTGAAATTAAAGTTTAGATAACTCAAACTTTACAATGTGGAATTTAATGCAAAAATAACATATTTAAGGGGCAATCATTTTTGTAAGAAAACTGAAGCTCATGAAAACCTTCAGCTATTGTTATTCTGCATAAGCTATTATCCACCACCTACACTTATTCTTACAAACAACAACAAAAGCTTCATGGAATAGGAAGCTTGCAGCATATATTGCATTACCTAAAATGGAGCAGTATATTTAAAGCAAGTTGCCTGAAGCAGTGAACATCTGGTCACCAACACAGAATGCTTTTGTCATTTTATTTTTTCATTAGCCCACACTTTTTGTACTGATGGAAAGAGGGTGGAATATTTGGGGAATAGTTACTCTAAAATGTGCAATCAAGAATAGATGGGGTTGTGTCTTACTAATACTTGTTTCAATATTGTATGTACTATGTTTCCTTTTAACAATCATTTTCTATTAGGCTTTATTTTACAT
The DNA here is from genome assembly GCA_030440675.1 of Furcifer pardalis. Lineage (NCBI taxonomy): Eukaryota > Metazoa > Chordata > Lepidosauria > Squamata > Chamaeleonidae > Furcifer > Furcifer pardalis. The sequence continues at coordinate 60,054,973 of CP126892.1, read as the reverse complement.
TAGGACTATAAATCCTGCAATAAACATTCTTCCTGAAAAAAAGTAAATGGTATTTTTTATGTGGCAATTGTATTTTCAAGGTAAGCAATCTGGAATTGATTCAGGCTAGGTAGGTGGTTCTTCTTTCATGTCTAGGCAGTTATGCATACTGATTCTATCATATTTGGGAGTCCCACAAGCAAAGAAACGGGCTTCCAAGTAAAAAAGGTATAGAACAATGCTGTGTTTCTTTACATTGCCTATGTCCCAAAGTGAGCTGTCATCTTATATAGTAAGATACAAATGTATAGCTGGTTATACACTACTGCAGCGATTCTCAACCTGTGGCCTGCGGCACCATTTCATGTGGCCCACCACCGCCTCCACCACACCAGGAAGTGCCATGTGTTGGAAGAAGGACACAATGGCCATCTGGTCCCCAAACCTGTCTGAGTGTGACCCGGCCTCCAGTGTAAAAAGGTTGAGAACTGCTTTAGTGTCTTTTCAAACTGTATAAATATTTCACCTATAATATAGATGGATGACTGGTCTCCTTCCAGAGTTGTCCAAAGGTCAGGTAGTTTCAAATCATGGTATTTTTAAATTTATTTTTAACCTTAGCATACACTTAAACTCCAAGATGCAGTCTTCTGTGTGCATTTAGGTCACCTGTGCACTCTTCGTGTTCTTTGACTATAAAATTAACCAACCAATAGCCACAGTGCTACAATCATTATGAGAACCAATCAATGAAATTTAAAAATCCTAAGAAGTTCTCCATATATTTGGTCATTGTAAATGAAATGTTTTTTTAATGTTTGTTTTGATTAAGTTTGGTACAGAAGAAAAACTGTAGAAGACTGTACCAAGATTATTGGACAAGAAGCCAGTGTGTTCTACATATATATATATATTTGTGGTCTCCTGGATGGAGACATGATTCTGCAAAAAATCTTTACCTACTGGATAGCAACAATAAGTTGGGGGTGAAGATTGTACAGTCTAATCAAAGAATAATTTAGTCTAGAGTCTAGACCCATGGTTCCCAAAATGAGGCCCTTGCCCCACAGGGTGGCAATTTGATTTTTAAGGGGGCAATTTGAAAATGAGTTTGAAAAAGTTAATGGCCTTTGAGGTTTCCTCCAGGTGAATAGGAGTTCACTTTTTGACTAATAAGAATCATAGGTCACGGGGAGGGGGAGTCTGGATTTTAGAGATGCTTAGATGAGGCATGGCCAAAAAAAGGTTGGGACCCACAGGTCTAGACAATCAGTACATATAATAACAGATAGGTGAAGATTTTGCTAGTATGCAGATGCATGGATTGGCATTCCTATGGCAAAAGTAATGGTTGCTCCTTATGTGATTCAACATGCAACTGATAGTGTCTGTGGTTATTTCTTAACATGGGACAATTTGTCTCCAAACGTTCTGCCATTTGTGAAGGTACACAAGAGGATTTTGGCCAAAAGGAATGTATTACATCATTGTGGGAAACTTTTGGAATGCTGATGGATTCATTTGCAATGATGAGTCATTGGCAAGGTTACACCCATCTACAAATTGCACAGGGTTCAGCTATTGTGGAACTGAAGCTGATTCTGGGCAAAAAATATATAGCAATAAATACAAACTGGGTGTTTGTTTCATGTCTCCTAAGATCATCAAAGGACTTTTGAGGTCCCCAAGTTCCACAAAGTGAAAGTTTAAAAAAAATCTTAGACAAATTATTATAAAAGTTAACTTGACTAGGTTTTCAGATATATAAGGAAAAAGAAGAGTTTAACCTTCCCTTTTATCAGGATAGCATGACATGGCAATGAATGATGCATTAAATTACAAATGTCTTTTTAATTAATTTCTTACTTCAAACTGAATTTCCCCCTTTCAGAATGTTTACTTAAAAAGAGAAAGTAGCTCATTGCTTGGGAAAATGAAAGCTGCTTCAAGGGAACAGCTGAAGAACATTGTACTTGAATATAGATCTAGAATATAAGTTTCAAATCTTAATAAACCATCACATACAAATATTTATGTAATACAGACCTACAAAATAGTACGATTCTTTTCACAAATATTTTCACAGAGTTATGCACAGCAATCTTGTAGAAAAAGTAGAATTTAAGCAAGACAAAAATAACATTGTTCCCTTAGTATAAAGTTTTATTCAAATTCCTACAAACTGGAAGAAGAGAGTATTCTGTATTTTCAACATGATTGGGCAAGGACTGTTGCAAATATGCTTTAATTTCATTAACAGTACCAGATATGGCTTGTGCTATGCAGCTTTCAGAAGCTATGCTTAGAATGGAAACAAAACCTTTTGTCTCTATAGCTTCTGTAGGCAGGATTACTCATTTTCTTTCTCCAGCCTGATATAAGCATACGACGTAGGACTGCACATGATTTTAAACGTCACAGAGGCAGATAATGGAAAAATATCTCCTAAATTCTCAAACCAAGGATTTTGTATGCACAGTTTGGTATACAGTGAAACAAAAACGGGGGAGAACAAGAACTTGCACTTGATATATCAGCTTTCCTGCTGATTTTTTTTCATCAACTGCACAACAAACCAGCAAACAGGGGAAATTATAATTCTAAAACATAGAAGCATGCTTATTCATCATACTGATGAAGACAAGATTACATTTATCATAATTTAAATATTCTTGATTGCAGAAAATTTAGTGCTTGAAGTAGTACAATCATTATAAAGGTACAAGACAAAATATGATTTAGGTCAGCCAATGTTAAATGTCAGTATTGTAAGCAACTTCCAGTAGAATAAGAAGGTTTCATCATTGAGATCAAATATTCTTTTAGATTATAAAGAGCTACATGAGAAACATGTTTTATAACAGAGCTAATACAAGAAATTTCACCATCTTAATTTAGGTCTTTTCCCAGTACATGGATCAAAATAGACATACTATGACTAAAAATATAGATTTTCTTTTTAAGCTACAGAACCCAGCAGCTATTTTCTGCTTCTTCGACCCCCAAAAAAGTCAAACAAGGTCTACAAAAATAGCAATTAACTTTTTAAAAATAGCATCTCCTAGTGATTTGAAGTTACATTCAGATGTTGTATTAACTATTTATAAGAACTGAGGCTCAGATAAGATACCGACCGAAGAGAGACTTGCTGTGATCCAAGTCGCCATTTGAAAGCAGCTGAATGGGCTCATTTGATTTATTTTCACCATCAGTACCTAGTTTGGTATTCATGGTGCCACCTGTTGAAATCGTTGTAGAAAAGCACAATGCTCCCAGAAGCCATCCCTGTCATTATGCACCTGTGAAAGAAAAAGGACAGTGTATCCATGTTGAATACAGTTATCACCAAACTAAAATGCATAGCTTCCCTTCAAATAGATTAGCACAGTATTCTATAATTCCCTAAATCTTACTTTAACATTTTCAATAATTTTCCTGAAGAACAAAATGTAGCTGGCAATGCAAAAGGTCCAGATGGCAAAAACATACACCAGTTGGGATTTCTAAGCAGTTTAAAACATTTTGTAACTGAACAGAACAAAACCACATAAAATCTTTACTTGTTTTGAAAATTCTGTATTTTGCTAGGCAATCGCAGAATAAAATTGAATAATTAAGAAAAGCACTAATTTGTTAATAACAGAGGAGCCTGGTGTACTGTGGTCCATGGGATCATATAGGGTCGGATTAAACTGTGCGAGTGAACCAAAAAAAGAAAGTAAAATAGCTAGAAAGCACAATAAGATTATTTAAAACCCACAAGAATTCATCCTACCTAAGATGGTCTAAATAGCCCACTTGTGCTAAGCAACAACTGACCTAAACCAGAGGTTTTCAACCTTTTCAAGTTGGGGGCCGGGTCACACTCCCTCAAACAGTTGTTGGGCTGGTCCACAGCCATTGTAAATGTGTTTATGATGGCCGTAAATGAGTCTGTGGCATATTCTGGCGGGGGGGGGGACAGTTGGAATAAGGGTAGGAGCCGGATTAATTGGGGGCATGGGGGCCTGGAGGTTGAGAACCATTGGCCTATACTGTCTAGGGAGAGAGCTTTATACATGGGAAGTTGACACAAGAAAGCTCTTGTTCCAATCAACCTGTTCTCTTGATGGTGGGTCAATCTTGCAGAGCTTTTGACAAAAAGCCATAAAGTTGGCAATAGCACAGGTATGTATCAGGCTTTTGGGAAGTACTTTTCTAGGGTTTTTCCCCCTGATCTGTACTGAATGAAATATCAGATAAGGTCACAAATTTGGCTGATTCTCACCTTTGGTCATATGAAAGGGTCATGGATCGGATTCCAGCATCACAACCGGGATAGGCAAAAAGCTGTTTGAGGTCACACACTTGCCACACCATAACTACCCCATTATCTCCACCTGTAAGAAGGTACTGTCCATCCCGGCTCAGCTGAATCGCCTTAGAAAAGAAAAACAGCTATTTTAAATATTTAATCCTTTGTTTTGTTAACTGTGTTTAAAAAAAATCCTGATTATATTTGGTACAAAAGTTGGATAGATATATAAATAAAAAGATAGGAGGAAAGTAAAAATATACTAGAATGTTTGCAACCACTATATTTTATGCGTTGCTTTGACATATACACATTCAATATGTTGGCGATCTTAGTTTAATTATGTTTGAAAGACATATACAGAAACCCAATGCCAAATGTTGTCCCTATTAAAGTTTTCCTGAACACATAGTACTATTAAGCAGGTCTGGATCCAGATAGCCATAATGAGTTCACCATATACCCAGGGGGGTGGGGTGGGGTTGTACTTGAATTTCTCACATGAAAATGAACAGCTCAGTTAGCAATCTCTTAATAGTCCCTAGAATTTTTCATTTTCCCTTTTTCTTCCTTTACAATTTCAGTTAGTTTATTTGTGATAGTGATTTCAAACCCATAATTTTCTGCACCTGCTTGTCCAAACGGTTTTAATATAAAATGCACTTCATGTATATACACCCCATGGAAGGAATATTTTGTGCAGAAAAGCAGTTTTGAATTACTATTATACGTTCTGTCAAATATATACTCTGCTGTAAGCAAGGCAATAGTTTAAACCCATGTGCATTAAATATGGGTTAATCAAAATCAGTCACTCAATCCAAATTGAATTTTGCTTTAAAATGCCATGTGCCCAAAATTTATAACATAGGGGTAGTAGTGATTTCTTATAACAAGACCCAAATATATTTTAGGTGTTTGTTCCATAATAATAATAGAAAAAGAAATTAAATTTACTACAAAGATGTGCTTAGAAAGTGAACAAATCAGTTTGAAAACATTATACATGAGGAGGAGAGATGATGAAGATTCTGTAAAATGTTTAAAAGAAAATGCTGGACTCATAATATCTAAGAAATGAAATACAATTACTGCAAAGATATTTCATTATAGGCAAAATCAATATACATTTTATCCTCATTTCACAAATGATCTCCTAAGGGTATTTTTGAAATTGCAGTGAAGGCCATGACGAATAATTGTTTGCTACAGTTATAAAATTCATCTGATGAAAATCCATTAACCTTATGGATATGGTTCACTTGAGTGTTATACTGGAGGACTTTTATCAGAGAAATTTTATATTTAAAGGCAAATTAAGGCAATAGATCTTTAAATCTTTCTACCACCAATGAATTCAGTTTATTTCTCAGTTCTTAAAAGATGGATTTTGAGTTATTTGCTAATAGTTTGCTGAGTTAGACAGTAGATGAGAAAAACACTGATGAGCCAAATCATGTATATATATATGTGGATGGGAAGTATATCAAGATTTTAGTTTCACAGCATGGTCCCTAGAATTTAACAAATAAGGGATGATGCTGTTCTCAACAACTGGACTATAGAAGATAATGAACTAATCTGATGTTCTGATACTGCCTTGCTATGAAAGGTAGTTGGGATTACTAAACAATGATCTGAGGATTAATCAAGTCTTTTCCAGTGTATACTTCAGATACATAAATGTGCCTCCATAACATAGAGTGCTGTATATTCTTTTCTATCTGATTTATACCCCCTTGAGAGTCTCAAAACTCTTGATTCTTGAGAGACCATTATTTTTAAAAACCAGACCTGTCAGCCTGACAAACTTGGTATAAAGCAGCATGAGCCTGTTAGATACTCGACTTATCAAAACAGACTCAGGAAAGAAAAATAAATTGGTTCCTTTGGGTGGAATAGCAGGCTGGCCTTGTTTAGAATAGAATAACTTTAGTTCTCGGGGCTGCCTGCCTACTTAGATTTAAGTTACTCATTAAGATATCTAAACATTGCAAGGCAGATCTGCTGTGATATCCTGTTAGTCCATGTTCCACTGAGCAATACAATATTTAAAACAAAAACAGGTGGAAAGCGTTGATTAGGCCCTGAGCATATCCAGACAACCTCAAAGTCCTCTTGGTAGCATTTTCCCCTACTTGTGTACAAGACAGTAAATTAGAAGATTAAGCTGTCGGGATAGAACAACTGAAAAATTCAACTTTGTCAACATCCTGCAAGTCAAGCTCATAGTTACACAGGAAAGTATACTAAAGAATTTGGACAAGAAACTGCGTTTCTATTTCCTGCCCCTGACTCCATTTTTTTACCAGCAGCAAATGGTGAAAGTGCTGGACTACTGTGCCTGTGGGCAGAGCCATTTTGAACACTCTTGTTTTAATCATCCTGTTGCCACTTTCCTTGCAGCATGATAAAATACAGAACCTCTAGGGAAAAGGCTGTGGATTGTTTAAGACTAAAATTCATCTGGGGTTGCTGAGCAAAAATAATAGCATGGTTTATGTGCACTGCTAGCCTGGAGAGAACAGAATTTCCACTGCATAAAGCAACATTCCCCAAACCTTGGGAATGACAAACACTACAGAAATTGTTTTAGCCAGCAAGGGATTACTAGATATTTTACAGATTTACTGGCCTACCTGACAACATAATCACAATGAAAACGACACATTATCAGCACAGTTGCTGTAGGAAAAGCAAACTAAAAATACTAACTACTAGGGGAGCTATGGTAAAAAGACTATAAACACTTGAATGTGAATTGTGAAGAGCATGAAAATTACAAAGGGGTGTATACATTATTTTTAATATGGAGACAGAAATAAATTCACTTTTGTCTTTAAATTTCTTTGTCAACAGAGTGGAATCTTTCTCTACACAAGGTAGTACAGCACGGGATTACTAGGATGTTATTTCTTCCTGTCACTAATAAACAGGGTGTAGGAGATCTCTGTATGGTTCTCATGTCAAACATTGTACATATCCAAGAAGAAGATGAGCAGAAAGCATCTGACACCTGACTTTTTCTAAGTACTAAAGTCTATAATATCAAATCTCCTTTGGACATTTCCCTACAGTGTCACAGGAGAACTCCCTTGAGCCCTTCCAGGATTTCCCCATGTGTAGGCACTATACATGTGCATGGAAAACAACCATGCCACTATTATTTCAATTCCAATTAATAATGGCTAGGAAACATACCCATTTGAACTGTAAAAATAAACAATGTATGAACCTGTCTATTGAGTGATAATCATAATTTGTCAATTTTTACTACTTAGCTGATTGATAGATTAATACTACAAAGATCATGTCAGCACAATGCTTTTAGAAATATTGTATTGGTGAGCATTCACATTCACAATATGGATAGGTCTACATTTCACATTGAAAAACAAACCAGAATGACCGAAAAGGAAGAAGAGAAATGTTGGAAGACACCTTTCATTCTTCTTGTTACACACATCCCCTAGAGTCAGACTATACACCAAAATTATTTTAAGGGCTGTAGACTTAAGCCCCCCCCCCTTCATTTTACTTATGTACTAACTGAAAATAAAAACAAAAATAAGAAAATGCTGCATACACAAAGCAGTTTAACATACCCTTATGTTATCATCAGTTTCCATAGTGGCTTGCAATTTCCCATTCACGCTGAATACACAGAAATGACCATTATCATAGTAGATGACACAATGTCCCTCTCTTGATGCCTGGATAAGTTTTGCTTTCAAACAGTTTTCAGGAGCCTCCAATGTCCTCAGTAGGTCTCCATTCATAGAATGTATGAGACATGGTCCTTCTGATGAAAGAGGAGAAGCAAAATCATCAGATATTTTGAAATCTAGTTGTTCTAGTCATACAAGCGCTCTCTCTCTCTCAGATTCAGTGTGGTTCAAATAAGAAAATAAGTTGTTTTTGCTGAATACTCTAAAATACTCTAAAAGAGAGTTTGCAGTGATGTTATAACTTGGCTTATGAAATATTTATCCCATCCTTCCATCAGGAAGCTCAAAACAGAGAATGTGTTTTACCTATTTTACCATGAAAACCATCTTAAGAGGTAGGTTATGCAAAACTACAATTAAGCCAATGGATAAGTGTGGATTTGATCTGGATCTGTCTGTTCTTAGTCCAGGATTAAATACTATACTACTCTGGTTAACTGGTTCAGCTATGAAGGGCAACCTCATCTTTTGGAATCTAATTTCCTAACACTTACATTCCTACCGAAAATATAGTTTATCCATTCCTGAAAATACACAAACGTGCAGATCCAATTAGTTCTATCATGCCTTCCTACAGTGTTGGAGAGCCAGATACAAGAGAGAAAAAAGTGACAGCCAATTCACTACTGGTACGTAATTTAGATAAGCAAAGTTAATTATGCAAAAGACCTCAGACTGAAGTACTGTATTGCTGTGATGTGTGCTGAACACAGCATCAGTTTTTCAGATTTGCTATAAACAAGCTATGCCTTCTTGCAAGTTCTCTTGAGTTTTGATGTAATGTCAGCAACAACAACCATGACTCACTCTACATGTGTTTGCAAGGTAAGAAGCCATGTGTTTGTTTGTTTATGAGGGAGCACAATTAAGAATGGAACATTATGGTTTAAAACTAATAGGAGATTTGCAAGAGTAGCAGGGAGACAAAAAAATTAGAAATATGTATGTTAGATGAGTAAAAAGATACAATGCTTCTTCCCTTTTTAATTTGTTCAACACTTAAACAACACTTAAACAACACTTGTCCCTAAACAAGAGTCCATAGTAGGGAATCAGCAACCAGTATGTCCTTGAATAAATCTAGTCCCCAAGTTATTTAACCTGGCTTTCACACTTGCTAAGTCTTCTGGAAATGGGAGTCTGTAACATCCTTGATAATTAAACTCTCATGTAGGATGAGCAGAGGACCCTAGTCTACAGTCAGTAATCCTTTCATCCAGTGTTTCCCCAAATTTGGTTTTTGGACTTCAAATCTCAGAACCCTAAATCATTTCCCCAAAGCACTGATCAGCCAATGTACTGATTTAGGCTTCTGGGAACTGAAGTCCAAAAATCAAAGTTAAGGAAACACTGCCCTAATAAAATCTCAGCAAGGATTATAGTAAAAGTAAGTAAAGGTAGCTGTACGGATGTTTCTGTCCGACAACTTTTACAAGTCCTAGTCAGTATCATTAATGGTGATAGATTTCAGGAGTTATAAACCAAAACATCTGGAGAGCCACAATTCCCCACTTTGGCCTACAGGGGCAAGTTATTTTCAGAGAAATAAGAATATATCCGCATCAGTGTGCCCATGGAAATATATATGTTTCAGGGTTTGGGTAAAGCTGGCTGGAGTAATTCTGTCTGATTCTGAAAACCAATCAATTAGCTTATGGAAAAGGGGAGGTAATACAGCTTTTTATATTGCAAGTCTAGTTGACGAGAAATGCTTCTTTGTAAGAATCCACACTAGGCATGGTAGTTGATTTGTGGACAAACACAGGGGAAATGTAATTGCTACAAAAGACATGTTATTGTCTCTGTATATTTCATCATTATAAAATGTACATGAAAATGCCTGCATTTCTGCTGAAGATTGCATAGAACATTGCAGTACTGGAGGTCTCCAGTAAATAACCAAGACATCATAGAAACAGAGAGAAACCATGTTAGAAAAATAAAAGGAATCATAGGTGGATGAGAACAAAGGCTCTATTCCAAAATTTTGTCTCACAGTGATTAGTACCAGCCAGATGCTTATCAGAAGTCTCAAAACAACAACATGAAGACAATGGCGTGCACGTGCGCACGCACGCACACACACTGACAGGTCATGGCTACCTTCTGCAAAAGAACGCAGAAGTAAAGGTGAAGTGGAAAAATGTTACATCCCTGTGAACATTCCTATAGCAAGCAAAACTCTTAACAACTGCTAGGGGAAATGGCTTTATTCCCTTTCACTAACAAAAACAATAATAATTAATAATAATCTTAAAAGAGCATTAATATTCAGTATTAAAGGAAAAGAACATATCCAACCAAAGTTCTATTACCTTTTGAACCACTGATTACTAGGCCAAGTTCAGCACAAATTGCCGCACAGGTAATTTCATAATCATGCCCTGTCAATATACCTCGAGGAGTGGCAGATTCACCTGCAAAAATAAAAACACAAGGATTCCTAAATTTCAACCAAATGTTTATTACTTTTTGTCACAGCTATTGCAAGTGTATGACCATGTAGTATGATACAATAAAATATTTGTAAATGCAGATGTTAGAAGTACAGTAATACCTCGGATAACGCTAAGACTTGGTTCCACAAGTCTTGGTGTTATCCGATTTTTAGTGTTATCCGATGCATGTTAAAATCCTATGGGATAGATCGGATAACGTTAAAGCTCCATAGAGATACATTGTAACCGCACAGGCTTTAGCGGTTGTTATCCGATCCATCCCATAGGACCTTAACGTTATTCGGCCCAATTCTCCCCCCCCCCCCGATTCCTTAATGTTATGCGATTTTAGCGTTATCCGAGGTATTACTGTACATTGAAGAAGAATAGGTTATTGTAAAACATTTGTAAGCTTAAATTTAATTTATACAATTATTTAAAATTAGGTTAACATATTTCATGTGGGTTTAAAATAACTAAATATATCTTGGAAATATGCCAAGGATTAACCTGCTGGGGTCATCTATTCTCCCTTAAAATCATGTGCTCTCTGGTTCCAAGTTCTCACTACAGTCTTCTTACTTGCAATCAGATATAGGTAAATTTTATTACCTCCAATCAGATAGCAGGTAAATTACAATACAGTATTCTAAAAAGGTCAGACATTGCATTATGTCACAGAACTGCTAGAACCAATGCTCTTAGGCCTAAATATAATGGAAAGCATTGAAATTAGAGCACTATCTCTTCTACATAGCTCTTTCTACAAAGCCAGAATTTACTACTTACAGGAATATGGTTTCTGCCATAACTCCTTGATCACATATAATTAATTTGTTTAATATTCATTCAGTTTATATACACTAGTACCCCGGATAACGTTATGACTTGGTTCCACAAGTCATGTTATCCGGTTTTTAGCGTTGTCCGGGGTATACACCGAACAATGCTAAAAAACATCGGGTGCGTGGGCGCGTGCGCGCCAAACGCGGTTTGGGGAGGATACGGAGATTTTTTCCGTATCCTCCCCAAGCTGCGTTTGATAGGTGCAAGCTTACACGATGTTTTGAAAGGGTATGGGGGACCATACCCTTTCCAAACATCAGGCATGTTGGCGTGCGCGCGCCAAACGCGGTTTGGGGAGGATACGCAGATTTTCTCCGTATCCTCCCCAAGCCGCGCTTGACAGGTGCGCGCTTGCACGATGTTTGGAAAGGGTATAGGGGACCATACCCTTTCCAAACATCAGGCGCATTGGCGTGCGTGCGCCAAACACAGTTTGGGGAGGATACGGAGATTTTCTCTGTATCCTCCCCAAGCCGCGTTTGACAGGCGTGCGCTTGCACGATGTTTGGAAATGGTATAGGGGACCATACCCTTTCCAAACATCGGGTGCGTTGGCGCGCGTGCGTCAAACGCGGTTTGGGGAGGATACGGAGATTTTCTCTGTATGCTTCCCAAGCCGCGTTTGACAGGTGCGCACCTGCACAATGTTTGGAAAGGGTACGGGGGCCCATACCCTTTCCAAACATCGGACGGGCGGGCCCGGGGGGGTTGGATTGGGTAGATGTTCTACCTAATCCAACCCCTCCCCCCACACGATTGTTTCGGATAACGCTAAAAATTGTGTTATTTGATACAAGATTTTTCTAAAAATCTTGTAACATTATGCGGTTTTAGCGCTATATGGTACAATCGTTATCCAAGGTATTACTGTACTGGTCTATAGCAGTGTGTATACAACCTAACTCTAGTTTGCTAAGAAGGGATATTGAATATGGACTACGTAAACTACTGTGAGCTCAGTTAAGGTAATTATGGAACTTTCGTTTCCAACCATTTATTATGACAAATCATGGTTTATAAATGCATTCACATTTGGCATGCTTTAAGACAGAAGCTTCCACAGTTTCTAACTGTGTGTTGAAGATCAAGACTGCTCCTGTAGCATCTTTCAGGATTGCCAACCATAGGTTACCAGTTTCATCAGTGTGCTTAGTATACCACATATTTTTTGCTACAGAACTAAGTCTGCCAACATTATCAAAACTGACTGTGACACATTCTCTTGGTGTTGTGATTATAGTGAGAGAATAGGATTCAAAAGTTCTCAGTTTGACTCCCTACTTGGCTTATGGAAACTCATGCGGGGGTGGGGATGGAGACTGTAAAACTGTTCCTTATGCAGATCACTACAAGTGAGTTCTCACTTGATGGCATGTATACAGGACTGGATAAATCACAAGTTGGAATTAAAATTGCTGGGAGAAGCATCAGCAATTTGAGATATGCAGATAATACTACCCTAATGGCAGAAAGTGAAGAAGACCTAAAGAAGCTCTTGCTTAGGTTGAAAGAAGAGAGTGCAAAAGTTGGCTTGAGACTTAACATCAAGAAAGCCAAGATAATGGCAACAGGCTCTATTACTCCCTGGAAAATAGATGGGAAAGAAGTAGAAGCAGTGACAGACTTTACTTTTTTAGGATCCAAGATCACTGCAGGTGGTGATTGCAGCCATGAAATAAAAAGGAGACCAATTCTTGGGAGACAAGCTATGAGAAACCTGGAGAACATAGTTAAAAGCAGAGACATCACCTTGCAAACAAAAGTCCACATAGTCAAAGCAATGGTATTCCCAGTAGTAATGTATGGTGGTGATAGCTGGACCATAAAAAAAGCTGAGCGCAGAAGTATAAAAACCTTTGAAATGTGGTGTTGGAGGAGACTTTTGAGAGTATCCTGGACAGCAAGAGAACAAATAGGTCGATCTTAAAAGAAATCAACCCCAACTGCTCCTTGGAAGGTCAAATATTGAAGATGAAGCTAAAGTACTTTTGACATCAGATGAGAAGAGAGGATTCACTTGAGAAAGCCTTGATACTGGGAAAAGTGGAGGGCAAAAGAAGAAGGGGTGGCAGAGAATGAGATGGCTAGATGGTATTGTTGACACAATGGGCACAGAACTGGGTTGCTTGAGGAGGATGGTGGAGGATAGGAGCGCCTGGCATGCAATGGTCCATGGGGTCGCAAAGTGTCAGACTCGACTATGCAACTGAAAAAGAACAAAACATGCATACACACGTAAGGCTAACAGTACAGAATCTATATCCCAACTGAAATGTGGCAAAATGATCATGGTCTTAATGCATCAGGAACTTCAGATTTCAAATTACATTTTTATTCCATTGTATGCTAAGTAGGCTGTTTTTATATCTTATCAAGAAAAACATTTTTATTTGAAGAATATTCCGTCCAAAAATTCTTTTTAAAAAATACTCTTAAACTAGACAACTTTAAAATAGCCATACAGTATTTTTCCCCCCAAAGGTTACAGTTTGCAGAGAATTTGTCAAAATACACTCAACTACAGGGAGTGTGACCTGGAAGAAGAATTGGAGGTTGGAGTTCCACATTTAAAAGCACAGAGCAGGAAGCATCTATCCTTATGTTTATTAGGTCGTGGCTCACAAAGTTTGGAGATTAGAGATAAACTGCTCCACTGAATTTTCTTCATCTGATACAGGAGGAAGAGAGAGAGCCTAGGGGGATTTTTAAAGAGTCATTGTGAGTAGAGATGGGAGTATGCCAGGCTGTACTGAAAGGTCTCCTTACCTCAACCCATAATAGTGCAACTACTGTAGGACCTTTACTGATATGTAGACAATGTGTTTTAACTTGAGTATACTTTGTATTCTATAGTCTCCATGGGCACACAGTTAGATGGGTGGATTGTAATAAGGGCTATTCTAGGAGAGAAATAAGATCAGGGATTAATTAGGGACCCAAGACCCCAAAGCTACTGGTATCCAAACAATGCTCCTGTTCTCTTATAACATAAAAGAGGATTTTTAGTTTGCATGTTGTTACAGATTAATAATAAATGTGTGCCTTCAAGTCAATTTTGACTTATGGATATCCTTTCCACAGTTTTCTAGGCAAAGAATTCACAGAAAGTGGTTTGCCATTCCCTTCTTCTGGGTTGCCCTGGGACTGTGCAACATGTCCACCACTACACAGGCTGGCTCTTCTTCTGGGAGGCACTGTAGGGCATCAAACTCCTAACCTCTGGCTCCACAGCCAGGTATCTAAGTCAATAAGGTAGTCAACCATCTCTCTTACATCTTAAGAGGATTCATTTAGCCAGTGCCCCCAAATCCTAAATCAAATCAGATTGATTGTATTGTTGGTATAAGCCATATTTAAGTCTTTCAAAAGATACTACACTCTGAAAATATTCAGGACTCACATTTCACAGGCATGATCAGCAGCACATGTTTACAAAGGGGGAAGCTACAACCTGCTCATTCAGAGAAATGTGGAAGATATTATGAACTTAAATATTGTAAGAAAGGGAAAGAGGCAGTTCATATATGCAAAGTTATTAGATGGGGTTTAGAATGGAAGCTGTAATAGGAAATATTTAACTGCAAAATTTTCAGTAATATATATATTATATATTTTGAAAAGTAACAGAAGGCATGATACCCAAAGAAATATGTGGTATTAAGAGCTGGACTAGTGTTAATTTCCATAGATAATCCTCTTGTGATTCTTATACTACAAAGACATTTCCTTTGAGTTTATCACTGTCTGTTTTCATTTCAAAATTTAATATTTCAAATTAATATAATTAATTTGGATACATAAGATATTACTAAAATTGATTTTGTAAAATTATTATAAATAAAATATTGGCTAATTGTGTTGATTTGACACCTAAAAATCTGTACGTTATCTCCTCTGAAATTTCTTTATCCCTTCTCCGAACCAATTTAGCATTAGTGAAAAAGAGTCCTTTGAAAAGTCAGACTGGCTCCTTTGATAAAAATGTTAAGCATCTGGAGGTCTTCATGCTTCTGATTTTTTCAAATAATGGGTCAACTTAGAAGCTGACTGGAAAGCAGAAGAGATTTTTTTACCACTTTGGAAGATGTCATGGTTTTCAAAAAAGCAAAGGGAAGATTTTACTTTGCTGCTGGTTTAAGGGGCACCACTTCAAACTTTTCTAAACTTTCAAGGAAACTGCTTCTACAACTTCTTTGAAATTCTGGGGAAATGACTTCAAAGAAGAGCAAGACTTTGTCCCTTAAGCAGGTTTACAACAACTGATTCAAGCTTTAAGTAAGGGTAAAAAGAATGTTGTTGAGTCTATCTTTATGGAAATCCTTGAAGGAAGATGAACAAGTCAAATGAAATTAAAGATAATCCAACTCTTGTATTAATAGATAAAACACAACAATTTTGCAGATCTAGTTTGTGCAACATTATATTTAATACAGACTCAAGCTCACTGTTACCTTACAATTTGAACTTGATATTTAATATGACATTCCCACCACAATTGAGTAGAACTAATCATCCAGAGTAGAGAAAACATTTCACTCAAACAATGATTAAACATGAAACAAGTTAGTCAGTTCTGTAGGTTTTTTTTTCATGCCCTGCAAGTTTGTATAAGCTATCAATTTTTAGAGGATAAATGTATAGTATAAAAATCAGTTTTCAAAAGGTAAAAGAATACTACATAATTCATGTACAGTATAGGTAAAATGTATTAGAATAAGTGTAAATTACTTGTCAACAACTCTTTAAAAATAAGCCTTCATCACCCACCCACCCTCAATTTCTATAGTAGAAAAATCTTCAGGATGTCATCATGGACTTGGGTACTTTTGGTTCTTTCTGCCAGGTTTATGACTTTTAAAATTGGTGAACTTTCCTAGAACAATTGTGGCTGGACTCTGTTTATTTGAAACTATGTTGTTCAAGAGACTGAGAGTTGAAAAATAAAGTCTCAGTTTATTTATTTCATTTCATTTGTACCCCGCCCTCCTCCGAAGACTTAGGACGGCTTAACAACTAAGGTTTTGTATGGTTCTGCAATCACTGAATGGTTCTGCAATCACTGAATCTATACATTACTTTCACATTCATACTACAGTGGTACCTGGCTTAAAGAGCATAATGCGTTCCACGGGATTTCTCTTTAAGCGAAACACCATTGTAAGTGACCAATTGTGACTTCTGGTGGGAGGGATTGTGAAACCCGATGTATTTGTTAAGCGAGTTTTTGGTTGGTTTTATTTGTTAAGTGAGGTGACCATTCTGAGAAAATTCTGCTCTTTAGGTGAGTTACTCTCTAAGCGAGGTGTTCTTTATGCAAGGTTTTACTGTATTTTCTCTCTATATTTTAAATGACTGACATTAAAGGATAGGATTTAAAAGGAGAGATGTATGATCAGTTTAAATCACCTGAAAATCTTGTAATGCCCAAAATTGTGGTGGCCTAATGAGCAGAGGGGGATTTTCAAATACTAATCTTTCTCATGCTGACATGAGAAGCACGAGTGCAAGAGACCATTATTCACATGATACACCACAGGCACAAGTCATACAGAGGGTTTACATGGAATGGGTGATCTGTTGTTCTCATATTCCTCTCCAGTCCCTGTGCTTCTACTCGGCCAAGAAACATGAGCCATGGGTCAGGGAGAAAGGATAGGCGTTTCGGAACTCTGTCATGACAAGGTACAGGTCTCCAAGTTACAAAATATTGGGCAACAATCAGGAATATGTACTTGGCCCAGCATATGTTTTTGTTTTGTTATTGAGGTCTGTGTTCCTTTGACTCAAGAGGATCAAGGCTATTTTGATCACTGCCAGATTATCACAGAGACTACCAGTGTAGTGGCCGTGATTTTCATTATACAGTACAGAACTTTTTTAAACTATAATTTAACATTCCCAACACAACAAAGAGTGAGGAGATGGTTTCAGTTAAAATGAACTGTGCATATCTGTAGAACAAAAAAAAAGTTCATTAAGTGATTGGCTGAAAAACTTTAATCAAGAATGATCAAATCACAGATGAAACAAAAGAGAGAGAGAGAGAGAGAGAAAGAAGTGGATTTTGTGGAAATCCATTCACATCCATACAGTTAAGAATTGTGTCCTAAATATTAAAAAAGAGATATGTTTTTTTTAAAATTGAAAGCATATATATTAAAAACACCTATTCTTAAATTTATCCATATAATGCTGCTATATAAAAGACAGAGAAAAACAATAAATCGCTACTATACTTTTCTGCTACTTGCAAAAATAAATGTATATTTCTAAAACATCAAAAAAACCTCTGAAAAGTTACTGACTGAACACTTTTTAAAAAACTGTTTAACAATCATTGTATTTTTTTTTAAGTGTGTAACTGTGACTGTGAGCAACAGTGCACTCTGTGTGAGAGAATAAATTCAGAAAGGAAAACTGGGAGTAACTCCAGAAATCATGCAGTAATTTAATACTTACATATATTAAAATACTGATACAGTGTTTATAGGTTTTGACTCTAGTCAAATTTTTAAACATCAGAACTAAAGGTGCTTGTATTAGCTAGAATGTTATTTCCAGTTATTTTTCACACAGTAATAATTAAGGCACAATTTAATAACTGAAACACAGTGTATTTCTTGAGATACAGTATTTCATATTTCTTTGGCTTCTGGGCAATCTAACATAGAATCCACAGCTGGACTAATGTTACACTAAGGCAAATTACATTCAAGCCAGCCAACTTTAACATTTACATCAATGGAACACTCACTATGTCCCATGTCAGATAATAGCAATCTTCAGCATTCTGTTTTAAGAGAAATTACCATATTTGGGGGAAATGTTCTGAAGATTATATTTTTTGTTCACTGAAAGAGCAATAACCAAATAATATGTAAAGATTAAAAGGGTATCTATGGTAACAAAAGAATATATATTTGCAAATTCATCCCAATAATTTGGGGGGTTGGGGTGGGTAACAAGGTAAATAAATATGATATCTTAATCCTATCACTCCCATGCTACACATAACAGGTACATCATTATTTCATTCGTTTATCTTCTGAGTATTCTTTTTAGCAAAGCATTTACCACCAACTACAAGGAATAAACAGAACACAAAGGCCTGCATTACTTCATAGGGGACCAAATTAGCCTTGTGCTTCTGTAGAATTTCATGTATATCATTTCAGTGACACCCGAACTCGAATACCATCACAGTAGCATTCAAGCTGCTCTCCAACTGACCTAAAACACCTAGTAAGCTGACACTGTGATCAGTAAGGCACACAGTGTCTGTAACTACAGCAGTAGAATACAACACACAATTTTCCACCTGTTCACACAAAGAAATTCATCAGGGGAGGCATACATTCTAGGACCGTGATGGCAAACCTTGGCACGCCATATGTTCTTGGACTTCAATTCCCAGAAGCCCAAGCACCCTATGAATCCACACAAATGGGATTGCTGCAATTCATCCTGCCTGCGCTGCCCTCATCACTCCCGGATGCGGAAGTAAAATGCACCCATGGTGTGTTTCAGAGAAAATTCTGTTCTTTAAGCAAGTTACTCTTTAAGCAAGGTGCTCTTTATGCGAGGTTCGACTGTATTTGGAGGTTATGGGCATACTATTCTAAGATTCCTAACTTTGAACTAGTCACTACTGGCTACTAAAACGTAAGAAAGGTTGTGGGGCAGCTGCCAAACATTCCTATATTGTTTAATAGGCTCTCATTGCAATACATCTTTAAAATACTGCCTTGGTGTATCCAGTGATTTGAATAGCTAGAGAACAAAGAATGTTTGATGCAAGAAGAAAACAGAACAGTTTCAGATTATTTTCACTTATGAAAAGCCCAATGTAGCAGAGGAGCATCTAAATGCATTCTGAGATTGTGGCAAAGGAATAATAATCAAAAACACATTCCAAAAAAAATCCCCAAAATTAAGTGCCAGTCAAATGGCTCTACCCAACAGGCAATCTGGATGTTTTCAGTTATGATTGTTAGGCTGTATTAACTGAGCTTTCAGATCTTCAGTTCTGAAGCTTTAAAGAAGAGTCTAATGTTTTTGCTTCAGGAAAACATACTGTGAAACATAACTATGATTTATAACTGTCCTAGGATTTTCATTTTTTATCATCACAAACAAACTTTTCAACAATATGCAGTTTTATTATTAAGATTTCAAGGTACAACCACCAGATGTCAGTCTAGGACACCTGGTTTTGAGCAGCAAAAATAAAACAAAAAAAAAATAAGAATGGAATAATTAAACAAAGATACTTGGAACAGTTGTGAAATAAGTGTTAAAATTAGATTTAATGATCATGTAATTAATGTTAAAAGATGTTAAATCAGACACCTTTGATACGTAAAAACAGTTTGTTTTAGATATACATTTTGTAAGGCAAGCTAAAGAATTATATGATGTACATATAAACTGGTATCATAATACAGCAATACCTCAGATAACGTTTACCTCAGATAACGTTAAAATTGCATAATGTTAAGTAATCTGGGGAGGAGAATTGGATCGAATAACGTTAAGGTCCGATGGGGTGGATCGGATAACAACCGCTAAAGCCTGTGCGGTTACAATGTATCTCTATGGAGCTTTAACGTTATCCGATGCATCCCATAGGATTTTAACATGCATCGGATAACACTAAAAATCAGATGACACCAAGACTTGTGGAACCAAGTTTTAGCGTTATCCGAGGTTTTACTGTACTTAGCTAACTTTACATTTTGATAATACCAACGTATTTAGCAAAGAATAAATCTTTCTCTAGAAATATCACATATTGTTTTTATATGACTTGACAAACTTTATAATCTTACCTTTCATTTTGAATGCCTCTAAATTTGTATTTAATTAAACTAAGTTTTTGTTTACCTATAATACATCAAAATATTTCTTAAAGAGAAAACAAAGGAATTGAGAATTGAGAAAACAGTAGTAAAATCATTTCTGACATGTTATTTTTAATTCCTCTAAATATTTCAGATCAGAGTTGATCCCAAGGAACACAAAATGGCAACTTTTTTTGTTAAGGTATGCAGCTTCATGTAAAGAGGTGACCTGTGACGCAAAGAAGTAAAATGTTTCATTTCTCCCCTACTATGCGAGGTCTGCTTATTATTAAATTTAAAACTCCACTAAGAGGTAAGGGAATCAAACTAAATGCCAAATTTTAAATAATATGAAAAAGGCAGTGTATATAAAAAAGAAACAAATAATTTTCTTTGCCCTCTCTCTTCTTCTCCATGTCATATTGGAGGAGTGCCTTTAGAGTAAACAAGGCACAAGAAGAACCAAAGAAAGGGAGAACATCCGGCACTGTTTTGGGGTTTCTGGATTAAAGGGATTTGGCATTTGCTGTTTGATATGGATGTGTTTTAGAATGAGGAGACAATAAAACATAAAATCTGTATACAATTCTAACATGTGCCCTATTCAAAATATACCAATGAAAATCTCATTTATATTTTTTTTCTTTTCATCTTTTTTGTACTGTCCAGATAGCTTTCCAAAAGATTATGATGCTAGAAGGATCCACAGAAGTCAAGTCTTTTGAAAGGAATATCACATCACCAGGAAGATTCGAAAACTACTCAACACACTACCTCTAATCTTGAATGTCAGATGCATGCAGTGGATTTGCCACTTATGGAAAATGCCAGGAACAATAAAGATCTTCCTTACCATTTGTGTGATCACCAATGGAATTGGTTTTGCCATTCCAGTACCATAGTAGCAGTGTTGCATCACGAGACCCTGAGAGAATGTAACAATTTCCTCCAATGTAGGACTCGGAGCGGACAAGGCAAGTGACCACATCCCAGTGCCCAAACACAACTTGTGTCAGCCTCCCTGAAATAAACAAAACATAGGGGTTTTTTAAAAGCATATATGAACTATTGATTTAGATAGTAAAATTTAGTCACAAATGTGCACATTAAATCCTATGTACGAATGCAAATAGGACTCTTACCATTGTGGCAGACTGTACCAATCCATCTGAGATGTAACTTTCCAAAGTATTAAGTGGAAATATTCGCAAACTTCTCAAAGTGTTGGAAAGTGAATGTGAGATTTATTGAAGAAAAAGCACTAATGTATAATTCCTGACTAAAGGGACAGTAATATATAGCATTTCAGGTCAGAAATCTCACTCTACAAGAATGTTCCAATAGATTACTTTCAGGTAAGCACAGCTGCACTGTTTACTGTCATACAAAAACTGCATTGCTATCAAAGAAAGTTTTCAGATTGGATGATGGCTCCTTAAAACTGTTTGTAATGAGATAGAGTGGAGTTCAAGAACTGTATGGGGGAAATGAAGGTTTTTAGAGGAAGTAAAACAATTAGTGAAAAGATGTTGATGTTATTTCTAGATTTTTATATTCTAGTGTTAAATTTTGGGTTGCTTCTAAATTGTTCTCAATTGTAAGATTAGTTTACTAGATCCTAGAGAGCATTGAAACAGACATTATATACGCTCTGCGAAAAGATTTCATAGCATTTATCAACTTGATTACCGTTTACTTTCTAAGGAGTGGGAGATCTTATCCTGTAGTCCAGGACTGGTTCTACTTTGATATTTCATTGACCTTAAAATTTCCCTATGGCTCCAAAACCATTTTCTTGGACATTTAGTTCCTTACCAATTAGTACATTATGGAATCTACTGAAAGTGTTGATTCAAAGAGAGTAAATTTGAGGATATGAATGAAAATTTTCTTACACCCAGCAAGAACTAGACCTGCCACTTAAATTAAAGTAAACATTAGAAATGGGGCATCATTAGGGTGTTACATACCCTAAGAGTTAAAAGGGCAGGATTCAAAGCCTTAAATATAAATTAAAAATCAATAAAAACCACTCTCGCCCCGTCCAGCCTGGGGAGAGGACTGTACTTATGGTATTGATATTAATTTTTGTGCTGTGCTGACAACACTGTGTATTTGCATAATTGCTTGTACTATTGTATTGTATATCATCATCATCATCATCATCATCATCATCATCATCATCATCATCATCATCATCATCATCATCATCATCATCATCATCATTATTATTATTATTATTACAGTAATACCCCAGATAACGATTGCATCGGATAACACTAGAATCGGATAATGATGCAAGTTTTTTGGAATAACGGATAACGATTCTGGATAATGTTTCTTAGTGTTATCCAAGGCAATGGTCTGCGGGTGTGGGGTGCCTTTAAAGCCACCCCCCACCTACAGTGGTCTCTGCGACTGCAGTAGGGTTGGGGAAAGTCACACGCCATTCCCCTGACCCTACTGCAGTTGCAGAGACTGGTTGTGTCTCTTTCTTTCCCTCCCTGTATTTAAACTACAGGGGGGGGGGGAGAGACATGATTGGGTCTCTCTCTCTTCCCTCCCTGCATTTGAACTACAGGGAGGGAGGGAAGAGAGAGAGACCCAATCATGTCTCTCCCCCCCCCCCCGTTAGTTTAAATACAGGGAGGGAAAGAAAGAGACACAAGCTGTCTCTGTGACTGCAGTAGGGTCAGGGGAAAGGCGCGCACCTTTCCCCGACCCTACTGCAGTCGCAGAGACCGCTGCGGGTGGGGGGTGGCTTTAAAGGCAGGGAGGAAAAGAAAGAGACCCGATCGTGT
This sequence comes from Furcifer pardalis, assembly GCA_030440675.1. Lineage (NCBI taxonomy): Eukaryota > Metazoa > Chordata > Lepidosauria > Squamata > Chamaeleonidae > Furcifer > Furcifer pardalis. Next base: position 60,032,047 of record CP126892.1, on the reverse strand, counting down.
CTCTTTCTTTCCCTGCCTGCCTTTAAAGTGGTTTGTCCCTGAAGTCAGGGCTTTTTTTTTAGCGTTGTTCGATGCATGCATCGGACAATGCTAAAAATCAGATAACGTCATGACTTGTGGAACCAAGTCATAACGTTATCTGGGGTTTTACTGTATTTGTATTTGTATTATTTGTATTAGTATTTATATATGACTGTAAGCCACCTTAAGTCGGGTCCCCCTGATTGGGTGGCCTACAAATCGAATTAAATAAATAAATAAATACTCAATACATAATTTGAGAAATATTTTGATTTTGAGAACAAAAATTCAAGATTGCTGGCTAATTATATTCAGAAAAAGAAATTAGGACTGTAATATTAGCCTTAAGAGATCAAAAGAAAGATTTAGCAGTAACAATGCCTAAAATTAATAAAATCACCAGGAATTATTTTATACCCCTTCCACTTCTAATGAAGAAAATATAATTTTTTTTAACATATGCATTTAAAAAACATATGGAAAATTTCAAACCTGCTTACCTGTCCTCCCATTTCAACCATGTCCCATAAAAAAATCAAAGTGAATAAAACTCCAGGTACGTGTTGTGTTTCCGGGACACTTTATGAAGCATTAGAACTTCATTTGCTACCAATTCCCCCCCCCTTTTTTTTTAAATTAAACTTTATGGGGAGATCAGATTCTCTCTTTATAGAAATTTGCTCAGATAGTACTTATAAGTAAACCTGATAAGGATTTGATAAATTCATCTGATTTCTCTTCTTAATCAAGATATAATTTTTGTACAGCAATTTTGACCAAACAGTTGAGTAGGAATATAGTTTTTCACACCATCAAGATCAATCTGGATTTGTTTAAAAGGGGCATATCTTGGATCCAATTCATCACTTATATCAGGGGTGGACAAACTATGGCCCGTGGGCCCATTCCATCGGGCCCATTCCATCTGGCCCATGCTACCCGCGCTGCTACCAGAAGCAGACACACACTGTGCATGTGGAAACACTGCCATAAATGCACCTGTGGCTATCATAAACAACCTTATGACAGCTGCAGACACATTTTACTTCTGCTTATGGTGGGAGGAACCATGTGACTGGCCCAATCAGATGTCTGGGGAGTGTGGTCAGGCCCGTGGCACAAAAAGTTTGGTCACCATGACTAATTTAGTCAGTCAGTCAGTCAGTCAAATCTCATTTATAGGCCATCTTTCTCCGCTTTTCTATCAAAACACTCTAAGGAACTTAAATCAGCTAAAAATAACTCCTGTGATAGCTTTAAGCTTTTGATAAGCAGGAGTGGGTCTGCTTATTTTAAACTTTATTAAGCAATGTAAGTGGATATATCATTTGTCAATTATTAAAAACACCTTGTGCAAAGTCATTGCTAAAATAAAGGGGATTGGTTCAAATCTTTCTATACAAAGGGGCACCAAACAGGATTACCCCATGTCTACAATATTATTTACCACTAAACTAATGACAATTCTTTTAGAAATGATTTTGATCTTATCTGGCACAATGATAATGGCACAAAGACATAAACTGAATCTTTTATGATAATTTAGCTGCAATCTCTTCTGATCCAGGGAAATAAACTCCTAGAATAATTGAATTAATGTCATTTTTGAAAGAGCATCAGGTCTTCAAATTAATGCAGTAGAATAAAAAAGATTTTAGGAATAAATCTTTCTAAACCCCAGAGTGAACAGATAAAAATTGTCCACTGGTAGTTCAAGTAATGCCCCCCAAAATCAAATATCTTGGTATACAGTTGTCAAGTCAAACACAAAATCTCATTACATTTAATTTTAAACTAGTGATTAACAGACTTAGTAACAATTACTACCATGGGGGAAATTAAAATTTTATGGTTAGGCAGGATAGCAAAGTACCCCAGCCCACCCCTGCAGCATTCCAAACAGCCTACATAGTCGCCTGTCAGCTGGTCTTGGATCAAAAGAATAATGAGCAGAACTCTATTTCTGCAGTCCCATCTTCTTTAATACACCACCTTGATCTGCTGAAGAGCATTTTGGACAGTAAGGGGAGTTCACCTAACAGTATGAGATGTGACAAAGAACAGAGCACTGGAAATGAAGAATCCAAGAAAAATGGGAGGAGCAAAATGCTACACACATCTGTATTTCATATGATAAAGTTAGTTGACCATCCACACACAAATTTTCTAACTCCATTTTCTAATGTTTTACCTCACTCCATTTTAAAAAAAAGAACATAAAAATGTGATATGAATACTGAAAATTCTGTTTAAAGCACTGTTGTCAAGCAATATTCAATAATCATGACCCTGCATTCCATTAAATTGGGATAATAAAATGCAAGACAAAGGTGTATGTTGTTATTAAACACACAAACATCCATTATTAATTACTGATTCCTGTAGAAAGAACAAAGTAATTCAGTGTTGCCTTCCCTTCACCCACCCCTTTAGTTAGAGGAAAGCACATGTGTCTCAAATGGCACATTTTGAGAATTATTAAACACATGTCCAAGGTCACATTTAACAGGAACATTTTTATGTCCCAAATTACAATGTACTTGAGCCTAGTCTCACCTCTGTTTAAGATATAAGCCTGGACTACACGTGCAGCAAAATCTGGACAGAATGAGGTGCTAGAATGGATTTTACCCCATTAGACTACAGGTGTGTGTGTGTGTGTGTGTGTGTGTGTGTGTGTGTGTGTGTGTGTGTGTGTGTGTGTGTGTGTGTGTGTGTGTGTGTGTGTGTGTGTGTGTGTGTGTGTGTGTGTGTGTGTGTGTGTGTGTGTAAAATAAACAAACACATACCTATCAGTATCTCAAATACTAGGAAATTGGCATATGAGATATGAGGCGCCTGGTTTTTCTTACTGGAGGTATAAGTACCTAATTTTGGTGCCCATGGCAAGAATATAAAATTGGGGGGGGGGCCCACAAAAAGTTTTAATATAGTTATAGGGAGCACAAAGGGAACCTCCCCAATGAATGTGAAGATAGTGGACAGATGTCGGCATTTCTGGGGAAAGACAGCAACCTATCTATCATCCTGCAACTCTGCAAGCACTACTGGTTTGACTCTGACACTATTATTATAATTATTTTAGTTAAGAAAGTGAATTAATTAACAACAACAACAACAACAATTTCCAACATGAAAGCATTAATAAAAATCCAGTTTAAATTAAAGATGTTGAGCTTTAAAGAAAACAAGAGTAAATGAGAATACATGATCACTGATAAATACAAAGTTAGGGAAAGTTGAAGATAGTAATGGAAGAGGAACCCAAACATGAGGTGGATTGTTGCAGTAAAGGAGGCCCTTGAGCTAGCAACAGCCAAAAAAGGCTGCTAATTAAATAAAAAAAAATTGGGTGGGGGGGGTCACTAATTCTGCTTGATGACACATAAAAATAACAAACAAGACATTCTTCAAAACTGCAGAAAAGAACTTGGCTTTAAACTAAAATAGGTGACATACCTGTATCAGTAGAGTATATCCGGAAACTTTTGTCCCAAAAACCACAAACGAGGATATATCGGTTATCAGAGGTGATTACAAAACACTGGGAATGGACTTGAATACTTTGGTCAAGAAGATCTGTTATCTGCCTCCTGTGCATATTTGTATTGCTGGCTGGGGTTAAATTGGGGAAAGAAAATATATGAAAATAATTAAACACAATTGCAAATTGAGTTTTAAATCACTGCCAAACCAAAGAATAAATAATTATAGCAATTAGCATCTGCTGCTGTTATTGCTGTGCTCCATGACATCCTTTCAGTTCTTTCCTCTAGTTTTGCTACACTTTAGCTCTTTTATATGAGGAAATGAATTCTCCAAGTCTTTGACCCACTAATACTGTATTGACAAATTGCTTATCTATAACTGTAGTTCTTTGAGTGGTCATTTGTGAATTTATTCATACATGTGGGTTCATTCTGCATCTGCAGAAACACTTTCGGAATCTTCTAGAGCAGGAGTTCTGAACCTTTACAAGGCGGGGGGCCGGGTCACACTCTCTCAGACAACTTCAGAGGCCAGACAGTCATTATGCCCTTCCTCCACCACATGGCACTTCCTGGTGTGGTGGAGGTGGTGAGGGGCCTCATGAAATGTTGTAGGCCGCGTCCAGCCCACCGGCCGCAGGTTGAGAATCTCTGTTTTAGAGCCTAAAGAAGTTATAACACATCCTCTCTACTATATAAAGCAGTTGTCAGTCTGCCATTGCTTCAGGAGCTGCAGAATGAACTCACTAAAAGGTGCTTTCATGTTTAGCAGTTTCATATCTGGCCTAGATATGGAAGAAGAAGAAACAGTAAGAGTTGTATAGCAGACTGAGGGGAGGACAGGTGTTTTGTGTACATTCACAGATGACCACTTGAAGAACTACAGTTACAGGTAAGCAACCAGTCCTTCTTCTTTGTGGTCTCTGTGAAATCATAAACAAGGATGATTGACAAGCTCACTTACTGGCTGGTGGGATGCCACACCAACAAGCACCATGTTGCTGCTTTGTAAATGTCTCTCTGTTGGATTCTTCTGGGAAGTGCCATAGATGCACCAATTGCTCTAATAGAGTGCACTTTCAGGGGACTGGACAGTGACTTCTTCACTACGTGGCAGCATAGAGAGATTGTGCTAACAAATACATTCTTATAGATGACTGAAAAAGTCCTTTTTCTTTAAGATATAGTAAAAAAACAAAAAACAAAGTTTGGCCAGGTTATCCTGCTATGGTAATAAAGTAGACCCTACTGTCAGCACCTCAAGCTGATTGTCAGCAGCAGTTAACTAACCTGACAACCCTGAGGACTAACGGCCTTCAGTAGCGAAGTCCAAGGGAATGGTGATGACCCCAAGTGGATTAAATACCACTTGAATCCATCTTAATGGAGGGCAGCAGCTTTATCAATACTGGCCTGGGGCTGATGAGGACTTTGCATGCCAAAAGGGCTCAGGACCAGAATATTACTCACAGAACTGGATCAGTGATATGGGTGTCACACTGTAATGCAGAAGGCAAATGGAAGGCACTGAATTATATTCTTAGGGCAATCTTCGTGGCTGAAGATGATAGCCAAATCTGTACAGTATTTGGAATCAGATACGAAAGAAGAAAGAAGAAGAAGAAGAAGAAACTTCTGTATGTATCTTAGGTAGATGGTAAATCTTCTGTAAAAATGTAGCAAACTCATTTATATTTCTGCCTGGTAGATGATTTTCTTGCCTCAGTTAGAATTCCCTATAACTAAGGTGAATCCTCCATACTGTCAGTCTAAGATGAGGTAGTTTTGGATGAAATGTAAGAGTCAAGCCACTGTCCTGTGTAATCAGGTCTGGAGCTAGTGGAAGGTGATAAATGTCTAGCACCATTTTTCTGATGGAAGCAAATCAGGATTGGCACAGCCACCAAGGTCTCAGTTATGCAGTGACGGATACCACACATTTTCTAAAGAGTCTGGGTGCTGTTGATAGGTCAAAAGAGAGTGTTTTGAATTAATATATGTCATTGCCCATGGCAAAAGAGAGAAAATGCTGATGGTTCAAATAGATAGTAATATAGGAGTATCCTTTAGTCACCTTTTAAAGTAATGGCACGATTGTCTTCTATGTCACCTTTCTGAATTCCCTGGTGTCTATATAAAGTTCACATCTCTCAAGTCTAGGATGGGGCTGAGACCCCTATCTATTTTGGGGACAGTAAAATAACAGCGGTTGAAGCTATCATCCTAAGACTTGTGAAGGACCCTCTGTATAGCATATTTTTAGATGGGAAGATCTGCATGGTGGCTGTCTCAAAGACTTCAAGACCAAGGTAGCATGAGAATGTCTAGGTTCAGGAGATCTGGAGGCAACAGGTCTGCATGAGTGTTTCAGTTCCGATAAGTTTGAACATGAAAGCTCTCAAGTTTGATGAGTGCATGGGGCTGGTATTGATGAGTACTTAGACAGGCCTCTGAGGGAGTGGAGGTCTTGTCACCTGGCATTATACAGTAGTGGTAATGGCAGAAATATACTTTTTAAGACAGGAAAGCAGTAGGATACATCACCCTGCTAGAACTGAGGAATTTATTTGGACTCCTCTCTCGGCCCCTGGCAGTGTTTGCCCAGTCTTTTCCCTGTTGTGGCTCAATTTACTTTAAGGGTTGAGCCTGATGTTGAGAACACAATGGATCACTCAAAAAAGAAAGAAAGAAAGAAAGAAAGTGATTCCTCTTCTGAAACATCTCTAGGGCTTTGTCAAGGCCCTGAAAACTTTGCCAGAGTTTTCTGGGTGAGTTAGTTCCACTTGGGCAAATGGTTGAAAGGTGGGGAGAATTGCCCAGTTCAAGGATCTATCTCCTGCTAGTGCCAAGCTAAGGCAAGCCAGGTCATCATCATTATCCCCATCACATTTATCTGGGGCCTTAATATGGGGCAAGAGATGATGATGATGATGATGATGATGATGATGATGACGACAACAACAACAACAACAACAACAATAACAACAACAATAATAATAATGAGATGAAAGGGCAATACTTTTGGCAGAGGTGTCTGGTCCTTAGGTTTCTTAGTTTTGGCCTTCTTTGGTTAGCATAGGAACTGGCAGGTTTGTTTTTCCTTTTCTGCGTCAACAGTGTTAATTTCAACAACTTGGAAGATAAAGGTCTGTCTTCAGTTTTGAGGTTAGGAGTCAGGGTTTTGCTGGCTGGGCAGCTTTCTCCTCAATGGTTTTACTGGAGGGAGGTTTGGTCTGGAGAGTCTCCATAAATGGTCTCTTCAATGGTTGTTTACAGATGGAAACTGTAGGAATCCTATTTTCTTTGGCAATAGCATGAATAGCCTTGTAGGGACTTTCCCCCACAGATTAATTTTAAGTAGGACTGATGGTTCCTAATGACTACTTTTGTAAAAAAATGTTTGCAAAAGTGACAATTTTGTGGTTGGTGTCCCTTACTGAGGCAAAATAAATGCTTTGAATGTCCATCAGTGAGGGTTATTTTATGGTTACAGCTCATGCACCTTTTGAATGGGCCCGTTTAGGCCATAAAAATGGCAAGATTGGTTATTAACCTCAAGGCAGGTAAACTAACAACAAACTGCCCCCTTCCCAACAACAAAGAGTCAAAGTAGAGGTAAAGTAGAGGTAAAGGACAAACTATATACAGATGGTTTTGAAAATGAAAGAAACAATGGTAAGCCGAAGAAAAACTGTTTCTTAATGGTGACAGAAAGGAAACTGAGGTCTGTCTTAATTAAAGGTAGGAAGCATCCATGGTGGAAAGTATGTGTGCTAATATTTTCCTAGTCTCTAGATCCATGACAGCGAACCTTGGCATCCCAGCTTTTCTTGAACTTCAATTCCCAGAAGCCCAAGTCCCTGTGAATCCACACGAATGGGTTTATTGCATGTATGCAGTAAACGTGCAATAAACCCATTCATGTAGATTCACAGTGACTTGGGCTTCTGGGAATTGAAGTTCAAGAACAGCTGGAGTATCAAGGCTCACCCTCACTGCTCTAGGTAATTTTGAGGACATTTGCACAAGCAAAGAATAAACTCACATGTAATTTCAGAGACCAGGAAGAAGAACTTAATGTTCATTTGTAACATACGCCAATCCAAGACAAATCAGTATACTATAGTGGTAAATTTCAAGAAAAAGATACTCATTGTGGTAGTCCTCAGAGCTATGCCTGAAAACAGAATCCAGAAATACAGCCAGCCGTATCAATCTCTATCAATAGACCAGTTACACGAAGAGTTATTTTACAGGAAGAGTTATTTTATTATTTTAATGGTCCATTTAAGATCAAATCACAGCAAATAAGGGATATCTTACAGCAGCAGTGCCCAAACTTTTTTTTCCGTCGGTCCAGTCCCGCCCCTGACATGCAGGTGCAGGGGCTGGAGGTGGGCTGCTCTCTCTGCTGATGTCATCCCGGGTGCGCCATAGCACTCTCCTAGCACTATGGATTTTGAAAAGGGGTAGACTCTGAAAATTTCCCCAAAGTGGCAATACACATTGTCGAAGACTGCTGAAGCGATGGGACCAAGCAGAGGATGCTCAGACCAGTGGAGACAAAGAACAATCGCTGCCACTGCCGCTGCCATAAGTGGCGTCTGGCGGTGGGGGCGGATGGGGGTGGTCCTGAGATAGCCCAAATACTCAGCCCAAGCCACATTAATGATATGCATGGGCCTAATTGGGCCCAGGGGCCATAGTTTGGCCGCCGCTGGCTTACAGCAATATATTGCTGGCAAAACCCATTTCTCTCTTCGAGGAAGCTCTTTCTGTTTTATGCTAAGAGAGAATCCAGATGAGGTGTCTTTGAAAGATAATATGGGCATAGGGATATACTCCTTAAAATCATTACAATGATACCCAATTTCACTACAAAAGTACAGTAGAACTCATTATAGTGATCGCCCCATACAGCAATGAAATCACATAGTGATGAGGCTTGGAGGGGGAAAAGGCATTCCGCATAGTGATCATTCCTATGGGAAAATCTGTACAATGATTTTCCAATGGGGAAAACCACTTAGTGCCAAACATCGTTGTACAGTTTTCCTCATAGGAAAATCGTTGTACAGATCTTCCCGCAGGGAAGATCATACAATGACAAAAACTGCACAGTGATGAGCTCCATGAAATGGATTAAATTCGCTATATGGAGTGCTAATGTATTATTGTTTTTATGGTTGCCCTTAATTTATCTAGTGTCAGAAAAGGAGCATGCAACTTGGTGGTTCTAACACTTAAAGCCTCAGCTATTGCTGGAATACATTTCTCAGCACTCCTGCAGTTACCAGAATTCCTAACCAATGGCCATACTGTCTGGAGACTTTTGAAAGCTGAAATCCAACAACTGGAGAGGAAAAATGGAAACTGTTTGTTGATTGGTTGTAATCTGCCCTGAGTCGCCTGTGCGAGTAGGGCGGAATATAAATTCAATTAAATAAATAAAATAAACTACAAATAAAAAAGGTGATTTCTGTGAAAATGATATATTTTTTCCTTAAATCTCAAAAACAGACCTCTACAGGAAAATCATCAAAGGGTAAGCTTTGGAACAGCACAATTGTATATGCCATATTATTATGGTTATATTTGATCAATTCTTCACAGTACAATTATAGCATGAAAAACAGAGTCCTGTGTCATTCTATGAACCACCCCACATTAGGTACCACATATAGGCCCATTTAAATCAATGGAACTTTTGGAGAAGTTGACTCACAAAATCCCTACTGATTCACTGGGCCTACTCTACTGCAATTTAATATTAAGAAAATTATTTCAAACGATGCTTTCTTAACTAGTGATCAAAACAAATATTGAATCATTGAAGGCTAAACCATATATGCCTAAAAATAAAAATTTGCATTCAAATTAAGGCCATCTTTCTATTCTTACTCGAACAACCACTACCACCATAATGGATTCGAACAGAACAGAGGGGTTTTTCCCTAACTGAGGAGCACTTTTTCTTGCCTGCTTCATTTTAATCCTAAAGTCTGTCATATCCTAGAAAAATGAATACCAATGTTTTAGTACTAAAAATGGTTAAGTAATATATTTCAACTTAGGAACTGTTCTGCAATTACACATTAATTCCCTCAGCCTGAACAGCAGGCCTGTGAAGAAAGGATTGATCTCTCTTAATGATGAAATTCTGGCACCACCGTTTTATTTTTTACAACACAGTGCTGTTAAGAATCCCACTGTTATTATGAAAATTTCCTCAGCAAAGGAGCCCCAGCGCATTACTGGTGCACCAATTCATCATAACATGCCTCGCTCTTGCTCATCAACAAGTCTGAGTGATGAAAAGACCCAATATTATCCTGACAGTACTTCATGCGCATTCTCAATCACACATTATTACGGCATCCATATTAATTTTCAGTGACACACGTCCTCGGCCTGTTCAAATTAGGCAAACCAATGAGGGGGAGTTGATGAAATACCAGCATAGCCACAGCTCATTGCATTCCAATTTGCATGCAAATGGTTTATCAGGAAAATTCCATTCCCAGCAACCAGCAAGTGAAAAACAACCGTAATCTACACTTCAGGGCCACCATACAGAGCTTAATGAATCGCAAAGAGAGAAGGAAGTGACAGACCTATGAGAGGATCGATTTCCACTGGCAGCTGGTATGGCTGGTCCTGCACTGCACCTTGATGAGCTAAAAAGACACAAAGATTTTAAAACGGTGTGTTATTTTCAAGCATTGAACCTATAGGAAATACTTTAAACCAAGTAATGTATGCTATTATTTCACTGGAAAACGGGGAGGTTCTTCCACTCATTGAACGTCATCATCAACAACAAAATCAGTGTGCTTTCAAGGGCAGTTTATTACATTTATATCAGCTATTCTCAGAGTGCAGAATCATCAGAGGCTCCAGATCTGGGCCATAAGCTACAGCAGATGCTTGACCAGCAGCTCCTCACATTGCAACAAAACAAAATTAAGTGGTAAAGAGCAGTGGAAACAAAATTTGACAACCATCTGCTGACTGTGGCATGTATTATTTCCCCCCTGCATTTTCCTTAACAATACAGCATAAAGGTTTTGTCAATCAGGGTTCTTACTATTTTTATGACAAAAAGAAAGGAATTCTCAGTTCACATGATATTAAATATATCATCCATCATCTGAAAGTTATGATGTCAACTTTCAAATATCAATGAAATCTTCTGAAAGGGGAAACCAGCATAATAAAGATCACATGGGCAACGTCTCACATGTACTTTGCAAAGGATATGCTTACTTATAAAATCTCCATTGCTGAAATGAATACACATTTATGGAATCCAGAAGTCTTTTTCAATTAAAATCTGAATAAATGGTGACACAATATTTGTTTCCAGCTGGAATATAGCACAGTATTTGACAGTACAATGATCAGGCTCACAAATTAACAAAATAAACTAGGTGAACAATTTACTTTGCTGCATAGAAAAGTCATGGTGGCACAGTGGTTAAACTGCTGTACTACACCCAGAACATTGTGAGCTCAATCCTGACCAGGGTTCAGGTTGACTCAGCCTTTCTTCCTTCCAAGGTTGATAAAATGAGTACTCAGCATGTTGGGGGCAAAATGCTAATTAACTTGTGAACTGCCAAGAGAGTGCACTAAGCGCTATGGAGCAGTATATAAGTCTAGTTGTTAATTGCTATGTAGACTTCCATGTTAATGTGTCCCATCACCCTTGCATTCTTAGGAACAGTACTTATTTAGAACAAAAAAACATGTATATGTTTATATGTATTTTTTTTAATGTTGTGACCTGCCCTTCCTTTCTTTCATGGATCATTTTTGCTATCTGCTGCTGCCTGTTTGTGGTGGACTCAGGAGAGAGAGAACACCAGTTGTAGAGGGAGAAAAATCTTCCTATATTTATATTTGTTGGTGGGTGCTCTAACAGCGTTATTGCCTATTTGGGGCTGTGGTTGCTCAGTGGTTAAGAAGCTTGCCTTGTTAGCTGGAAGGCTGGCAAGACAGTAGTTCGAGATCCAGATGCTGTATAACAGATTGAGTGCCCGTCACTGTCCCAGCTCTTGGGGACATGAAAGGAGCCTCATTCAGTGAATTTCTCCAGCAAAAATCCTTTCAACCCAGAATAATTTCTGAGATGAAATAATAATAATAATAATAATAATAATAATAATAATAATAATAATAATAATAATAATAATAATAATAATAATAATAATAATAATAATAATAATTGCCTATTTACTTCCTTGCATTTATTGATTTTGGGGAGAGGAGGCTGTACACGTTTATGTTTTTTCCCCCTGTCCCCCATTTTTAGCATCTTTAAGGATTTTAGTCAAGTTTAAGACAGAACACAAACAAAGAATGAAATGAAAGAATCCAAAAGAGATAATCACTTTCGTGTTCAATGAAAGTTGTTGTTCTTGTTCAGTTGCACAGTTGATTCCAAACCTTTGCAACCCCATGGACCATCGCACACCAGGCACCTCTAACCTCCACCATCCCTCTCAACCTGCCCAACCTGTGCCCATTGCATCAACAATACCATCTCATTTTCTGCTGCCCCTTCTTCCATTGCCCTCAACCTTTCTCAGCATCAAGGCCTTCTCAAGTGAATCCTCTCTTCTCATTTGATGACCAAAGTACTTTAGCTTCATCTTCACTATTTGAAGTCAGGGTTGATTTCTTCTAAAATTGACCTGTTTGTTCTCCAGGGTACCCTCAAAACTCTCCTCCAACACCACATTTCAAAAGCGTCTATTCTTCTGCGCTCAGCTTTTCTTATGGTCCAACTCTCACAGCCATACATTACTACTGGGAATACCATTGCTTTGACTATGTGGACTTTTGTTTGCTAGGTGATGTCTTTTCTTTTAACTATGTTGCCCCAGAATTCTTATAGCTTGCCTCCCAAGAATTAATCGCCTTTTTATTTCATGGCTGCAATCACCATCTGCAGTGATCTTGAATCCTAAGAATGTAAAGTCTGTCACTGCTTCTATCTCTTCCTCATCTATTTTCCAGGTGGTGATAGGGCCTGTTGCCATTATCTTTGTTTTCTTAATGTTGAGTTTCAAGCCAGCTTTTGCGCTCTCTTCTTTCAACCTAAGCAGCAGCTTCTTTAGGAGTTCTTCACTTTCTGCAATTAGGGTGGTATCATCTGCATATCTCAAATTGTTGATGTTTCGCCCAGCAATTTTGATTCCAACTTGTGATTTGTCCATCCCTGCATTGCACATTATGAGCTCTACATATAAGTTGAATAAGCAGGGTGACAAAATGCAGCCTTGTCTTACTCCTTTTCCTATTCCAAACCACTCTGTCATTCTGTATCCTGTCCTGTTGCTTCTTGACTCTTGTTCAGATTTCTCATGACATCTATAAGATGTTCTGGTATTCAAATATTTGAAAACAAATGAAGCACCCCAAAAATAACTTGAAATGAATCAAACCTGAAAGTTTTTCCTGTGTATATCCCTACTAATTACACATTCAGTTGCTAGTACTTCCATACTTACCAGGAAGGTTGTGCCACTTATTCACAGCGAACAGTCGGTTGGCAGTGACAGTAATCACAGCAGGATTTGCTAAGCCAGTTTGGGTGTTGGCTGCTACATGTGTGACAGGGGAGTTAGATGGAAACTTTAGGACCATGATGACATCCTGCTGAGCTTGGTCTGTGAACATCAATGGACTCTGCAGGAGGAGATACTGTTGAGTAGGCACAACAAGTCCGAACCACATAGGGAAGAAGCAAAGAGGATAGAAAGGAAAAGACAGAACAAAAGAAGGAAGACCCAATTAAAATAAGCAAGAACCAAGCTGCAAATGAATGCCAAGACATATATAACAAGCTCATGGAAACATCTGAGTGAAACATTTTATTATTAATTTTAAATTTTATTAATATTAAATAGTGATGTTTGTTATTAATTACACATGGAGAAAGATAAAAATCTAAAATCAATATATACAGTAAGATTTATTAGTACTTTTTAAATGTTTCCAAGTGCCTGTGTTTTCACAAATAGTACAGATTTCAGATTAACAGAAGCAGCGTGCTTCAAGAAAAGCAAGTCACAGCAGAGAAATAAATAAAATGAAGCATAAAGAATTCCTGCTCCCAGAGAAATGCAAAAACGGCATTAAAGTGCAAAGAATAAAATCTGTAGCAAATTATAGAGAGAAAACAAACATAAAATTAAATAAGCAATATATATTTACTGTAAGCATACAGGAATGAATTCAAGGTTATAGGGACAGAATTGTTTCTATGCTCCCGTTCAAAACACAACATGGGATTAAAATATATATTAGCATGTGGTCTTTTGATACCAACTAAATTATGTTGTAGAAGCTGCTACTTAGATTCCAAATTGCCCTGCAGTGAGAGGACGGTATCCTTATCCACAGGATGCTCCAGGTGATGAAAGGGAGAGGGAAGACAACGTCATCCAATTGTCCGTTACCCACTAGTACCCAACACAACCTCTGGGCTCCCAACCCGCCAGAGGGCTCAAACAGAAACAGGGTTTTGTGAAAACTGACCTCCTCCCACATTCTACAAACAAAAGCATTCTCAACCTTTTAAGGCGAGGGCCGGGTCATGTTCTGCCATTTTGCCCTTCTCCCACCACATGGAACTTCCTGGTGTGGTGGAGGTGGTGAGGGGGCCACATGAAATGGCACTGCAGGCCGCATCCGGCCTGCAGGTAGTAGGGTGAGAATCCCTGATCTATATGTACACATTTAAATGTTAAAGAAGAATATCTGGGAAAGAGTATGTTTCTAATTTTTTTCCAGTGTGTAAAAAGCAATCAGGACTATAATGAAAGAAAACAGCTTAAATGCATAAGACAAGCAGACTAGCATTTATAACAATCCCATCAAATCTTAAATGGCATCTTATTCTCTTTCCCCTTTAGTCTCTTGCTTCTACCTGCTAAAAATACAATTGATTGCCAAGGAGTTAATATTAATAGTTCGACAAATTCTTTCTGAATGGTCAGAACAACCTTAATCTAGTATAGAAAAAAGTGTAAAACAAACATTTAAGTACAGTACATGTATATCTAGATACTGATATTTATCTAGCAAATAACTAGAGAGCCCTTTTTCCTGATATTCCTATTTGCACAGAACTAGACACAACAAAGGTAATTTAATTTCCAGTTGATTATTCACAAACAAGGTCAATGTGCAAATATAAAAATACCAGGCACGAAACCCACACATCAGAATATACAATAAATTCCTTATAGTTCTTAGATAACTGCTATCAAGGGAATTATCATCTTAACATTCAGAATTATCATTACACCTTTTAAACTTGCTTCCCAAAATGTAAGGAATGCTGCACAATGTCGCTACTACAAAAAAAGCCCTCATATTTTGTGCTTTTAAAAATATAACTATCAAAGTTAGCCATGTTAGTCTATTTCCAGAAAAAAAACAAATAAAATATCAAGATTAACAATTTAATACAATGCAAGTTTTTGAAGATTGTAATCCACAAAAGCTCACACTGAAATAAATCTGTAAGGATTAAAAATAACTGTAATATTTCTTTTTTGTTTAATGATTATGCAGATATCAATACTGGATTACAAAGGAGCAAGGCTTCAATATACAATATTTCAAATAGAACTGATGTTCACATGGAGTTTTTACCTTAATGTCCATTAGTATTACATCAGAATATACCTAAAAACTATTTCTTAATAATGTACTAACAGGTTAATGGAATCCGAATTCACTGATAATTGTATTTGTTTATACATGCAGTATTGTAATACATGAAGAAACATGTAAATGTGTATATGAAAGTGCACATCTAACAAACTTTAATATAGAGCTAATTTAAAAATTATGTAAATTTGCATTTCTATTATCATTCTTTTTAAAAAGTTATCAGGAGTACTTAGCAAGCCATATTGCACTAGGAAATCCTATTTATAGTCTTTGTATAAAGGTGTAAATAAAAACAACTAATAAGCTACCCAGACACCCTTTTGAGCAAGTGGCTAAAAGCCAATCAATATTATGAGTTAATCCTCCCTGGATGCTCATTCAATTAAAGGTGTCAGTAATGCCTCATCTGATGTGGCCTCAATTAAATCCAGCTATCTGATGGTGTGAAAACACAAGGGGATATACAGCAACAGCAGCCAAACCAGACAAATAGGCAGCCTCCATGTGACTGCTAATTACTACACCTGGTGCATATTATGGTTATGCACTTAACACAGCCCATGGTGCCTCTAATTTCTTCTCCACACATAACCCAGAAAAAAACACAGTGAAACTTTTACTGATTAACCCAATCATTATGGTGGTAAAATGTTTGATTTTGTGATGGGAAAAGCCAATACAGTATGTTAATGCACATGGAGATCCAAGGTTTGACTAGATGTTATCTTGTAAAGGGGGGGGGGAGACTTTGAATTTTCAGTAAGATTGTGTTGTTCAGAAAAGATTTTTCTCTGGTACCCTGATTAAGAAACAACTTTACTTGAGGAAGTAAAATAATGAAATGTGAAAATTACAGGATTAGCATAATAAATTACACTGCAAGAGGCCCACTGAATTAACAGGTTCCAGGACACATTTCCTCCAAAAGGTCTAGTGATTCAAATGGGCCTACTGTGTTACTTACTATCTCAGAGTAGGCTGCAATTAGAATAGGCCTAGTTGAGTCAAAGATGAGCTCAATGCAACAAAAAGTCAGGTATGCAAAAGCCACCTAATTTCAGCAGACATACTCATTTTTAATTGTGCTAGATATAGATCGAGAATAATACATCTTGGCTGAAATCCAGTAGCAAGTTTGACCTAGAGTAGGCCCATTGAGTCAATGGAACTTATATAGATGTTGACTCACCAAATCGCCACTGATTCCAAAGGGGCTACTGCAACTGCGACTTACTACAGTACTATATTGCAACTCTGGAGTTTTTAGGCTCCTTTGTTTTTTACTCAAATCTTAAATGGCATCTTATTCTCTTTCCCCTTTAGTCCCTTGCTTCTACCTGCTAAAAATACAATTGATTGCCAAGGAGCTAATATTAATAGTTCAACAAATTCTTTCTGAATGGTCAGAATAACCTTAATCTAGTATAGAAAAAAGTGTAAAACAAACATTTAAGTACATGTATATCTAGATACTGATATTTATCTAGCAAATAACTAGAGAGCCCTTTTTCCTGATATTCCTATTTGTACAGAACTAGACACAACAAAGGTAATTTAATTTCCAGTTGAATATTCACAAACAAGGTCAATGTGCAAATATAAAAATACCAGGCACGAAACCCACACATCAGTTACATGCCACATCCAAACGATCACAACAACCAGACTTCTGCGGATGTAGACTGTACTCAATATCTTTGAAAACCTGCTCAAAAATTGATATTTTTCTTTAGCAGAGTCAACAAATTTAATTTGAGTGAATATCAGGGAAATGACAATCAAATAGAAGCTGGAGGAACATGCTTATGTCTTAAGTAAGGAGTTGCCAACCTTTTTAAGTCAGGGGCCAGGTCATGCTCCCTCAGACAGTTGAGGGGGCTGGATTAGTGCCCCCTGCCATAAATGCTGCCATAAACACATCCACGGTTATAATAAACGTGTCTGCGGCCACTTCTGTTGGCGGTGGTTGGAGTGAGGGCTAGATTATTGGCACCGTGGCCTGGCCCACAAACCATAGGTTACCAACCCCTCTTAAATCAAGAGTGTTAGAATTACCAATTATTATAATGGATCATGAACACACTACTTAGTTGTTTAATTTTGTGTGTGAATTGTGCTTGATACTTTATAATGTGCTTATTTAAGCTTACAGAGAAACATATCATATATTGTTTAAATATACTGTACTGGGAAGGTTGTGTGTACGTGTGTGCACGTGTACATTTACAGCTGCTGATGCACAAAACATTGACCTGACATCTAACTTACCACCTGCATGGCTGAACTTCTTGGAGGATGTGGCTCTATGAGCAACTGGGAAGGAGTCTGTCCAAAACTTCGGATTTGAGCTTCCACAGCCTGGAAAAGACATAGGCAGGTTTGCATGTTAAGAGGTGCTAATTACAGGCAAAAGAACAGTATCTGTCACCTGAAAATGTCATTCTACACTTCTGGGTTTTTTCATATTGAAAATCAAGCTTGTGTGTGCACAGTGGGGCTAAGTGCTTGGCAGGGGTATTAAGAATGAGGTAATCTTTTTAGTACTCTAGATGCTATTTCCATGAGAAACTGCAAACTTCATTCAACTCTGTGATATTAAACAGAGACTGGCTATTACAATCAGAAATTCCCCTTATGGACTCTTTTTTTCCTTTTCTTTTTTTCCTTTTGCTTCAACTGGCTTATTTTGCTTCTATCATGTGCAGACAGGCAACAAAACCTTACAGGTACTAAGAAAAACTCACATATACACTTTTAGTGCTTTAACCTAGCCTTTCAATATTATCACAAAACAGAACAAGGTAACTAGGGAAATTATTGATAGAATATATTCCAGCTGGTATCCAGAGTATAACAAGTATCAACAGCATACAATTCAAAGATAAGAAAAATAATAATATCACCACATAAAGTGAGCAAAATAAGTCCAGATTCAATCAAAAACACTTTCTATTTGGGTATAAAAGCATAAGTGAGGGCTATGCAAAGTTGTTTTTTTTTGTTCAAGATCAGAGTTTGTGATTTGGATTCAGGCTTGATTCTGTTAGGGCTGATCTGATTTGGACATGATCTAATCAAATTTTGATTTGAAATCAATATCAAAATTTGAAAATCAAAATTATGGCACCCTCATGGAGCAAAATCTTGTTTCTTAGCACAGTAAATTATAACTAGAGTAGAACCACTACAGAAGAGTAAGCCTCCTACCCCCCCCCCCCGATTCTATGCACCTACTCTACTTGCAACTTATCACACTAAGGAACAGGATTTTAGCTATTGAACTGCATTGTGATATTACAACACGTTTAACTCTTTTTGTCTGTTATTTATATACCTGAACATGGGAGACATGGCAGAAATATCTGAGAGGATCATTCCTACCAAATGCCAGTTAAATTGGTTTCCATGTGTTTTTTGCCACCCATTTTCAAATCTGTCCTTAAAAACAGCTATAACCAGTGATGGGATATTACCGGTTCGGACCGGTTCACCTGAACTGGTAGCGCCCATCAGGAGGAGGTCGCTGGGGGGGGGGGTAGTAAACCCCCAGGTTACCAGTTCGGTTGCCTCTCCGGCCCCCTTCCAAAATGGCTGCCCGGAACAGTGCCTGCGTCAAACCTCTATTTGACACATGTGCACTAAAAAAAAAAAAAAAAGAACTGCGCATGCATCAAATAGAGGTTTTACTCATGTGCAGCCATTTTGGCTGCCCGGAAAGGAAGGGCGCAGGGAGCGCCTCTAGAAGTGGTGGCGGCGGCCTTTCCTCACCGCACTGTGCTGCCGTGCCAAAAGAGTTCCTCCCTGCCTCCTGCCTGCCTAGGTAAGTGATGGGTTTGTGTTTGGGGTGGGTTGATTTGTGTTTGGAGTGGGTGGGTTGATTATTTTAATGTTAACATGTATTTTTATTTAATTTTTATTGATTTTTTAAAAATTTATTTTATGTTTTTTGGCTCCGCCAACAACATCATGACATCATAATGTTGGCTCCGCCCATGACGTCATGACATCACGGTGGGGTAGTAAAAAATTTGACAGCCCACCACTGGCTATAACACTTTGACTTTTTCACTTAGGATATGAAAACAGGCTGTGCTATAGTCCTTTCTGAGCTGCTGATTCTTGAAACATTTCATATACGTCCAGGAAAAAATTGTACTATTTGTTTTTAAAATACACTTTAATATGCAAAGTTTGCTAATACATATACTGCTTTTCTGAATTACTGTAGTATCTCTGAGTTATGTGTGGTACCTTGCATTAAGACTTTCTCTATAATGATAGAATGAAAAACTAAATAACAAACTGAATCAAAATCAAATACAATTTAAAGAATCAGCAACAAAATGTGTAGGGGGAAAACACAAGGGAATAATCAAACAATGTCTTATACTATTACTGTACAGTAGTTCTAAAATAATGCAGGAAACAAGACACAAACTTGTTCAAATAAGAAAAAAGTACAAAGAATTAGAAAGGGTGGAGCTGGATTGGGAACGAATTAGGAAAGGAGGATTGAAAGTTGAGTACTGGTACAATGAACATGGAAGAAATACTTGCTATTATAAACACAAAACTATCACCAAAGCCTAACAAAATTCTTCTTTAAACTGTGATCAGAGAATACCATAAAGATCCAGTCTCTGTCCAGAGTAGAAATCTGAGTGGTGCAAAGGGCCACTATCCAACAAATTCATATACAATAAACAGTTTATTGTTAGGCCTCTTTGGTGTAAAAGTCACATGAAATAACTAAAATAAATTAACACAATAGACAAAAAAGGACAAGGCTAGACTAAGTTGACAAGACAAAAGGTTTCAGAGTAAAAAGTCAGAGATCTGGACTAATCAAGATAATGAACAATCTGCAAAACACAATGTAGGTTATTCTGTGATTTGCTACTAAGACTTCATAAAACGTGAAAAAATGAAGAGCTTTATGGAAGAATAAATATATATTCACTGGGAAGTCTAAGAGAGCAAGCTAGAGCTTTTAAAATCTAGCTCCCCTCTTCCCATTATACCAACTCACTACTTTCCTTGTATAGTGCTATTTTACAGCATTTTGGAGTCATATTGTCTGGCTTTCTTTAGTGTACAAACTGTTGGAGCCATCTGAAGTTCAAATTTGACCAACTCAAATCAATTTGGATCTAATTTATATTAACTTGATTCTGAATTCAGTTGTATCAATCTACCATAGGTCAATCTGTTTTCCAAGTGGTAAAGAGAAATGTAAATAATGCTATATAATTAATCATTTTGAAATATGGTAATACAATATGATCTGGCCTTTCTTGTATCTGCACTGGGTAATTCTAGGTCCTCTGCACAATTAGATTCCAATGATTTCATAGGAATTTAATTCTAAGACTGCAACTGAAATGTCAGAAAGTAATAACATTGATTACACTAAGGCGTAGACCACAACAAAATGTGGCAAGTAATTAAAGATATGGGAATACCAGAACACCTTATATGCCTCATAAGAAATCTGTACATGAAGCAAGAAGCAACAGTTAGGACAGAATATGGAATGAAGGGGGCGGCCAAAAATGAGATGGATAGATAGTATTGTGGACACAATGGGCACAGAGCTGAGCGAGTTGAGGGGAATGGTGGAGGACAGGAGTGCCTGGAGGACAGTGGTCCATGGGGTCACAAAGGGTCGGAATCGACTGTGCGACTGAACAACAACAAAATAACAATCAACTGTATCATCTTGAAGTATCAAATTACATATTATAAATATAAGTCACTTCCATGTAAACACATCAAGTTCAAGTATCAAACCATCCATTTTACATTTTTATCTTTTAATGACTTTCTGAAGAAAATTTTAATGATCCCAGCTGAAGAACATTACTACGGTGACATTTTTGGTTTTAGGAAAATAAAAACCTAGTCTGAATTGTTATACTAAATCATCATAACAATTCCAACTCAACATGGGAAGGGCTTCCAAAGGCAAACAATTTCTCTAAAGAAACCAGAATAAGTGATACTAATTAGCATCAGAAACCACATTTGAAAAACATAGAACAAAATCTTTAAATGCAGGTGCCATAAAAAAAACATTTATCTACACAACTTTGTAGCTTTCAGGATATGAAAAAATGTTTTATATCTTTTGTTTGACTGCTTGTTTGCATTTTTGGTTTAATTCAGCATACAGTAAAACCTCGCATACAGAGCACCTCGCTTAGAGAGTAACTCACTTAAAGAGCAGAATTTTCTCTGAATGTTCGTTTCGCTTAACAAATAAAACCAACCAAAAACTCACTTAACAAATAAATCGGGGTTCACAAACCCCCCCCCCCCCACCAGAAGTCACAATTGGTCACTTAGAATGGTGTTTTGCTTAAAGAGCAAACTCGCTTAAAGAGCAATCCCGAGAACACATTATGCTCTTTAAGCGAAGTACCACTTTTATAATCTGTGGCTTTAGATAGTTGCAAGTTGCAGTCTGAAATGTATCTTTTTCTAACAGATTCGCTGGAAAATACTACAATATTAATAGTAGTAATAATAGCTTCATAGTACTAGTGGTTTGGATTCTATGACAATTAAAGAAGCGAACAGAAGGAACGCTTCCCATTTCTTCCTCCTCCCTCCGCCCCCCTGTCCCTGCAAATAATCACTCTGAAGTACTAGGAGTTCTTCTGGACAATGTCAGACATAGGGAAAGGTTAAGCAGAAATTTTCATGTGCATATTTTTATGCTAACATTATATCTGAACCTGATTCTGGGTTAGTTTTCTGCATCCTAAATGCAGACCTAACACTAAAAATAAAATAAAATAACATATTTATGTTGTTTTTCCTATCCCTCTTCACTCTCAACTCCAAATCAGTTATCCCATACCTACTCTGCTGTCTATGTATGTCGGAGTCCAACCCAGGCAATAATGTGCAGAGGCATTTGGAAAATGCATATTGAAATAACATCATTAACAGATATAATACCCTGTTCGGGCATTACTTTATTCAACTGGATTCAACCTGTAAAGAGAGGAACACCTAAGTCCCATTCTTTCCATCTACTTTCTTCAAATTGAAAGTAATGCATCTGAAGAGGACAAGTTCTTATTTGTTTGGAAGCCTGCTATGCCAGCAAGAAGTCTGAAAAATCAACCTGAACTTGGGCTCTCTCCAAGGATATGGTCTAAAGTACATTATGTCTAGGCATGCTGAAGCTAACTTCAGGGTGTCCCAAAATTTATCATACAAAGGTAAAATTGCATAACAACAGATATGCATCCATGAATGAAGGAGAAGACTCTCTCTCTCTCTCTCTCTGTGTGTGTGTGTGTGTGTGTGTGTGTGTGTGTGTGTGTGTGTGTGTGTGTGTGTGTGAGAGAGAGAGAGAGAGAGAGAGAAATGAATATGTTGACAATAAAGGTACATTTTGCTACAATTTCCCCTACTTTAGGTGACTTTAGATACACCTTGTAGATTGTTGATTGCTGTATGGATGTTGACAAGTGTCCTATTTTATTTATTTGTTTGTCTAATAGATACAGTTATACCCTGCCCCTCTGGAGAATAAAAGTCATTCCCAATCTCAGGAATTAACAGAATTAAAACAAATACAATAGAAGTAACCAAGAAAAGACAGCATAACTATAATAACATACCCATCAGCAATAACTATAAAAATAAGTCAAAACTTTATGTAATTAATTAATTAATGTAATTAAAATTAATTAAGCAAGGGGAAGGAAGCCCTTGAATGCCTCCCTAAATTATTTTTTTATTTATTATTATTTTTTATTTATTGCATTTGTTACCCCGCCCCAATCGGGAGAACCCGACTCTGAGCGGCTTACATCACGATAAAAAAAATGGAAACATAAAACAATCTATATCAATAAAAATCGTCAAATAAGCTTCTCAACAACCTTCTCAAAGATATCCAAGGAGGGGCTTGTCACAGCTCCACAAACAAGTTGTTCCACAAGGTAGGTGTCGATTCAGACATGTCCTAAGAGGCAATATTAATGTATGTAGGGAACATGGGGCCACAAACCATCCCTGCCTCCAGTGCCTTTTTGCCCTCACAATCCTGGGCAGAGAAGTCTGAAGTGTTAGTCTGGGGCGTGGGCAGCTGGCAAGTAACACAAGCACCAGGACTAAAGGAAACCAGTCAACAGATGAAACAGTAACTGCCCAAAGTCCAAGCCCAAGCAAACCAAGAGAGTATTTTAGAGGCTGAAGCAGGACAAGGATAGGATTTAAGGAATAATGGTCCAGGTAAGATATGACAACAGTCCACAAGAACTGGAAACAAGGCAGGAGATCTTCAGAGACAGGCTAGTGATAATTCAGGAGGCAAGGAATCACAAGTCCAGTGACCTTCATTACTGAGTCAGCTTCTAAGGGAAGTGATTGTTCTTGTATAACTCAGTATCCCAGGAAATCCAGGAGAAGCTTAAGTTGGTCCAGAATCTTCCCTAGGGCTCTCAAATGGGCCTAGCAGCTGCAGCAGGATGAGGGTCTAACCTTGCAAGTACCAGAGCTGCTTTCCATGCTAGATACCTGATCCTGTGAGAATCAAATCTATCTCTGGGGAACTCATCCCGCAAATACCAGAACTGCCTCTGATCCTGACATTGTGTTTGTTTAAATATGAAGTGAATGATTGCAAACCCAACTTAATAAAGCATTTTTCAAACCTTTTCCTTAAGCACTAGAAGGTTAGAGATGAAGAAGCGAGTGAGCATACTCAGGGAACAGTGGAATGCATGTCCTGTTCTCCTTCCATATGTTGAAACATCCTGTTCTGGAAAATGTATGCATTATGCTTTGAGCTCCATCACATAACACATGTGTAGGTGTAAAGAATAAGCATGTGTTGAGGGGGAGGGAAAAAGTCAATACAAGTTGTTGCTTTTGGCAGTGCTTTGGGCTTTTTGTAACCTGTTCCACCATTCTTAACTTCTCTATTGTTCCGTGCAGTCTAGGAAAGGCAATTGGCTTTACTTTGTCATATAAGCTTTTATCTCCCACACATTTCCCCACTTTATCATTAAATTAAAAAACAAACAAATAATTTGTGCTGCCTCCTTAGAAACCATCCTTTGTGTAACTTATTTTTCATTCAGATATGATTAATACAAAACTGCAAGATTAATTCTTTTAAAGTTTTTGCTCTCTTAAATATACCTGTAACTCAAAGGCCCCCTTTCTGTTAGACCTAGGTGGTAACAAAATTTTGGTTCTTTCCATAACTGTTCCAGGTGCTTTAAAATGGATCCATAAAACACAGAGTGCTATAAGACTCCTCTAGAACTCACTGTTATGCATATAAACACATGCACACACAGTCTATATAACAATTGCCACAAATTAAACTGAAATATGAGTTATGAAATAACAAATAATTATCTATTGAACACTTGTGCTGTGTTTTATGCACAAAATAATAAGTTATTAGTTTATGCAAGTGGAAGGATTTACTTGTTTTCTTCTACTTTTAACAGTAATAAATAGGGATGAAAAATGAAGGTCCTCCTTAGCAACCATTTCTTTTTTTACCTTAATAAGTAGCTCTATTTTCTATATTTTTAAAAATCTTTTTCCAGTGCTAAGCATCTAAGAAGAGAGGTGAGGGATATCTAAAACTAAGAGTCATAATATCTGCCCTGCATGCCCAAATATTATATATGCAGAGACAAGATTTAGCTTCTTCTTTCGTGTCCCAATCAAACCCTGGACTGCCAAAATGAAGCCACTTTCTTGGCTTTGTCATTGGTCAAGTCCTGATCAGTGCATGTTTCTGGCAGTAACTGGCAGACCAGTCAATGAGCTGGATTCTGTATCTCTCCACATTTACACCGAGTGCTGTTGTCCACCAGAAGCCTCCACTTGAGCATGTTGGTCTTACGTTTAGGGACTCTGAGCCTCAGCCTATTGAGGGTCCTCCAAATGACGTAGGGAAGATTGAGTTCCTCAGCCATATTGTCCTTTAATGATGTTCCTTGTCCAGTGAGCTCCTTCCTCCACCTTTTGGTTTTGCTCTTGTGTACCTTCAAAAATGTTTGTTCTTGACTTGAATTAGCTGCTGAGCAGTAATGAAGGAATGAATTTCTAAACATGCTCTGAAGCCATTTTTAAAGGACTTCACATGTTCCCGTGTTTTGTCCCAGAGTCAGAAACAGCTATTGTGGCTGAGGCTTGTTAAAGCCCTGGCACAAATTAAGCTGCTCTGCGTTAACTGTGAAAAAAGTTAATTCTACAGTATGCAGTACCCACCAAATAGGGTTGTAAATTTCTCCAGGAGACAAGTATGAGAGAGTTTGAACATATGGATGCAGTTAAGACAAAAACAGATGTTTGTTACTTTTCTTTGCAGCACCACTCAGAAATGAAATCAAAATTACTTCCCCTCCATGTTTATGTCTGAAAAGGACTATAAAGCAGAACGAGAAGGAGGGGGGAGGGGAAGTAGAGAGACAAATGAGAGGAGGAAGAGAATATTGTCTAAACTTCTGAAAGAAAATAATGAGAGTCATTAGAACATCTCCAGTGCAATGACTGCAAAATATTACACAAGTCCAGATTTAACATACATTTTTTAATCTTAATAAAATCACCTGGATTGAAATTTATTAGTTATCATCCCATCTTTGAAAAGTTATGGTTTCTGTACATACTTTACCCAGAATTTCATAACACGTAAAAAGTAACTTTTAAACAAACATGATACAGTATCACTTGTATGTGATTCTGTCAGAACATGAAACATTACATCTGAAAAATTAATTCAATGGTATCAAACATTAAAAACTGTGAGATTAACATGTGGCTGTTAACATTTAAACATGAAACTGTTTAATTCATTGACTTTGCATTGTTAAATCATTGGTTTTAAAATAAACAGTTGACTTTACCAAAAGTGTTGTGTAGGCTCTCACCACTGCTGTACTGTGGAACAACTGACATTGTCTCCTTCAAAAGTCCTCTTTTTGTTGCTGTAGAACAATACATATTTGCCTCCTCCAATCTGGCTTTTTTTCCTGGCAAGCTACTAATCTCACAATGCAATTGTTAGCCAGGAATAGTGGCTTAAAGCCAACAAATTAAGATGGAAAATGAGCTGTGTGCTATCATGGGATATCATCTCTCTACCCACAGAGAAGACATCCATAGCCAATGAACAAGACCAACTCTAGATAGATTCAATAAAAATGGGCATCTGACCACTTTCAAATAGATTTTCCAGCAGAATAATATAGAAACTTTGTCTGAAAGTACAGCCTTCACGTAAGGCTGATCTTCATTCAGCTCCATTCATACAAATTACATGAGTCCAGAAACATGGCATGTGCATTTGGACAAGATACCCATTTTTGTTGGGTCTATGTAGAGTTAATCTTGTTGATTGGATATGGATGTCTCTTCCTCTGTGGGTAGCATTATTTTAAATTACTGTTATTTTAAAGTATGAGTTAAATTGTTTCACTTTCTCCCAGTTTTTTAAAGGAAAGTTGCAATTTAGCATTTACAGTAAAACCCTGACTTATGTACACCTAGAGTTACGTAAAATTCGACTTATGTAATGATTTTGTGCTAAAACCATGTCCTGATTTACGTAACGCGATTTCCTATGGGTTTGCTTCGATTTACGTAAAACATTCATTTTTCCTATGGGTTTGCTTCAATTTACGTAAAACATTCATTTTTCCTATGGGGTTGCTTTGATTTACGTAAAACATTCATTTTTTCCTATCGGGTTGCTTTGATTTATGTAAAAGTTCATTTTCCTATGAGTTTGCGTAATTATGTAAAAACCGTATTATGTAAAAACCTATAGAATTGACTTTTTACGTAAATTGGGGTTTTACTGTACTCATTAACAGTTCTTCCCAAAGACTGGTTTCATCATACAAGACTCCACATGCCAATTTTTTCTTAAAGAGATGTTGGAATAATCTCATTTTAAAGAAGATAAAGGTAAAAATAAAGGTCACCCTTGCTCGAAAGCAAGTCGTATCCGACTCTAGGATTCAGTGCTCATCTCTGTTTCATGGCCGAAGAGCCAGTACTGTCTGCTTCTGCAGATGTTTCTGTGGTCATGTGGCACGCATGGAATGCAGTTTACCTTCCCACCAAAGTGGTCCCTATTTATCTACTTGCAATTTCTTGCATTCGAACTGCTAGGTTGGCAAAAGCTGGGACAAAGACGGGAGCTCATTCCATCCTGCAATATTTGGGTATCGAACTGCTGACCTGCCACCTTCCAGTCAGCCTCTTAGCCACTTGAGCCACTGCAGTCCCTATGATGTATTATAAAGCTTAATATAATGTTTGTCCTATCATCTGTCAGATATGGTATTATATATTTAAGCTATTATCCTCATCCTTCAGGATCCACAGCAGTTTGCTTTAAACTGTTTTTGCACACAGCAACCTCTTAAAGATAAATTAATCTAAGAGGAAGTGCTGACCCTAAAGCCATCCAACAAGCACTACCTTGGCTAGATGGGATTTGAACCTGGATCGCCTGCATTCAAAGAGAAATGTCTGCACTGTGTTACAGGGTTATTGGATTGATACACAAGTCTGGATGGTAATCATGTAAAACACAATGGTGTTGCCAGCAAAGAGATTAGTGTGAAAACATAATGAAGGAAAATGAATGGCACTGATCAGAAGATTGAGGATACTGTTGCCTCTTGGGTGAATAAATTGTTATGTTCTTATGAATACATAAAGGTATAAAGGTAGTATGTAGTGCTTTCTGTTTTCTAAGTCTTAGCAACATCCTTAATACAGACTTGTATCCTGTTCTACTTGTATTCTATTTTGATTGGTATATTGTAACTAAATATGCATTGTTCAGGGTTATTGTCCTTTATAACTGTAAGTTTAATGAACTTTACATTTAATTAAAAATGATGGGGATGGGGAAATAATGAGTTGCATTTAAAAAGTAACAGATCTCAAATTGTGTGATTGGAAGAAATTCAATCACCTTCCCAGCAACTTTGCTGTGCCACAGCCAAGGTTCTTTAGTATCCCACCTCTAATTATTCAAACATTCTTCTAGATCCAATACTTAAATGTATAGAATAACTGAAGATTTGTCTGTTCGAACTCACTTGTTTCTTACAGTTTTTCTTGCTGAGTCTGGTACTAGAAGATGGAAGGAGATGAGGCCATATGGACAAAACAGAGGCCTGAAAGTCACTTTTTTGAACTACAACTCCCCAAAGAATTGGCAAAATGTACCTGGGAGGAAAACTGACTTTTCCAAACTTTGAGAAAAGTGAACACATTTCAGAAACTCTTATGACCTTAGGATCTTGGTCAGTTGAAAAAACATAAATTATAATTTCAGGAATTTGAATTATCCAAGATTGTGTACAGAAACAAAGATATTTCTATGCTATTTCTCACTTGTAAATGCCGTGTGGAAGTTATTATTTCCCATTTGTTCCTAACATGCTATTCAATGAGTGTGTGTATGCGTGGAGAAAAGAATGCTTCAAAAAAGCAAAAGCAAATAAAAGAGAAGACTGAGGTATAATTATGGGTTCTCCAGAACTCCGTCATACTTTAAAAATAAACTTCTTGTGAGAGGGGGAAATGGTGCATGAAAACATACTTTTGTCCAGCCTAATTATGAGAATGCCTGTTGCATGTAATTACACTAGAGTCAATGAGGTAAAACAGAAAAGTAATTACAGTTTTCAAAAACAAGGATTTATTTCTCTGTTCAGAGTCTTGCAACTTGCTCTAATCTGACTCTGTACATTCCAGGCATATTAAACTGAGGCCTAGTGCAATCTCCAATTCATGCAAACTGTCCATCTACTACCTTGTAATCCCAGCTGCCAATCTGAAATAAACCAGTTAGTCAAAGCAGACACAACCTACAGAAACAAATGTCACTCAATAATGTTCAGAGGCACTGGGTTCATGGATAATTTCAAACAGTATCTCTGTCTGGAACATTGATGTGCTCATTGAAAACACCTAAATCTCTGGCTACTGGAAATAAGCAGATAAAGTGGAACAAGAAAAATGAGCAGGCAAATACTTCAAAGACACTAAGAGAAGCTGGCAAAAGAATTCAAAGAAACCTGAAGGAAGGATGACTGAATGTAATCCATCCCAAACTGCAAATACTTGGGGAATGGAACAGATTTCATTATGAGATTAAGACCCACAGCATTTATTTTTTACACAGTATAAGACCATCATTCAGAATGTATTGCCACATTTCAAGTTAACAATGTTGGATAGCAAAGGCAGGAAAGCACTTAGTATAGGCATGGCAGGAGAGAAATTCTAGCCAACTGCTTTGTCATTACAGTAAAGCCCCAGGTTACAACCGCTTCGGTTTACGTTTGCTGCGGTTTACAACAGGAAATCCTATGGAAATGCTGTCCTGGTTTACAAATTGTTAATGTATTCTTTTGTTTTTTGCTTACAACAATCAATTCAAGACCATTTTTTTCCCAGTGCATCCCTATGGATGTTTCGGTTTACAATTTTATCAGGTTATGACGGAGGCTGTTGGAATGGACCTCCGTCATAACCCGGGGTTTTACTGTACTTTCAGGCAGCCTTTTTCTCAGTAACTGGTTGTCCAAGAGAAGATTCTTAAAACTGGAGCTGTTGGTGTTTTTAAATTTAAATACTGTTTGTTTTAATATTTTAAGGTGGTTTAATATTAAGTCCTTCTGGGGAGAAAGGCAAGGTATAAATATTTTAAATAAATTACAAATATGAGCAGATGTTCACTAATGGCTTCCATTTTTGTCAGCATGCCTATGTTATTTCTCAAGGGAAAGCTCCAAAGGACACTCATGACAAAGAGACAATGCCCCTGTGACAATGGAGAAACTGAAACCCTTTTAATAGAGGCATCTGGAACAAGTTCATATCCCTGCTGCTCTGCAAGTATCCTGGCTGGTCAGGAGCGCTGGCCGCAATGTGTAAAATCAAAATAACAATCCTGGAAGGACCTTCAGCTAAATAAACTACTAGCACTACAGCATAGGCTTAGTAACAGTTGTAAAATTATTGATCTTATGTACTAATTTTACTACTCTGAACAGAAATGCTCCTTTTAAAGCACCTTCATTTTAACTTTTGTCTCTTGATATATTTTAAGTAACCTCATTTTAACTTCTGTTCCTTTTGCAGTTCTATGCTGGTCTTGGACCGTAGTAAAGATTTGATTTGATTTGAAGTTCACAAATAAATAAATATTTTGCCTTGGTAGTATGAAGCTAATTTTTATGCTTGTTTAGCACCACTGTCAAGTACAAGTTGGTCAAAAAACCATGCTATTATTTTCTAATCTATATCAAAGGGTTATTGCTTAAAAAGATAAAAATGAATGGCTCACTATATAAACCAAACCACAGAGGTATTTTGTCCCCAAGTGATGCTTTATAGATGGTATGTACTGTACTTGCTTTATTATTAAAAATACTATAATCGTTTTGAGAGTTGTGGTAATACTAGACAGAGTGTGAAATGAAGCTTCCCAAAACCTGGGCTCAATTCCCTGCTTAACTATGGAAACTTACCAGGCTAAGGTGAGCCTCTTTTCAGCTCACATACCTAGAAAGCTCTGCTAGAGTAGCCATAAGACGGAAGCAACTTGACAGCACATAACACGTACATAGACACATACTTATTTCACAGCTAACAAGGGATACAGGCAGAATACCTCTCCACAGAGTATTTTTATTCAAGCAAAAATAATTCAAACTAAAACTTAAGGCAGCCTTTTGTTTTTTTAAAATGTGTGTGTGCATGCATGCACACATAAGCGCATGGGGGAAGGAGTATCTGGACCTGTTTTTCACTAAGCTTCAGAGGAAGAGATCAGAGCTCAGTGCCTGGTACTGCTGACAAGCCAAACTCCAGGTGGCCATGAAAACAAGAAGTTTGGTTTTGAGAAGTTGCTGGGTTTTTTTTTTTAAGCCTGGTACTGTTTTCTAGTATTTTAAATGCAGGTTTTCAATTAAACCTAGACTAATCCTTAACATTTATTTAGCTTTTCGCGCAAAGTTCCTGTGCTGTGCTGTGTCAAGCAAACCATCTGGGCAGCACACTTCAAGCCAGCAACTCTTCCAGTATAATTTGTTTCTTCAACATTTTGGTGAGGTGTGTAAATGCATTATTCTCTTTACTTTATTCACACATTCAAACTATTCACACTTTGCCACACTTTGGCACCACTCTTCTGAATTTCTAAGACAATTTCTAAGACTACTTGAATGGAAACAAGACTATCTGATAATTTTTAAGTCTGCAAAAACTGTTAAGACTACATAATAACTACACAATGTGTTTTGTTGTTGTTCAGTCGCACAGTCGATTCCGACCCTCTGCGACCCCATGGACCACTGTCCGCCAGGCACTCCTGTCCTCCACCATCCTCCTCAACTCGCTCAGTTCTGTCCCCATTGTCTCTACAATACCATCTAGCCATCTCATTTTTGGCCACCCCCCTTTTTTTTTGCCCTCCACCTTTCCCAGCATTAAGGCGTTCTCAAGTGAATCCTCTCTTCTCAATGTGTTTAGCTTTTCCAAATGATTCACTATTTGGGCTGTTTTTCTCTGATTCAGAGTTGAAATACCAGGCTGCAACTGTCTTTTTTACTAGATGGCAGATCTACCTCTACTCTCATGAAATTAGAATCATGCAAACTACTGTATATACTCGAGTACAATTCTAGTTTTTTAGCCCCCAAAATGAGGTCTAAAAAAGGGGATTCGACTTATACTCAGGTCAATGACTGAGGGTCTCAAAACTGCTAATTCAAACACACAGTTTAAAAAAAACTACCATAAAAACTCAAAAATATACCCACACAAATGCCTAAATTAATTAATTTTACCATATTTTCATGCATTTTAATTATTGAAACTCACTAGCAGCTGCTGAATTTTCCACCTCCGACATACTCGGGTCAATCTATTTTCCTAGTTTTAGAGGTCCAAATTAGGTCCCTCGACTTATATTCAGGACAACTTATAGTTGAGTATATACGGTAAACATTGTTCAGTCTGGCAAAGCAGGATTTCATTGTATACTTATAAAGAGAACCTTGTACAAGTAATGTACAATGTTGGAGTAAGTTGAATCTATGCTTTAAAATCACAATAACAATAGTCTATATAATTATGAAAAACACATAAAACTACAGTCTGATCACTAATCCCAATCAATTAGATCAAGTGAATGAATTGCTAAACCATAAACTATCAATCACACAAATATTATGAATTTAATGGGTCTATTCAAGTTAGAACTGACAACTGAATTTAAACCGAGAAGTGTTATCCAAGGATATTGTTCACTATAATTGTCATTAATGACATGATTTCAAAAATCCTAAGAGGTATTAGCCACCATTATCATACTTCCTACAGTACAAGAGGTTCAGCATAGTTTAACGTAACTCAAATCTTATATAGAATCACCACAAATATCTCCTCTGTGCCCAAAATTGGCACAGCTCTTAAAAAACTGCCTCAGCTCTTACTAAACCACCTGTCAGACAACAAAGTAGTGAAAAAGCCACCAAAGTCTCTTTCTAATCATTGCTGCTAATCACAAGTGATGCATAAAGGCTATAATTAGGCCTTTGTTGGTTAATACATGGATTCATGTGAGGGAAAGGCATGGTCACTCTGCTGACTCTGGGGGAAATGCACAAAGAATCAGAACTAAGGAACACAAATAAGGAAATAATCAGACAGGAAATAATAAGAGAAAGCATCAAAGACTAAGATAAATACTATATTACATATTAGGAAAGAATGTCACAGGCCAGGAATAAATACCATTCTAAATGAAGGGTATTTCTGATTACTGACAATGTATTACACAGCCATGTGTTTTATCAGGAACAAGTTCAGAATATGTTGCACAGAGAGATGGATTTCATCACTACTAACTAATATTTTATACACTAGTACCTCGGATAACGTTATGACTTGGTTCCACAAGTCATAACGTTATCCGGTTTTTAATGTTGTGCGATGCATTGATCACACAATGTTAAAAAAAAGCCCTGTTCCCTTTCCAAAGAGGAAAGGGAACAGGGGGCTGATCTGGTTTGCTTAGCAAGGGGGGGGGATCTGAAAAGAAGGGATCCAAGCCTCTCTTGGGTCCCTTCTTTTTAGAAACCTCCGTCTGGCTTGCTAAAGAGCTTACCAATCCGGGGGGGGGGGGGCTTCCTAACAGAGGTTTGGATCCCTTATCCAAGACTCTATTAAGAAGACCACCATCCTGCCTGGGTAGCTAAGACCCTTACCAAGGCAGGCAGGGGGGAGGGGTTCTAAAAAGAAGGTAGGATTCTCCCCCCCCCCATCTTTTTAGAAACCTCCGTCTGGCTTGCTAAAGAGTTTACCAAGCCAGGCGGGGGGGCCCTTCCTAACAGAGGTTTGGATCCCTTATCCAAGACTCTATTAAGAAGACCACCACCCCGCCTGGGTAGCTAAGACCTTTACCAAGCCAGGCGGGGGGGGGGGGAGAAGGGGTTCTAAAAAGAAGGTAGGATTCTCCCTCTACCATCTTTTAGAAACGTCTGTCTGGCTTGCTAAAGAGTTTACCAAGCCAGGCCGGGGGGGGGGGGGGGCTTCCTAACAGAGGTTTGGATCCCTTATCCAAGACTCTATTAAGAAGACCATCACCCCCCCTGGGTAGCTAAGACCCTTACCAAGCCTGGCGGGGGGGAGGGGTTCTAAAAAGAAGGTAGGATTCTCCCCCCCCCCCCCATCTTTTTAGAAACCTCTGTCTGGCTTGCTAAAGAGTTTAGCAATCCAGGCCGGGGGTGGGGGGAGCTCCCTAACAGAGGCTTGGATCCCCTATCCAAGACTCTATTAAGAAGACCACCACCACCCCCTGCCTGGGTAGCTAAGACCCTTACCAAGCCAGGCAGGGGAAGGATCCACAGCTCCAGCCACTCTGCTGCTACGATGCATCGGATAACGATAAAAAGAACGTTCTCCGATACAAATCTTCCCCCCAAATTTGTTGTCGTTATGCGGTTTTAGCGTTAATCGGTGCAATCGTTATCCGGAGTATTACTGTATTTACATAAATAAAATATAGAGAGACTGGAATTATAGAAAACAGAATATACATATTTTACATAAAACATGGAATATAGAAATGGTAGTAGACGTTTTCAACTTTCTGTGGCTTAGAAGCTTCTTAGCCTCTTCTCTACAAGGATGCAGTAGCCATCCCACCCATCTAAATACTTTCTCTCTCCCTTGAGCCAACCAGGTAGTCTTTCCCTCCCCTTACCTGATATGAAGCTCACCCTCTCTGATAGTGGTTAACTATTCATTCTCTCAATGAATTCATTATTTACTGTCCCCTCACCCATCACATCAGGTAATCCTTCCCTTCTCCCATTCTATCCTTACCCAGATGCTATTTCTCTTCCCTCCATCCAACACTCTTTTTCTCCCCAGGGTCTTCCTCACCATCTACAGCTATACCCACTCTTCCCTTCAGGGATTATAAACAGGGTTCTTCATTGTGCTTTGCTGCACCAGATACAGCTGCCTACAGAGGTGAAAAATGAGGTTAATGGATCCCTATGTTGCAATTCAAATGTCGCTAACTTTCATTGTTCTTTGCAACAGTAGCACAAAGACAATGCGCCCTCACATTTATTTTGTGCCTGGCTTTCTAATGTAGAAAGCAAAAACCTACTTAATCTTTAAGGAAATTTTCAGTATGTCAATGTAGCTTATAGTTTTTCAAACAATGAACTCTATTATGGGGTGGTTAAAATCCCCCCTCCCCCCAAATACTGACTTGGATCCTTAGCACATACTAATCATCTACTGCTGGTGAGCCTGGGTATTTTATGTTCACCAGAGCATTCCCTCAGTGAACATTTGCTCATGCAATATTCTTACCAGGAAAAAGTCCAGAGCCAGCTTTTGCGGATTGCTTTTCCACCTGCAGATTCTAAAAATCTGCTCTTGAGGAAGCCTCTTGAAAAGTGGTGAGAGAGGAGGGTGCAGATGGGAGAGAAAATGAATGAAAATCACCTCCTCCCTCTTATCCATATGTCTACTGCAGGGGTTTTCAATATTTTCCTGATGCGGGCTGGACCATGTCCCCTCAGACAGCTGAGCAGGCCGGAAACTTGGTCCCCCCTGCCATAAACAGTGCCATAAAATTCATCCACAGCTGTCGTAAATGCATTTACGACAGCTGCGGGTGCATTTACAGCATGTTTTTTGCTGTTTTCACTGATTCCGTCGCTTCTGCCAGTGGTGGCAGGAGCAAGGGCAGAGCCTCACATGAAATGGAGCCATGGGCCAGGTCCGACCCACAGGCTGTAGGTTGCAAACCTCTGGTCTACTGGATCAGGATCCAGTCTTGTGAACAGAAGGAGAGCATCCATTTACAGAACTCAGAATCTAAGTTAATATTTTCAATAATATTTCAAAGTTGGCTGAGAATAATCCTCCATGCTTCATATTGTGATCATATCCCTAATGAAGAGGAACTACAAAGATCAGACTCAAGACACTTGCCAAGAACTGTAAATGAACATTGGATGCAACTTGTTGGTTACATCCTATGTATGCCCAAAGATAATTATCTCAAAATTGTACTATGATGGTTACCCCCTAGAGCAAAGAGAAAATGAGGTTGGATTTGGAAAACTTGGCACTAAATGCTTAAGGAAGATCTTAAAACCATTAATGTCTCTTGTGCTGAAGCTCTTGTGAATGACCAAAATTACTGGAGAATATTTGCTGCCCAACGTGCTTTGAACAGGACCTAATGATAATGATGATCATTACATTTCATTAATGCTTTTGACCTGAGGTTGAAAACCAAAGGCTGGAATCCTATTACATTTTTGTAAGCTCAGCTGGCATAAATCATAAAACAAGTTAAGAAGTCAGTTAGACATTTGCTGTTGTATGCTGAGTTATGCAGCTCAGCCTGCAGCAGCAAATGTCTACACTGACTTCTTGTGACAGTTTGCTACCAAAATCCACATCAACTGGATTACACCACATTGTAATCAGTAGGAATTTGGTTGTGTTATTTCTAAAGGCAGTATTAATGTGCAATTTGCTTTAAATCACTACAGTGCTCCATTTGTATGACTTATTTTACCTCATTTAAAAAGATATAACTTGTACTTCCTGATTCGTATATATTTACTCTGATATATTTTTTAAAAAACCTATGTTTCTTTATAGCCAGTGTCCAAGGTTGCATAATTATAAAGTTTAAATATTTCTACAGAAGAAAACATCATCATAGAAAGCAAAGCTACTATTCTATATGCTAACAGTTAATGCCTGAGTTGAACATTGTGATTTCTGAGTGATAGCAAGCTATTTTCTGGTGAGGGAATGGTGGTCAAAGAAGCTACTCTGAATTTTTGGATGCTAGAATAAGTCCTTGAGGAGATGGATTAACAGACAGAGAGATGATGAGGCTGTCAGAGGGTGCATGACAAATTCATTTATCACATGGATTGACAATTTATCACATGCATATCAGTATGATTACACAGGGATATGCACATGGCCTGATTTCATATTACTTTTACCTTCACATCACTAAAAGCAGAATAATTCAATCCTGGTTGATGTAGTACAGAATTCTTGCAGTTTTTGAGACACATGCAATACATCAGAAAAAGATCAGTTAATTTTTAATATGCACACAAATGCATTTTCCACGGTGGAAGAGGAATGTGACAGAAGGGTTTAATCACATACTCCAACTTGTATGTCAGCAGTTGGAAAGTTAACCTGGACTGCTGGACTTGCAGCACTTTAAGAATGGAAATCTGTACAGAAAATGAGCCAACGCCAATACAAGTTCTTGAATTGGGAAGTGAATGCCTATATAAACATATAAACAAAAGGCACCAGCAACATGTGAAATACAAAGAGTGCACATGTAGGTATTTGGCTCATCTGAGACTTTATTCCAGGCTGCCTGGCTTGCTGCTTGCAAGTATTTAAGCTCTAGGGTTAAAATAACACATAAAAACATCAAGTCTCTAGCAGAGTGTTTCCCAACCTTTGGTTCTTGTACCACAATTCTCAGAAGCCTAAGTCAGTACATTGGCTGATCAATGTTTTTGGGCATTGACTTAGGCTTCTGGAAATTGAAGTCAAAGAACCAAAGGTTGGGAAACACTGCTCTGGCACTTGATGAAGGTATACAACAACAACAACAACAACAACAACAACAACAACAACAACAACAACAACAACAACAACCACCACCACCACCACCACCACCACCACCACCACCACCACCACCACCACCACCACCACCACCACCACCACCACCAATTTCATGTCAAAAATTATTCTGGGTTGAAAGGATTTTTGCTGGAGAAACTCTGCTCAGGGTCGCCTGAATGAGGCTCCTTTCATGTCCCCAAGATCTTTTCCCACAAAAGTAGTTCGTATTTATCTACTTGCAATTTCTTGTTTTCAAACTGCTTGGTTGGCAGGAGCTGGGACAGAGACTGGTGCTCAATCCATCATGCAGTACTCGGATCTTGAATTGCCAACTTGCCAGCTTTCCAGCTAACAAGATGAGCTTCTTAACCACTGAGCCTCCACAGTCCCTATTTGATGAAGGTTAATGGGCATGACCATGTTGCTGTCTTGCAGATATTTGGCAAGGACATGGCTCACAGAAGAGCAGTGGAATCAGTGTTTAGAACACAGCTACCTAAGAGGCAGCAACAGACAAGAGGAACTTTCCTTGCTTGGCTTTTCTCCCTCTCTTGGTCTTGCCTCTTTGAGCCTTGAGTGGGAACGCATGAGGCGATCAGGGAGTGCTTGTTTTCCTCTCAGCTCATGGAATGGCGCTGCCTGCCTGAGGAGTTTACCAGTAGCCAAGAAGAGCACAGTGTGGGGCTGTAACTCCCCAGATGATTCTGTCGTCAGACCAGGGGGGTGTTTGTGATGCAGCAGAAAAGCCAGGCCCAGACTAGATTGGCACCTATTTCTGGAGTGGTGGTAGTGGAGACAACTACTATACTTTTAATGTGTCCACCTTCTAATTCATCTTAAGAAGAAAGATACATGAACTATAATAGATTGGCTCAAATATTTTCAAATACAAACACACACACACACACACACACACACACACACACACACACACACACACACACACACACACACACACACACACACACACACACACATGTTATGATTCCAGATGTGAAACACAAACTAAACACCTTTCTGGTTCTCGGAATTCCTTCAATGCATTGTTATTACAAATCAATACACAAACCTTTCCTAATTGTTCTGGTGCTATAATGGTTTCTCTTTGCCACCCATGTGTTAACAAAGACAATACTGCAATGGTGACAGGATTCAAGTGAGTATGATGAATACTCACTTGAATCCGCCCTGAGTAGGGATTATTTTGTCCCTAGAGGGGCAGGATATAAGTGTAAATAATAAATAAATGAATAAAATAATGCTTGGTACTAATTGCTAGATAGTATTTGTAAAGGAACATTTGTGATCTAACACTAAAACCACCACAAATTCTTCATCACTACAGACTTGACCTTTCTATTGTTTGTTTTTTGTCCTGCTCCAGGTTTACGTGGCAGATAAAGGAAAGAATTAAAATCCAGGACAATAAATGTACATGCAAGGAAAAGGCAGAAAATTTTAGAAGCGCAGCAGAGTGAAGTCTCAATTGAAGATGTCACAACATTTCAAAATTGCATTAAGAAAATTAATAAAACACTTGTTTTAGAACAAAGTATAAGCAAACTTGCCTCCCTCTTTTATTGATAATGCAGCTGTTTTGGAACAATTAAAAACTACATAAAAGTTTAATGTGTGGCAGGCTGTTATGCTGATTACATGATGGAAGCAGTAAAGTGGGTAATAAAATTCTTTTATTCAGAAATCATAAGGCTGCTAGTTTGCCACATGTGTTAACTATTGGGGAAATCTTAATAGGAAGAAATAATTTGAATTCTGTGTCCATGTGTGTTTTATTATTTAAGACTTATTTGCAAAAATATGGTATTTCTTTCCTGTATTTAAAATAAAAACATTTAGACACATCCTTCATTTTCACATTATTGTTAATTAAAAGCTTAATAAGTCATTATAATAGGAACATGGATTCCAACATTTCCCAACCTTATTCCAACCCTGTCAGGAACGCAGCAGGTGCTGACATTCTGTTGTAAGAGGTTTATTAGACATTACAATGAAATGTCTAGTTATGCTTTAAATTAAGACTGCATATGTTCTACACATCACAAGATCCAAAAAACAAGAGCAGGCAATTCCTGTGTAAGGTAATGATAAAGGTTGTTCTTGCTTGTATCTGACTCTAGGGTGCAGTGCTCATCTCTGTTTACAACCAAAGAGCAAGTGCTGTCTGCATTTGCAGACATTTCCATGGTCATGTGGCAGGCATGACTAGACACCAGAGTGCATGGAATGCTGTTACCTTCCCACCAAAGTGGTACCTATTTATCTACTTGCAATTTTTTTGTTTTCCAACTGGAAGGTGAGCAGGGACTGGGATAGAAATGGGAGTTAACTCCATTGACAATCCCTATGTTAGACTACTATAATTTCATGAACAGG
The DNA here is from genome assembly GCA_030440675.1 of Furcifer pardalis. Taxonomy (NCBI): domain Eukaryota; kingdom Metazoa; phylum Chordata; class Lepidosauria; order Squamata; family Chamaeleonidae; genus Furcifer; species Furcifer pardalis. Next base: position 59,992,235 of record CP126892.1, on the reverse strand, counting down.
CAAGCTTTCTGCATCAGACTTTGCATTATAGAGTGGGATCAGGCAGTAGACTTGAAAAGGTTGCTTGTGTTACGTTTGTGTGCACAAAACACTGAGCTGCATCATCCAAGCCAGTCCACTTCCAGAAGAGACTCTGTCAATGTTTATGAGTGAGGCCGAAAAAGTCTAAAGCAAGTAATTTGTCACCTTAACATGCAGACAGAAACAAGTCATCTAATGATCGACATTGTAAATTGTTCTGGGAGTCCAAGCAAAGCAAATATGGGCACCAGTGATAGCCTGTTAATGAATTGTCTCCCAAAAACTAAGTGGCACAGCTCACATAATTTATATCTCTCAGCATTCCTTCTCTTGGGTATCCATCTGTTTCCAACTATTTCTTAAGAGGCCTGAAAACATTGACATTTGCTTATGCTTAAATCTTTTGTGTTGTCATCTTTCTCTTGGAAAAACAGACCTCACATGTTCCAAACTTTCTCATTGTCTAATGTCTCTCCGGCAGACCTGGCCTTCTCCCCAAGGCATCTCTACAGGCACTGTCAACTGGATCACTGGGTTCCTCCTGGCCCCTTCCAGATGCAAGATATCCTCTTCCTCTTCTGAAGGTGACTAACCAAAGTGAGGTATGATAGCCCCCTTCTGAGATTTACCGCTCTAATAAATGGTATCGCCAACCCTTGTTCTTGGATTTCCTACAAATACCACATAGGATTTTTCTTTTTTTGTTAATGAAATTTTTGGAATAGTAGTTGTGTTACTCTGTGATTTGAGTATATCAGAGAGTAAACAAAACAAAATGACAAAAAAGTGCCACAACATTTTTGCCCGTTTGTTTTGTTTGTTTACTCTCTGAAATGCTTTTTAGTTATATATCACACAGTTTGCCAAGAAGGGGGAATTTAGTAATCTGTAAATTTGTTGAATTAAATATTAGTTTATATCTTTGGTGGTGGTTCTTATTCTGTATTTATCACACAATTTTCATAACAGTACAATTATAGGACAAGATGTTCCACAAAGTATTTACCTCTGTATTTAAATGCAGAAATCTAAAGATAGAAAGTATAAAGATAAGCCACTAAGCATACATCTTATTCAATGGTCTAGCATACAACAGACATTGACATTTTGTACAAATCCTTTTAAAGCTGGAGTGTATATTGACAAAAGGAACCAAAAGGGTTAAATGATCCTATGCATAGAAGAAGAGGTACGTGGAATGCCAGCAAAGTAGTGTAATGCAGAACAGAAGCTATTTTCACATCAGTTATAGGTAAGTTTCCTCTTACAGTTTTGGTGATCTCAGGTAAAATGGTTTATTCGAAACACAGGTTTCATATGACAGTACATTATAAAGTTTGCAACACTTAAAATATAAATGGATTTTATAAACAGCCTCTCATGGATAAACATCTGCTTGCTTTAAGTTATGGCAAACTGTTAATGATACTTGTACAGTCACATGTGGGTAAGGGACCCTATTATTTCTTTTACCACTCTGAAAAGAGAAAGTTGCACTAATCATAAAACTCTTTAGGCATTTTTTCCTTAATATTCACAACCTACATTTTGACAGGAACCCTAAAAATACTTAATAAAAGGCCTTTTACTTATGGGTCTTCTGTTAATGCTCAATGAACTTTTACTGCTTAAGAGTATATCTAATAATCTGAATAAAAACAACAAAGCACATCAATCTAGAACTCTTGTCCAAATTCAAAATCATTTTTAGATTTTGTACAGATAAAGAAAAACAGGAAGGAGAGGTAGTTCTAGGACCAGCATCTAAAAAGGAAGTGCTGAGAAAAATTCATCAGAATACAGAGGCACTTTTCTCAACTTGCTAATGTTGTTAACCTAGGACTGTATTTATAGTTTTTAACATATGCCTAACAGATAAGATTTTTTTTTAAAAAAAAAAAGATCCTGTGTTCTCTTGAGGCCAAAAAGCAGATGTAAACACAGAGAGGAAGAAGTGCATGCTTATGCATATAATTGCCATAAGACTTAAGGTAAAGGTCGCCCTTGCTCAATAGCCAGTCATATCCAACTCTAGGGTTCAGTGCTCATCTTTGTTTGTAGCCAAAGAACCAGCACTGTCTGTGTCTGCAGACATTCCTGGGGACATGTCATAGGCATGACTAGACATCGGAGTGCACGGAACACTGTTTAACTTCCCACTGAAATGTTACCTATTTATCTACTTGCAATTTCTTGCTTTCAAACTACTAGGTTGCAGGAGCTGGGACAGAGACGGAAGCTCACTCTGTCATGCAACACTCAGATCTCAAACTGCTGACCTGACAACCTTCCAGTTATCAAGTTCAGCATCTTAACCACTTGAGCCACCACAGTCCCCACCATAACAATTATGCCTCCATTAAACAATGCTCTGCTGGTTCTCTTTGACTAATAGCATTGGGCCAGAAAGCAACAAGAGCAACCACACTTAATATTGGACCCAGAAAATAGTACAACATTCTGGTGATTTCATGTCCTAGCAGCCTAGTAAGAAGTATGGAAATGGGTACATATTACTGATATACAGTACAGTAATACCTCATATAACATTAGTATCGAATAACACTAAAATCGCATAACATTAAGGAATCTGGGGGGAAGAATTGCATCAGATAACATTAAGATGCTCCTGCCCTCCCTCCGGGCCCCCCCACCTTGGTCCGAAGAGGAAGGAAGACGGCGGCAGCTGCGGGCAGTGAGGCGCCGCCCCCGCCTCCTCCGGGACCACTTTCCCCGGCCCCGGAGCCGACAAAAAGACCTTCGGCGGCGGGGACGAGAAGACGCTCCTGCCCTCCCTCCGGGCCCCCCCACCTTGGTCCGAAGAGGAAGGAAGACGGCAGCAGCTGCGGGCAGTGAGGCGCCGCCCCCGCCTCCTCCGGGACCACTTTCCCCGGCCCCGGAGCCGACAAAAAGACCTTCGGCAGCGGGGACGGGAAGACGCTCCTGCCCTCCCTCCGGGCCCCCCCCCTTGGTCCGAAGAGGAAGGAAGACGGCGGCAGCTGTGGGCAGTGAGGCGCCGCCCCCGCCTCCTCTGGGACCACTTTCCCTGGCCCCGGAGCCGACAAAAAGACCTTCGGCGGCAGGGACATATTGCAATAAAGACAACAGCTATATGAACATTTGTCCGGGGGTGTTGGAAAGAGAGCGCCGCAGGAGCCACAGCCGAAAAAAACGCCGCCAGCCCACGCAACCCGCGCAGACGTCTCGAAACACCTGTCCGGGGGAGTTGATTTGCCCCGCCAGCTCCCAGAGACTACCTGGGGATAGGGGGTGGGTGTTCGCCACAGCCATATCGGGACTGATGGCAGGTGTGTTGGGGGGGATGTGGATGGGTAGCGGGACGGTGTTTTGTATTGTACATTACTGTATTGCTTACTGTATGATTATTTTCTTTGTATTAGATATGAATTGTATTGTGATTATGGACTGTATTTTGATTATATTGTGTTTACATTTATGTTGTGTACTAGCTGTGATTTTGCATTTCTGATTTGTTATATTGCATTGTATTCAATTTTATGATGTAAGCCGCCCTGAGTTGGTTTTCGCCAAGTAGGGCGGCATATAAATCGAAATAATAATAATAATAATAATAATAATAATAATAATAATAATAATAATAATAATAATAATAATAATAATAATAATAATAATAATAATAATAATAATAATAATAATAATAATATCCTATGGGGTGCTTCAGATAACAACCGCTAAAGCCTGTGTGGTTACAATGTATCTCTATGGATCCCACAGGATTTTAACATGCATCAGATAACACTAAAAATCATATAACACCAAGACTTGTGGAACCAGGTTTTAGTGTTATATGAGGTTTTACTGTATATACTCGAGTATAAGTCGATCCGAATATAAGTCAAGGCACCTAATTTGGACCTCTAAAACTAGGAAAATAGATTGACCCAAGTATAAGTCAGGAGTGGAAAATGCAGCAACTACTAGTGAGTTTCAATAATCAAAAAACATGAAAATACAGTAAAATTTCCCCAGTGATGGGATGTAACAGGTTCGCACCAGTTCGCCAAAAACGGTAGTAACTTTTCCCAATGTCCCGGAGCTTTTGGGGGGAACCACCTTCGGGGCTTACCTTTTCACTGCGCATGCGTGCCAAGCACTTGGTGTGCATGCACGCCTACAGTGCTTGGCACGTATGCACGGCCTCCTTGCTGTCCTCGAAGCTGCTAGCCTGAAGCTCCCTATAGCCTCCTCCCCAGGGTAAATGACTCACCTTTTGATGTGGTGTGTCTGTGTGTATTTTAATGTGTATTTAATAACTTTACCTATATTGACGTACTACCACAGTTCCTAAAAAGGCCTGGCGGCCTGGCTTGGGGTTTTTAAGCAAAGTCTTGGAGTTACCTCATCAATAAGGGTTGTGTGTGTGTGTGTGTGTGTGTGCGTATGCGTTTATTTTTATTTTTAATTATTTTTGTTTTTTTCTTTGGCCCCGCCCACAACATCATGACATCATGACATTAACTCCGCCCACACTGTGATGATGTCACAGTGGGGTAGTAAATTTTTTGACATCCCACCACTGGGTTTCCCACTGAAATGCATTGGAAACAAACAAATTAATTTCTTGTATTCTGAAGCTTTTCTGTTTGTTTGTTTGTTTCCAATGCAAGTACATGGGAAATTGTGATTTGCGCCCTCTTGTGGCCATATGTTTTCCTTTCCCCTCTCCTGAAGCCGAAAGTCACATTAAAGTTCCCAAACCACACTGAATCCAGCGTGGTTTTGGAACCCTCATGGTTGTTGACCCATGTATAAGTCAAATCACTTTTTTGGACCTCATTTTGGGGGCTAAAAAACTTGACTTATACTTGAGTATATACGGTATACAAAAGAAAAGGATAAGAAAGGTCCTCAAAGAACTGCTGATTGTAAAATTTAAATGAAATATAGATATGTTTTGAAGAATATCCATGCAAACACTTGTGTGAAATTTCATTCTCCCACATGTTAAGCAAGCTTACCTCTCTCAATACTGGATCTGTTATTGCGTTAAGATTGACAGCACCTTCATAGGTTAAATAGTAGAAGACATTTAGGGATCTGACAGCTTCAGGCCCTTGCTGCTTGTAGCCAAAAATCAGATCGATCCACTGGTGGAGCTGGCAGGAAACAAATTCACTCTCCAACGCCTGAAACAGAACAGAAGGCTGTCATTTTTATGGGTTTTTTTTAACATGACTGCAATCTAGATCAGGGGTCCCCAAACTACGGCCCAGGGCCCGGATCTGGCCCCTGACACCAATTAATCCAGCCCACGAAGCCCTTGTCACTCCTGGAAGTGGAAGTAAAACGCACCCATACAGGCATGTTTTACTTCTGCTTCCAGGAGTGACAAGGGCTTCGCAGGCCAGATGAATTAGTGTTGGAGGCCGGATCTGGACCCCAGGCCATAGTGAGAGGCTCCCTGAAACATATGGCCAGCTCACGTCCTGAAAAGTTTGGGCACCCCTGATCTAGATTATAATTGTTGTTATCCGCCTTAAAGTCAAAACTGACTTATAGTGACTCTAATAAGATTTCCAAGGTACATAAGATATTTAAGGAATAATTTCACCAGTGCCACACCCTAACTTTCTATGGTTGAGTTAGTATTTGAATCAGGCTTCCTAAATCCTAGTCTGTTACTCTGACCACTACACCACAGTGGGTATCCTAGATCAGGGGTTCTCAACCTTTTCAAGTTGGAGGCCAGGTCACACTCCCTCAGTTGGCAGGCCAGATTGGTGGTCCTGCTAATGCAGGTGCCAGAATCAGCTGCAGACTTATTTACGCCTGTCGTAAAAGCATTTACAACAGTCATAATTGAGTCCACCACTGTCATAAACACATTTACAACAGCTGTAAATGAGTCCACAGCTGTCAGAAATGCATTTACAACTGCCATAAATGAGTCTGTGGCCTATTCAGTTTGTGGCTGGAGCGAGGGTGAGGGCTGGATTATCTGGCACCGTGGGTTGGATCTGGCCCGTGGGTTGTAGGTTGAGAACCCCTATCCTACACAATAATTAATAATAATAATCATTATGTGCCGTCAAGTCAATTCTGTCATAATGACAACATTTTCCAGGGTTTTCTAGAAGCAGAATACTCCAAAGTACTTTAGCATTCCGTTCTTCTGCGGACACCCTGGGACTGTGTAGCTTGGCTACATAGGCTGGCTCTTCTCCTTGAATGCACAATAGAGAATTGAACTTCTAATCTCTCATGTGGCAGTCAGATACCTAAAACACTGAGGTATCCAGCCAGGTAAATAATAATTAATTACATGATTACGAACAACTACCTTGCGCTAGAGGGGGACAATATTTTACAAAATGTTAACAGTTTGTTTAAAGCTTGCGCTATTAGTTAGTTTGTCTACTAATTAGTTGGTTAGCTGTGGTATTTACACATCACTTGATATAGTATCTCTAAATTAAGATTAGAAATATGCATGTTATTACAACATAAGATATAATACCAAACAATTTAGAAACAAATGGCAAGTAATAAATAATTACAAAAACACAGACCTGTCATTATGAGCACTTTTTAGTTTATCTGTTACTTATATTTATTCTTATATTGTGTTCTTGAGTTTTGATATAAGATGTCTAGAGTGGTGTTTTAACCGAAAGGTAGGGAATGAATGAATGAATTCTTACTAATCACAATATATGTCTCAGTAGTATAATACAATTCTATACGTCTCCCTGGCAGAGCTATAATACAGTTTGGCACAGAGTCCATTCGTATATTAGAGAAGAATGACAGCAGAGAGGGAAAGACAAGATTCTTCTTAAAGGAACAATGCATTAGTTCAGTGGCGGCAAACCTATGGTACACGTGCCAGAGGTGGAACGCAGAGGCCTCTTTATTGGCACGCATTCAGTCGAGGGGGGCACACATTCACCAATGAGCATGCATTCACCAATGGGGAAGGCAAGAGGGGAGGCTGAAATCCCACCAGGGAGGCTGCGGTGGGGACAAGGTAAGGTGACAAGACATGCCCAGCAACCCCTCCTAGGAATCGGGTGGACTCACAAAGGGGGGTCAGGTGTACCGATGGGGTGGAGAGCACCCATGGGGGGTGGGGGTGGCAGCGCACCAATATGACTTCACTGGAGGTGTGCCAGTGGTGTCACATGGGTATGTGGGCGTGTGTAGTCCCTGCCCACACGCTGCCTTCTCCTCCTTGTGTACTCGGTCTCTAAAAGGTTCGCCATCAGTGCATTAGTTAATACATAGTAATTAAATATAAAGATACTGCTCAATCTAACAGTTATGGGGACTCTGGGCAAGCACAGCAGAAATGAGAAAGGTATACTGCTCATTTATAGCCACTCCATTGATATCTTTCCTTTCTCCCATATAATCTACCAGCTGAAGAAAGAACAGAATATAGAATATAAAGAACAGCTGTTGGCACCTACATTACATGCCATGGACTGACTCTCAATTGTAACAGAAAAATGCTACCCTTACTGAGCTATAATAATGATAGTGGATTAAGAATAATCAATAATTTATAAAAGTAAATCATAATTTGGACAAATCATCAAATTAAAAATCTTAGCTTACCAAAGAATTACATAGACCATGTCTTTCCTGGTTCTAGATTAGAGGAATCATTTTTATAGCTTTGGTCCCAATCCACAGAACTGGTCTCACCCAGAAATGCACGCATAGGTTACTTAACTGAGCAAAGAAAATACTTTGTGTACACATGAAAACATCTGCCATGCTCTTGCACGCATAGGTTACTTAACTGAGCAAAGAAAATACTTTGTGTACACATGAAAACATCTGCCATGCTCTTGGTAACAGTGATTATACCAACATACTTTTTCCAAACTCAAGAGATCCTGAGGCATTCCCCTCAGATACATTCATGCAATTAGGCAAAGGGAAGGTTGAAAAAAAGTGACTTATTTGGACCAGAGTTCCTGAATCCTCCCACCAACATGTGCATTAGCCATGCCAGCTGGGTGATTCAGGGTGCCATAATCCAAAAAAGGTAATTGGATTACGGTGTATAGTTTAATGAGGCAGCAAATGTTGGCGGATGATGACTGAGAGTGATGGCGAACCATTGAAGTGTGCCATGCAGACTGCTCTATTCTTCCACACAGCCTACATCATTTTATTGTGGTGAAAGATAATGGGTTATCGTTGGTACTATAAACTTGAGCTGCAAGTCTATTGGTATCTACAGAGAGAGAGACTTCATCTCATCCTTCACACCAGACAGCAAAATGTCTTTGGTCAATACTGATGTCCCTGCTCACAAGGACTTTTTCTTTATTCCAAAACTGGCATAACCCCCCCCCCCACACACACACACATTTCTTTGTGAGTATAAAGCTGCCTGTTGGTAAGATCAAACCACGCCCCAGATAGCTGAGTAGGGCCACTCATGTGGCCAGTCACATGGTTCCTCCAGCTGTAAAATGCTGCCGTAAAACACATCCACGGTTGTCATACACGCATCCGCGACAGCTGTGGGTGCATTTATGGTAGTGTTTACAGCATGAACAAACACATTTTACGGCTGACATAAATGCATCTGCTTCTGGTAGTGGCAAGGATGGTGGCAGGTCACATGAAAGGGTGTTGTGGGCTGCGTCCAGCCTGCAGGCCATAGTTTGGCCAACTCTGCTCTAGACTATATGAAAGATTTCTTGGAACTAATGTATAAACTAATTCAGACTGCAAGTGGCTCTTACATACATTACAGAACAGAAACATAATACTGTATAGATAAAATTATACAATTCAAAAATTAAATGTCAATACTTTGGAGAAGCAGAATAAAACAAGTTGTTAGGGCAATTTGTTTTTACGTAAAATTACTTTTTTGTTTTAATAAGTACACATGAAGTGATACAAAGAAAGAGGCTATAGATGAATTAGATATACTGAACAGAAGTTAGGAATTATTTTCAAGGAAACACCTAATTTGGACTGGGAAATGTACACAAACCCTGAGAAATCACTTTGTGGTTTGCATATAGGAATGATTGGTTAGTTTCATTAACTGATGCCTGGAGAAACATTTAAATTGACACATAAAACCCAGCAATTGTCTTAATTTGTGTGGTGCACTCCACACAAAAGCTCTAAATATGTTCAAATTAGAGCAAGCTGCTTGATTGTCACTGCAATCTCATGTCATGTTAATGCATGACAAACATTAAACCATACACTTAAATGGCAATTTATATCATTTAAATGTTTACTGCCTGAGCAACTCATCACTCATTTAAATGTGATTTTCTGACAGCTAATTTCAGTTAATTTTCTCCTATTGACTTAATTAGAACTTTCAATCAAGAAAAGGTCTATCCATATCTTCATGTTCATATCTTTTTCCCCATTTAAATGTTCAGTTAGCAAGTGCAGCCAAACAATTCATGCTGATATTTTTTTTCCATTTAGAAACACAGATAGCAAACTACTAAAACATCTTTCACAATGGATGATTGGACAGTATGTCAATTTTTTTTCTTCTGCCCAAGCACCAATAAAAATATATGAACGTATGCAAAAATACACATACAGTAGCTTCGAACGAAGCTACCCTTATTTATGCAAGCAATATTCAGGCTGGTAGTTTCAATATTTTTTTTAAAAAAGTAATAAACACACACACAATTAAAACTATAAAGAACAGCCGATCTAATTAAATATTAATGATTTCAAAATTGTTTAATAAGTTGAAAATGTGAGAATCCTCACTAGTGTCTCCATGGCATTCCACTTTGAGGCTATAAAATTTCATTAGCAAATGACAATCATATGAATTCATTATGTTATTGCTTTCTTTCCAGAAACAAGAACTATCACATCATTAATTTATCGTTTGTCTTGCATTTTGTTCATCTGAAATAAGAAGTATTTGTGAAAAGAAGAGGAATTTTTTTCTGTTCAAAATGTAAAATCAACATGGTTTGCCCTGCTCTAAAATCCTACAATTAAATTCATAAAATAAACCCCAAAATGCAAATAAACTTAATCAACCTTTCCTATACTGTTCTGCAGCCATCCCAAATTTTACATCATATAGGCTTAGTAAACCACTGCAAAACGGAGTCACCCTGAACATTCATTCAGAAATGTGCTATCTGTTTATTTCATGTTCTTACCAAGCGAACAATGGGAGTTATGTTTAGGCAAAATCTAATAGAAGTACCATGCTATAAATGTCTACTCAGGAAAAATTCCAGCTGTGTTGTGTATACAAGATTGATTCCTAATTATGTAAACATAAGAAAATAGTAGTAGAGTAACCAAGAATGATTTCTTCCTTTACATTGCAATAGGATAATTCCTTACATCTCTGCCACGTTACACAAATGTGACGGTTAATTTCCCACACGTAGTTGTGATGGCTAAACACAAAGCCATTAGGTGTAACATCCATATGTTTAAAACTATGAAGGGGAAAAAACTTGTAAAAGCCACATTTATGAAAAATATATTCATTATGTTTCTATTTCATATAATTTGGTTAACCACTCTAAATTTTAAAAAAATGAGTTAAAGTTGAAGCAGATTGTAGGAAGGGGGGGGGGAAGAGAGCATGATCTTTTAAACCAACACAAAGATGTTCATAACAGATATACATATGCTATAAATCCAAAATAGATGGTAGAGTGAAGTAGCAAATTCTCTTTAACTCTCAAGCTACAACATCCATTCTTTACCTTCCCAACACTGTGATTTTCTAAAACTAAAGAAGCACTACAGAACCCTAAACATTTAGGATCACTCAAAATCTCCTAGATGGTGTTCATTAAAGCTACCGTTAAACAGAGTGTGCAGCTAGGGGATACTAACGCTCTTTGCCTTTGCTGCTCTTAACCCTAACCAATCAATTGTTAGTGCTCCCACAATTGACAGGACACATCATTTACACTCTGTATGTTCTGTGCGCATTTTTTATTTTTAAAAAAAATGAAATCCACTAAAACATCCAAGACAGTATAATATTATTCAGCTCCATTGAGTTATTGTAAAATAAATCAGAGACTAATGTCCAATTGTTAAGGATCAAATAAGACCACAAGAGGACTGCCATGGAAAGCCACACACATATTGTCAATTCAGTCTTGTGGGACTCATATTAGCTTTGACAAACTGTCTTGGGGCTGATATCTGTTCTTTTAATGAGATCTATTAGACCAGGACTAAAACACTTGAGACATGCTAAAAAGTACAATATACAGATGTCAAACACAAAAACCTATTAGCAACTTTCATTTAACCAATCACAAAGCCAAAACACTGCTGATTAATCCTGATACTTGGGCTAAAACTGCAGCAAAGGAAAACTCCAAATCCTGGAATAGGCACTATTAAAAAACTCTCTTTTCTAAGACAAAAATAAATAAATAAAGTATTTAGCAGGCATGCACCATTATATGCACTGATATTTTAAGCAGTTTAACCATTGTGCACAAATGTGGTTTCAAAACTATTGGATAAAAAGAGAACTGTGAACCTTCCTTGAAATCAAGCTTTAATACAGTACTTCTCACATTTTGAACTCTGCAAGTAATTCCTTCTACAAATTTTAAAACATTTTACGCAATAAATTTATAAGAAAATCAGAATTAAAGGAACTTTTGGGGAATAAAAAACATAGAATAGTGCCAAAATATTTTTTTAAATGAGAACAGAAATTCTTGCATTATTCAGGCAGAAATATGTATGCTACCACCCTTCAATTAAATAGGCTTCATTCTCACTGACCTTATGCTCTGAAATGAATTAAAAAAGCAGGAATTCAGCCCAAATTCTGAAAATGAGTCAGTTGCTATACTTTATACATTCCAGTGGAAGATAATGATTTTAGTAGTGTCGAAACTGATTGCATATAGCTACAGCTATCTTTATAAATGGTAGTATTTCACTGCAACTAAAGTTTTCCCAGTTTTTTCAGCTCCAAAATGTAAGAGAAATATATAATTATTTTAGAGGTAATTATTTTTTCATCAGAAGTAGTTTTCAAATACATAAGATTCTAAACTCTTTAAAAGGTAATATAACATGAGCCTAATGTTCACTTTAAAAAGCTGAAAAAACCAACAAGCAACTATTTTTTAGACATAATTATGTACTTCAGTTTTATATAAACACATTTTTCCTAAGAGGTTCATATGTTTTCCACAACAACATGATACTATAGGAAAGAAACAAGATTGAAAAATCAAGAGACTGTTATGTTTGCATGTGCTGGATTTCAAACACTCCCAGTAATGTTTCCTTAACACTGATATATGACCTTCCTAATTTACAGCGATGAAGACTGTTTTTTTCAGCCTAATTAGAACCATTTCAAATTTGCCTGTTAAATATATGATAAAAAGTCCTTTCAACTTTTTTTAAAAAAAAACTTGATTTTTTTTCTGTGTCAACTTTGTTCCAATCAAAATATACTTTGAATTAAATGATTTTGATTGAATATGTGGATCACATTCCCTTCTAAGATTCAAAGTCCAAAAAAGAAAAGTTCAGTCTGTTAAAACAAAGCTATTCAAATCTAAGAGGACTGACAAATAGTTTGTGTGAACCATTAGGTCTAGTCTCTTCAATAGTTACCAGATTTCCTCTTTTCCTGATCAGAATTTAACCTTTAAAACACTGGATTTATTTTGGAAATCTTGAGGTAAATCCATTAAAGAGAAATATGAATAAAAAGGCATTACGAAGTGTATAAGAAATATTATTTCCTAATTGTTACTATTACAACAATTAATACATCCCATAATTTCGATGGTATATTGAATATTTATTTTACTGGTATGTTTTTAATTTATTATCAACATAAAATAATGTTTGCAACATAGGATAATGTTTGCATAGGTAAAGGTAAAGGTCGCCCTTGCTTGAAAACCAGTAGTATACAACTCTAAGGTTTGGTGCTTATCTCCGTTTATAGCCAAAGAGTCAGCACTGCCTGCATCTGCAGACATTTCTGTGGATGTGTGGCAGGCATGTCTAGGCACGGAACACTGTTTACCTTCCCACCGAAGTGGTCCCTATTTATCTACTTGCAATTTCTTGCTGTTGAGCTGCTAGGTTGGCAGGAGATGGGACAGAAACCAAAGCACACTCCGTCGTGCAGCACTCGGGTCTTGACCTGCTGACCTTCCAGTCATCAAGTTCAGTGTCTTAACCACTGAGCCACTGTAGTCCAAATGTTTGTATACTATTCTAGAATAACAGTATGATTCTCCAATTGTGGACATTTTTAAAAAGGTTATATTACCTTTTTTAAAAAATGTCCTCTCTAAAATATCTTGTCCTCAACAGCCCTTGTGCAACTTTTTCAAAATCAAGCCTGTGGCTCCCTTGAGGTAGTCAATTTATCTGTATTTGGTCTTTCTCTTTTCTTGCTCCTTTCAATGTTTCCCAGTGTTATTGTCTTTTCCAAGGAATCTTGCTTTCTCATGGTGTGGCCAAAGTAGAAAATGGATTTGCTCTGGGAGCCTCCCTTTTGTCTTTCTGGAGGTCCAGGTAATCCACATAGATCTCCTCCAGCATCATATTTCAAATGAACTGATTTCCCAACTGTCAGCTTTCTTTACTGCCCAGCTTTTACACCCATACACAGGAGCACAATATCATATTGGTCGTGGACTCCAGTGATTATCTTTTCTAATTTCTTCAATGGTGTCCTTCTGAATCTCAATTTTCTTCTGATTTTTTTTTTTGCTCTAGTTTCCATTTGGATTGATGACTGAACAAATTATTTTATTGAAGAAATTACTGTACAGTTGTACCTCGCTTAAAGAGCATAATGCGTTCCACACGATTGCTCTTTAAGCGAGTTTGCTCTTTAAGCGAAACACCATTGTAAATGACCAATTGTGAGAGGGATTACAAACCCTGATTTATTTGTTAAGCGAGTTTTTGGCTGGTTTTACTTGTTAAGCGAAGCGAACATTAAGAAAAAATTCTGCTCTTTAAGCGAGTTACTCTCTAAGCGAAGTGCTCTTTATGCGAGGTTTGACTGTATTTGTATATGTTTTTGACTATTTCAATTTCTTCACTGTCAATATTAAAGTTGTATAGTTCTTCTTTAGTCATGATTTTTGTCTGCTTCGTGTTCAACTGCAGTCCAACTTTGGCACTTTCTTCTTTCACTTTCCTTACAAATCATTTGAATTCATTGCTGTTTTCTGCCAGTAAGAAGGTATCACCTGCTTATCTTAAATTATTGAGTTTCTTCCACCAATTTTCATGGCTATTTCATTTGACTCTGGTGTGGCTTTCAGTATGATATGTTCTGCAATCAGCCTGAACATATAAGAGGATAAAATACATATTTGACTGACACTTTAGTCTACAGAAGACCACTGTTTCTCTCCATAGTGTGTCAGAATGGTAGTTTGCCCACAATACAAAATACACATCAGGACAATCAAGTTCTGAGGTATACCCAGTGGTGGGCATCAGCAGGTTCACACCAGTTTGCCAGAACCAGTAGCAGAAATTCTGTCTGGACCCGCCCATCCAACGTCAGGAATTTTGCCAAGAGAACCCTATGGACCAAAACAAGAGGCAAATTGAGATGAAACAGGATGCTTAGCACATCAGATCAGAAGAAGGGGAGGGACAGGAAAAGGGGAGTAGAAATACAGTGTTGCAAGGAACAATACTGTATAGGGACATGGAATGTGAGATCAATGAACCAGGGAAAACTGGAAGTAGTAAAAAAGGAAATGGAAAGAATAAGCATTGACATCTTGGGAATCAGCGAGTTAAAATGGACAGGGATGGGCGAATTCAGCTCTGGAAACCATCATATCTATTACTGTGGAAAAGAAAACCTCCGAAAAAATGGAGTAGCCATAATTGTCAATAAAAGGGTAAGAAAAGCAGTAATGGGATATAATCTCAAAAATGATAGAATGATCTCAGTCAGAATACAAGGCACGCCATTCAATATCACTGTAATCCAAGTATACGCACCAACAACTAGTGCAGATGAAGCCACAATTGACCAATTCTATGAGGACCTAGAATACCTCATAGAACAGACACCAAGAAATGATGTACACATTATCATAGGAGACTGGAATGCCAAAGTAGGAAATCAAAAAGTAAATGGAATAACAGGCAGGTTTGGTCTTGGAACACAGAATGAAGCAGGCCAAAGACTGATAGAATTCTGCCAAGATAATACACTGGTCATAGCAAACACTCTATTCCAGCAACACAAAAGAAGACTTTACACATGGACATCGCCAGATGGCCAACACAGAAACTAGATTGATTACATACTCTGCGGCCAAAGATGGAGAACCTCCATACAGTCAGCAAAAACAAGACGAGGAGCAGATTGTGGCTCAGATCACAACCTACCGATTGCAAAATTCAGGCTTAGACTAAAGAAAATAGGAAAAACAATTAGGCCAGACAGATATGACCTAGACAACATTCCTTGGGAATACACAGTGGAGGTGTGGAACAGATTTAATGGCTTGGACCAGATAGACAGAGTGCCAGAAGAATTATGGACAGAGATGCGGGACATCATGCAGGAGGCAGCAAGGAAAACCTTACCAAAAGAAAAGAAGTGTAAAAAGGCGAAGTGGTTGTCCAATGAGGCTCTTAAAATAGCAGAGGACAGAAGGAATGCAAAATGCCAAGGAGAAAGGAAAATATACAGTCACTTGAATACAGAATTTCAAAGAAAAGCAAGGAGAGATAAGGAAACCTACCTGAACGAACAGTGCAAAGAAATAGAGGGAAACAATATCAGGGGTAGGACTAGAGATCTTTTCAAAAAAATTGGGGAACTCAAGGGAACATTTAAACCAAAAATGACCATGATAAAAGACAAAGATGGCAAGGAGTTAGCAGATGCAGAAGAGATTAAGAAAAGATGGAAAGAGGAACTCTACAAAAAGGACCTCAACACCCCTGATAATCACAGTGATGAGAACATTGAACATGAGCCAGCCCTTCTAGAGAGTGAAGTCAGGAAGGCCCTAAAAAACACTGCAAACAACAAAGCCAGTGGAGTTGATGGTATCCAAGTTGAACTTTTCAAAGCCCTGCAAGATGATGGAATCAAATTATTGCATTCTATATGCCAGCAGATTTGGAAAACACAACAATGGCCACAGGATTGGAAAAGATCTGTATATGTTCCACTCCCCAAAAAGGGTAATGCCAAAGAATGTTCAAATTATCGAACAATTGCGTTCATCCCTCACGCGAGCAAGGTGATGCTCAAGATAATACAGGATAGACTGCAACAGCATGTGGAGAGAGAATTACCAGAAGTGCAAGCGGGTTTCAGAAGAGGCAGGGGGACTAGAGACCACATCGCCAACATAAGATGAATCATGGAAAAAACAAAGGAATATCACAAACAAGTCTACTTCTGCTTCATTGATTACACTAAGGCTTTTGACTGTGTCTACCACAACAAAATGTGGCAAGTAATTAAAGAGATGGGAATACCGGAACACCTTATAGGCCTCATGAGAAATCTGTACATGAATCAAGAGGCAACAGTTAGGACAGAATATGGAATGACGGAGTGGTTTGGAATAGGAAAAAGAGTAAGACAAGGCTGCATTTTGTCACCCTGCTTATTCAACTTATATACAGAACACATAATGCGCAATGCAGGGATGGAAGAATCACAATTTGGGATCAAAATTGCTGGAAGAAACATCAACAATTATAGATATGCAGATGATACCACCCTAATGGCAGAAAGTGAGGAGGACCTAAAGAAGCTCCTGATTAGGTTAAAAGAAGAAAGTGAAAAAGCTGGCTTGAGACTCAATATCAAGAAAACCAAGATAATGGCAACAGGCCCTATCAGTCCCTGGAAAATAGATGGGGAAGAAGTAGAAGCAGTGACATATTTTACTTTCCTAGGATCAAAGCTCACTGCAGATGGTGATTGCAGCCATGAAATAAAAAGGCGACTGATTCTTGGGAGGCAAGCAATGAGAAACCTGGGGAGCATAGTGAAAAGTAGAGACATCACATTGCAAACAAAAATTCGCATAGTCAAAGCAATGGTATTCCCTGTGGCAATGTATGGTTGTGAGAGCTGGGCCATTAGGAAAGCTGAGAGCAGAAGAACAGACGCCTTTGAGATGTGGTGTTGGAGGAGAGTTTTGAGAGTCTTAGAAGAAATCACCCCTGACTGCTCCTTAGAAGGTCAAATAATAAAGATGATGCTAAAGTATTTTGGACATCAAATGAGAAGAGAGGATTCACTTGAGAAAGCCTTGATGCTTGGAAGGGTCGAGGGCAAAAGAAGAAGGGGACGGCCCAAGATGAGATGGCTAGATGGTATTGTAGAAGCAATGGGCACAGAGCTGAGCGAGTTGAGGGGGATGGTGGAGGACAGGAGTGCCTGGCAGACGGTGGTCCATGGGGTCGTAGAGGGTCGGAATCGACTGTGTGACTAAACAACAACAATTTGAGTGCAATGCAGGGCTTTTCCCTTGGCCACGCCTGCCATACTACGGCCACAGTGTTTTCTTTAGTGTGCTCAAGTATCCAGTGGATATTTTCAATGTGATTTTGGGTGCTTTTTCCTTTTAAAATCCACCAGTCATTTTTCACTCCATATAAAGTAAAAGTTTTGTTGCAACATCTTGAACATCATTTTGCTTGGAGCAATGGGCCTATAGTTACTGCACTCCTTGGTGTCTCCTTTTCCTGTGATTGACGTGCATATTGAACATTGCTAATCTGTGGACCATTCTTTGGTTTGTCAATTTTGTTGACATATTCTTATTAGGATTTTGACAAATTCAGTGCTACATCTTAAACTAAGAAACCATACAAATAACCTAATTTATAATCCTAGGTGAGAATCAGTTAATATAATTTATGTCATGCATTTATTTGGGAATGAGTGTACCTATCCCAAACCCATCAGGAACAGGACTAAATTTTCTTCAAAATAAGCTCTTCAGCAAGGTTTTCTGTTGGTTTTATCCTTTTTACCCTGCTGTGTTTTAATGTTTTTAAATTCTCTTATTTATGCAGTTTCAGCTATATCTTACTTTGCTTTAAAATTTATTTTGAGTCCATTGGGTTAATGACCATGGCAAATAGAATCTGAGACCAGACTGAGCCCTGGTTCAAATTACACTTGCTTTCCATGCTCTTTGCCTGAAACAATCCCAACATAAATCTACTTTTAGATTTATGTTATCTTATACCTATGGTATCACTGGATTTCTCTTTCAATTATTTTCATAGTTCTCAGTTTCTTATTCTTGCCAGGTTTAAATGACCCTCTTAGACCCTCTCTGGTTTAACACTTGAAGGTATGTTTTGTTAGCACTTTTATTTAAATAAAATCAATACATTTTGCATACTTGAGGGGAGATTGTGTAAGGTTCTTGAAATATCGTGTCTGCCCTCATGACTTCACACATTTTCACACAGAATGTATTAACTGATTTTGGTAGCTGAATTACCTTATATCACTATTTTGACTTTGCATTAGATCTACTTTTAATATTTTGTTTAGAACTAAATCTAGGTAGAGTATTTTGTATTTTATCATGTACTTAAACATTCTATTTTAAACTATGGCTTTCCATAGCCTCCCTAATCTCACTCAACATTTCACTTTTGAGATCTCAGGACCACCTGATACAGTACATTATTTCAGCAAAAATTGTTCCTCTTTGTTTAACAGTCTCTTAAATGCGATCTGAAGTAACTAACCTGCTATTCATTTTCTCGGCAGTTCCTGAAATTCACCTGTCATTCTTCCTAGTTCTCTTTCTTATGTGAAACAAATTCTCTACATATTCTTTCTTATTCTGTGTCTACAACATTTCATTTTCTAGACAGTACAAGAAAACACAGAAAGCTCTTTCAACTAAGTATTACCATAACCTGTAAAAGGATTGACAAGGAGATTTCTTAAGTATACTGTAAATAAATGCAATTGCATAATTTGCTAGGCCCCAGTTTTGGTTATACGGTAGCCTTTATAATATATTTCCCAAGTGGTGGGCTCCAAAAAAAAATGTACTACCACACTGTGGGCATGGTATGGTGGGCATGTCCAGGGGGAAAGCCCTGCGTTGCACCCGAATTAGGTCTATTTTATTTCAAAACTTGGATGGACTGGGCCAGACAGAATTTCTGCTACCGGTTCTGGCAAACTGGTGTGAACCTGCTGATGTCCACCACTGCATTTCCCCCTCAACTAAGTTTGAAATAGGCTGTTCTCAGATCTTGCTATTGAACATCACTTTACTGATGGATCCTCCATTAGACTGGAACAAAACCAACAAATTGACTCCTTAATATTAGAGCTGAACCATAATATAACACATACATACACTCATTTTTAAAAACCAACAACTTCCTGACTGAAGTACTGTACTCCTGTTGCTGAGGAAGATGGTGGTAGATGCAATTTGTTTTATATCTGTATGCTGGTTTCTTTTTCAACTGATAGAAAATGTCTGAGCAAAACATATTTCCTTATTTATGTAAAAAGATACAGCTTAACAAAGACATGAGAAACAGCAGTATGGATCTTGGTTGTTTTTGCTTAAACAAACAAAAAGTCAGCTAAATAACATGTTCTCATGTTTCCAAGTCCCAGTTTTTTTAAAAAAAAAAGCAGACAGCAAGGCAAGAGTTAATTGGAACTAAAGAGGAAAGGAGGAGTGTTGTCTGGGGAGGAAGGTTAAGGGAGAGTTAATCAGGGATCACATCCAGAGCCAGGCATGGATAAGCCTCACTAATGAGGCTCAAGTACCCTGCAGTGGCTTTCAAACCTAACTGGCTTCAAACGATGCCACCCCATGACAGAATGCAGCTAGCCATACGAACAGAGTGATTAGAATAAATGACTAGAGTAATTAACTTTGATTTGAAGCCACCTGACTGGAAAGAGAAACTAGGAGCAGTTTAGCTGAACTCTTCCATGTAAAAAGAGGGAAAGCTTTCCTTTACTCTAGTGTTTGTATGTGTTAGTAGAGCACTTTCTTTCAAATAGGTACCGGGTCACACTAATGAAAAGCAGCTTTCATTCACTAGCAGCCCCATTCATTCTGAAAAGTGAAGGAAAGAAAAGCTTCAAAAGGGAACTGATTTATCCCAATCACCTTTGGCAAGTTTAGAGTTTGTATTGCCACTGATGTGGGCCGCATGTATACATATGTATGTGCGTGCGTGCTCATACATATACCCCTTAGGAAAAAAACTGCTTTCAATCAGATTCTGAAAACTTTAGTAATTACATCAACATTAGCACACAACATATTGTTTTCTTCTTAGTTGCAAAATTCAACCATTCCATTAATGCAGAGATTCGCCTTTTAATTCAATGCTTGTTTTCTTTAGCAATAACTAACTTTTCCTGTGAACACAAACAGCTTTTGAATCTTGGGTCACTATTGCCCAGTGCCTTGAAGCTGTACATTAACTTAACTTAATATACTCCATTACTACCTCCTGTTTTACAAGTAATTTGCCATCATTTCACCAATGTTGTCTATACCTGCTGACTAAAGCCTTACCACAAAGTTTTGCCAAGTAGCATCTACAATATAGTAGTCACAGCAATTCACTAAACATTTATGCAAAGACTCTGATTTATTTGACAGCTTTACACCTCCAAGGCACAGTATAATTAAATGTTTTGACAGCTAAACAAAAATTGTATAAATTTCAAAGCTGTTTAAATGGCTAGTGTACCTAAAATCAAAATAGTTTGTTGAATACCCAGCTTTCAGAAAAGTCCCTTTAGGAAGGTTAAAAATAGATTACTACTGTTCTTCTCACACACATATGAATATTTTCAGTCTGTTTTTCAGTTGTGTTTTTACTTTTGATTCTCAGCTGAACTAATTTTTAAAATCTTCTTTTTAAAATCTCTAAAAAAATATCAGATCACTGAGGCAAGAATAGTTTATTCTTTTTCTCCCTGGTGTTTCAGTTATTTCCAATACAATTTGTATGATGAGTTATACATATGTGGTATTTAAAAAGCACATAATGTCTATATCAGTGATGCCCAAACTTTTTTTTTGCACGGGCCGGTCCTGCCCCCAACACTCAGCTGCGGGGGCTGGAGGTGGGCTGCTCCCGCTGTTGATGGCAGCAATGGCAGCAGCGATCATGCATCGTCCTGGCTGCTCTTGCAGTGTTGTGGAAATTCTCAGAACCTCCTCCATTTCAAAATATGTGGCGCTAGGAGAGCTCCGTGGTGCACACGGGATGATGTCACTGCAACGCGCCAGGTTTACCCATCCAGAGCCACAGATTTTGAAATAAATGAGGGTCTGAAAACTTCCCCAACGTGGCGATCTGCTTTGGCAAAGGCAGCAGAGGGGATGGGATAGAGCCAGAGACTGCTCGGAGCAGCCAGGACAAAGTGCAATCAACACGGCTGCTGATGTCAGGTGGTGGGGGCGGGTGGGAGGGCAGTCCGCAGTGAGCCCGGGTACTCACTGTGGGCTGCATTAATGATATACGGGGCCTGTGGGCCATAGTTTGGGCACCCCTGGTCTATATGATATAGGGCAGCGATGGCAAACCTTGGCACTCCAGGTGTTCTTGGACTGAAATTACCAGAGGTCCAAGTCAGCAATCCTGCTGATGAGGGCTTCCAGGAATTGAATTTCCAGAACACCTGGAATGCCAAAGTTCACCACCAGGGATCTTCCTTTATTTGTTTAATTGGTACCACAAGCATGTAATAACATACAAAGCTAAAATTAACATATCTAAAACAAAAAGGAACTTGATGACATCTGCCCAATATCGGACCACATTGACAACATTTCCTCTTGCCAACATAAGGTCCTCCTCAGTGCATGTTGAGGGGCATTGTGTGCATTGTATCATATGGGTGATAATTTGTTCTTCTCCGCATTCACACAGGCTGTTGCCTACAGAGAAACCCCACTTTCTCAGATTAGCCCTTGATCGTCCTATCCCTGCATGCAGTCTATTTAAAGCTTTCCACACAGGGCATGGTTATTCTTGGCCTGGTGGTAGAGAGTCATGTGGTTCTGCCCAGTTACCTGGTAGCTCCTTGCTCGCCTTCCATAGTTCTAAGTTGGTCTGGGGGGGCTGGTTGTTCAGAGGGGCAGATGATATAGGGTATATATTTCCAGTGAAATTCCATTTCTAGTCTCAAATGACCATAAGAAGCCTGTCTTGTGCTGTAGCTTTGTACTGTCAGTTGGTTAATACACTCTACACTGACTTTGCTAGTCTTAGTTGGAGATGCTAGAACTGAACCTCTCTTTTGCAAACAATGTACTTTCTTCTCAAGGAGATGCTAACTTCTAATAAAGAACTAAATGACAAAAAGGCACAGGAAAGACAAATTTTAAGTGGATGATCTCTGCCCTAATTGGGCAACTACAGGCAACCAGACCCAAAGGTTGAGAAGCACTGCTATATACACGCAGGAATAGTTACAAGGAAAAACCAAGACTATTTTGAGGGGGTAAAATTAAAATTAAATAACCCAATTAAAACAGTTAAATTTAAGCCTTTTCCATTTATGGGAATTTTTTTCCTTTGCCAGGGTCATTAAAACATTATGACTTAAAACACACCGTTTAATGAATGTATAATTGTATACCAATTATTTAAACACTGAAGTCTTTAAGCAGATGCACAAAAACATTGTGACTGGGCTGTGTAATACAGATAAAGTGCCTTACTGCTTTGAGAGAAACTGTAATCCAACTAAAGGTAACAATGACCAGTTGTTTATAAAGTATTGAAATGTTTGGGAGCTAGTTCACATTCTCCTGGTATGTTTATGTTTCCATTTATCATCCATCTCTTTAAGAAGAAAGCTGAAAAGGAAGAGCAGCCCAAGAACAAAATCTTGTTTAAACTACTGCATGAAGTCGTCAGTCACTTAAATTGAGCAAATGTCGGAACACCATGTATACATCTAAAAACATTATAGTATTACTTTGTTTTCCTTGACCCCTTTCTTCCCTTTCACTCTTTTTTGAGCTTTAAATAGATTGGCTTATACATTAATTTGAAATTATTTTCCAAACCATTCTTTTCTACTGACATCCTACTTAAAAATACTTTGCAGTAGGCAGAGCCACTACCTAAAGTCTAAAATATATGATGTATAGTTTGTATTCAGAGCCTATTAATCAAAGGACATGTCTGACCTTTGGTTGGCTCTTAATTTAAGGTCTGCCTTTACTAACATATGCACAAATTAAATAAAAAATTGCAGTATATAGTGAACTACCACAATGCCAAAAGTATGTGGAATAAGAAGTAAGATGGACAGAGACTTCAACAAGTCCACCCAAAATACAAAACTGTACAAAACTGCTAATTACTGCTAACTGCATCCTGCCACAAACTTTAACTGATAATAATAGCATTCCTAATTATGAAAGACATGGTCAATCCTGTAGGGAAAGTCTACAAACAAAAGGAATTAAACTAAATCTAAAGTTAATTTCCAACTAAAGTAGAACCAATGAAGTTCATGCAATGTAAGTAAATCCTAACTTGTGCAGTACATTGTAGTAGGTCTGTTCTTGTAGGGTCAGAAATGGTTTTTAACTCATTTTGTTGCTTAAAGGCCTCCTGCACAAATGTAGTATTCACTGACTTTGAGCAAGATATATTTGGTAGCATCATGGTCAAGAATCTCATGGCATAAAGTTAGACTACTAACTTTATTATTGTATAATCTTCCATGGATAATGCTCATCTCATTAGACCCTCAGCTGAGTACTATTGAGTATAAAGCCAAATCTCTCATTTATCAACAATCTCCAATTATCTCTCTATTGCTCAGGTAAATAAAGCTTGGAAATATGACATTCACTCTAATCTCACTGTACAGTGCAATATTTGTTATGTACAGGTCATGTTATCAATTATAGCAAAGCAAAATGGAAACATGATACTCCTCTGAAAATGCAATGTATGACACTTATCACTGAGTTTTTATATAGAGTGGCACACTTACACTTGTGTAAACCAAGATCACCACACAGTGATTACCAAATAAAATGATATAGCCATTAAATGTTAACAATCCCAAACAATTTTAAACTTGCTTGTTGAAACACAACCTAGTTATAAGTATCTACCATTAGATTAACTAGCATATCTCACAATTTAAAAAATCTGCAAAAGCATCCATATTAAGTGGGGAAGAGGATTTTTGGATAGTAAGGAAAAATTATCCTACAGCCGTGGGAATTTAATGAACATATCTGTGAATACTAGTTCACACAAAAGCACGAAGCTAAGGAATGCAGGAATTGTTTGTGTTGAAGGACACTGCACTGAGAAAGAACAATTTAACTGTATTAATTTTAGATCCCAGGCCAGAGTGGGAGAGTTATTGCAAAAAGCACTGCTTATAATCAACATGAAAATGCAATGTATGACACTTATCACTGAGTTTTTATATAGAGTGGCACACTTACACTTGTGTAAACCAAGATCACCACACAGTGATTAACCAAATAAAATGATATAGCCATTAAATGTTAACAATCCCAAACAATTTTACACTTGCTTGTTGAAACACAACCTAGTTATAAGTATCTACCATTATATTAACTAGCATATCTCACAATTTAAAAAAATCTGCAAAAGCATCCATATTAAGTGCTCAGATCACAACCTACTGATTGCAAAATTCAGGCTTAGACTAAAGAAAATAGGAAAAACAATTAGGCCAGACAGATATGACCTAGACAATATTCCTTGGGAATACACAGTGGAGGTGTGGAACAGATTTAATGGCTTGGACCAGATAGACAGAGAGCCAGAAGAATTATGGACAGAGATGCGGGACATCATGCAGGAGGCAGCAAGAAAAACCATACCAAATGAAAAGAAGCGTAAGAAAGCTAAGTGGTTGTCTGATGAGGCTCTTAAAATAGCAGAGGAAAGAAGGGACGCAAAAGGCAAAGGAGAAAGGGAAAAATACAATCACTTGAATATAGAATTTCAAAGAAAAGCAAGGAGAGATAAGGAAACCTACCTGAATGAACAGTGCAAAGAAATAGAAGAAAACAACACAAAAGGTAGGACCAGAGAGCTTTTCCAAAAAATTGGGGATCTCAAGGGAACGTTTAAAGCAAAAATGACCATGATAAAGGACAAAGATGGCAAGGAATTAGCTGATGCAAAAGAGATTAAGAAAAGATGGAAAGAGTACACAGAGGAACTCTACAGAAAGGACCTCAACACCCTTGATAATCACAATGATGAGAACATTGAACAGGAGCCAGACATCCTAGAGAGTGAAGTCAGAAAGGCCCTAGAAAACACTGCAAACAACAAAGCCAGCGGAGATGATGGTATCCAAGTTGAACTTTTCAAAGCCCTAAAAGATGATGGAATCAAATTATTACATTCTATATGCCAGCAGATTTGGAAAACAAAACAATGGCCACAAGATTGGAAAAGATCAGTATATGTTCCAATCCCCAAAAAGGGTAATGCCAAGGACTGTTCAAATTATCGAACAATTGCACTCATCCCACACGCGAGCAAGGTGATGCTTAAGATAATACAGGATAGACTGCAACAGCATGTGGAGAGAGAGTTACCAGAAGTGCAGGCGGGGTTCAGAAGAGGCAGGGGGACCAGAGACCACATCGCCAACATAAGATGGATCATGGAAAAAACAAAGGAATATCAGAAACAAGTATACTTCTGTTTCATTGATTACACGAAGGCTTTTGACTGTGTCGACCACAACAAAATGTGGCAAGTAATTAAAGAGATGGGAATCCCAGAACACCTTATAGGCCTCATGAGAAATTTGTACATGAAGCAAGAAGCAACAGTTAGGACAGAATACGGAATGACAGAGTGGTTTGGAATAGGAAAAGGAGTAAGACAAGGCTGCATTTTGTCACCCTGCTTATTCAACTTATACACAGAGCACATAATGCGCAATGCAGGGATGGAGGAATCACAATTTGGGATCAAAATTGCTCGGAGAAACATCAACAATTTGAGATATGCAGATGATACCACCCTAATGGCTGAAAGTGAGGAGGACCTAAAGAAGCTCCTGATTAGGTTGAAAGAAGAAAGTGAAAAGGCTGGCTTGAGACTCAATATCAAGAAAACAAAGATAATGGCAACAGGCCCTATCAGTCCATGGAAAATAAATGGGGAAGAAGTAGAAGCCGTGACAGATTTTACTTTCTTGGGATCAAAACTCACTGCAGATAGAGATTGCAGCCATGAAATAAAAAGGCGATTGATTCTTGGGAGGCAAGCAATGAGAAACCTGGGGAGCATAATGAAAAGTAGAGACATCATATTGAAAACAAAAATTCGTATTGTCAAAGCAATGGTATTCCCTGTGGCAATGTATGGTTGTGAGAGCTGGACCATTAGGAAAGCTGAGCGCAGAATAATAGATGCCTTTGAGATGTGGTGTTGGAGGAGAGTTTTGAGAGTCCCCTGGACAGCGAGGAGAACAAATAGGTCAATCTTAGAAGAAATAAACCCAGAATGCTCCTTAGAAAGTCAAATTGTAAAGATGAAGCTAAAGTACTTTGGACATCAAATGAGAAGAGAGGATTCACTTGAGAAAGCCTTGATGCTTGGAAGGGTCGAGGGCAAAAGAAGAAGGGGACGGCCCAAGATGAGATGGTTAGATGGTATTGTGGAGACAATGGGCACAGAGCTCAGTGAGTTGAGGGGGATGGTGGAGAACAGGAGTGCCTGGCGGGCAATGGTCCATGGGGTCGCAGAGGGTCGGAATCGACTGTGCGACTAAACAACAAAATAATCAACAACTCAGATTTTGAATACCATTTTACCATGCATGTCACTATTAACACATGTGCTTAATCTAAACTCTTCTATGGAATGGATATAAAATGCACTTTCATCAGGAATGTAGTGCTATTTTCTGAATCATCATTGTTAATCATACTGAGGTTGAGATACCTTTTTGGAAGCTTGTTGATGAATTTCACAGAAGTCATATAAAAATGCTGAAAAGCAGTGCTACTGATTTTAGTGCAGATATTTTACCAGTTGAGCACAAAGTGTATATCCAAATAAAGTCAACTAATATCATCAGCTAACAACCCAGCTGCATTTGCTCATGTAATGTTTCACACATGGAAACCAAGACGCAAGATTACCTCATTTATGGTAACACTCATAAACTACACAGTACACAGTAAACATGTCTGCCCAGCAAATTAAAATATCACTGGGTTATGTTGCAGCTGAAGCTGTCCAGAACCTGTTTATAATCCAATAGAAACAGATATTTGTCTTTAATTTTAAAAAAAGGGTAAAACCAAATTCTTTTTATGCATTGCAGACTGCTTGCCCTGGACTTTCTATTTTACAACAACAGACAGTCACCTATAGCTTTTCAAAAGGGGACTTTATAAACAGTATTAAAGTAACTGAATTACAACTTTAAACTAACAGTCCATTTATAATTGGCTAAGAAAGGCAGCAGTTCTAAATCATTCTCCAATGCCAATTTAAATCTGTTGGAGAAATTTCACCTGTTCCAGACACCAATTTTTTTACTTTCTTATGAGGTGAACCCAAACATATATATTGGTTTGATTAGCTTTCAATCATTTTGCATGACAAGAGTATTTACCAGTAAATTTAATGCAATCCTTTTAATCTCAAAGACCATTAGCAATTATAATGGAATAATAAATATGACTTCCCTCATTCACATACTGGGAAAAAGGGTGGGGTGGGGATTTTGTACTTCATTGGTAAAATCCTATCCTTCCTAATATCAATGAGGCACTCTAGGAATCGGAATGACACCTCCTCCAGGTGGCAGACAGACACTGACAGACATTATCCAGGATAGGAGACTCTCAACTACACAGACTGTGCAAATGAAGTTTAGGATAGAAATTCCTCCAGAAGCAAATTTTCCAGGCCTGAAAGGGCTTCAGTTTAATGGTACGTGGCAAGGCAATTGATTACAGCTCTATTCAACACCAAAATACTTCAGTGTGATACCTGACTGGACACTCTCTTTTAAACAGAACTGCCTGAATACCAAAGCCAAAGTTAGTACAAGGAACAACAACATCAGGAAACTCAGAAACTATAAATGGGGAACTCAGCCATCTACATTGTCCACATCAGCTTTGGCCCTGAGCATCTCTGCAGCAGAATATGCTGCTCTAGTATGGAACACAAAAGAAGTTGACATTGCTGTTAATGAAGCGGATAGTGACAGGATGCCTTAAACATACACTAGTGCAGAAAATATACCCTCTTGTTGGTATTGCTCCACCTGAGATCAGGAAAGAAGTAGCAGCAGATGCTGAGAGAACAAAGCAAGCGAATGGCCCTCATGTGAGCCTCAAGTTCACCAGCTCAGATTCAGGAAGAGTTTTACAGCAAGAACAAACATTCTTGAGACTACACAAGAGCAAAACCAAATTAGAAGATGGAAGAAGGAGTTCACTGGGCAAAGAACAACATTAAAGGTAGATATAGCTGAAGATCTCAATCTCCCCTATGTCACCTGAAGGACCTTGAATAGGCTGAGGGTTGGAGTCCCTAAATGCAAGATCAACATGCTCAAGTGGGGACTGCTGGCAGACAACAACAAGAGCAGGAAGGAGGTAGCAACCAAGATCCTAACTGCCATTTGACATTGCAGAGGCCCTGGGGGAGCTACCTTTGAACTATGGTTATATGATTTTCACAACTTTTCAAAATACTCCGGGCACCCACCAATAGCCGGATAGGAGAGATAAATCTATTATTGATTTAGAAAAATGTATTTTTAAAAATTTTGTGCTATGTTTTTTGCTGATTGTAAGCTGCCCTGAGTTGCCATGGCGAGTGGGCAGAGATATAAATCTAAATAAATAAATAAATAAATAAACAAACAACATATGGTGTGAATGTGGAGAGAGACAGAGTCTGGCCTATTTGTTTATCTGCCGATTGCTGCCAGAGACATGCACTGATGAGGACTTGCATTTGGGCAATGATAAAGCGAAGAAAGTGGCTTCATTTTGGCAGTCCAGGGTTTGATCAGGACACGAAAGAAGAAGAATAAAAGCAATGTGATGGAAAACCAATTCAAACATTAATTGCTTAAAGGAGAGAGGGCAGCTCACTCATTAAACAGCCTCAAAAAAACAAAAATGTGTTAATTCTTAGCACCATAAATTAATGAAGTACATCTTAACCAGTAATTCCTGCAACTCAGTTATACTGCTGTTGTTACGTACTATTAAGTTGCCTCTGACTTATGGGGACCCTATGAATGTCCTGTCCTCAACAACCTGTTGGGGTACACAGAAAGAGCCTCCTCAAAGATTGTGGTATTTTTGAGCCACAATTGGGCTTACCCCAGGCAACAACCACCTTGTGCTGACTAATCTTTCTCACACTAGGTCAGACAAAAGGAACTACAGAATGAAGTCACCAAAAGGTGGCTTCATTTTGACAGTTGCACATCTGGACTAAACACAGAAGAAGAAGAACTTGCTTGGGTCTTGTACAATCAAGGTTCTAGCTTTCTCTATGGAGTCAATCCACCTCATATTTAGTCATCACATTTTTCTGCTTCCTTCAATTGAAGTTTCCATTTCTTAATTATCATCATGTTATGAGCAGACCCCCTCTATTCCTTTGACCTAACAATACTTTCTTTCTGCTGATACTTCAGAAACCAGATACTGTACAGTATACAAAGAAGGAGAGGCAGAAATCCTTTTGTACATCTCCATTGGGCATAAATGGCGATGTCACCATGCAGCAATGTTAATCTTTATTTTACTCCAGTTTATAACTTTCAGTTTCATTCCCCCTTTCAGGTTCTGAGGATGGAGAGGGAGACTTTAATATGGGAAAAATCACTTCTGGCTAGTAAAGATTTTATCTACCCAAGGTTTCCCAAAAGGCACCCCTAGGGCAGGTTTAAAATAAAATAAAATAAAGATTAATATCATTGGGTGATGACATAAACAAAGGAATTGTGCTACCTGGATTTCATATATAGACACTGTACACATAATTATGATTATGACCTTTCGTTCTGTGACAACTAAGCCATTCTCGTTCCTCCTAGAAGAGTACAGAAGGAATGTAACTGCACCATTCAAATTTCCTGAAACCTGATGCTTGACATAAAACATCTAACTGGTTTTTTTTTAAAAAAGTTTTTAACTTCAGAAAACTGTTATGTATACTCAAAATATATTAATATTAATTAATTTATGACAAAACACCACCATTGTTAGATAGCCTTGATATACTGATTATGTTGGAATGCATTTCTTCTGACAATATTTGTGGCGGTTAAAACAACCGCGTAATGCTCACCTAGCAAGACAGATAAATTGGCTGCTTAAGCTTCACCCGATCCTCTCTTTGCCTACAGCATACTTCCTCCCTTTGACAATTTTTGAAGGTTAGTCTCTCATTCCTCCCCCCACCTAAAATTCCTCACACAGATAATTTAGATAAAGAGTTAGTTGTTGCCTTTGCTTAAAAGACTCTTCTCTGCTTTTCACTCTTCTGATTAGATAACGTATTTTTCTCTTTACCCTTCACTTTTAAGCAGAATCTATGTAGAAAACAAAATACTGAAGTTAACCTGTGTTCACATAAACTCTTCTGCAAGAACTAAATGTGTACTGTTTCTTCATAAAGCTGAGAATCTGGAAAAACTGCCACTGTCTATAAACCTAATAGCCCCTGAAACTGTTAGTCTGTTGTTGGTTTTATAAATACACATAACACACTGTGTTACAAGCAGAAGTTCCAAATAAGCAACCATTCAGAATTGTCCTTCAGGTTTCTCACCAACCTCTTGAATGACATGACTTAGAAATGTAATGACCAAAAGGTCAGCACATGACAGTTAAGCACTCATGACCCCAAATTAAGAGGTATTACCCTTTATCTACTAATCAGTGAGTCACTAGTGTACAACATGCCCCAAGAACTTTCAGAATTCCTGAGATTTGTTCACACACCATTGCCTAAAACGGGAGAATACTAAAGTGCAAGACTTGAATAGATAGAGAAAAGAGCAGCATGGAAACCACTTACTATTTTTGTTCATACCTATAATAACTATTCTGTTCATAATTTGAGAGTCCTTCTAGCTGAATTCACATACTGTAGAACCCAGTATAACGAATGCATCTTACAGCGATCAAATCATACCAGAAGCGTAGCTTACCTTGGTGGGGCCCCGTATAAAAATTGTTTGGGGGCCCTTTATATGCGGGGCGGAGCTAACGTCATGACATCATGACGTTGTGGGGGGAGCCAACGTCATGACGTCATGACGTCATGACGTCGTGGGCAGGGCCAAAAATAAAAATAAAATAAATAAAATAGAATAGAATTAAAATAAATAAACAAACACACACCTCAACCCACCCACCCACCCAAACAACCACAACACAAACCCGTAAATAACTTAAATAATTAAAATAAAGAAAGAAATAAAATAAAAATTTAATAAAAATCCACCCAGCCACCCAACACACACATAAACCACCCACCCACCCGAAACACAAAACCCTCACTTACCCTCCTGGGGCCGCATGGCAAGGCGCGCTGCCCCCGACTGCAGCCTCCTCCTCCTCTTCCGGAGCCGCTTGCCGCTGCTGCTGCTGTCGCCGCCACCACCACCGGACCCGGGTGGTGGAGCAAGGTGAGGGGAAGGGAAAGGAGCCAAGGCTTTGCCGCCTTTTGGAAAGCACCGCTGGGGGCACCCCGTGGACCCCGCCTTCCTACGCTGCTGGACCGTGGCGCACTCTGCCAGGCGTCCCCAGGCCATGGGGGTTCGGCAGCAGCAGACAGCCCGGGCAGGCCTCAACCTGCCCGTGGGAGCTGGGCAGCCCCAGGGGAGGTGCCCTCCTCTGAGGGCCACCATCGGAGCCGCTCCGAAAAGCTGCGGCTCCGACTCTGAATTTTTATTTTTTAAAATTGGAGCCAAAAATGGCTCCAATAAAGTGTGCATGCGCAGAAACTCAATCTGACACATGCGCAATGCGTCAGATTGAGGTTTTTTTGCTCCAATTTTATTTTTTTGCCGTTGGGGGCCCCCGTAGCCCGGGGCCCCCGTATAATTGATACGGCTGATACGGCGGTAGCTACGCCTCTGAATCATACAACGACGAGGATTTTAAAAAACATGTGTCCTGTATAACAACTAAAATCTTTATATGACACAATGCATCTCTATGGGGAAAATCGCACAACAATTTTTTGTTGTTGTACGATTTTTCCCATAGAGATATTTGTTGTACACTGCATCCCATAGGGATAATCGCTATACTACGCATGGATCGTATAGTGATTAAATCGTACAAAGACTAGCCCCACAGAATGAATTAAAGTAATTCTATGGGTTTTTTCCTGTACTATTATCACCATCACCTCTTAAAGAAACAAGACCATTCACAAAGATGAAAGAGGAAGAAGGTGAGGACAGACAATGAAAGGAACAATAAAATCTCGGCTAATTCAAAAGGGTTTGTGAGAATCATTATTTCTTGAGCAAATTCCTTTGGAGTGAGAGGGTCAATTTTATGAGGTAATGAGTTCCAAAATAAAAGTGATGCTAAACAGAGTTAGGGAGGTTCTGGGAACCTTTAGATAAGATGTTGTTAATGGACACCTACCACTAGGATGTTCTTTCCCTCTGAATTAACCTATACACCTACCTGCAATCCGAGGGTGTCGCTCTAGTTCCTCACTCTATCTATTGTTTTCATACTGTAGAGCACAGTGGTGGCAAGAATATAAAGTGAGTTAAATAGAAAACAATATTGTAATTATGATCTGTAAAAACATGCAAAACATTTCCTTACAAAATTCCATTTGATGTTTTTGAGTTTTGTCCAGCTCAGGCAGAGAAAACACCAGCTCACGGAGGACTCTTTCAGCCTTAAGAACATATCCTCCTGAAGTGACCATCATTACAAAAGCTCTGAACCAATCATGCGGAGATACAGAGTTGTGTATACCTGGAGTGAATGGCTGAAGACATGCCAGCTTTTCCAAACAACCATAGAACTTTGAACAGAGGGAAACCTATCCATACAACACCATCAACCTTTAGAATATGGAAGCACTCCATTCCAAATAGTTAGAGATAACTTTTAGAACGAGGGTGTCTGAAGTAGTTGTCTTGGCAGGAAAACTAAGAAGAAATAATAAGACAATCGAAGCAGGTGGCTGAATTAACAGAAATCTATGTGAAATATGGATAAGAAGAAACCTGCATATGGTGTCTAATGATAAAAGCAGCAGAAAACTGCTGTTTGAAAGAAACATTGACAGAAAGGCAAGTAATTGAGGTAGGAAAACAACAATGGATCAAATAGCTGAGAAAAAACTTCTGAACATTTTCATTTTATTTTGATTGCTGGGGAGAAACTTGCATTTCATATAGTATATCACCTTTTCTGTACAAATTCTTTGACCTATACCTTTTAAATCTTTACTCCTCTAACATTTACATGTTTAAAAACAGTACATTTTACTAAATGTGTCTTCAGTAAAAAGAATGGCATAAGCTACTTAACATGCTCTTCAATCAATATGCAAAATGCAGAGCCCTTGCTCTATATAATAAAATGAGAAGGGGAGAAATCTCTCATTTCTACTTCTCCATTAATGCAGCCTACAAAGCCAGAAAGGTATATAAGATGAGAGATGGCACGGCTGTCCCCAAGGGAATTAAAACTCAAGTTGCATTTCTTCGCTTGACTGAGAAAGTGTAAGATAAAGCAGCAGCTACAAGAAAAAAATGTTTTAAAAAGGTAGGTAGACACATTGTTTCACAACTGTTATTTAAAATAACTGCCCCATGCATATCTAGTATTTATAAACAAACATAAACGTTCCCTTAGATCTGAATCATTAATGTGGTACTAATATTCAGAGTTAAACGTTTTAATTCTGAATTTGAGTACCATGTAGAGACTAATCAGATCTAAGGAAATCTCAGAAGAATATTTTTAATGGTAGAACATTGTTATACAGACAGACACACATGTTCTGCAGTTACTATTACTTTGTCACAAATAAGAAGCATAGAATCTAAGGTGAAAAAATGAAAAGACAGGAGCTGGAGACAGAAGAACTTCCGCCACCAGAAGAAACGTGTCTGGATTCATCCTAAAATAAAATAAAAAGACTGAAACAACAATATTGTTGCTCTCCCCATGAAATGGTGCCCCAAAACTCCCTGAACAGACCTTGTTAATTTCCCTTTGTAAGTGAATGTTAGTCACTCAGTCCTGTGAGGTAAAAAGCCATATTTGGGACTGTTGTTGCAGAAGGTCAGATACTGACATCTGGACATGAGGTGGTTTGCTCTCTGCTGAGAGAGGTTCTGTGTGGAAGCAACTATGAATGAACTCTGTGTAAGCTGAGTATGCTTCTCCAAATCTTTTGAAGGCCCAATATCCAGCCCTATCTGCCTATAACTTTGTTATGAAAAGGCAGCAAGGAATGTTTTTTCTCTCCCATCACTAAAAGACGTAATCTGGGCAGGGAACTACAGATTTTCACCCGGGGATGTCTAAGCACTGTCAATTGTTGCAAATATTTGACCCCCCCCGACCTTGGACTTCTCCCTGAAATAGTCATCTTCATTCAGTTACATATTTATAGGTAGAAGATGTGAATTCTAGTCACTTTTGCATTCATAAATCTCAGTCAGCATTTATTATTATATTCTCCATATATTTACTACATTTTAAACTATGATAATTATTATCTAACTATGTTATTATGCTTTTTTGGTGGCTCAGTGGTTAAGAAGCTCGCCTTGTTAGCTGTAAGGCTGGCAAGTCAGCAGTTTGAGATCCAGGTACTGCATGACAGACTGAGCACCCATCTCTGTCCCAGCTCCTGCCAACCTAGCAGATCGAAAGCAAGAAATTGCAAGTAGATAAATAGGAACTACTTCGGTGGGAAAAGATCTTGAAGACATGAAATCCCCTTGGCAGATTTTCTCCAGCAAAAATCCTTTCAACCACAATAATTTCTGGCACAAAATTAACATTAACCACCTCACAACTTCAAAAAGTAAAAAATACATATTTCTGATTGACTTTTTAACTGTTTTGCTTATTCATTCAAAAGCAGTTTGTCACATCACCATTTTCTTATAACTGAATCAAGGACAACACAGATGTGGTGTTAAACATATCCATGCAATTCATCTGCACAAAGGCTTTCTTTTAGAAAATTTAAATAGCAGCCAGCAATAAATTTCTTCAAAAACAACAGCACAAAGCCTATTATGTAGCCCCTTCAACACAAAGAAGAGACATCACCAGCAATAGCAGGTTACTACCAGTTAAAATGTTCCTGCTACAATTTTAAGTTGTGTGTGACTTTTTCTCATTGAACAAGAGTTGCACGCACCCCAAAAATGAAGCAGAAATTCTTTACTTAGTAAAAATTTGCTGCTACCAGTAATGTCACTCTCATTGCGATTATAGAGCTACACAACAGGATACTGTCTGACATATGCAAGCAATTTAGATAGCAGTTTCAAAGAAAGAATTTTTGTTAAGATTTCAGCCAGGGAGCAAAGGGTTAAATTTCTTCTTCTTCCACCTGCTGTAATGTTAGTAACTACAAGAAAACATGTTTCATATCACATTTGATTTAGACAGACTATACCTCTACAGCTTTCTCCAGTGCATTACAATTAAATGTATCATTTCATACACAGGACCTAGCATTTTAATTCTACTGAGCTAACTTTGCAACACAGGCAACAGAAGTAGCTTGAAAATAATGTTAAGCAATTTCACGCTGTCAGTTCATGAACGAACTTAGATGTACATGTCTAAATATAAAAAACAAACACTGTAAGTTTATGTCAGAAGCAAAGACCATTCATCTTCAGCAAAAGCTATATACCACTATAAACTAGACAAAGTCATATCTTATTTCTGATTTCTACAATTTTTTGTAGGAAACATAAGTTTAAGGGAATAAATCTGTATAATTTTACTTTTATAAATGGCATTGCATGATCAGTACACTTATCACCATTTGTTTAACTTTTGGTATCTCAATGTGTTAAATCTACATGAACATGAAATATGTCAACACTCTCCTGATTCAAGGAGAATATACTAACATATATTTCAAACCCATAATATTCTGGATAGTAAAGGCTAAGGTCTCACTTTCTAGAAAGCCAGTCATGGATGTGGTGTCCATTATTGTTTACAGCCAAAGAATCCATGCTATTTGAGTCTACAAACATTTCTGTGGTCATGTGGCAGGCATTTGCCAGATACTGGAGCCCAAAGAATGCTGTTACCTTTCCCACCTATTTATCTACTTGCAATTTCCTCCTTTTGAACTGCTACGTTGGTAGGAAATATTCTGGATACCATAGTATAAAAGAGTTGTCCAGATTAGGAGAAAGCAAAATGCTAAATAACTGCAGAAAGAACGTTGTGTGCTTAAAGCACAACAATTTCACACAAAATGTGTGTGACCAATAAATGATTAGCATGAATTAAAATTATTGTTCTAAACACAACTGCCAGTTCTCAGGTTAATAAACTGCCTGTGACAGTTAAAAAGAAATGATACACCCGAATACTTCTGCTTTGGACTTGTCTAACATATCATTGTGGGTGAGTCTTTGATTACCCACAATCTGTCATGGCCACTCTGGTAATGTAAATGGAGCTATGCAACAAGAAAGTAACATATCAATTTCTCTTTCTGGCAGTCCCTGATATCCACAAGGCTCACTCCCTGCCCATGGCACATTTTGAATGAATCAATAATCATCTTATTCATTTTCTTCACTGTTCAACTTGCACACGCAAACATAGGAATTGGGAAAACCCTAGTATGCATGATCTTGGTCTTAGTTTCTAATGAGATATCTTTATACTTCAAAATAATTTTTTTATTGATGCCCTTCCAAGTTTCAATTTTCTTGTGATTTTTTAGCTACAGTTTCCATCAGATTGATGATCAAACTACAGGACAGAAAATCTGTAAAAATTTCAGATTCAACCTTAATATTACAGAACAATTCTGCAAGTCATTTTTTCCTGTTTTCTGTGTTCGATTATAATCCTGTTCTTGCACCTTTAACCTTAGTCAACAGTTTTTTTTCAAATCATCGCTATTTCTGTCACCAACATAGTATCATCAGCACTTATCAAACTATTCAAGTTTATTCTATCAGTTTTCATTCTATATAGATTAGACTTGTGTTCTGCATATAGTTCTGCACTAGACTGAACAACAGGAAGATAAAATGCATTCTTGTGGGACACCTTTGCCACAGGGAGATCATTATATCTTGCATATTATTTGCTAGATCTGGTTTCTTGTTTACAGTACACATTATACATCAGGACAATCAAATGACACTACCATTGCTGTTAGTAGAATTCATTGCTTTTTGCTCTAAAATCTATAAAGTTCTTCAGAAATCATTTGGCACATACCAGCAGCCAACAAATAGTTGTAATATAATCTTTTCTTAAACATCTGGTATTTTGCACCCCATATACAGTAAAAGTTTCAGTTGTAAAATCTTGAGCACCACCTTGCTTCCAAAGGAAATAAATGCAATGGTCCTCCAGTTACTGCAAACCCTGACATCTCCTTTCTCTGTGTTTGAATGTTTCCAGTCTGTGGCAATTATTTCGTTTTCCATCTTCATTGGCAAATTCTTGATAGAATTTTGATGATAGTTTATTAAAACATTTCCAGCAAAGAAGGGACATTTTGCATTGATTTCCTATTTTTTCCCTTTGAAAACAAAGATCAAGTGAGCATATAATAACCTGTGTAATGAAATTGCACTTTGTACAATATTTTTTATTCAGGGAGTCACATTAAAGTAACAATCTCTGCTAATTAGCATTATGAACCCCTGCTACTGTGTAGTACTGTACAATCTGTTATTATGTACTGTCCTATAGATCATCTGTTCCTCTTGCTGGCCTACTCCAATAAGAGACAGACAGCTGCAACACTATATCCCTGTTCAACCTGACGACCATCTGACTTTAATTGTACTGCACAGCTTGAAGTGGGTCTAGTTATGAGAAGCCAAAGTATCACAGTGTAATAATCAGGAAAAGCAGAAACCTGCCAGGCACAAGGCTGAAACAGAGGCTTGGACTGTCTAGTTGGTGGATGGAATGTAGGAAATATGATTAATGAGCAAGGTATAATGATATCAAGAACCCGATTAGCACCACAAAAAGGTCACAGATCAAAGTAGTATGTATATCATGGGGTCCATTCACTGCAGGACAATATGTACAGTGCACTGAAAAGGGGAAAATCTGCAAGTGATTGCTAACAAAACGGTCACTTACAACTACATTCATTATTTATTGTGATCTATGAGCTTTGTAACATTCCTGGGAACTAATTTGTTCCTGTGAAGTATTAAAACAAATATATTCTTAGAATTTTGCTCACTAGTCATATTTTTATCATCTTATAAAACTACTAATGAGACAGCCAACCAATACAATAATTGGTACCATAGAATTAAAAAAGCAGAACATATTTTGCAGAACAGTTTGCATTCATTAATCACTTAATTCTTTATCTTATTCATTTGTACTCAGTACACGCAAGACCTTGCCTACAGACCCAAAATAAACTTGAGAAGCATCTTATACATAGGCTTTTATTCACACCATTCTACTGAATATGTTGTGACATAGTATTTTTATGTGCATGATAATTAAAAATGACTATGATGAATTACAGAAATAATGTATGTTCCCCACTGAGATTCTGCTAAACTGGAGGTCCTGGCAGCACAGTAGCAAAGGATCACACTTTTGCCTTATGAAAGACAACTGAATCATGGGTTCCATTGTTGAATGCCATTAACATTACTTGGACCTTTTACCAGTACGTCAATTTTTATATAGATATACTGAAAAAGTATGAATGGGGTTCTTTAATTACAAGGAAATATTTTATGTAGTTAATATCTGTCTGAGGCAGGGGTGGCCAACCTTGGTGTTCCAGCTGTACTTGGACTTCAACTCCAAGAAGCCTTGATCAGCAGGTTTGCTGACTTGGGCTTCTGGGAATTGAAGTCCAAGAACAACTGGAGCACTAAGGTTGGCCATCAATGGTCTAAGGGATCACTTCACTGAGTACAGCCCACCTTGTTCCGTAAGCTAGTCATGGAGGAGGACCTATATTGGAGGGCATAGCTATACAATATCAAGTTGAAACAATGAGGATATACAAGATGAAATTCTCAGTTTTTACTCCTAGTTTTAGCCCTTCATTACAGAACTACTTATAGACCATTCTTGTTGATCACCTTAAGCAGAGGGAAGTGGGAAGACACAAGAATTGGACGAGTTGCTCACCATCTAATCTCTCATATTTAAAACTAAAATGGCCTCTTCCTCTCCTTCCACCACCACTGGGTCTTATGGCCCTATTTGAGACAACAGTATATTCTTTCATTTTGCCATGAGGGGGAAAAGAAAGAAGGCAAAATATCCACATAATCTTTTCTCCTAGCAGCTTGTTTACATCTAAACAGAACAGTACTTGGCAATTTTGGCAGATAGAACAAGGAGCACAAATGTGCACTCACATTAACATTTTTAGTCATTAAGGTGCCAAAATATTTGTATTTTTCATTTTTCTACTAAAACATGGTGTTATAGCTACCTCAGAGTTTGTAGCAATTATGATTTGTTCAACAACCTAGTTTATATCAGATCTTTCTTTTTTATTTACCAGTCATTTCAGTAACAACTCCAATTAGGCATTACTATTTATGCCCAGACACAGAAATTCATCTTTTTGAAACATTAGGGTTGTCACAGTGATCTTCAATAGTTCATTTTTTTTCTATTGCTAAATACAGTTCAAAAAATACAGCAAGTTTTTTTTTTTAAAAAAAAACTTCTCACACAATTTATTCACAACATCAACTGAAATCCTGTTGCTTAGCAAAGTTACCATATTTGCCGGCATATAAGATGCACCAGTGTATAAGACGCACCCCATTATTACCAAAATAGCCCACTATAGGCCACTATATACAGTATCAGACACACTCCATTTTTCCAGTGTATTTTAAGTGGGAAAAGTGGGTCTTATACGCCAGTAAATATGGTAATTATACTAGAGCGGGCTCATTGAATCATGACTCAACCCCTCCAGAGGTTCCACTGTTTTAATGGGTCTACTCTAGTTGCAATTTACTATGCTAAGCAACAGGACTTCACCCATTGTTTTGAAGTTATTATTATACTGAGATTATGATTGCTAGGTTCAAAAGACAGAGTATAGAGAATTCAGAAGGAAAATACTACTGCTGGAGTAAAACCAAAATCACAAAAATTCCCATTAGACATTTCCAAGCCCCATCCTATGACCAAAATAAAATGTTGCAGTATGTTACCAGACCAGGATGCTTGGACTGATACCTAATAGTAATATATATGGGGAAACTTTGATATATACAAACCACCATAGAGACTGACTTGACAGCTACCAATCAGCAGTCAGCAGCAGCACAAGGGGTTTTGCTGGCCTAAGGGCAATTGTGGGAGCATACCAGGCATATACCATATTCAAACCAACCTTATTCATTCTTAACTTGGAATTAGGATGGTGCCCATAGTCAGCATACACACGAGTTATCATTTCTTTCAAAAGTGGCACTAATGAAATATCTGATCTAATGTGAAAAGATCATGGCAGATTTAAAGACCTCAAAAATGACATTGGAGGATGTCAAAGTACTCGCCCAAGACTGAAACCATTGGAGATCCCTTGATGCCCAATACACTACGTAGCATGGATCTATGTATAAGTAAGACATGAAAAGATGTATCTATTTTTCACTAATCTAGAAGAGAGACCAGTAATTTCAATGAGGGCAAAACATGTCATAAAAAATCTGAAAACTTGTTTCAGAAAGTATTGGGTGAAAAGAGTAATAAAATAAAAAGTAATAAAATAATACATTATACATTTTCATTATAACAAATAAAGTCATGGAAATCATCGTGAGAACTGTTTAAGATTTGGGAAATCCCATTAGGAACTTCTAACCCCGGAAAACACTTAAAGTCTGTCCTACATAAATTTAATCTCTAATCAGAATAAAAAGGAAAAATATAATACTTCAAGGAAAGACACTGCACACATCATCTCTCAACACACTGAACAGTTAATGGCTATCTTACCAATCTGTTTATGCGAATGAATTCTTCTGGGGTTTTAGCCCATGGTGGAAGTTCAACATCAGACACTACTGTTCCATCATCCATCACTCCAAGATTGTAATTATTGAAGTTGACAAACATCTCAGGGAGATAATAAAATTCAGGAATAAGCTCCTATATGAAAATGAAAATGAAAATGAGTGGCATGTTATAAATTGGGTTTACAGATGTGTCCATGCTATTAATAAGAGAAAGTAGAGTGCAAAAGGAAAGTACAGTAATACATCGGATAACGCTAAGACGGTTCCACAAGTCTTGGTGTTATCCGATTTTTAGTGTTATCCGATGCATGTTAAAATCCTATGGAATGCATCGGATAACGTTAAAGCTTCATAGAGATACACTGTAACCGTACAGGCGTTAGCGGTTGTTATCCGATCCATCCCATAGGACCTTAACGTTATTCGATCCATTCTCCTCCCCAGATTACTTAACGTTATGCGATTTTAGTGTTATCCGAGGTATTACTGTACTTGAAATGTTTTACTAATGCATTTTGGTTGTCAGTACATGTGGCTAAGACACTGACTGGAAGGCGGCAGGTCCGCAGTTTGATCCCCGAATGCTACAGGATGGAGTGAGCTCCCATCTCTGTTCCAGTTCCTGCCAATCTAGCTGTTCGAAAGCAAGAAATTGCAAGTAGATAAATAGGGACCACTTCGCTGGGAGGGGAAACAGTGTTCCTTGCCCTCTGGTGTCTAGTCATCCCTGCCACATGACCACAGAAACATCTGCAGAAGCAGACAGCGCAGACTCTTCAGCTATGAAACAGAGATGAGCACTGAACCCTAGAGTCAGATATGACTGGCTTTTGAGCAAGGGTGACCTTTACCTTTACATAATATAATGAAGGGGTTGCAGTGGCTCAAGTGGTTAAGAAACAGAACTCGCTGATGGAGTTTGATTCCCGGGTAATGCATGATGGAGTGAGCTCCTGTCTTTGTCCCAGCTCCTGCCAACCTAACAGTATGAAAGCAAGAAATTGCAAGTAGATAAATCAGGACCACTTCAGTGGGAATTTAAATAGCGTTCCATGCACTCTTGTGTTTAGTTATGCCTGCCACATATCCATGGAAACATCTGCAGATACAGACAGCACTGGCTCTTTGGCTATATACAGAAATGAGCACTGAACCAAAGAGTCAGATATGACTGGCTTTCGAGCAAGGGTGACCTTTACATAATATAATATCTACTAATTACTACACTCATCAGATGTTCAACGCATTCCTATAATGACAAAATAAAGTACACTACAGTACAATGCAATACTATGCAATGCAGAATTAAAGAATATCCTCAAATATCTGGGTTTTTTTTTAAAGATATGCAATAGATGTACCGTATATGCCGGCATACAGGGCGACTTTTTCACCCCCAAAAAAATGCCTCCAAGTGGGGGGTCGTCTTGTCTACCGGATGCATGTCATTTGGGTTCCCAAATACTTACTGGGGCTTGGGCAGCAGCTCCGGGGAGACCGTTGAATCCTTCCCCGCCACCTTCTTGGAAGATCCCGCCCTAAGCTCCCCTTCGCCCAATCAGGGGAAAGGACAGGTCTTCCTGCGCGGTTCCTGTCCTTTCCCCTATCGCGGTTCTTGTGCAGCGGCGGAGCAACCGCCCACACGGCTGGGGCTGCTTCTCGTGCCCGCGGCAACCATCCGCACGACCACATTGAAACTTGCCTGCATTCAAACTCGCCCACATTCAAACTCACTCACATTCAAACTCACTCGCATTCAAACTCGCCCGCATTAAACTCGCGCCCGCGGCAACCTGATTGGCTCCTCCGTCTCTTCGGGAAGATCCCACCCCAAGCTCCCCTTCACCCAATCAGGGGAAAGGACAGGTCTTCCTGCGCGAAAATATATCGTAATATTTTCTGAGCAAAGCATATCAGAGACTAAACAAAACAACATCAAAAAACTTGTGGCACCTTAAAGACTACGGTAACTCTTGTATTTGCTCTTTTGCATGTGTGGAAGGTGTGCGGAAGAGGGGGTGGTCTTATATAGCGAGTATATAACAAACTCTATATTTTGAGTGGAAATGTTGGGGGGTCGTCTTATCTACCCAGTCGCCTTGTGCACCGGCATATACGGTATTTGTGATATTAGATTGTAAATGGGTAAGAAAAACATCAACACACTACAAAAGCTAATCCTCAGCAAATATTTGTAGTGGCGGCTGCAAATATTTTATACACATATTGTAGTTCAGTGGTTCCCAATAAGGGGTACACAGCCCACTAGTGGACTTCAATTCCCAGAAGCCTCAGTCAGTACATTGGCTGATCAGTGCTTTGGGGAAATGACTTAGGCTTCTGGGAACTGAAGTCCAAAAACCAGCATTTGGGACACACTGTTGTAGTTGGTTCTTCCCCACCCCAATTACATAATCAGAAGTGTTCTATGTATTCTTACGTATAAGAACATTCCAAAATATTCACCCCATTTTATGCATTTTAATGCTCTCCCA
Source organism: Furcifer pardalis (assembly GCA_030440675.1). Taxonomy (NCBI): domain Eukaryota; kingdom Metazoa; phylum Chordata; class Lepidosauria; order Squamata; family Chamaeleonidae; genus Furcifer; species Furcifer pardalis. Next base: position 59,948,459 of record CP126892.1, on the reverse strand, counting down.
AAAAAGATCCCATTTCCAAGTGCTAGTAGCTGAGACTTAGAAAAAGATGCTTGAATATCCATAGGAAAAGTTGAACACATTAGATGCCCTTATAATTTCCTCTCATGCAGTTTACACTGGGGAACATGCTCAACTGGGCAGTATGATGTACGTATACAAGCAAGCACTACATAAAGGATGTTCGCAACATATTTTGGCTAGACATTTGTCTGGGTAGTCCTAGCCACTCAAAGCAAGCAAGCAAATATTCATTACTTTTCTAATTCCCCCCCCCTTTTTTTTTTGGCCCATGGTGGAAGTTCAACACCAGATGCTAAATAAACTAATAAAACTTCATCTGGTTGAATGACCAAACAATCATCTCTGTCAATACAAAGAGTCATCCAATGTTCTATTGACAGCAAGGCAACTTAACAGGAAGGATAACTTGTGTCCTGTTATCCTTATCTAAATTAAATAAGTAACTTTCTTTTATACCATTATTTTGAAAAACAGAGATTGTGCAAATCGTGTTTAGTCATAATGGCTTTTTTACTTTATGTTTCTCAAAAAATAATAATAATTATATAAACATTCTGCATCATCGAAATATCCTAGCAAGTAAAAGCACATTTAAGCTAAGCTAAGTAATTGATCTTTATGTAAAATCTACTAATTTATTGTAGCTTGTACTTCATGAATGGAAAAGCTAATATTTGTAATTACTTCAGGAAATGATTGCATACCAAGTAACTAGTGTAAAATTGGTTTGCTTTCTAATGTGTGAAAACTACTTTCTGTTTAATAAGCAGAAAAACACATTTTGTACATTTCCCTAGTGTCTAACTATGTCAGAGGCCTAGTAGAACAGATTTTAAATCCACTCTTGACATGGGTCAATGGATCAGTGGTCTTCCAGATAGCACCCTCAGGGTCAACTGTGGCTGGAACAGTTTTCCAAATAGCTGAGTGCAATGGCAGGTCATCAGATTATGGACAGGGTCAGCCTAGAGTTGCCTAAGCAAAAAAACAGGAAAAACTTAAACTGGAATTAAACAATTGCCACCTCACTCTTCGTAAGAAACACTGCATGGCTATGCATCTGAAAAGTTTTATACAGACAAGCTAAGTATCCTAAACAAGATCAAATGGAAGTAAGTAAATTAACAACCTGAATGCATTCTATCCTATTACATTAGAACAGGGATTCTCAACCTGCAGCCCATGGGCCAGATGTGGCCCACAGCACCATTTCATGTGGGCCCCCACTGCCTCCACCACACCAGGAAGTGCCATGTGGTGGAGGAAGGGCAAAATGGGCTGCTACCAGTGATGGGCTGCTGCCAGTTCGGACCGGTTCACCCGAACCGGTAGCAGCTTTCCGGAGGGGATCACTGGGGGGCAGGGTAGAGAACCCCTGGGCGACCGGGCCACCCTGGTGGCCTCTCTGGCCACCCTCCGGAAGTATGTATTTCTGGGCAGCCAAAATGGCTGCCCAGAACTGCACATGCATCAAACCTCCATTTGATGCATGCACACTAAAAAATAGAAGTGCACATGCGTAAAATGGAGGTTTGATGCATGTGCAGTTCCGGACAGCCAAAATGGCGCAGGCAGTGCCTGGAGAAGCGGGAGTGGCCTTTCCTCGCCCCACTGCGTGGCTGCTGCGTCCCTCAGGCAGTTTGCCACCGTGGTGGTTTACTGTTGCAGTAGTTTGCTGCCACGCCGCTGTGCTTCCTGCATGCCTGCCTGCCTGCCTAGTGCCTGCCTGCCTAGTGCCTGCTCCCCGACCCCAGGCCAGATAAGTGATGGGTTTGTGTTTGGGATGGGTGGGTGGGTTGATTTGTGTTTTGGGTGGGTGGGTTGGTTGATTATTTTAATGTTAATGTGTATTTTTATTTAATTTTTATTTAATTTATTTTATTTTATTATTATTTTTCTTTGGCTCCGCCCATAATGTCATGATGTCATGACTTTGGCTCCGCCCATGATGTCCTGACATCATGACGTTGGCTCTGCCCATGATATCGGCTCCACCCACGGTGGGGTAGCAAAAAATGTGACAGCCCACCACTGATCAGGTCCCTGAAGCTGTCTGAGGGAGTGTGACCTGGCCCCTGGCTTTAAAAGGTTGAGAACTCCTGCATTAGAAGAATGTAGGATCAATTTTGAAGGAGGAAGAAAAAGAAAGAATCCTCTCAGTGTAAGGGGTCATTTAAATACCATGTGACCATTGGGGGGGGTCGACCAAAAGTCACGGGGGGGAGGGGGATTCAACATGAAGTCAATTGACTCAAAATTTATCATTGCATTTTGTATCCAGCTGGCCATAGATCTATCTTCAAACCATGTGATTGGGGGGGGGGGTCAGTCAAAGGTCATGGAAAGTCACAGAGGGGAAGGGAGGTAAAAAAATGTGGCCTATTTTAGGTCTCGTGATATTTGAAAGAGCCCTAAGGTCCATCCAACTCATTCATGAACTAACATTCAATGTTTATTACATCAATAATGAATCTATTCCATAGGCTATTCATCTTACTATGATTTCACACAGGACGTCACTTTAAAACCCAGTGCTTTATAGCAGATCCATTGACAGACTGGGACTCAGGAGATCTGAATTCAAGTTCTTACTTGGCCATGGAAACCCATTGTGGGGGTACTAATGGTAAAGCACTTTTAAAATATCTCACACACTTGGAAAGCCTGTGTAGGTCACTATAAGCCAGATATCCTTGTCACTAATATATGAACAGTAGCTAATTTAGTTCAATGTTTCATTCACCACAAATATTACTTTTAAGATATATTAGCAAAATGTGCATTACATTTTACAGAAGGGAGGAAAGTGGTAACCTACCATTGAATTATGTTTGTCTAATACCATATCTATTTGGGCTTATTTAAATGTCACTCTGTAGATTAAAATTGCATATGAAGAGCCTAAAAGGATAGGTGCCACATCTAAACCAAGGTTATTTTTATTTTATTTATTTCATTTCATTTGTACCCCACCCTCCTCCGAAGACTCAGGGTAGCTTAACACCTAAAAACAATCAAAACACATACATAAAAATTAAATAAAATATTTTTTTTAAATTTTAACAGTTTTAAGGTTTTTAGATGGAAGCTTCCACTTCCTAATCCTGGGCCCTACTTGTCCAGGGAAGGAAAAGACTAACGTCCTCTGGCCGGGAGAAGGAATGGATTTTAGCTTTTTGTGCTGTGTGTGTTGTTGTTGTTTTCCTGACTGTAAACCACCCTGAGTCGCTATGGCGAGTGGGCGGTGATATAAATCTAAATAAATAAATAAATAAATAAATGTACTACATTTGCTAGCGTGATGTAACAGAACTCTACACAAATAAGTATAATGAAAAGGCTTCTGAAAGCTACAATAATGTTTCCTGCATGGTTCTCTTGCACATATTTTGTAAAATGAAAAACTGAAAAGAGAATTGTGACTTAAAGGCTTTTGCTGGCCCTCTCCCATTCTACCAATCTTTCTTCAAAAACATTTCAAATTGCTGCAAGGCTGCCACTAATATCTACCTACCAATGTGCATCATAGGGGTCTTTCAAATACCATGTGACTATTTTAGTGGGAGGGGTCAACCAAAAGTCACAGAAAGTCACAGGAGACGGGGTTCAGCGTGAAGTCATGTGACTCCAAAATTATTGAACTGGGGTGTCAAACTTTTGATTTTTGGGCATTCTGGGCATATATGTGAAAATAGCTGAACCAAAGTATGATCCAAACAAATCCAAAACATAATATTTTCTTTCATGGTTTACTTAATTAATCATTCAACTGATATCGGTGCAACTCTATAATGCCCATGTTTAGACAGATCATTCTTACTTTGTTCATAAGTGATCTATCTATGAATTCCCTAGTTCAGTGATGGTGAACCTTGGCACCCCAGCTGTTCTTGAACTTCAAATCCCAGAAGCCCAAGTTTCTGTGAATCCACATGAATGGGTGTACTATGCATACAGATACTTGGGCTTCTGGGAATGGAAGTTCAATTACAGCTGGAGTGCCAAGGTTCGCCATCATGGCCCTGGTACGTTATAATCTTGTTCATATTTTATTTTACTTCACTGCATAAAATGGAACGTCATTGTAAACTTACAAAACTGCTCTCCACTAAAATGCATTACATAATAATGTATTTTGGAAATCTTTTCAATGGTTTCAAGGAAAGGGAACAATGGGAGTACATGAATCTGTAAGCCAGGGGTGCCCAAACTTTTTGGGCAACAAGCCGATCATGTGGTTCAGGGGGCTGGTCACTATGGCCCAAGGGCTAGATGCGGCCCCCAACGCCAATTCATCCGGTCCACAAAGCCCTCGTTGCTGCCAGAAGTGGAAGCCATTGCACGCAGCTACTTGGAAAACTGTTCCTTACGGGCATGTTTTACTTCCGCTTCCAGGAACAATGAGGGCTTTGTGGGCTGGATGAATTGGCATTGGAGCCATATCTGGCCCATGGGCTGTAGTTTGTGCTCCTCTGCTGTAAGCTCTAGCTGAAAGCATTGCAAATTATGGGAAGAATCTCACAGGTCAGTTTTGTAAGCATTTTGCATTATTCGTATCACACTTCAGGAAATAAAGATAAAGCCTTTATGTAGTCACAAGCAATACTTGCTACTGTGTCATGAAAGCTCTAAGACTTCTGATCAAAGCAACAGACTAATCTTAAACTGCAGTCTAACCTTTCCTTGAACCATGAAAAGTTTATTTTTAAAATGATGATACAGTATTCCCTTCCCCTGCCTGTCTGGACTAAACATTGCAAATTAATAGTTAGATGTGGGGGTAGAAGAATGTGCAAATTACAGATGCTTTTCTTATTCTTATTTTCTCACCAGGTAAGTACTAATGTACTCACTCCCTTTACATATTATAAAGTCAGACATATGTTTTTACTCCTTAGTTATATAGAACATAAAGCATATTCTACCTTCCAAAAATACTTTTAAAATATTAGACAGATGTGAACTTTGACACAGTTAACTACAATTTGACTTTTACTACAGATAATTTTCATCTGATGGATCATATAGCAAATAAAGACAGTCATGCTCTCTCCTGAAGAAAGTTATACGGGAAGTGATTGAATTTAGGAGAATTTACTAGATGTCAAGCACTGTTTAAACTGTTGCATACAAACAAGTCTTCTATTCATAATAAAGGCACTCTCATACCAAAGCAGTATCTAGGTGATCTCAATTGATCTTGAAATGGGAAGCCTGAAAACTCACAACAGTCACTCAGGCCCCCAATGTTTTGTTTTGAAGTAGGCTCAGCTCCCAAACAGTGCCACCAACTGTCTCTTTTACCCTCATCTATGAGCCTTTCCTGCCCTGCTGAAATTTCTTTTCTTCTTTTAGGACCGATGATTGGTTAGTATATCTCATATCAATATGGGCATTAGACAAAAGCGTGAACTCTTCAGTAAGCATGCAGGAGATATACAAATGGTTCTGACAACCATGGAAAATGCCATTTCCAGCTTTCTATACTTTCATTTAAGTCGCTGCACATCTAAGCTGCAAAGTCGGTTTCCCAACTGTCCATTTGTGGTTGTGGTAAAGAGAGTAGGAGGACATGCAATAGCCAATTGTCTACTCAAGGCTCTGTTGCACTGCTGCATTTTGCAATGGCTCAGTGCTAGTTGATTTGAGGTTGGGGGAAGTTTCGGGATACCCATAGTCAGTAACAACAAACCAGAGTGCAGATCTCCCCTGTCCAGTCTGGAAACAAAAGCAGACCAATGTAGATTGGGCTGATTTTGTTCTTGCTTGGCCTCCTTCCCACCACATGCTGGTATTATTTCATGTTTGCAGTTCCTTTGCTCTTAACCATGTGTTAGCTTCCAGGTGACGTTGGAGAGAAATAGCAATCTCACTGACACCATAATTATGGCTTTAGAGTATAGGAACACTACATGGATTTGTATATTGCAATAATTCATCTCAATTATCTGGTAGTTATGACAGTTCCCATCTGTTACCTTAGAGTTGTTTCCACTGGCTAGCAAATATTCCTTCTGCAAACTTTCTGAAAAGAATTGTAATATAGAAGAGGCTCAGAGAAGTGTTGGGTTAAGAGTGTGTTTCACTCTTTCCCCATTGTTCCATGAGCAGTAGGACACCACAAACAAAACTTTTCAAAGGCTCTCTGAAGTTCAACCCTGTGTTACCAAGGTTTAGGTACAGCAGCAATATTCCAAACCATTATTGACCAAAACTCTGCTATTTGTCATACAAATCTACATATACTACCTAAGAACTTACACACTTTGAGTAGATGTGAGTATATGAGTCTGCTATATACCAAGTTAGTATATTGGTCTGTTCAGCTATATTCTGCCTATTCTGTCTCACAACAACTTTTCAACAATTCAGAAAACTATTTCAGTTCTTTGAAAGAACTATGAAGTCTTTCAACAGAATATGCAGCATCAATTTCACTGAGTTACACTATGAGAAGAGGCAGAAGAAAGTTTTTTAAAATTTTGTGATATAGTTTGGCCTTTTTAAATTAAAATGTATTTATTTATTATATTTGCTATATTTGTTATTGCTAAGAAATTGACTACATTAATAATACAAATTAATGTATACAACAGTAATACAAACTACTGATATGTATACTAAATGAGCGAACAGCCATTCATAATTAGTGCTCCAGGGTAAAGTTTATGATTTAAGAATACTGCATTTAATTTAAAAAGTAACTGTATTTTTGCATTACTTGAAACAATTAAATAATACATGGCTACAACAAATGTATTAAATATCCTGGGGAGTTATTTTAAATTATAGATTTATGTATTGGCATTGAAATTAGAAAGACTGGATAAATATACACATTGACAATATACCCATTTGTTTATTTGGTTCTCATTATTCTTTTAATTAATTTGGTTGCAAAACTATAATGTGAATAGTAATGAAAATGGTTTCATAATATTTCTCTTTGGGGATACCCTTCAGGATATTTTCTATATGGATATATTTAAAACTGTGTTTTTAAAATATTAAGAACTTTGTACGTATATTGGCTTTACAATGATAAGAAAATGTGTTACTGTTCAGTCACACAGTCGATTCCGACCCTTTGCGACTCCATTGTCCGCCATGCACCTCTGTCCTCCACCATCCTCCTCAGCCCACCTAGCTCTGTGCCCACTGCATCCACAATACCATCTAGCCATCTCATTTTTGTCCGCCCCCTTCTTCTTTTGCCTTCCACCTTTCCCATCATCAAAGCCTTCTCAAGTGAATCCTCTCTTATCATTTTATATCCAAAGTACTTCATCTTCATCTTTACTATTTGACCTTCTAAGGAGCAGTCAGGGTTGATTTCTTCTAAGACCAACCTATTTGTTCTCCTTGCTGTCCAGCGGACTCTCAAAACTCTCCTCCAACACCACATCTCAAAGGCATCTATTCTTCTGCGCTCAGCCTTCCTAATGGTCCAGCTCTCACAACCATACACTGGGACTGGGAATACCATTCTTTGACTATAAGATTTTTTGTTTGCAATGTGATGTCTCCACTTTTCACTATGTTCCCAGGCTTCTCATAGCTTGCCTCCCAAGAATCAGTCACCTTTTTATTTCATGGCTGCAATCACCATCTGCAGTGATCTTGGATCCTAGGAAAGTAAAATCTGTCCCTGCTTCTACTTCTTCCCCTTCTATTCTCCAGGGACTGATAGGGCCTGTTGTCATTATCTTGGTTTTCTTGGTATTGAGTCTCAAGCCAGCTTTTGCACCCTCTTCTTTCAACCTAAGCAGCAGCTTCTTTAGGTCTTCCTCACTTTCTGCCATTAGGGTAGTGTCATCTGCGTATCTCAAGTTGTTGATGTTTTTCCCAGCAATTTTGATCCCAAATTGTGATTCCTCCATCCCTGCACTGCACATTATGTGTGTATAAGTTGAATAAACAGGGTGATAAAATCCAGCTTTGTCTTACTCTTTTTCCTATTCCAAACCACTCCGTCATTCCGTATTCTGTCCTAACTAAAAATATTTAAATTTAAGTTACATACGAAAGTACTTTACATAGCAATTTTGGAATATGCCTGTAAAAACAAGCCGTTTAATTAGGAATTCTGTGACATGCCAAGTTTCAGATGTAATATCTAAGTTATTTCTCCCAAACTGTTTCTTTTATGCATTTGTTTATTGCATTTTCACCCTTCCATTTAGCAAAGAGCAAAAGCACTCAACATGAATAACACAGATTAACAAAACAAACTGAAAATATACTGTATAATGCTTCAATTATAATGCTTCAAGTGGACTAAACCATATTCTTAATATACTTCAAGTTTTCAAAATGCTATACAACCATGCACCACAACTTGACTATTCAGTTGCTGCTTCCACTGGATAATCAAAGTCTTCCATCAACTTTAAGACAAGTATGATACTGCAAAGTTCATTGTAAGGTGGGAAAGAAAGTTTGACTAGTGGAGAATATGCACCGTAGATAATCATTGTATTTATTCAGGAAGACGATTTCACATAATGAGTGCCAATAAAAAGGTCTTTCATTCAGTTTGCTATGCTACAAAATGTATCTCTGGAACAACCATGAGGCCCCCAACAAAAGCTGCAATGATTCAACACAGTCTCATCTCTGATGAATCACTTCCAAAATGCTCAGAGCCTTCAAACTCAACACCTTACACTTGGCTCAGTAGCAAAAAAGCAGCCAATCCAATTCATTCAGCACAGCTGTAATATGTATACCCAAGAGTTTTCTACTAGACCCCTAGATGTCATTTTTTTTTACTATATTCAGTTTCCAAGCCAGTCATAGTAGCAGCTGCACATAGAGCACATTGCAATAGTCCAAACTTGAGGTTTTTAATAACAGAGAACAATGCTGTTTTTCATCAAAGTATGGATGATACTACATTCCAACTCTCCTAAATATACTTGAAACAGTCCAATACTTTTGGATGGAAAGGAGAAGCCATCTACATTCTGTTGCCTAGTGAATGCCCAAGTGTACTTACAATGCTTTCCACTCTTCAGGGAGGCTCTTTCTATGCCTGCAATCAGCCACCGCTAAAAAAGTATATTATATGGCTGACATGCCTTTCTGGAAGTATGTTGAGAGCTACTGAAGGTCAAGGTCTCCCATGATCAAAAGCCAGTCATATCTGACTCTAGGCTCATCTCTGTTTACAGCCAAAGAGCCAGCGCTGTCTGCTTCTGCAGACATTTCCATGCATATGTGGCAGGCATGACTAGATACTGGAGCACACAGAATGCTGTTACCTTTCCCAGATAGGCAGTACCTATTTATCTACTTGAAATTTCTTACTTTCAAACTGCTAGGTTGGCAGGAGCTGGGACAGAGAAAGGAGCTCACTCTGTCATGCATCACTCGGGTCTTGAACTGCTGATCTGCCGACCTTACAGTCATGAAGTTCAGTGTCTTAACCACTGCAGTGAGCACTACCAGCAAATAACAAATGAAATAAGGTAATACAACACTACTACACCCACTTCATGTGCACCAATCCCCTAGACAACATCTAAAAACAGTGGCGTAGGGCAGGTTTCAGCTGCCTGGGGTGCAGGCCAAACTCACCCCCCACCTAGGCTTGCTGCCCCCCACTCAAAATGAGATGAAAATCCTACCTTGGTGGGGCCAGGGGGTGCTTTTTCCTCATCCACCACCTTCGTCAACCTCTTCTTCAGGTTTCCTCTTCCTTACAGCCAGCTCATGGCACCAGGCAGTGTTGCACAGGACACAGGCCCCCCCTTCGTCCCAGGTCAAGATTCAGAGGCTGAGGCGGTGTGGTGGAAGCCTAGCAAAGAGCCAGCTGTTGGTGTCCCAGGCGCACAGCAGCTCCATCTCCAAGCCCAGTGGCAGCAGCTCCACCTTCAGTGGCAACAGCATGCAGGAGGGCGGGAAGCGAGGCTGGTAGTCATTGTGGCCCAGCACCTGCAGTCGGAACAGCACCAGCCAGGCTGAGGACATCACCACCCCTGCAAGTCCTGGCCAGCACTGCTCCAGCTGCAGGTACTGTGCTGCAACGATCACCGGCCTCACTTCCCGCCCTCCTGCACGCTGTTGCCACTGAAGGTGGAGCTGCCGCCATTGGGCTTGGAAATGGAGCAGCTGCACACCTGGGACATAAATGACAGGCTCTTTGCTTGGCTTCTGCCGTGCCACCTCAGCCTCTGGGTCTCAACCCGGGACCAAGGGCAGCCCCGGGCCCTGCGCAGCACTGCCTGGCGCCACGAGCTGGCCGTAAGGAAGAGGATGCCTGAAGAAGAGGGTGACAAAGGTGGCAGAGGAGGAAAAAGTACTCCCTGGTCCCCACTGTGCCATCGGGCCTACACCCTCCAGCCCAGGGTGGGACCGAGGGAACCAGAAGAGGGTCCTGACACCCATCCCTGTAGCGGACTCCCTGTCCCGGCCACCAGGAAGTCTGGAGTGGCATCATCACCGCCACTGCAAAGTGCCACCCTCTCACCACCACCACCATGTAACACAAGCGTCTAAAATCAAGGGAATGTTTTTTTTGCTCACCACTAAAGCTTTAAATATTATACCAGAAGAGGCTAGACTAAGCACATGGAGAGCAATAACTACAAACCCTTCCAAATATATGAATACTAAAGAGTGTATTCCTATCAGGACAAGATTTTGGCTGGACCATTTTGAAGTCAATAGACTTCAAAGAATAATCAAGTAAAATGGGCTAATTGTATATAGGACAAATTTTCTGTGAATGTGGCAAAATTCAATCAGTGCAGCATTTATGTGTATGCAATTTATGCCACACCATATGTACAAAAGATGATGTAGCAAATAGCCAAGATAACGCTATTCAAGTAGCCTAATTCAATTCAAAAACAGTCTATTTTAATTTCTTTAAATTTTATTTTTATATACAGTCAACCCTCGCATAAAGAGTGCCTCACTTAAAGAGTAACTTGCTTAAAGAGCAGAATTTTCTCTGAATGTTCACTTCGCTTAACAAATAAAACCAACCAAAAACTCGCTTAACAAATAAATTAGGGCTCGCAATCCTCCCCACAATTGGTCACTTAAAATGGTGTTTCGCTTAAAGAGCAAACTTGCTTAAACAGCAATCCTGTGGCAACGCATTATGTTCTTTAAGCAAGGTACAACTGTATGTCCATAATTTTAAACTGAGCAGTGCTCTAACATGAATAAAGCAAAGAACCAATCAAAATGGTTTATATAGATATTTAACAGCGCTGGAGACAAGACTATTGCCAGGGGAGCATATCATAGTCACCAAATGCTGTTCTCTGAAACCTACGTCTGTGCTTCTGTAAGTAATCATCTATTCCCTTTAGGAGTTTTGAAAACAAATTGGTTTAAATGAATACAATAATTCTTTCAAATGACATTGGGGGGGGGGGGAGAGAATCATTTGAATTTCTAGAACTCCAAGTTATCATCACACTTTGCCAAGAATATATCCCCCAGTCCAAATTATCTGAAAAGATCAGAAAATGTTGGATTTAACAGTTTGCTAGTAACATCATCTGTTGTTCAAAGATACAACACAAGGAATATCTGCTTTCCCACTGCAAATAAGCTTGAACACTGTGTTTAATTCTGATATCTGCAGTTTGCAAGGACTAAACTGCTTTATCTGCTCTGTTCTTATGTCATCGATACCTGCTGCTTTATTAGTGTATCAGATGCCACGAAGGGGGCATTAAGTAGTCCACCCTCTTGTTCCTCTGATCGCATGGCTTGTTCCTGCACCCTTTTGCCTTCTGTTTTTCCATTCTTCAACAACTGACTATTTGGTCTGGTGTTATTCTAGTATAGTTTTGCTGTGATTGGGTTAAATCTCCACCTAAATTTTTAAGGCATTTCCAAGCTTGTCTACTGTTCTGTTTCATATCCAGATTCTTGACTAACACACACCATCATGATTTCCTATTTTCAGTTTAAAAATCAGGTACACAGAAAAGCCTCTTTGAAGTTTGTGGGTACATTTTACACTCTTGAACCACAATTGGGAATACCCAGGTCAACAGCAACCTTATTTTGCCAGCTTATCTTTCTCACACTAGATCAAATCAAAGGAACTAAAGAATGTGGAACTGATAAAAACAACTCCTTATTTAATAGTAGCTGTGTTAGTCTGTGTTTCAAGCATATCAGAGAGTAAACGAAACAAAAACAACCATTGTGGCACTTTAAAGACTAACTGCTGTATTTTAATGTTAGCTTTCACAGACCAGGTCTGATGAAGTGGACTGAAATCATAATCATCATCTTCTTTCTTTTTCTTTGCTTGCATTTTTACTCCATCGGGTGTCGAGAGAGATGCAAAGTTCTTGCTCTGGCATTTTTAGCAATCTCCACCAGTGTTATCTGGTGTTCTTGTAATTTTTTTTTCGGTGTTAACTTACCACTTTCCTCTGGGACTGCCTCATGGTCTTTGTCCCTCTCCTCTTTTCCCATATGCCTTGTAAGGTATGACATTCCAAGACATTCTCTCCAAACGGGCAAACCACTTTATTTGTTGCCTCTATGTGTAGTGCAGGAATGGTTATTTTCCAATTCTTTCCCTTATAACCTCATTCCTGATTTTATCCTTTCTAGTCACTCGAGCAGCCTTTCTCAGACATCTCATTTTGCTTATGTTTTGTTTTAAGTGTCCATGCTTGGCACTGGGAACATAAGGTGGGAATGAATATGCTTTGTATGGGATGTTTCTTTGATTGGTATTGCCTTGTGTTGTAAGAGTGGAGCAAACTGTCCCAATATTTGGCTTGCCTATATGTTAATCTCGTCATCCATTTTGCTATTTTCAGTAAATGTTGTTCCTAAGTATTTGAACTCTGCCACTTGTTTTATACTAGTTCCCTCTGTCTCAATATATTGAGCAGGAATTCGCAACATACGGCCCGTGTCCCAATTCTGGCTTGTGACACCAATTAATCTGGCCCACAGTGAGTACCTAGGCACTGCCCAAAGCTCCCCACTGCCGCCAGAAGAACCCAAAATACCACCACAGTGGAAACTGAAAGTGCACAAATGCCACATTTTCACTGTAAAAATGCAGCAAACACACAGCAAAATAATAATAATAATAATAATAATAATCATCATCATCATCATCATCATCATCATCATCATCATCATCATCATCATCATCATCATCATCATCATCATCACAAAAATGCAACAAAAATGCTCTGCATACCCTCCCACTACCATGGGGAGCAACAGGGGCTGCAAAAACAGCTGGAAAAAATGCTGTGGTGGCACCAGCTGCTGCAGAAACCATAAGTGCTTAAACACCCCATTTTTTGCTGCAAAAATGCAGCAAAAATGTGGCAAAAAATACAAAAACAGAGCAAAAATACACCGCACGCTCTCCCACCACCATGGGGAGTGGCGGAGGCTCCAAAAGCAGTTGAAAAAATGCCATGATTGCGCCCACCGCCACTGCTGTGGAAACCAGAAGCACTGGAAGCAAAGGAAGGAACCGTGTAAACATTGCAAACCCCTGATCTAGAGTATGCTATATGAAATAATACAGGATCTTTTTCTACATTAACATACAGTGTAGTCTAATTTCTAGATCAATGCCTTTTAAGTAGAAGGATTTCTTTTCTCCTTCAATGTATAAACCATGTCAATTTTTGAAATTTTAAAAATATTCTTGTACTAAACTAAAAAAAAAAGATAGGCTGTGGATACTTTGCCTTTCTGGCAAAAACTACTAAAATTTAGATACATATGAATCAAATTTTCCAGGACTTCTGACAAATTGCTGTTGTTTTTCCTAATCATACTTTCACCTACTTTTTGGAGATACATGTTAGTAAGCTTTCATTTTTGATCTCATTCAATGTTTTAGCAAACTTAATTGTGACAAATAAGTTCAGGAGTGCATGTTTATTCATCTAGTTGCATTAAACCTGAAAAATGCACTCATGACCACTAATGCCAGTTACGGTTTGACAAACTCACCATCAGACCATAATATTAAGTGGATTTATTTCCCTAATTTTTGCAGCTCTTGACAAGTATTCTACATGCACAGCAATTCGAATACATTATAAATCATTAGATATTGGTCCCATAATGTTTAAAACATGAGGAAGAGATCTGCCCCAATTAGCATGTCCTAATGTAAGTAAACCTAAGAATGTGTGTAATGAAAAGATTTGCATATTTTGTCTTGACTCCTAAATCCCTTCCCCTGTTATTTCCCCCCTTCAAATATTTGATTATAACCACTTCAAGGTAGAAACCTGTTCTTTTAGACACCAGGAAGCATCATGAAGTCTTTCGCACTTGACACATAAATGATCTTGAACAACATCAACAATATCATTGTCAAGTTCATTTTAACACCATTTACCATTTTCACAGGAGTTTACCTTGATATCAGAAGTGTCACGCTGAGAATTGCGCCATGCCCTTGAAATTGAAGAAAAAGTTCTATCTGCATGATCAAACTTTCCTCCTTGCAAGTTCAGGAAAAATGTGGTAAAAGGTTCCTAAGAAGAAGATGAAAACATTGAGATGCTTTCTGAAAGAGGTTTTTGCAATAGTTTCATGCAGAATTAAAGATTAATTAGCACATTTTATTCATGTGGAAAAGTATAAAGGTAATCAAGACTATGTGCCTGAAACAATTATTTATTTAAGCAAACTTTTATGCTTAAAGATCTCTCTCTTCAAACATTTTACAAACATTTTACTGATCAATATAAAAACTAGATTTTCAATTTCATGATATGTTTCATCTTAAACATTATATTTCACTCTTTTTAATATTTAGTATTACTGTATAGTTAAAAACCAGGTGTTATATGATAGTTATATGTGTAGTGCACATTTTTCTTAACTTAAAATGTGCATTTAAAATGTGGCTTCTGCCCACCCCTTTAGCAAACTGAGCCTAATCTTACATTGTAGGGCTGTTGGTACTCTACTTCTTCCATTTATTCATCAGCTATGATTGTCATTCCAATTAACACACAGCGGGCATTTAAGTGATATAAATCCTGTCACTAGATCTGCACACATGAACAGGACAACACAAAGCATAATTTTAGGTACACCTAAGAACTTTTAAGTAGTTTTGTAATATTATTATTAAATTATTATTATTAAATTTGAATTTATATGCCGCTCTCCTTGCCGAAGCAACACAGAGAGGCTAACAATGTTACAATAAAAACATAATATACATACAATATAACAAGTATAATACAATCAATGTGGTCGACAAGACCTTCATAAAAAATAATAATATATATATATATATATATATAAATACAGTACAGTCAAAGAAATACAAAAACAATCATGGATATACAGTACAAAGCAATAGGGAAAGTCCTCATCCCTTATAAATATTTCAATTAATAAATATACATTTATCTGGAGGAGTGGCTGGCCGTGGTTCAGTTGTGGTGGTAGTAGCGGGACTGGCGTCTCTCACTCTCCGGGCCGGACCGGACGAGGAGTCGAAGTTCATTGGGGGCGGCGGCAGGTCTTATAGCTGCCTGCCCGTGCCGCGCAGCAGCTGGGCTCACTCTCCGGGCCGGACCGGACGAGGAGCCGAAGTTCGTTTGGGGCGGCGGCAGGTCTTATAGCCGCCCGCCCGCGCCGCGCAACAGCTGGGCTCACTCTCCGGCCCGGCCCGGAGAGTCCGGCCCGGAGAATTTGCATTCTTTTCCTTGAACCTCAGATACTTCCTATCATGTCACTTCACCAAAAAGCTTTGAAAACTTCTATCAGTTTCAAAAATAGTTTGTAACATAGCCTTGTGGATAGTGAGGATAAGAACATTTAGGTACACATAGTCAGTGATGGGCAGCAACAGGTTCGCACCACTTTGCCAGAACTGGTAGTAAATTGTCCAGGAGAACCAGTAGCGGCTTTTGGGGGGAACCACCTCGGGGGCTTAACTTTTCACCAGTTCCTGCCAAGCGCTTGGTGTGGTTGCTGTCCTCCCAAGTGGGGGGAGGAAGAGAAGCTGCTAGCCTGAAGCTCCCTATAGCCTGCTCCCCAGGGTAAGTGACTCACCTTTGGGTATCGGGTGTGTGGGTGTATTTAAATGTGTATTTAATGTTTATTTATTTTTAATGTGTATTTTTATGTGTTTTATGTGTATTTAATTTGTATTTTTATGTGTTTTTATGTCTAATGTGTATTTAATGTGTATTTTTAATGTGTATTTTTATATTTTATGTGTATTTAATTTGTATTTTATGTTTTTATGTCTATTTAATGTGTATTTATTTTAATGTATATTTTATGTGTTTTTATGTCTATTTAATTTGTATTTTTATATGTACTTATTTTATGGGTTTTTTTTATGTTGGCTCTGCCCACATCAGTGGCTCCACCCATGATGTCATGACGTTGGCTCTTCCCACAATGTTGGCTCCACCCACAGTGTGGTAGTAAAATTTTGGGCTGCCCACCACTGCACATAGTGCATAGTCCTAACTTGCTAGGCTGGTTGAGGTTGGATGAGCAAACTTAGGCTGGTTGAGGTTATGTTGTGTCCAAACCCTGCCCAGCTCAGTAGGGAAGGGATTTCAGGTGGCCTAAGGGGGAATAGCACAAGAAAATAAATAAAAACCACAAACCCCAATAAATAATCCAGGCAAAACATAACTTTTATCAATACAAATACCTATATGGAGCTACCTGAAATATGTATTTGAAGAGAGAGATCTTTGTACTTAGCTTATACATACTGTAACATGTCAAAAATTGCAAATAATTTTACTGACTATCAAAAAACAAGCAATTGTTTTTATTCAGCTCTCAAACACTCAGTTGTTCTAAATTTAAATCTAAACACAGTGTAACCAGCTGTTGATTTCTTTAAAATAATGGGGGGAAAATGTAAGAACACTATACTTACAATTCTTAACAACCAAGTGAGTGTAAAACTTGCTGTTGAATAATGAGTGCCATAGTGAAACTTTGGAACCTGATCATCTTCCCATGTTTCATAGCGCTCTGCAAAGAATGCAGCTCTTTTTGGATTAAGAGCACCAATTGGCTGGAAGACAGAAAAACAATAGACTCAGCACATGACAATACTAGTAGAAGTATCAACCATAATCATCTTTGATATTAGATGGCTTTGTATTTGGACACAGGTATGACAGACAGGTAAATAGGAAAGCAACTGTTTTAGACCCAGATAAGTTGCCCTTGCTCAGAAGCCAATCATATCTGACTCTAGGGTTCAGTGTTTATAGCCAAAGTGCCAGCGCAATCTGCGTCTGCAGACATTTCCATGGACACGTGGCAGGCATGCCTCAATGTGTGCATGGAACACTATGGTACCTATTTACCTACTTGCAATTTCTTGCTTTTGAACTGCTAGGTTGGCAGGAGCTGGGACAGAGACAGGAGCTCACTCCATCATGCAGTACTCGGGAATTGAATTCTGACCTTCTAGTAATCGAGTTCAGCATCTTAACCATTAGAGCCACAACAGTCCCTCTAGATCCAGATAAAATATAACAAAGTTGGCTGAAAAGCTCAGTGAGCAAGAAGCAGAGGTTGAAAGTTCAATTCCCCACTCTCAGGGGAAACTCCAGCTATGTAGCCTTCTGGGAACCCACAGAAGAAGGGAATGGTAAACAACTTCTAAGCACTGTATACCTGCAAAACCCTGGAAAGGATTCCCATATGTCAGAACTGACTTTAGAGCATATGATTATTATTTAGATATAATGGCCAAACCCCAGAATTTTTCTTCTTGTCACAGTGAAATTTCTTTTCACACCATTTCAACCCTCTCTACCACTCAATAGAACAGGTTCCAAGGCTCCGCTGGATTATGGAAGTCATGTAGGCAATCTGTAGAGATCAGAAGGACTGCCCTTCCCCCCGTTTCACAAAATATATCATAAAAGATATCCAACTAGACCTTGTTGTTCTATAAAACTATAATTCTATATTGTAAATCCTTTAAAAACACAAAGATAGAAGTGATATACATCTTTTAAAGCACATTAAAAATTAAGCGCTTTAAAGCAACATTTCCTTCTAGGAGTCAAACAGAGAAAATCTGACTGCCTAGTTCCTGGGAGGTGCCAAAGCTATACCAACTACAAGTACCCCCAAACTTTCAATGGTTATCCACATTTTGACTTCTCAAAGTTTAAGAGCAAGGGAGTATGAATAGCAGAACCAATTAGCTAAATTTGATTTCTTTTTTTAACTTAGAAGACAGTGAAGTGCAAATATGTAAACTGACACAATGGAATTAATTTTCTTATTTGTTAACAGAACAGTAGTTTATTCTGCCTTTGTTATGCTTCTTTCTTTCCTCATGTATTCCTATGGGTCACTTGATATAAAAATTGGCATTAACCCTAGTCCTTTTCTAATTCGAACAATACCCCCTCCTTCATTTTAAGTAGTTGCTACAGAGATGTTTTAGCTGAGAAAAGGATAAAATAAAATAATGGGCTCCGTCTCATGTTAACTGTTCCTTTTTTCAAAGAACCATCACCTATGTTTGTGTGTGGCAGCATTAAGCCATGCTTGCCTTTGATTCAGAAAGAGAGACATTAGATCATTAGTAAATAAATTATTTTTCACTAACAATAGGAATGGTGCAGTATTTGTTTGGCACTGATGTTTTCAAAGGCATGTTTTGAACTGCTCCTGCTTTTATTATTTTCCAAGATCACTTC
This sequence comes from Furcifer pardalis, assembly GCA_030440675.1. Classification (NCBI taxonomy): domain Eukaryota; kingdom Metazoa; phylum Chordata; class Lepidosauria; order Squamata; family Chamaeleonidae; genus Furcifer; species Furcifer pardalis. Next base: position 59,929,758 of record CP126892.1, on the reverse strand, counting down.
AGATCAATAGTTACAGAATTACATTTGCTGAATATAAAGCTAAAACCAATTACAATTGATTTAATTCTCTTTTGAAAAAAGAAATAAAAGGTATCATGTGGAGATCCATACAGATAGAATGCACAGTATTGATTTTAACTCCTCTTTTTGTTACATTTGGTTTCTGAAATCTGGCCACAGTGCAGCTGTGAAATCACGCCATGTTTATTTCCAAGCAAATGTTTTTATAAAGTTAACCAAATGGGGGGAAAGGCTTAGAAATAAAGTCCTATAGGTCTGTACAGTGACAATGATACACTATCAGCTTACTCAGAGGAGTTACAGTGGGAATACACACATTGAATTATACATTACACAAATGCACTGATTTATTGTGGTAATAACATCCACCTCATTAAAAGATTCTGCTTTGCTGCAGTTGGAAGGCTACATATTGTTTACTGCCATAAATTAATGGCACTGCACAGAAAACTATGGAACCTTTCTAACAATAGATCTGTAATGACAGAGCTATATATCACTGCTTCCTCAGCAGCTTCATAATAAAATGAAGACAATATATTGGGCTAATACATTCTACCATGCCCATATTTTCCTTGCAACTGCTACGAGGCCTCACAAATAGTTAAATAATTACCAACCACTTAAGGATTAAAAAAAAACACCAATACATTCTTTAAAAATCTAACCTTGTATATAAAATGTTCATTTTATTTTTACTGTCACATTTTGAAATTAGTAGACAAATATTCTTCTACCTAATTGGCTTTGAAGTGGCATTGTTCTCATATGGGTGCCAAAGCTAGGAAATTCTCATTTGTGATGCATCAGCCATAAATGTGTTTATGGAAGCTGAGCTGCAAGAGCTGTTCACCAACCCATGCAAGAGAAAGAAATTCATAGAAGAAAACAGCAACTTAAGGCAGTCCTGGACAATAAGTAGTACAGTGGAAAATTGGTTAACAAATGGCTTGGTTAACAAAAAGATTGCATAACAAAAGGAAATCCATAGAAAGTAGTGGCTTGGTTTACAGAATTATTTTCAGAACAGATTAATTGGTTTTCAATGCATTCCTATGGGAAACCACGTTTTGGTTAATGTATTTTGGTTTTCAATTCACTCCTATGGGAAGTTTCATACAATGCATTCCTATGGGAAATTTGGCTAAAGTAATTTTCACTGTAAGAAACGTCCCAAAGAACACATTAATTACGTTAACCAAGGTTCCACTGTACAATAGATCTTACTCATTGCTGGAATGGCTATAGCTGTAAGAAAGATGGAAACTATATGGTCGATTCTAGAAGAAATCAACCTTGGCTGCTCCTTAGAAGGTCAAATAGTAAAGATAAAGATAAAGTACTTTGGACATCAAATGAGAAGAGAGGATTCACTTGAGAAAGCCTTGATACTGGGAAAGGTGGAAGGCAAAAGAAGAAAGGTGCAGCCAAAAATGAGATGGCTAGATGGTATTATAGCTGCAATGTGCCCAAAGCTGGGCAGGCTGAGGAGGATGGTGGAAGACAGAGGTGCCTGGTGGGCAATGGTCTATATAGGGTCGCAAAGGGTTGGAATCGACTGTGCAACTGAACAACAACAAACAAAACTGGCAACAGAATTCAAAAGCAAAGTCCAAGAAGAAGCCAAACATGTTACTAGTATAATTTGCAAATATTAGCAAGGGAAGCACTTGGTAGTGCCTCAGTAATTTCTGCAAAACCTTCAAAGCATAAATGCTCTTCTAGTACCAAAGATATTTTATCTAAAGAATGCTTTTGTTTAGAAGCATATACACCCATACAGCTAATAACCAAATAATAATTAAAAAAAATAGAAAATTAAGAAAATAGGCAAAGCTTTATCAATCAAGCCAGAGGAAAATCCAGATCCTACCCCCAAAGAGCAGAAGGAAACATAGCCTCATAAATGGTTCTGCAAAGTGCTTCCTATGAAACCATATTTTGACATAGTAGGTAGCAGAATCTGAAAAAATAACAGAGAGCTTCCCAGGGAATGACTTTCTATAGTGTTGGCATCATAGCGGTAAAGGTCTTGCCCCAAGTACTCACTTCCTATAAAAAAAAAGACTGGCGGATAATGAAGATGTGGTTTTCATAAAACAAAGAAGAAAGCAAACCAAGGCCACAAGGTAAGAAGTGGCAAATAGGTTTCTGAAGAATATAGATGCATACATAAGCTCTCTTATCCATCTCCTTCACATGAATATGTTTCTTTGGATTATGCCATGGGCTGTGCCATTAGTGGAATTAGTATAGCCCAGTGATGCTGAACCTTGTCACTCCAGGCATATCTTGGAACCCCAGGTGTTCTTGGACTTCAATTACCATAAGCCCAGTCAGCACTCATCCTGAATTGAAGTTCAAGAACATCTGGAGTGACAAGGTTCACCATCACTGGTATAGCCATTGCAAGCTATGCAGCCTAAATGACCTTACACTCAATCTCTTACCTTTCTTAGAATCAGTGAAGGTAGGAAGATCTGGATCTACTGAATCTTAGTGATTTCCATGTTTTAAAAAAAATTAAAAAGAGAACTTTTGAAGGGGTCAGTAAGAGATGTATTTCTTTGGGTCAATAATGACATCCAACAATAATTCAGCAAGGGTTTCTGACTCCTAAATTATTCTACAAAAGGATCAACTTCTCCCTAAATTATACTGCTTAAGATAATATAGAATGGTAATCAGACACTGATGTGTGTGCAGAAAGTCTGTGAGCTTCCATTTAGTTCTGGAAATTCCTGGATTAGCTACAATCAAAAGAGCTTAAGAGCAAAGTCCAAAAAGAATTCAGAATTCTTTCATTCATAGCACATGTCTAAAGCTGGTCCTAGAATCCTTATTCTGCTTGCACATAGCTTAGAGATCCAGTAGTAAACAAAGGTTTTTATTCAGACACTCCTATTTTGTTTTGTAGATGTACAATTAAAAGCTGTGTAATCTTACAGAGTTTTTAAAATCTTTGAATCACTTATCATCTTAAAGAGTAAACAAAACAAAAAATACAAAAAACATTGTGGCACCTTAAAGTCTAACTTCTGTATTTTGATGTTAGCTTTCATGGATCAAGTCTAAAGTGCCACAATGTTTTTTGTCTTTTCGTTTTGTTTTGTTTACTCTCTGATATGCTTGCACAGACTAACACGGCTACTACCATTTTTTTTAATTACCATTTTAATATATTGATCACTTTTGTAATTATAAGAAAACTACATCACATGAAGCTTCTGTTTTTCAAAAACAAGTTCTCACTTTGGCTTGCATTAACAGATGTCCAATATACTAAAGATCCAGAGGAACAGTCACATTCCAATTAGTACTGATTAGACCTCTGCCGGAGCACTGCCTTATGTTTTACTCACCTCATTTTTAGACAGACACTAACAAGCTGCACAGGATTTGAGGGAATAGAAGTATTTAAACAAAAGGCTGAATTAATTCTGAAAGGTTACACATAAGAGTAAAAAGGAGACAGAAGAGCATCTCCCCAAACATGCTAAAGAAAGAACAATTACTGTATATGCAAAGAACATATTTAAGGCGAATTAATTGATTCTACTCACAACAAATCAGGGTATTCTTCCTAACTTGAAAGTAAAGGGGAAAGTATACTTCTTCTAGTCAACACTTTCACTTTCCAGTGCCAATTTTTTCTACTCACCATATCCATTTGGTAAGGCCCACATCACCACAGTTTTAATCCTTGTTAATAATAAACCAGGATACACTAAGATCAAGATGTCTGAGGTACTCAAGCATTCTCAATTAGCATCAAGAAGGGACAAAGGATTTTGAACTAGAAGAGACCTGACAAGAAGAGTTGTACCATTTCAATAGCCTGCTACTAATTTCTGAGGGAAGAGGGAAAAGGGACATTGTGCACTATTCTGACCCAAGATTACTTGGGGACATTGTGGGGAAGGGAAGCTATCAGAGGAGTTAAACTCTAGGTAATACAATCATTGTAGAATATTTGGATAGGTGATTTCCAGCTGTACTGCTAATTTCACCTTCAAAGTGGTGGTTATCACCCTCTGAGCACATGAAAGCTCAAGGATATGTAGCACAGTTTAAACACAATAGTGAACAGCAAATATCAGAAGACTACAACTATAAATTTAAAGCCTGCTAATGAGATATTAAATAGTCTCAATCTAAGTGCAGATGAAAGGGCTAACCAACAAAAGGAAAATGAGAGGTTAAACAGAACCTATGTATGTATAATAGATTAGCAAGAGGGGGAGATAGGCAAGAGGGGCAGATTAGCAAGAGACCGCGTCACCCTAAGAACGTCTGCCAGTCCCACCAGGGCGGATCGGAGGGGCTCTCTTGTTACTCCATCAGCTAGGGATGCTCGCCTCACGAGCACTAGGAAGAGAGCCTTCTCTGTGTTCGCCCCAGCCCTCTGGAACCTCCTTCCAACAGAGCTGCGCCTGCAGACGGAGATCCTGCCCTTCCGAAAGGGCGTAAAGACCTGGCTGGCGGGTCAAGTGTGGGGACACAGTAATGCAGGTTCTCACCTAGGATGGCTGATTTAAGGGCAGCCATCCTTCCCCCCACTTGGCATCTGTATCTTTATTTGCATCGGTTTTATCTGTTTTATCTGTTTTAGTGTTTTAAATTTTTATGAATTATTATGAACTTTTAAGGTTTTTATATATTGTTATGACCATTACCTATGACGGTAATGTATGTTGTAAGCCGCCCAGAGTCGGGTCTTCCCGATTGGGGCGGGATATTAAATGCGAATAATAAATAAATAAATAAATAAATAAATAAATAAATAAATAAACATACACACATGTACATGAAGACTAGTGTTTACAGGTTTAACTATCTCATGTATGGGGCAATAAGATTTTTTTTTATTTAACAAAACTGCATTCCACCAAAACCACAGAATTTTCTGTATTACCTAGGTATATCTTCCATCCTACTACCCTTTATGTATCATGCTAGCTAAGATGACAGCAGCTATAGCCCAATACATCTGGAAAGAACCAGGTTAAGGAAAGCTGTCATACAGTATGGTCTATATAATTTAATATTTCAATCAAAGTCTGCTACTAGGGTTATTTACACAAAATAGGTAAAGCAGACAAAGTGCCAGTAATGTGTTTTTGTTACAAGATGGATATGGTAAAATCAAAAAGAAGAGTTGTGCTACCAAAAAATACAGAAGAAAGGAAGAGGAGCTTTTGAATAATCAAGAACTCTTTCTCTGGCTGGATGTATCTAATGACTCCCATACAATTGATAGTTTAGGGCTGGAAAAATAGTACCTACCTCTCCTAACATTAGTTAGCTCAGTCTGCAAAGGACTTCATTTGGATACAATGCATTCATATGTGTAAACCATATTTTTTTAAAGGCTGTGTTCTCCAATGTTTTATGTAAAACCGAGATATTATGGTATTATTTGAACTATTTCTGGGTTCCTGGAACAAATGAATTCACTTCACTATTAGAAATTCCTTAGGGATAAGCACGAGGCTCTATTCATTTTCATCTACTAGTGTGTGTTAAGAGAGCCATGGTTTTCATTCTGTTTGCAATTAATGGGGGAAATGAACAAATATTATAATTATTTTTATCTAATTATGATGTATATTTTAATTGGTTAAATTCTATTAATCTTATTTCACACAATAGATCATGTTACCAAACTGCTTTTGCATAACACTTATCAAGTCATTATTCTACGTGTGCTTAAGCCAAAAGAGAGAGAAACCTAATCAATCTAAGTATCATACAAAACACTGTTAATATTTAAGTACAAATGCAAAGCAGATCTTTACATAAATATATTTTCTCCTTTCTAAATCATAATCCAGGCAAAAGAATAGAAATAAATAGCCTTTGGTCAGATTGTATAAGCATCATACACTTAGTTCATGGTTCATGCAGCTAGTCTGCAGCTGCTGCTTTATCTTACTGACAAGTATAACCAATGAACTGTGATAAGCATTTTATCAAACCCATGGGTATTTTGTTGTGTACATTGAAGACATGGTGTAAATGCTATTATGGTTATCACTTCATACACCTAATTTGTTTTAGCAGGTTAGAATTGTGCCTAAGAGTTGCTGTTTCATATCAACATTTTTAAACAGAAATATACAGAAAGTGCCAAAAATGTATACACATTTTAAGAGATGTTACATATGTCTTACATTTTACCTGCAATTTGTACACTTTTTGGGTATGATTGATTTCACTTTCAACAAGATGGCACCCCACCACATTTTATCCGAGCCGTGAGAGGTTACCTTAATGAGAGTTTGCCAGAGCAACAGATAGGATGAATGTTCTCCTGACTTGACACCCCTCAATTTCTACCTGTGGAGGACCTTAAAGGATGTGGTGACTGTAAAAAAAACTGGCTACAATGGTGGTACTTTGGGAAACAACACAAGTGTGCACGATTGTCAATGTTGTTCAAGCAGTAGTTCACCATAATCAGAAGTCACTGGACATTGAGATAACACCTTGAGCACATCTTGTAAATGCAGAAGTCAAATGTGACTTGTATTCATCTTTTGTTATCTGTATATATTGAGTATTACAATTTTAGTACAGTTTTTCCTTTCTTAAAATATTTATACCTTTTAGCATCCTCTGAATATATGTAGTCTTGTTTGAAAAGTTGCCCAACTACACTGTAGCCAAATATGTTCTAGGTGAGCTTATTTTGCAAACAAGTTTCATCTTTAGAACACTCAATCTACTTAAAGATATTTGAGCTAATATATATTCTTAAGACTAAAGAAACATGGGGTGGGTTTTTGGGAGGGGCTGTTAGCTCAAGAGCATCCCCCCTCCCGGGGGGCCATAGCTACGGCCCAGAATGGTGCACAAAATCATGAGGCCACAAGCTGGTTTCCACCCAGGATCCTGGTCAGGGCCAATGTGATTTCCTTCTAGCCAGGAAATACAAACACTATCCAGGGCCTCTTCCCCATCAACACTAAGGCTGCTAGGAACAGCAATCACTAACAATAATAAAACTATATATTGAATTTCAAATCCTACATAAAGAGTTCTATAAGAAGACAGAGGGAAAAATAAGGTTAAAACCAGATCCACTGACTACTAACTGACCATATTAATTAGTAAAAATTAAGAAATGAAGTTTGTGCCTGTATCAGGGGTGTTGCTAGCTTTGTGCCATGTTTTGAGGTTGTATGGCTTTGGGGAACAGAGTGTCACTGCTCAACAAAAGCCAGAAAGCAGAAAAAGAGGCACCTGCTCTCAAAAAAAAACCCACCACAGGAAACCTGTAAATGTAGCAAGCAGCAACAGCAGCAAAAATTGCAGTTTAGGGATTTGGATTCTGAACTTTATTAGTCAACACATAGTTTCCCCAATGTTTTACAATGTGGAATAGCTTTAAACTAAATTTAGATGTATTAATATGGAATGCAGAGTCTGCCTGGCAAATCCTTCATCTCCACCTAACAAGAAGTGATGAACTTCAAACAAGACAGAACCAGTTTAAACTCCCAGCTGCAATTCATGTTTCCAACAATGGAAGATCAAGTTACTTCTTTATTGTCAGCCAAGGCAGTGGTTATGGTCTGCTGTGATGTAACACCAGCATCACCTGCAACAGCCATGTGTGAATACTGTACCACATTATCACAACAGGGATGGCCTGGGGTCAAATGTTTAGGAGCCAAGAGAGAAAAAGGTAAGGATGGAGTAGTCTTTGCCTGTTCTTTTAACCCCTTTTAATGCTATTATTGAATGATGGTTATGCCTGCAGGATTCACGATGGGGAGTCAAGCGAGAAGGAGGTAGGAGGAGACTCTGCCTTTTTGTCTCTTTTGACCTTTTCATGTTATCTTGATGTGTAAAAGTCCATAGTGCTTTTCTGCTCCAGCACTCTTAAAAAGTTATAAAAACTTTTTTATATATAGCAGGGTTTTTAAAATGGATTCTTAAAGGCTTTTTTGGCCAAGTGCCTGAGAGAATAATCACCGGGGGGGGGGGATAAAAATGGAAGAACCCAAAAGAACCAGTGCCTTTGGGTTTAACAAAATGGCCAGTAAATAAAAAACACAAAAACAAATGGAGTATGCCCCCAAAAGATTGCAAAAGAAATTAAATTGAAAACTTCTCCCAGTCCATATCCCTAATAGTTTTATGTCATACCAACACAACTATATTTAGTTTAAAGCAGGTGTTCCCAACCTATGGCCCATGGGCCTAACCCGGCTCATGGAGCTCATTAATCTGGCCCACGGTGGTCACCTGGGCACCTCTAGAACCACCCCCACCAGAAGTCGAAATGCATCACTTACTGTGGTGGTGGCAGCAATCACACCATTTTAGTGGCTTCTGCACAGCCTCCACCACTTCCCAGGGCTTTTTAGAGCATGTTTGCTCCATTTTGGGATTTTTTCCCCTCTGCTTCTCCATTGCACTTTGGCAGCCAAACTGTGGTGGTTGGCAACTTCTGGTGCTGGGTGGAGCTTACATCAGTGCCTGGGTTCCCAGTGTAGAACCAGGAAGTCACCACCCACCATGGTTTGGCTGCTGAAGTGCAGTGAAAAAATACCAAAACAGAGCGAACATGCTCCAAAAAGCCTCCCACTGCCCTGGGCAGCAGGAGCCAGCGACTCAACATTGAGTGTTAGGTGGTGGTAAATAACCTGTCTCCAAAGGCTACAGGTGGAAGGGGCCAATAGCTATAGGTGGAATAACCCCTTTGGTTGGGTGATGGCCCTCTCAGTGGAGGAAATGCCACTGGAAACCATCATATATTACCCAATGGCAACATGAGTGGAGGAGGAACCACTTCACTATTCTGATCCCCAATGGCCATGGAAGCGGAAGAGGCCATGCCAGATGGGCTGGTTGTGAAGGTGTACCTTGTTAATATCCTCAAGTTATCACAGTGTGTGGGTCACTTAATGGCAAGCTGGGATCCACCTTAAACAAATTCAAGCTAATGGCACTTTTCCTGAAAATGGTTCAGGAAAAAATTGTATACTCGGACACGAGTAGCAGCCACCAATGATAACGATTACATAAAGCATTATGTTGTTTACAAGGTTGTTAAAAGGTCAAATACTGCAGCAAACCTAGCTTTTCAAGATAAATAAGAACACATTTTCAAAGGAACAGGGGCTTTGTGTTCAACACTTGATAAATTATTGTTTGTGTCTCTTTCTAGGCATTCTCATGTTCAAAGTATTCTGTCTGATACATATTTCTGGATTTATACCCAAAATCCTATTGCTTAGTGAAGTAAATCTCACTAGAGTAGGCTCACTGAATCATCAAATTTACAAAGAAGCTGGTGCATTAGATCAGGAGTTCTCAACTCCCTCAGACAGCTTCGGGGGCCGGACAGCCATTATGCCTTTCCTCCACCGTATGGCACTTCCTTGTGTGGTGGAGATGGTGGGGCACCACATGAAATGGCGCCATGGTCCTCATTTGTCCACAGGCCACAGGTTGAGAATTCCTTCATTAGATCCTCATTAATTCAATGGGCTTACTCCAGTGCAATTTCAATTTGTATACAAAAAAGCTTTCTTATTATAAAAATGTAAGTAATTTTGTTTAATTATCAATGAATAAATTTGTTGAGTGTGTTGGACTGGCTGGATTAAAAAGTGTCATTGTGCAAATAAATGTTCTGTTTTGTTAATAGAAATTGTAGTTTTCTGCACTACAATAAGTTTCACAAAATAAAGCATGTGTATCCTGTCTTTTGATCTATCAAAGTAAAGATAGTTAGAGATTGGAAAGAATACTCCTCTAGCTAGTCTTTGGCCAAAGCTTGATAGTTACCTTTTACAATTTGTTATTCATTTTAGTTTTTAAACAATTTATTACCTTTGGTACTTTTTCTTTTTGTGTTTTTAACCTTAGGGTTAAAAAGAGAATGGAATAAAATTTGAAGAATACTTATTAATATGCCCCTGAAATGCCTAAAATGGCCTATAAAATACATGTTGAAATGAGTCTTGCTCACTGAATTGATCTTCAAATAAAATTTGTATTCTCAAAAAGGAACTAGGTACAGCTAGCTACAAACAAACCTTAACTATAAAAAAAGGAAGAAGCAACAAAACTAGTCAAGGACATCTAGTTCCATAGATGGTAAGTGGGGGTTTTTTTTTTCACATCGTTGTTGCTAATATTTTCTGTTGCTCAAGTGCAGATACGTATCACAATGCAATGTATGAAATGAGAGTAGAAAATGATGAGATGGCAAAAGAAGACCAAACATAAAGAAGACAATGGGAAACCTTATAATGTATGTTATTTAAATAAACTATGCACTGTTTATAAATAAAATATGTCACATTTATTCAGTTAAGGGACAAACAATTCTTTGAGGACAATATAAGCAATATGCTTCTTCGTGTTTGTTTGGAGTATTAATCAAGACTGTAATGAGCAAAATCCTGTTCAATTTCTCTGTTTCAACCTCTGTGATGGATTTTAAAAAGATGTGAAAATGAAACCACCACTATACATATGTTATATGTATAGTTAGGCACGGACAAACCTCGCATAAAGAGTGCCTTGCTTAGAGAGTAACTCGCTTAAAGAGCAGAATTTTATCTGAATGTTCGCTTCACTTAACAACTAAAACCAACCAAAAACTCGCTTAACAAATGAATCGGGGTTCACAATCCCCCCCTCCCACCAGGAGTCAGAATTGGTCACTTACAATGGTGTTTCACTTAAAGAGCAAACTCGGTTAAAGAGCAATCCTGTGGAACGCATTATGCTCTTTAAGTGAAGTACAACTGTATTGGGAAACTATTAAATTGCACTTTTGTTTAAAAAGTTATTTTTTATATAAAAAAATCCTATTCCAAGCATGTGTAAATGTGCCCGCAACTGCCCTAAACGCTGCCATAAATGCACCCATGGCTGTCATAAATATGTTTACAACAGCCACAGACCCTTTTTATGGCAGTGCTTATAGGGGGAGGAACTACATGACCAGCCCACTCAACCACGTCACTGGCCTGCAGCACGAAAAGTTTGGCCACCCCTGTTCTAGACTGTACAATATATAAATCAATCAAAATACAAATAGCGAATTATATTAAGATTTTTTTACCCTTGAAATTGGACTATCATAATATAAGATTTTAAAATACTGTCTGTCTGTCTATCTGTTTGACATTCTCCCCATAAGGAACATAAGGCAGCCCACAACAATTAAAATCAAAAAATAACAACAATTTTAAATACAACAGAAAACTATATATTTTAAAACAATTTTAGAAACATTTTTCAAACTTTTTATATGAGATTTCATAAATAAAGTATTCCCTAGTCCTGTGCTTATTGCTAAAAGCTTGCCTGAAAAGGAAGTTCTTTGCCTGACAATGGAAAGATAAGAAAGGGGAAGCCAATCTGGGTGCTCTGGCAAAAGCATTCTAGAATTTGGGAGCAGCTACTGACAAGCCCTCTCTCCTCTACTTAGCTTGAATTTATTTAATTGTCAGTCAAGATACATACAAAACAACTCTGAGTTTTTATAAAGGAACATATTTTACTCAGAATGATTTAATTCCTAGCATGTGTGCTTTTGATTACAACCCTAATATATTTTAAATAATGGCCAGATAATGGATATGAGCCCTAAAGAATGAGTAAAATACTGTATATAGACAATCCAGTGAGAATAGTTTGTACAGTAACCAAACTCTGAAAAATAGAGTCTGACAGGAAGATAGCATTAATCAGGAACAGCAGTTAAAATGCAGCAGTTAAAAGCAGTGTTGTCTGATCAACTGCAATTAAATGCATGGAAAGTAGATCATAAGGTAAGATGCAGATTGCTGCAACACAGATATTCACTCCTAAACAGGGCATGGAAAACAGTGGCAGGAATAAATCAACACTCAGGCCAATATGTGGCTAAGATACTGCACAAAAACCATTTTTTTAAAGGCACGGTTACATATAGCATAAACTATGCACATGTTGTCTGTGGAATCTTTAGGCTTTTCGTTTTCAGCTGTGAAAAGACGGGACTCTCTTCCTATACCTGATTATCATCATAGTCTTAAAGCTTTTTTAAATAAGCCACACATTTTACCATCTTGATTTTATTTTGTCCTCTGGAAGTATTCATCACAGTCCTCAAGAATATAGCTTGCATGTAAAAATAAAACAACTAACATGGCTAACTATGACGACTAGAGAGAGAGAACATTTCAAATAGAGGCATAATGTGCTAGTAAACTCTATAAATGAAAAACGGATGACAGAGTTACAGAAAGTGGTTAAGGCACTGAACTTGATGACTGGAAGGTTGGCAGGTCAACAGTTCAAGACTCGAGTGCTGCATGACAGAGTGAGCTCCCATCTCTGTCCCAGCTATGGCAACCTAGCAGTTCAAAAGCAAGAAATTGCAAGTACTATGGATAAATAGGTACCACTTCAGTGGGAAGGTAAACAGCATTCTGAACACTCCAGTGTCTAGTCATGCCTGCCACTTGTCCATGGAAACATCTGCAGACACCAACAGCATTGGCTCTTTGGCTATAAACCGAGATGAGCACTGAACCCTAGAGTCGGATACGACTGGCTTTCAAGCAAGGGTGACTTGACTAACAATACTGACCATGTCAGCAAGTTACATCTTCCACCTGTCTTGCTTAACTGCTGCTGCTAGTAGGCTCACAGTGTGGCTGATGAAAAGGCTGCAAAATCTAGCCTGATAGTCAACTGAAACTGAATAGGGAAAAAGTTGAGGAATGGGAAATCCATACAAAGTATGTGGATGTTACAGCTTATGTTTTTTTTTAAAGTTCTCACCTCTTTTAATGCTATCTATGAGGGAATGGCAGGCACCAAAACATGCACTAAATCCTTTAGAATGCTGTGTAGTGTCAAAAGTGTCATCCACAATCCATGGGCAGCATATTGGAAGCATTTTGCCAGAAACTCAGGTTTTTACCTTCAGCCTACAAAATGGTCAGATCAATTACCAGCCATGGTACAGAGATACTTTTCTAAATGGTAGGCCAATGCGTTCCTTGTGAAATGGGTTTGGAGGAAAGAGAAAGAATGTTTACTATTTCCTTTCTACTTAGGGGGGTGCTGGGGAACCTAACTCTCATCTTCCCCTGCCAGCCTGGCCAACAGTAAAAAGCCACAATAATCAAAAAGTCAAAGTTCCCCCACTCTGACCTACTGTACCTCAAGTTTCCTACAGCCTCGTAAGAACCTTGTTGTGCCAACTAATCTTTTTCACACTTGATCAGGAGAAAGGAACTGCAGAATGAACTCACCAAAAGGTGCCTTCATTTTGGCAGTTTCACATCTGGTCTAGACATGGAAGAAGATGAATAAGAAGAGCTATACAGTACTGCTAGATGAATCTTGATAGTTCACTAACTGCAGTATCCTGCCTGCTGCCATTTAACCACAAAGCAATTTACACAAAATAAAGTAACATGAAATATAAAATGGATGCAATCTGATCTAACAACCCTACCATCCAAACCCAGGTCATTCCACTGATTTGAAGAGATACAGAGAAAAAACTCTCAAACTTCTAATTAATTAATTATTTAAAGCTTATAATAAATCTAAGAGTCTCTCAATTTTTCTGAGAAGTTATCATCTTACATCTGAACAGAATTGACTATGTTCACCAATAGCAGAAGTTTAGGGGTTTTATACCTGTAGGAAACAGAACTGGGATGGGGTGAAGAGATTGTTTCTGAGTGTACAACACATCTGCTCTCCTTAGCTATACTATGTATCTTTTTAAAAAAAATACTTTTAGCACCAGTTTTAAGAGGCAAATCTAATATCCTCCCCTCATCTAATACTTTGGTATACAGCTAGAAAATGAGACTCACCATATAATTTAAGCAAATATCATCTGAAAAATAATACCTTTGACAAATCTCTGAAGTTACTTGGAAGCGTAAGATCCAATTCTTCTGATTCATAATTAGTGATTACCCAGGGGAAAACCGGATACTGGTTTAGGTCGTTGTAGGTACGTCCTGGTGAACAAGAACAACAATATTCCTTACAGAGATGTTGCAATTTTAAATATTCTGTATGTTTGAAATATGAAGGATATAAATTTGAAAGGTGATATTCACTAAGCCAAAGGGATACACTGAGGATCATAGATTTCTTATTTTAACTAACGTGAGCTGCACGGAGTGGAGTTGTCAAGTGGGTGGCATAATAATAATAATAATAATAATAATAATAATAATAATAATAATAATAATAATAATAATGACGACGACGACAAAGAAGAAGAAGAAGAAGAAGAAGAAGAAGAAGAAGAAGAAGAAGAAGAAGAAGAAGAAGAAGAAGGAAATTTTTTTTTTTTTAGAAGGAAATTTTTTATTGATAAAATTCTTACTACAGAGCCATCTGTCGAGGTGAACTACATAAACTTGTCATCACTTTCAAATACTTAGCTCAGTAAACATAGTTACATACATAGTGATTGTGGAAGGAAATATACATTATATACAATACCAAAAGAACAACGATATTTACAATTATACTGTCATTTACATGAAACTTAACTTTTAACATTCTAAGTTATTCCCAAATTTCTTTCTGTCAACCACTGCCACCATTTGTATCTGTCGGGTTCCTTCTGTCTCACCATCATTCTTTTAGCATATACTCTGAGCCTTGCCACCAAGAAGAAGACGAAGAAGAAGAAGAAGAAGAAGAAGAAGAAGAAGAAGAAGGAGAAGGAGAAGGAGAAGGAGAAGGAGAAGGAGAAGGAGAAGGAGAAGGAGAAGGAGAAGGAGGAGAAGGAGAAGGAGAAGGAGAAGGAGAAGGAGAAGGAGAAGGAGAAGGAGAAGGAGAAGGAGAAGGAGAAGGAGAAGGAGAAGGAGAAGAAGAAGAAGAAGAAGAAGAAGAAGAAGAAGAAGAAGAAGAAGAAGAAGAAGAAGAAGAAGAAGAAGAAGAAGAAGAAGAAGAAGAAGAAGAAGAAGAAGAAGAAGAAGAAGAAGAAGAAGAAGAAGAAGAAGAAGAAGAAGAAGAAATAATTTATCTGGGGGCCAGTCTGAACATTGCTGACATCCTGATAGAATCCACCAAAGACAATTTATACAAGTCTGCAGACATTATATAAGGACAGCTAGCATTGTATAAACTGATTATCATGTAGTACAATTTATCAGGCCCATGCTCCCCTTGTTGC
This sequence comes from Furcifer pardalis, assembly GCA_030440675.1. Taxonomy (NCBI): domain Eukaryota; kingdom Metazoa; phylum Chordata; class Lepidosauria; order Squamata; family Chamaeleonidae; genus Furcifer; species Furcifer pardalis. The sequence goes on along the minus strand of CP126892.1, from coordinate 59,914,565 downwards.
TCCTGCAAACAGAAGTAAAACGTGTCTGTACAGGCACGACAAAGGTAGCACGTGCCGGATGAATTGCAGTAAACCCATTCATGTGGATTCACAGGGTGCTTGGGTTTCTGGGAATTGAAGTCCAAGAATATCTGGAGTGCCAAGGTTCACCATCATTTTTTGTTGTTCAGTCGCACAGTCGATTACGACCCTCTGCGACCCCATGAACCATTGTCCGCCAGGCACTTCTGTCCTCCACCATCCTCCTCAACTCGCACAGTTCTGTGCCCATTGTCTCTACAATACCATCTAACCATCTCATTTTTGGCCGCCCCTTCTTCTTTTGCCCTCCACCTTTCCCAGCATCAAGGCCTTCTCAAGCGAATCCTCTCTTCTCATTTGATGTCCAAAGTACCTTAGCTTCATCTTTACAATTCGACTTTCCAAGGAGAATTCTGGGTTGATTTCTTCTAAGATTGAACTATTTGTTCTCCTTGCTGTCCAGGGGACCCTCGAAACTCTCCTCCAACACCACATCTCAAAGGCATCTGTTCTTCTGCGCTCAGCTTTCCTAATGGTCCAGCTCTCACATCCATACGTTGCCACAGGGAATACTATTGCTTTGACAATACGAATTTTTGTTTTCAATATGATGTCTCTACTTTTCATTATGCTCCCCAGGTTTCTCATTGCTTGCCTCCCAAGAATCAGTCGCCTTTTTATTTCATGGCTGCAATCACCATCTGCAGTGAGTTTTGATCCTAAGAAAGTAAAATCTGTCACTGCTTCTACTTCTTCCCCATCTATTTTCCAGTGACTGATAGGGCCTGTTGCCATTATCTTGGTTTTCTTTATATTGAGTCTCAAGCCAGCTTTTTCACTCTCTTCTTTCAACCTAATCAGGAGCTTCTTTAGCTCCTCCTCACTTTCTGCCATTAGGGTGGTATCATCTGCATATCTCAAATTGTTGATGTTTCTCCCAGCAATTTTGATCCCAAATTGCGATTCCTCCATCCCTGCATTGCACATTATGTGTTCTGTGTATAAGTTGAATAAGCAGGGTGACAAAATGCAGCCTTGTCTTACTCCTTTTCCTATTCCAAACCACTCCGTCATTCCGTATTCTGTCCTAACTGTTGCTTCTTGATTCATGTACAGATTTCTCATGAGGCCTATAAGGTGCTCTGGTATTCCCATCTCTTTAATTACTTGCCACATTTTGTTGTGGTCTACACAATCAAAGGCCTTAGTGTAATCAATGAAACAGAAGTAGACTTGTTTCTGATATTCCTTTGTTTTTTCCATGATCCGTCTTAATTACTAGTAAAAAAAATGCCTCAAATACAAGTGCAGGTTTACTTCTTAGCAGTGGTGGGCAGCAAAAAATTTCACTATCACACCATGGGAGGAGCCTACATCATGGGTGGAGTCTACACCATGGACGGAGCCTACGTCATGAGCGATCTAGTCATGCATGCCATATGGCCATGTATACATCTGCAAACACAGGCAGCACTGGCTCTTTGGCTATAAATGGAGATGAGCACTGCACCCTAGAGTCAGATATGACTGGCTTTTGAGCAAGTGAGACCTTGAACCACTTGCAGGGACAAAACCTGATGGGGCAGGGCAGGGAGGTGGGCATAGCCACCCAATTTCGCTATACCCCCTGCCTGAAGTCCACCCAATTTCGCCACCCCCCTTCCCAGAGGCCACCAAATTTTGCTACCCACTTCCCAGGGGTGTGCAAACCTGTTGCTGCCAACCACTGCTTCTTGGTAAATATGCATAGGATTGCAGCCTTCCAAATTTTATTACAACGTAATAAACCAAATTCAAATTGATAAATTCAAGATGAAATAAATCATGCTTCAAGTTAATATTTACATAAATGTTTTTGTTAAAACAAAGCTAATAAAATAGCTATTTCAATGTCTACAGAAGCATGCTTTCATCCCAGCTAACATATTCCTGCACTAGCTATATTTGCTCCAAAAACAAACTTTAATAGTTTCTCAAAATAAATTGCCCACTGGAAGTGGGTAAGTTTAAGTAATTTGAATGTGGCATGGAAATGGCAGGTATGGTGGTTACTGTGATCTGCCTAGTCTTTGGAGTAAGGTTGTAGGGAATTGAGCAGCCTCTTGTTAGGCTCATACTTTCAGGCAAACTTCTACAGTATTCTTCTAAAGTAGTCCGAGAAGTTATTGGCCCTGTGTAGTTAATATTGTTGGCTGCGCATCAGTTACCCATTGAGAAGAATGATGACATCCCACGTTAAATCACAAATCTTTCTTCAACTTAATAGCTTTCACATATGTGGGAACCACTACTCATGGCTAATGACTGTATTACAGGATTTGTCATCTATTTGAGCAAATGATAGATTGAGGATGGCAGTTTTAAAGAAACAACATTTCTAATGGTGAACACCAGTAATTTAATTTTCAAATCATATGTTCCTAGCTTTGATTTCAGAATATTGATTTTTTTTTATCTATTAAGAAGCAAAGATTAAAGGCTTAAATCCTTATTACTAATTTACAGAAAGTACTATGGCAAAATGTATCATTTGTTCTTAATGCTTTTATGAGAAATGACTATTATTTACCTGCTATAGTATTTAGAAACATGAGATATTCAAAGTTTGAAATTTCTCTGTGTTGCCATCGTTGTGTCATATTTGATGCTTTAAAGATCTGACGTGGGCTAGCCATAGAAATGCGTCTAAAAGATAAAAATCAGTATAGTGTATAGGATATTGTGAAGACTATGACAAACTATTAAAAGCGTTTTTTATAGCAGAAGTCCTAAGAAAATGTAATTGTAAAACCAAGAGATCTCAATGCATCATAACCACAATCATGTGCCAAGTTAGGATTCCCTTTCCTCATATACAAGAAAAACATCCATGAACATGTCATATGAACACATCTCCCAGCAGCCATTTTTTTTATCATGTTGGCCTGAATGAGTGTCACTGTGGCATGGAAAGGACTGCAAGAAATGGAAAGGATTTATACGTTTACACTGTGACTTCTCCACTTGATAGTGTACATGAAAAGAAGTCTCATAAGGAATATCTGCACTTAGTTGGCATTTGTAAACCAAGCCATCCATCTGCTGTACATATGGATGCCTTATCAATAATGATCTGGTTAAAAAAAGTATGTCCTACTCAGTTTCTTATGTTTATGGTCCTCGAACATTTCAACATAATATCCAATTTTTTAAATTTACCTATTTGTTTCTTTCTCCATCCTAGAATTAATATTACCCAATTTGGAATAACAAACATGTACAGTAATACCCCGGATAACGTTATGACTTGGTTCCACAAGTCATGATGTTGTCCGATTTTTACCATTGTCCGATGCATGCATCGAACAACGCTAAAAAAAAGCCCTGACTTCAGGGACAAACCGCTTTAAAGGCAGGCAGGGAAAGAAAGAGACCTTTTCCTCCCTGCCTTTAAAGCCACCCCGCACCTGCAGCGGTCTCTGCGACTGCAGTAGGGTCGGTGAAAGGCGTGCCTTTCCCCCGACCCTACTGCAGTCACAGAGACTGCTTTTGTCTCTTTCCCTCCCTGTATTTACACTACAGGGAGGGGGAAAGAGAGGGACGTGATTGGTTCTCTAGAGACCCAATCACGTCTCTCTCTTTCCCCATCCCTGTAGTTTAAATACAGGGAGGGAAAGATACAAAAGCAGTTTCTGTCTCCCTGTAGTTTAAATACAGGGAGGAAAAAGACGCGATCATGATCACGTCTTTTCCTCCCTGTATTTAAACTACAGGGAGAGAGAAACTGTAGTTTAAATACAGGGAGGGAAAGAGACACAGTCTCTCTCTCCCTGTAGTTTAAATACAGGGAGGAAAAAGACGAGATCGCATTCTCTAGAGAACCAATCACGTCTCTCTCTCTCCTCCCCCCTGTTGTTTAAATACAGGGAGGAAAAGAAACACAAGCAGTCTCTGCGACTGCAGTAGGATCGGGGGAAAGGCACGTGCTTTTCCCCGACCCTACTGCAGTCGCAGAGACCGCTGCGGGTGGGGGGTGGATTGGGTAGTTCTACCCAAAGCACCCCACACCCCCAGACCATTGCCTCGGATAATGCTAAGAACCATTATCCAGAATCATTATCCGATGCAAGTTTTTTCCAAAAAACTTGCATCGTTATTTGATTCTAGCGTTATCCGATGCAATCGTTATCCAGGGTATTACTGTATCCTGATTTTAGTTTTGAATAATAATTCTATTCTGGTTTTTCATAATTATCATGTGCTCTGCTATTAAGTCCATTTATCCTTTCAACTTGTACTACGAAACATCAAGTTTTGTTTCATTTTCCTAAAAGACTAGGGGCGCCCAAACTATGGCCCAGAGGCCAGATGCGGCCCCTGATTCCAATTCATCTGCCCCAGAAGCCCTTTTTGCTCCTGGAAGCAGAAGTAAAACATGCCTGTAAGGGCACATTTTACTTCCGCTTCCAGGAGCGGTGAGGGCTTCATGAATTGGCGTCAGGGGCTGGATCCGGCCCCTGGGCCATAGTGACCAACCCCCTGAACCACGTGACTTGCCTGCGGCCAAAAAAATTTGGGTATGCCTGTAATAGACTGTTATGTGCAAGGTGAAAAATAACTATACCTCTTGTTCAGAATTCTGGTGGGTGAAATGTACAAGGAAAGCAAACTAACCTTATCCCTCCAATCACTGCTTTATGTACATTGGTACCTCACTTAGAGAGCATAATGCATTTCACAGGATTGCTCTTTAAACGAGTTTGCTCTTTAAGCGAAACACCATTGTAAATGACCAACTGTGGGGGGAATTGCAAACCCCAATTTATTTGTTAAGCGAGTTTTTGGTTGGTTTTATTTGTTAAGCAAAGCGAACATTTAGAGAAAATTCTGCTCTTTATGCGAGTTACTCTTTAAGCGAGGCACTCTTTACGCGAGGTTTGACTGTATATAGATATACATATCTAGATAGCTATAAATATCTGCTACAGTTCTGAAGATAGGAGACTCATCAATCTGTGAAAACTGCTATTGAAGCTAGAACACTGAGAAATCATGGTTCTGGCTTGATGAGTATCTTCCTTCAAACCTGTCTCTTTGGATGACCAAAGCAGGGGCAAAAGGGGCAGGTCTAGTTGCCTCTCTTCTTTTCTCCATTTAGTCCACCCAGACGCTGAACAATTGAACAGGGCACTAGGTCTCTGTGGAACTACCTGAAGAGGGCAAATCAAAGCCTAGTGTTGCTTAAATCAGGCAGAGGACGGCACCCCTTTTCATGTCTTCACTTCTTCGCTGATTTTCTGACAATTCTTGCAAAAGGAAAATTAAATTTACAAGCTGAAACTGATTCCCAAAGTCAGAGCAACTCATTATACCTGGTTTGGGGCAATCCAAAACTGGTACCAATTCCAACACGAGGTAGACAATTAACCACTTTTTTAACTGTGGCAGAATCTGGAAAGTTGAACATGACAGCAACTATGAAGAAAGAAAATAAGTTTATTTATTTATTTATTTATTTATTTATTTATTTATTCATTCATTCATTCATTCATTCATTCATTCAAATTTATATTGCCGCCCACTCGCCGTGGCAACTCAGTTTACTTACTGTCATTTGCACAAGGTTTCATGACATCATAAAATGAAAAAATGAACTCTGAAAATATAGCACATATATCTTTAAACTATTTCACATGACTATGACATTTGATTGTAAACATCACAGAGTTCGTATCTCATTAAATGGTTTTACACTAATCACTATCATTATCAAGATAGCAGTCTTTACCAACTTCTTCTTCTTCAGGTGCTGTATCCATTCTAGATATATTGGATATCATCATGGCAATAGTCTTCCTGTTTTTAACTCCTCAAAACAGTTATTCTGAGGACATGCCACAACAGTCTCTAAGGTTCTTGAGCCAATGAGGTCCATCTAGGTCTAGGATCTCTCTTCCCAGAGTGAGCTGAAGTATTCTATATTTCATGTCATTCCTCATGATACACCCAAGGTATTGGAGCTTTCTTTACTGAATTCTTTGCCATTAACCAAAGGAAGCTTTACCAACTAACAGACTCAAATATATAAGTAACTGAGAATTTCTGGGTTTTTTTTTATAGAGCTATCATGAAGCTCACATTCTTTCCACAAGAATCCAGGTTCTACCACTCCTAGATCATACTGCTAGTCCCAAGGAGACCACTTAATCACTTGTTGAATGTTAAGTCAATTTTCACATAAATCATATTAGCTGAAATCTCTGTTGCATAGCATAGTAAATTGAAACAAGAGCAGGCCACCCTGAATTGAACTTGCCAAAGCCCAGCTGCTCAAGTGGACCTAGCCTAGTTGTGACTTACTATGAAAAGCTTCACCAAGTATGAAAAGGCTATTCACATGTAGAGAAAGATGCACTTAAGATTTCCAAGGAACAGACAATTTAAACAATGAATCACATTTTAAAGTGCTGCCCCAAAAATAAACACAAAAATGACATGTAACTCAGGCTGATAACAGGTGTACATTTCAAACTCAAATCCCAATAGAGTACTAATATAATATTACCTCTGTTTGCCATAAAGATTTCCAGTGCTGTGTTTTGCAAGAGATACCGTCGAGAAAAGATTGATCGAATGTCGGAGAACAGCCATTTTCCATGCAGTCCTTCCGTATAACCAAGCACCTAATTAAAAAGAAAGGGGGACACAAATTAAATAACTGTTCTTCCTTTATGAATTTTAAGACATACAGTGACTGCACAAAGTTGTGCTACTTGTTTCCACCTTTATTACATCTGTATCCAGATTTAAGAAGAGACCAACATGGTCAATCAAAAGAGAAAATAAAAGTATTGTGGAAATGGATTTATTTCAGTTTCATCTTTTGTGTCTTACAATACACAAAACATCAACTGGAAATAAATCTGCTAGACCTTCAGGGGCCACAATGCTTTTGTTTTTTAAAAAAGTTTGTTTTGGTTTTATTATACATATGGAAACATATTAATTCAGTAGACTAATATAGTTACTTCTTTGAAAGTGTGAATCTAAGTGACTCATCACTGTGAACTCTGAGAAGTCAAATATGGTAGATTTTTTTTAAAAAATCCAATCTCTGGGATAAAATTGAACAGTATTGATTTCAGGTCCCTTGTTACTCAGTCTAAAGGCAAAACAAGTTGTTAACTACACATAAGTAATGGATATATAATACAAAGGCATGTTTAGGAGGAGCAAGTGGTATTAGAATTGCAGATCATGAGAGATTATATTGTGTCCTCTACAGAAGAAAAGCTTCTACCAGAGCTGGTATTACTTTTAGCACACAATCTTCAGGAAGGAACCCCTGTCATATATTCGTCTAGCTTAGATCAACACTCCTATAATGGTTAGTTTAAAAAGAAATCACCTATGCATCTTAATTGATCCCATACAAAAAGCCCACATCACTAGTACGATGTGTGTATTATAAACTATGTAATTTGCAATATGCAATTTGCATTGCTGAAAAATTAAACCTATTTGAGGTTCATTTTGTCACAAAAGATTGAAGCTCAGCATAACTCTGCAACCCCATGGATCACCGCATGCCAGGCTCATCTGTCATCTACCATCCTCCATAGCCTACCCAGACTACACCCACTGTGTCATCGATGCCGTCTAGCCATTTCATACTCTGTAGCCCCCTTCTCCTTTGATCCTTCCCAGCATCAGGGCCTTCTCCAATGAGTTCTCATTAGGTGGCCAGAGTACTTGATCTTCAGCTTCAGTATTTGTCTTTCCAAGGAGCAGTCTGGGTCAATTTCTTTTAGGATTGACTGGTTTGCTCTCCTTGCAGTCCAGGGGACTCAAGAGTCTCCTCTAGCACCACAGTTGAAATGTGTCTATTCTTCTGCGTTCAGCCTTTATTATGGCCCATTCTGATAGAGAGCCTTAATATGTCTACATAGTTCAAACTAATCTTATAAATTAGTTCATTCATTTTATTTACTGCTTTAAGTTTTGCCCTTTCAGTTCAGCTACATTATCTTGTGCTTAGGAGAACTGGAACTATCTACAACATGGCTAAAAGGAAATTATTCAAACATTTACTTTCAGTCATTGCAATCTACGTAAAACCATGTCAATGGTTAGGTTTATTTTCTAAAAAAAAGATAAAAGGGAATTTTTGCCCAAATAAAACATTTAGTCTTTGAATAGCAGTATTACTTCTGATAAATGTGGTTTTCCCAATAATATACAGCACTGCCAAACAGGAGTCAGATGAAAAGCTCACATCTTACATTAATTGGCTAAAATAGGTCATAATAGGAAGTAGAACGACTTCTAGTCATCTCTCAGCTATAACTACAGAAACTGCCAACCAGCAGGACCAAACAGTTTCTGAGGCATTAACTCAAAGTTCTCAGTTTAGAAGCAGCTGACCCTGACTAAAACAGACCTTCGTTTCTTATTGGGATAGTATCTGCCTGGTCTATAACATCACTTCAAAGTCTCTAGAGTTCAATTAAAACTGGATTAGGTGAAAGCAGACCTTCTTCAAGACTTTGTCTTCTTGGAAACTCCACACATACTGACAGCACCCTAGACAGAGGTCTAGCCCTCCAATGAACCAGTTGCTATGGAAACTGCATCATTATTGCTGCACCACTGTTACCACACAAAGCATATTAGTTTGAAAGATACTGAACATACACATATCCTTCTCCAGTATTTACTACTTAAGGCATCTTGGAAAATGTATTCTTAAATTCCTAAATGTATTTTTCTTCATCAAACAGTCATACATTTTCTGATTGCCTACTATAGAAATTAAAATATTTTTAAGGAATTAAGAAAGGTTAAAACTTCAGGTATGGATTTTTTTAAAAGTACCTCAGATGTTCATCTGCAAACTAGATAATGTCTAACACAATCTTATACCTATCTGTTGTGAAACAAGAGTTCCTGTTAGATAACGGTGCATAAGATTGCAGCCTTAGACTTCAATTAACACACTTATTCTCTATTGCCTTCCTACACCATCCACTATTGAAAGATGTGCAGGTACTTGTCCAAATATATTTGTCTACATTTCCTTGCAAATAGCATTCATCTACAAGGACTTATTTCTTTAATTAATATGGGGGACAAAAAAGAGCAAATGTTGTCTCTGTGAATGCATCAATCCTCCTACAAGTACAGATAGAAGGATGGTTCCAGACAAAATGTTTACTATACAACTGCATTGCCTTGTTCATGAAAGTATGGAGTGGGTCCAGATGTCATTGCCTTCCATTTGCAGCCATACTACGTACAACTGTATATTTTCTGTTGGTTCCTTCTTTTATCTTAACAGACAAAAGTTCAATAAGGAAAAATGGTGGGATTGCTACAAAATGTCTTCTCATCGTGAAGAATAGTAAGAACCCTCTATCCAGAAGCACCTCTATGTAATAAGTTATACTGTATTTAAAGATTTTAGTAAAAGTAAACCTGTCAACGTAAAAGCTTCTAGAAGCATACACATTCTTAAAGTGAAGTCACTTGTTTTCAACATAACATTTATGTTGTTTATGGAAAAAGAAAGCAAAGATTTTATGAAAATATAAAAAGTTCTCAGCCATAAAACTGCTATACTGCACGGAACCTAATTACATAGGGTCAGAAGACAAAACATGGAAATTCATAACTCATTCTATGTATATTCAGAGAAAAATCATGAAGTCATGGATAAAAAACTATAATCAAATTTTAGATGACACCACCTACAAAACATTTACCCTATAAAAGCACAACACAATTTCACATTTGGATGTACATATGATTTACAGTTAATTAATTAAGTAACAAAATGCTCCTGAATTCTAGATATGAAAAACAAAACCTTTCTGTGTTACTTCCTTTGAGGCTCCTGAATATGCTAATACAGCCATTTGGAGATACTAATGAAAAAAGGAAAGATATCTCAGACATCAATTACACACTTAGCTCAAGCAACATTTAATTATCACGTGTATATTTATACAGCTACTAGATTCAATTCTTCAGCATTCTTTTGCCCCCTTTCCTCACAATGTGCTCATATACAGTCTCATCCACTTTTCTCACAGGTGACAAATACAATTAAACAGATTCATTATTTTAATATTTCACTAGACCTTTTACCAAGCACAATGAATTTAAAAAGCAAATAAATAAACAAAAAGCTTTTGTGACCTTTGCATCGATTGGATGAAAATGGTTTAGGCTTGAATAAGGAGGCTAGACAATTTAGTGAGGGGTGGGGGACTCTTATGTTTTCTCTTCCAATTACTGCAAGAGATGATAAAACTACAGCAAATGATGTATCAGCTCATTTTATCTTATCGCTTTGGGGCTAGGTGACAATGAAGTTCATATTTCACTGATTCCCATTGAAGATTGTGAAAATTACTTGCCCTCCTGACCTGAAATTTCACTAGAAGACAGAAATTTCTCTTCTGCAAAGTAATGCAATTTTTCATATGTCAACCTTTAGCCCTGCTTTAAAAATTAATTTCATTTATATTAACCAATGATATTGATATTTTCACAGAATGCTATTTGATACACGAAACAGTGACTTACAAATTGATGTTGTCTCAGATGGGCAAAACCTGTTTTTATTTTAAGCTCCAGTGGTAGACAGATATATAACAAACTGAAATCTCTTTTTCATAATGCATTATTTGTGTTGACCTCATGGGCCTCAAAGCCCATGGCTTGTAAATTATTCATTGACTTTTGTTGTAGGGTTCTGCTTGATTTCTAATCCTTTTCTACCAATGCTGTTTTCAAAGTTGTTTGTTTTTAAAGCAACATGGCAAGATTTAAGCTCCGCAGCGACGCAAGGCTCTACATCTATAGCATGTCTCCACAAATTAAACAGTATGGGTAAGATTGGGTGAACTCATGCAATTAAAATGATCTCCATCAACCACATGGCACCACTGAATAGCCTGCCTTAATGATGGTTGGCATGTGACCATACCCAATTGTTACTTGCAGGATGGATGCCTCAACAAAAAAGGTAAGTCCCGCAAAATCCTGATAACATGGAAAGAGGCCAGGTAATCAGGTCTCTTGGCATGCCAACAGTATAAGCCAGTCCAAAATAGCAGGGGAGCAATCAATAAGCTTTAATCAGAGCCAGGGAAGAAGTATCAAGGAAGAAACAAAAGCAGGAAAGCAATACACAGCCAGGAATATAATAGAAAAGCAACTGTTGACCAAAGAGTTTATAATCTCTTCCATTTTATGGAGCACTACTAGCAAACTAAAACATAACAGAAAGGATACAGTCAACTTAAAATTTCATGAGAACCATCTAAGAATAGATGGAATTGGCAAGGCTAGAAACAACTCCTGTCATGAAAACAGAGTAGTATTCAGGCATCATGCATGCTCTACATAGGACTGTTCTCCCTTTGAACAAATCCTCTATTTGAAAGATTCAAGCCCGACTAAAAAAAAAAAGAACCCTTAAGAAGGACCATCTTGTAGTTACTTATCAAGTTTGATTAGCTGATTGAGCAGGAACAAAGAACACCTGAACAGAGTCTTTCCCCACTGTGCTGAAATGTTTACATTTATAGTAATTTAAAATTTTGCATTTGTACGGCTAAATTAATGTATGCACATTTTCTGCAAATTTCTGGGCTAAATGCAAAACTTTCTTAACAGAATGTTTGAAAGTTTCTACCCCATTCTCTCTAAAGCTCTCTATATTGAGAGAAAACTGATTCTAAAGAGTTTCCCTGCCCTGCGGAATTAATTTTTGGTGTGCAGTGCTACAGTTGAAAAGCGAGTCAAGGATCATCTCCTTCCACCCAATTTTACTGGATTCTGGCATTCTACAGAATCCTGCCATCTGTTACCTTCCCTGGTGAGTTGCAAAAGCTATCTTAGATATTCTGTTATCATTTTTCCAACTGTGTTGAAATAACTATTCAGTTATCATTTTTTCAATACATCTGGAAGGCCTTCAAGGTTGACATTAAGGCAATAACCTTTCTTTATGTTTTACCCCCTAGCTGTATTCAGAGCAGCTGCTTTATGAACATAGAGGTTCCATTTAGCTGTCATGTCTAACAGCCATTGATAGACCTTGCCTCCTTGGATTTGTCTAACAATTTTGAAAGCCATCAATGAAGTGGTTGTTCATCATTACTTCATGGCAGCAAATTCCATAAATTAATTATGTCTTATGTGAGTAAGTGTTTCCTTTTGTCTTTTCTGGATCTTCTGCCAATTAATTCCAATGAATCAATTTACAATGAAACATGAGAAAGGGGACGGGACTATATTTACTCACTTTTTCTACAACACTCATAATTGTATAACCTCATCCCCCATCTTTCTTGACTAAACAGACCTTGTGGTTTTGTTTACAATAGTATGTGCACATTTTCCTCATGGAAGAATCAGTGGTGAAAAACCTATGGTACACATGGCAGAGGGGGCACTCCAAAGGGACGTGGGGCCGGGCTTCTCCCCTCCTTTTTCTCCACATGCGCCTGGGGACATTTATCACATAACTCACCCCTCTGCCCAGCAGCCCAATGGGAGTGCTTCCTCCCTCCCCTGTCTGGAGTAAGGTGGGTGGCTCACATGAGGCATCAGTATTCAGGTTAAATTGCTATGATGGCACTTTGTGATAAATAAGTGGATTTGGGGTTGCAGTTTGGGCACTTGGTTTCTAAAAGGTTCGCTATCACTGCCTTAGATGGTTTTACAGAGGTTGTCAAAAGTGTATACACATTTTAAAAGATGTTATCTATGTCAGTATCAATGTGTAGTATGATGTTAGCTCAAAAGAATTAATGCTAACATCATCATTATTATTTATTTATTATTTATTAGTTCAAATTTATATTGCCGCCCACTCGCCGTGGTGACTCAGGGCGGCTTACAGAAAATACATTACATTACATTACAATACAATATGTTGGGGTGGGCACAGGGGTAGGGGCAGCAAGGTCCTCATCCTGCCCTGGCTTCTTCCTCCCCTGGCAGTTGGTATAGGCACAGGGGGAGGGGCGGCAAGATCCTCATCCTGCCCTGGCTTCTTCCTCCCCTGGCAGTGAGACAGGCATGACAGTCAAAGAAAATGGTAGAAACATGGCTGTCTTTCGAGGAATGCAAGACCATTTGGAAGAGGCGCAATTGAGTTTCCCCCACTTTCTCCTGACTTAACACCTTTTGGCTTCTACCTATAGAGGACCTTAAAGGATGTGGTGTACCACAGAAAACCAGCTCCAGCTCCTCCATGTTGAACCAATACGTTTCACTATTGTGTCTTCCCATCTTTTGGGGGGCCTGTCAAGGGGTCTTCTTACTCCTCTAGGGTACCACTCTTCTTTTGTTATAGCCTGATAAATATCCAATTGTTCACCATCCAATTTTAATACCTGTGTACCATTTCCTATACTATCCTTAAGAAATTGGTCCATGTCTGAAGAAGTGATTTTGAATCACAAAACCTTTGATTTTTTTAAAGTGAGCCAACAAAGGTATCACCTTTCACTTGCACTCATCAGCAAAGGATCTCATCCTGAGGAAAACCATGCTGTTCCTACAGGTAAACTGAGGGTCCAGCACAAAGCAGTTCAGCTACAGATATTTAAGCTGCAAAATGATGGACTGTCTGGAAGCAGTATCGGTACTACTGTTAATGCAGTACCAAAGCATAACTGTCTGACATTAGGTAAAGGTCACCCATGACTAGACACTGGAGCTTACATTACCCTCCCATTAACTGTACTTAACCCCATTTGCCATTTTGTCCTCTGTTGAACCATTTGGATTTCTCTGCTGGCTCTTGCTTGTATTTTCACAATCCTCATTGCTCTCGCAGTATACTTTAATTCAAGTATTATATGAATACAAAACAGTCCTGATAAATATCTGCTGATCATTAGACAGAGGGCTTAATACATAACCTTGATGCTCTTACTCTCTATAGTGAGATAAGTATATATTTAATCTTATTGTTGTATTCCTTTTACTGATCCACATGACAATCTGAGCTTTTTGCTTATGACTGCTGTGCTTCATAAGGACAGGTTTCACTTACCAGTAACTGTCGTTCTCCGAGTATGTTGTTTGGGGATTCACACTGATGGGTTCTGCGCCTGCGCTGAATCCGGAGCGGAGCTGGAAAGCTGATTGGATAAAGAGTTTTGAATGTGGGACCGCCCACCATGCCCAACCCCTTTAGGCGCCATTTCGCGCTCTCCCCTCAGTTTGATATTAAAGCTGCCCGCTAGGCCTAAGGCCATCTCAGGCCGGCAGCCCTGAGGGGAGGCAGGGTTGGGTTGTGTGAATCCCCAAACAACATACTCGGAGAACGACAGTTACTGGTAAGTGAAACCTGTCCTTCTCCTTCGTGTTGTTTGGGGATGCACACTGATGGGTGACTAACAAGCTCACTTACTTGGATGGTGGGCAGCCGGCGTCCTGAGATGCAGGAGAGCGCGATGTCATCATGGATGGGCGGTCATCAACGAAGAAGATCGGAGACCAGCCGTCAGGATGGACCTGCCCCGTCTGACATCAGGGGCGGACCTTGTGTCAACCCGGTAGTGGGTGATGAAGGTGGAGGACCTGGACCAAGTGGCAGCCTTGCAGATATCCTCCATCGGGATGCCCTCTAGGAATGCAGTGGAGGAAGCCAGTGTCCTGGTGGAGTGAGCCCGGACATGAGGCGGAGGTGGCAGGGATGACATCTGATAGGCCAGGTAAATGGTACCTGAGATCCATTTAGATAGTCTCTGGGCAGACAGAGGCTGTCCCTTAGTCTTGCCACCATAAGCCACAAACAGTTGTTTTGCTCTCCTGAAGGACGCAGTCCTCTGGGTGTAAAACAGCAAGGCCCTCCTGACATCCAACGAGTGCCACACTCTCTCTTGTGGAGACGAGGGATTCAGGAAGAATGCTGGAAGCGTGATGGCTTGGGCCAGGTGAAATTCAGTCAGGACCTTGGGCAGGAATGTCAGATCTGGGTGCAACACTGCCCTGTCGGGGTAGAACTTGAGAAAAGGAGGGTCAGACCGAAGGGCTGCCAGCTCCCCTGCCCGTCGGGCAGAAGTGATGGCTACAAGGAAAGCAGTCTTGTAAGAGACAAACTTAATGTCTACCGAAGCCATGGGTTCAAAAGGTGCCTTCGTGAGTGCGGTGAGCACTGTAGTGAGGGACCACTGAGGGGGTGGTATCTTCACTGGAGGATAGGCGTTGCGTAGCCCTTGAAGGAACCTTTTAACAGTTTTGTCTCTGAAGGCGGAGGACAATACTGAAGAAGGTGGGGCCTTGGCGACCACAGCAGCTAGGTGGACCTTCAATGATGAATGTGCGGATCCCAACTCGGCTAGGTGCAGGAGGTAAGACATGACATCCTGCAGGGATGCGGAGTCCACGGTGCGGTCGCTGGATGCTAGGAAGTCAGTGAAGCGACGGTACTTGGCATCGCAGGACTTCCGTGTGGAAGGTTTCCTGGACAGATCAAGGATCCGTGTTATGTTGGGCGGATAAGCCAGGCCGTCAGGTGTAGGCTCGGCAGATCCGAGTGAAGGATCCGACCGTCTTCCATGCGGAGGAGATTCGGATCGGTGGGTAGGCGGAGACGATCGCAAGCCAGGGTTTGGAGTAGTGGGAACCACGGCTGGCGCGGCCAGGACGGGGCAACCAGGATCGTCCAGGCGTTCTCCGCACGGATCCGTATCAGGACCCGTTGGATGAGAGGGATCGGTGGAAACATGTACAGCAGTTCCTGGTGCCACGGCACCATGAAGGCATCGCCCTCCGATCCGTGGCCGATCCCTGCTCGGGAGCAGTAACGGCGGCACTTGGAGTTGGCCTGTGACGCGAAGACGTCTAGGGTCGGTGTGCCCCACCGTCGGCACAGGCGGTCGAACACCGATTCGTCCAGTTCCCACTCGTGCATTGCCGTCCCTTTGCGGCTCAGGGAGTCTGCATCGGAGTTCAGGGTGCCCTGGATGTGGACACCTATGGGGAACACGTGTACCTTCAGGCACCACTCCCACATCTGGACGGTCAGGTAGAGGAGGGAGAGAGACTTGGTCCCTCCTTGCCGGTTGAGATAGGCTAGTGTCGTGGTGTTGTCCGAGGCGATCTGCACCACACTGCCCGCGATCGACGGTCTGAAGGACCTCATCGCCTTCCACACCGCTAGCAGCTCGAGGAAGTTGATATGGTGGTCGGCTTCCTCGGGCGTCCATATGCCGTGAATCCGTAGTCCGCGGCAGCACGCACCCCATCCGTGGGTGCTCGCGTCGGTGGTGACTTGGATGGACGGTGCGGGAAGGGTGAAGAGTCTCCCCGCGGTCACGTTCTGGTCCATTGTCCACCAGTTTAACTGGTCTCGGAGTTCGGGAGTCGGTGTGAGCCACTTCCCGAGGTTGTCGTGGGTGCCGTCGAAGGAGGAGAGGAACCACGACTGGAGCGAGCGCATCTTGAGTTTGGCGTGCGAGACCACCGCCGTGGTCGACGCCATGAGTCCTAGCAAACGGAGGGCGTCCCTCGCACGGACCCGACGTCTGCCCTGGATCCGTGCCACCACTGTGCGGATGTCGAGCAGACGTTTGGTTGGAGCGTAGGCTCTTAGAGCCAGAGAGTCTAGAACGGCTCCGATGTATTCTATTCGTTGAGTGGGGGTCAACTGGGATTTCTTGAAGTTGACCCGCAGACCGAGGCTCTGCATAAGGGCGAGGCAATGTGCAACATCGTCCTTGGCTTTTTGTTGGGTTGGGGAGCAGATCAACCAGTCGTCTATGTACGGGAACACTTGGACGCCTTGCAGTCGCAGATGAGCAGCCACCGGTGCCATGCACTTCGTGAATACCCTCGGAGCGGTGGAGAGGCCGAAGGGTAGGCATGTGTACTGGTAGATGTTGCCGCCCACCTGGAATCGGAGGAAACGACGATGTTCCCTCCTGATGGACACGTGAAAGTAGGCGTCCTTCAGGTCGATGACGGTGAACCAGTCCCCGTGGTTGATCAGCGGGAGGATGGAGTGAAGGGTTACCATCCGGAACTTCCTCGCGTCGATATGCTTGTTGAGAAGACGGAGGTCCAGGATGGGACGTGCCCCCCCGTCTTTTTTGTCCACAAGGAAGTATCGGGAGAAGAACCCTTCGTGAGACTCCGACGCTGCGACCGGCTCTATGGCGCCCTTCTCTAGGAGAGCTGTTAGTTCCTCCTGGAGCGGTGGGGATGGATCGGTGATGCGGATCCGTCCGACAGTAGGGCATCTCTCGAACTCGATCGCGTAGCCAGAGTCTAAGATGGTTAAAACCCATCGGTCTGTGGTGATGGCAGACCACGCCGATAGGTAGTCGGATAGGGGGCGGTAGGGTAGTGTCTCGGTCACGGAAGAGTCAAACACGTTGTTTGCCCTTCCGTTCCGTACGCTTGCCAGTCTGAGGCCGCTGCTGGTAGCGTGGACGGTTGGGTTGTTGGCGCTGCCGGTAGGGCTGGTACCGGGAGTAGTCCCCTTGCCTCTGTGGTGGGCGAGGTTGATAGGATGGGCCCGCCTGAGACGTCGATGGCTGGTCCTGATGGTAACGGCCGGACCCACGGTGTGGAGGGCGGAGCTGTTTTATCGTGGCGTAGTCCCCTTTCAGCTCTCCCAAGGAGGTGTCGGTCTCCTTGGCGAAGAGGCCCTCGCCATCGAAGGGAAGCTCCTCCACGAGCCGCTTGACATCGTCCTGCAGGTTAGCCGAACGGAGCCAGGCGTGGCGACGGAGCTGGATGGCGGAGGCCAAGTTTTTTGCCTCCGACTCGGTGACGTGGCGGCCGGTGCGGATTTGTTGGAGGGCGAGGTGGTTGCCCTCCATGCAGAGTTTTTCAAAGTCCGCTTGTCGATCAGGTGGCAGCAGGGACTTGAACGACTCCGCTTGCTCCCAGAGTCGACACTGGTAGCCTCCCATGGCCGTCGCGTAGTTGGACGCACGGAAGGACAAGGAGGCATTGGCGTAGAACCTCCTGCCCAGTGCGTCCAGCTTCTTCCCTTCCTGGGTCGACGGGATGGGAGTGCTGCTGATCGGCGTCCGGTGTTGGGAGCCCTTGACCACTCGGGAGTTCGGTGCCGGGTGAATGTGCAGAAAGTTGGAATCGTCCAGCAGTCTGTACATAGAGTCCACTCTGTTGGATACGGAGTGAGAAGAAACCGGCTTCTTCCACACCTCCTTGGCCGCTTTAGCAATCTTAGGGAGCAGTCCGAGGCGGACGGGGACCAACTCCTTGCGGTCGGCCAAGCCGCAGACGACATCCTCACAGTCGTCCAGGGGAGCCTCCGCCCGAATCCCAAGGGTGGATCCGAGACGGGTGATCAGTCCGGTGTAGGTCTTCAGATCCTCCGGCTGGGACCCGTGGACGGCGCCGATGTTGTCGTCCGGGGACTTGTCGACCGCAACCGGCGGTGGCTGATGCTGCTCCTCCTCCTGATCCGACGAATCGGAGTCTCCTGACCGCTCCGAGACGCTGGGCGGTGGCAGGTAGACCTCGGGGTCCGAGTCCGACCAGTACGGCCTGGCGGATCTCGGATCGCTCCCCGGCAAAGGCAGCTGGTACGGAGGGAGAGAGGCCTCCGACCGCGCCTGTTCCACCCTCTGCCGCTTCGGTGCGGGGCCCTCCTCACGGAGCGGTGGTGCCTCCGTGGCTGGTGGTGAGGGCAGAGGGCGCTCCCACGGTGTCGTCTGCGGGCCCTGGAGCTCGGCGTGCAGTTTCCGCACCATCGCCTCGATGTACGGGGCGATGAGGCTCAACTGGGGCGGCGGTTCGGTAGCCGGACCAGGAACCACGGAAGGGCTGCGGAGGGAGGAAGACCTGTGCGGTGGTACAGGTGGAGGAGTCTCCGGTGGCGGTGGAGGGCTGTGGGCCCTCTCCGGCGTGGCGTCCCGGGCCTCGGTCGACATCCTACCCGGCGTAGGTGGAGCTGCGACCGGGGCGGATGCTAGGGAGCGTGGCGGCGAAAGGTGAGCCGGTGCCGGGGTCGGAGGAAGAGAAGACGAAGAGCTACGGCGCTTCTTTTTCTCTTTTTTGTCCTTCTTCTTCTCCTGCTCCTTCTTCCGCCTGAACAGTTCAGAGGCCGAAGGCCTGGAAGAAGAAGCGGAGGTGGAAGGAGCAGACGTGGAAGCGGCCTGCTCTGGAGCTGGGGGAGCCGGTGGTGCCAGTGCGGCCTCCATGAGGTAGGCTTGAAGGCGGTACTGGCGGTTCTTGATGGCGGCCTTCGAGAAGCCGCGACAGACTTCGCAGGTCTGGACCTGGTGACTCTCCCCGAGGCAGCGAAGACAATGCACGTGCCCGTCCGAGCTAGGGAACTTTCTCTTGCAGGACGGACACTGCTTGAACGCTGCCGCTGAGGCCATCCACCGAAGTAGATGGCCGAAGAGAAAAAATTATCCCGGCCGGGAGGCCCCGACACGAGATGTTGGTTTTTTGTTTTTTTTTTTTTTTACCGGCGGCTGAGGGCGAGCCCCAGCCACACGAGGACCAAGGGAACAAGTCCCCTAGTCCGAGAAAAATTGTAAGGTAGGAAAAATTGGAAGATTCTGAGACAATCTCAGTAAAGTACTCACAGCTTTTTTTCCAGGCTCCTGCTTGCGCAGCGGAAAAAAGCAAACTGAGGGGAGAGCGCGAAATGGCGCCTAAAGGGGTTGGGCATGGTGGGCGGTCCCACATTCAAAACTCTTTATCCAATCAGCTTTCCAGCTCCGCTCCGGATTCAGCGCAGGCGCAGAACCCATCAGTGTGCATCCCCAAACAACACGAAGGAGAAGGGTCTTTCACTGAGGTCTTTAAGCAAAGGCTTTTAAAAATTATAGTACATAATGATTAGTTGATTGCCTCTCAGTGTAATTTTTATACTCTTGTAGAACAAACAGAATAAGGCCAGACTTGCTTTTTCACAAACTATAATCATTTCTCTTCAGTGATATTTGTGGGGTACACAGAAAGTGCTTCCTCAAAGATTATGGTAGTTTTGAAGCACAGTCGGGTGTACACTGGTAATGGCAACCTTGTGTTGCTAGCTTATCTTTCTCACACTGGGTTAAGTGAAAGGAACTACAGAATGAACTCACCAAAAGGTGCCAAATTTTGACAGTTTCACAGGTGGCCTAGGTATGGAAGAAGTAGTAGTGAAGTTTGTCACATGTCCCATGTGGGCAATGCATACTATCTGTACTTGTACCCAACCTGATTCCTTGCCACCAGTGGAAAGAAAGAAGCTCAGGGGTAGTGATCTGCACATATTTTCCTCTACTTTAATGCCCTACTCTTTTGTCTGCTAGAGGGCATTTTCGTGGCCTGAGAGAAGTACAGCATTCCTGAAAAGGTGGAGAAGGGCCTTTCCTTCAGTGCAATATAGTGTCTTTGAAAGGTAGTTGCCAGTCATGGAGAGGGCTGTGGCCTCTTCCACCTGAGAAGAGATAACCTTTGAAAGCCAGCATCTTGAACAGTGTAAAGTTAAAGGTAAAGGTCGCCCTTGCTCGAAAGCCAGTCATATCAAACTCTAGAGTTCATTGCTCATCTCTATTTATAGCCAAAGACACAGTGCTATCTGCATTTGCAGACATTTCTGTGTACATGTGGCAGGCATGACCAGACACCAGAACACCATGGAGCACTGTCTACCTTCCCACTGAAGTGATCCCTATTTACCTACTTGCAATTTCTTGCTTTTGGACTGCTAGGTTGGCAGGAGCTGGGACAGAGACAGGAGCTCACTCCATCATGCAGTACTCAAGTCTCAGACTGCTGACCTGAAAACCTTTCAGTCGCCAAGTTCAGTGTCTTAACCACTAAGCCACTGCAGTCCCTTGCACAGAGTAATAATATTTAAACTCCTTTATGCCCACCTATTGAAACATGTAGGAAGGAAAAGAAACATATTTGTTTGACAAGCAGGGTGTAAGCAGAAAGGCTGCAAAGGGGACCCCCGACATACTGCTCACCACTACTTTTTTCTGTCTGCTTAGTCACATTATTAATCATGTTATCTTTAATAATATTTTCTACTTATTTGTTCATGATAGACATAACGTTAAAAGGATTTGTTTCTTGGGTCCCCCTTAGATGCAATTTTTTTTAAAAAAACAACTAACCAGAATACTGTTGGTGTTCATGTAAGGTTTGTGCAATTTGTCATGACTAAATGCAGCAAATTGTAATGGCACATTTCAATCAAGTGCTTAACCCTAGGAGTTAGTCATGACATGTTGCACAAATTTTATGCAAAAACAATTGGATTCTGACCATAATGAGTGAGTATTTTAGTCTCCTAGAAAATTATACTGATAGGTTGCAGGTTTTTTCCTTGAAAATGAATTCTTTTCCAATTTGTTGGGTGTTTAGAATCTGGTACCAACAGTCTCTTAATTTTTATCAGCTGAAATCTTGCTTCCTAGCTAAGAGATTTACACCATGAAAAGCTTACTATATCAGTGGGAATTTGATGAGTCTGCTCCTCCAAAGGTTCGGTTGACTCAAATGGACTACTTTAATGTTTTTAACTGCTTAAAAATTTCAGAGGAGGATTCAAACATTTGATTGAGGAAAGGATTCAGAAAAATTACTTCTGAAAAATTGTCATGCCTGATGTCAGCCTTACATGGCATAAATTAAAGAACACCATTTCAATGGTTTCTTTTAATTAAGTTGAATGAAGGAAACAAGCATAACTTTAGTAAATACTTTTCATGATGTCTTAGCTTTTGGAAAACATACACAGTGGTACTGTTATTTTAAAAAATGGAGGACACAGAAGGAGTCTCCTTGAAGAGCAGAAAACACTGGAAGTACACTTTGACTTCACTGGGCAATGTCATAAAGCCATCTAATCCTTCTGATCCAGAAGCATTGTACTGTGATTGTACAATGCTCTGAGACAAAGGGGGGGGGGATAAAAAACCCAGTATGTTAAACAACTAAGAGTCAGATTTTAAAAAGTCCTAATCATTTGAACAGGATCCACTTGTAAAAATATTTTCTTGCAGCTCTTGTGTACTGTCATCTCATCTCCCTCTTGAGTTTGATTTATTACTCCTTTACCTTATATTCATTAATCTCATTACCTTATCTTTTTTACCACTTCATTTTAGCAGAAAGGCAATAATAAAACCCTCATCCATTATCCTTTTACTCATCTAGTCAAGTGGAAATGGTTAATAACATGATACAAATTGAACTTCAATCACACCATTTTCCTCTTTGTCGAATGTGCATTAAAGTATATTCCAGAAGTGCAATTTGTTTTACAGGAAATTTGTGCTCTATTGCTACAGACAACTAAAATTAAGTGTTTCTCAGATTGGTTATTAAATACATGAAACTGTTATTTTATTCCAAAACTAAAATATTATCTCATTTGAACTTGGGTATAATAGTACAATAAACATCTCCTGCTTTTCCTAACAGTTAAATTTAAACAATAAGTCATTAACCAAAAATAGATGTTTTATGAATTCCTACATTACTACAGGTGAATCTTCTTTTCATTCAGGCAAAAGGTAATTTGTTTCTGTGCAAGCTTATCTGTAAATGCAGCAGAGAGCAAGACTGTTGCTTCCAGAGATAGTAAAATAGATGAATGTTACAATACACATTTATTAGAGAAACTAATTGCCATTCTAAAATCAGCAGAAATATGGTGCCTAGGTTTTAAATCTTCTTTCATGCCCAGCCAGATGTAAGATTACCAGAATGAAGCCACCTTTTGATGAATTCATTCCTAAATTTCTTTTGCCTGACCTAGTGTGAGAAAGATTAGCAGGCACAAGGTTGCCGTTGACCAGGGTACAACCGATTGGGATTCAAAAATACCACAATCTTTGAGGAGGCTCTTTAATCTTTACATGACTCCCATAGTAACTGCTTATCCCTCCAATATGTTATCTATGAAGTTTAATAATCTCTTCTGAGATTGCTCCCCACACAAATGTCATTGCTATGACTCACAACAAGATGTCCACATAGGACCACTCAGTTTATCTTCCCCTAGAATCCTCTTTGGGCCCTGTGACTCCTGGAGCACAGGAAGCCAGTCACCAGGCTGTCTATCCCTGAGAGGGGCAGTTAATGGGGAAATGTCCGACAGGGTGTGTGGCTTCCTCTAGCAGACTGGAGTGTACAACGATTAAAAAAACATTTATAAAAGCCCTGTTCCCTTTCTGAAGAGGAAAGGAAACTGGGCGATCTTGTTTGCTTAGCAAGCCAGGGATGTGTGTTTCTGAACACCTGTCCAGAAAACCTCCTTCTGGCTTGCCAAGGGACTTAGTGATCCAGGCTAAGTGGGGGGGGGCTTCTTAAGAGAGGCTTGGGACCCTTTTCCCAGCCTTTCTTAAGAAGCCCTCCCCCCCATCTGGATAGCTAAGCCCCTGAGCAAGCCGGGGGGGCTGATTCTGAACAGAAGCTAGGAAAACTTTTTCCTAGCTTCTGTTCAGAAAACCTCAGTCTGGCTAGCTAAGGGGCTTAGCTATCCGGGGGGGGGGGGCTTCTTAAGAGAGGCTTGGGACCATTTTCCCAACCTCTCTTAAGAAGCCCTGCCTTGGCCTGGATAGCTAAGCCCTTTAGCAAGCCAGGTGGGGGGGGGGGCTGATTCTGAAAAGAAGCTAGGAAAACTTTTTCGTAGCTTCTTTTCAAAAACCTGCACCTGGGTCGCTAAGGAGCTTAGCGATCTAGGTGTGTGTGTGTGTGCATGGGCACAATCTCTTCCCCACCACCTCAGCTCTCCCAGACAATAGCCTGGGACTGCCAGGGTGTTGGGAGAGAAACCGATCTTTCCCCCAACACCCTGGCAGTCCCAGCGATCGCCCAGGACAGCTGGAGTGGTGGGTGGTGAGATCGTGCGCATGCACAGTTTCTCCCCCAACACCCCTGCAGTCCCAGTGATCGCCTAGGACAGCTGGGGTGGTGGAGGAGAGATCCTGCACATGCACGGTTTCTCCCCCAACACCCAGGCAGTCCCAGCGAGCAATCAGATTGCCAGTTTGGTTGGGGGGAGAACGGGTGCGCATGCCCTCTCCACCAACCAAACTGCCGATCTGAGCAGAGATCTCTGCCCCAAATCCTGCAGAGCTTTGTGGCAGAGACCAACATCAGGGAATTTGAGGCAAACATTTGCATCGCACAACGTTATGTTAACATTGTGTGATGCAAATGTTTGCCTCAAATTCTCTGACATTATCCGATTTTAGCGTTATGCAATGCAAACGCTAACCAAGGTATTACTGTAGTAATTGACAAAAATCTTGTTTTGTAGATATGCTTGCATAAATTGAAGTTAGGAAAGCTAAAAGGAAGGTCGTATTAAGGAAGAAGTGATATTCACAGTTGTGTCATGAATCACACAATCACATTGTGCGATTTGGGCTACCTCAGTGTATTCCTGTTCCATACACAAACCCATCATTATGGGACTTACAGGACTGGAGGAACGAAAGGTGACTGCAGACATTTCAATTACATCCAGGGTTATTAAGCCAACAGGATTTCAGCCTCTACTTCCCAACTGTGATAAAACAGTAAACTATGGTCTGTTGGAGACTTCTTGGTTTTATTAGTTTGCTGAAGAGGGTGTGTGTGCAAGAGAAAGAAACTTTCTATATCAAAGAAATGAGAGGACCAGTCATGGCAAATTGCTTTTTTAATGTCAGGATGCATACAAACTATCCATAATGACACAATTTCTCAAAAATTTTAAAGGGAACTCTTTAATACCATTGCTAGTAACTTCACTCCATTGTCCAGGTAGAGCTACTCAACAGAACACTGGCCAATAAGATTACTGTAAACCAAGATTTGTGAAATTGCCACTGAGTCTACACTAGTTGGGACTAACATTGAGGCCATTAGCGTTATTCAAAAGAAGGCACAACAATGAGAATTGGGACTTGCATTTCTTTTCCCCCTCTTTTTCCCTGAGTTGAACAGTTAAGTATGAAAAAGTTATCCACATAATTTGAGACATCCTGTCTTAATTAAAAGCAACAGGTAAACTAATGGAATAATCTACAGAACTACTACACCAATACTTTGAAGTGCTTGTTGACAATATATATGTTTCTGCAGCAGTTGTTTAAATCTTTTTGGATGATTTTATGCTTCAGTAAAACCACTTAATCATGTATTCTCTGAAACAACTAAAAATAGAAAGTATTAATAAGTAAACTCAAGCAGTCATTCTCAGCTATGAACATAGCTATATGTAACACAAGATGTTGTTATCCATAGAAAAATGAGTTCATCAAATTAATGAAAATTTAGAGAAATTGGCTGCCTAATGAGCACTCAGAGTGATGTGTCAAGGGTTCTTCACCACTACTGATAAAATTGATTTGATGAAAGTATGACAAAACTACTCTCATTTATCTCACTTACATTAAAGTATAATGTTTATGAACCATATAGTAAGACCTACATTTCTCCAATACTGTGTTTGTCAATTTAACTCAGGTACTCTGGTAACATAAGAACAATTATTCTCCAGTACTACTAACTGTTTAATTTTCTTTTGAGGTCAATCATGTACATATTAAAAAACTGTTAGTATCAATGAATCAAGGAAGAAAGAAGGAAAGGATACATACACTCTGATTTCTCATATGTAATGTGGATGTATAAAATCTCTTAGCTTTTGTCCTAATTCTTACAAAACTAAAACACACAATCAGCAGCGGAAAATGAGAGGAAACCATACCAATTACCAATACGTGTTGCAAAAATTTAATTATATGCTTTGAAAAAGCACTAACTTGTTTCAGGCGGAAGTAAAGAAGGGTAAAACATATATGTAGAGCACATCATTTGTGTATGAGTGGCTTGGGTGTAAGCAAAAGAAGGAAACATTTGTGTAACCTGTTCAATTTCCCTGTTCAAACCAGACAAATAAATAAAAGTGAGAGGAACAGAATAAATAATAGTTATGTTACGTTATGTTATGATCCTAAAAATTCAGTAAGATATTTTGTCTCTGTAAAACTTTTTCCCAAGCCACATTGTCATTGGCTTCAATTTAATCTACCTACACTATAGTTCCATTATTTCCAATGATCTCGTCTTTAAATCCCTCCTTTTAAAATTGCTATTTGTTCCTATTTCCTTGATTAAACTACCAACTAATGACATCTTTATCTCTCTCTCTTTCGCTCTGTGTCTATGCAGTTTCTTTGCTATTTGCAAATCAACTTTCTCCAACTGTTTCTAGAATTTCAGTCACTACACCATCCAGTACTTTGCAGCATAGATTTCCACTCTCTATAGATTGTTTCTAGTGTGACTGAACTTCTAACTATATCTTGGAGTAAACAAAATAAAGCAATAATAGAAATGAAAGTATTCTGATAGCTTTAGGATCAACAAATGATTTCACTATCAGCTTTTATGCGTTTCAATAAACTTTCCATTTTACTTTGCCAATAAGCTGACTAATGCAATGTAATTAAATATGATGCAGTACTAAGTATAGTACTTACAGTACTGAACCAAAGGGTACTGAACCAAATAAAAAACTATCCATTCTGGTTTTTATAAGTCATACCATAGCTTATCCTACAAAAATGATTGCTGGTTTCACATTCTCAGGCCAAAGGTGGTTTTATTATTAAGCTGCAGATTTCACACAATTAACAGCCAAATTTTAATACAAATTAGACGTCAGTGTTATCACTATTTACACATTGAACCTTTGTATCTTGGTGCTAGCAGGCAGCCCTGGCAGCCCAGGGAATACCATCATGAATTTCTTCAATTATTGGGACTCACATATCATAGCATTATGGGAAAGTGCTTGTCTCTCTTTTTCATGCCTATTTAAATATTCTATTTATGCTTTGAACCATACAGAAATGTCTCTAAACTTCCAAAACCTTAATAACAGGAGGATTGTGGTCATACAATGCAGTTATCAAGAACACTGTCAGTCATAAATCCAGAATACTCATACTTCCTTCGTTTACTCTCCATCTGATCATAGAGATATGAAATAAACCAAATGCTACTCACAGTTAAAACCACGCAGCTCCCACAATGGATGCAGATGCCTTAACTTGCTTCACATTTATTCTTCTTCCAGATATTAGCAAACATTCATAACTCCCTTTCCTTTATTTGTGAAACAGTAGCAAACACAACAGACAAAAGATTCTAGAAGTATAGGAAAAAACTGCAACCATATGTTTTCATTTGCAAAAGAAATTACAGGTGTTTCTAGTGGTAAACCTTATACAGTAATACCTCGGATAACGCTACGGCTTGGTTCCACAAGTCTTGGTGTTATCTGATTTTTAGTGTTATCCGATGCATGTTAAAATCCTATGGGATGTATCGGATAACGTTAAAGCTCCATAGAGATACATTGTAACCGCACATCCCATAGGACCTTAACGTTATTCGATGCAATTCTCCTCCCCAGATTACTTAACGTTATGCGATATTAGCGTTATCCGAGGTAAACGTTATCCGAGGTATTACTGTATTCCTCTTTCGAAACAAAATCCAGTGAAAGTGCCAAGCACACCACTGAATTGTTTTTTTTCTTGTGATTCTCATGGTGTGGCTTCTTTTAGACATCTTTGAGGCATTATGAGAAGACGAAACAGGGGTGGACCCTGACTTGGGTAGCAAGCTGTCACTCCTAAGTCCCAAGTACTACAGCTACTCCACTTGTAGCTGTTCCATAGACAGAACTTAAGAGATTCTGGCTAAAGAAGTCAAATGTAGGAACCTTCCAGGTAAGGAGAAAAGTCTTGAAAGAGTGCAGTCAGAGGAAGGTGAGAGAATAATAAAAAGGGCCACTGAGGAGGTCTCGGTATAGAAGGAATGGGTTGACCTAGAGGTTCAGATGAGACTGGGCAACCTGTCCCCAGAGGACTGGCGAGGGCAAAAGGGAGTCAAAGCTGGTGAATTGGAGAACCCCAAGAGGATACCAATGAGTACAGGATAAATGAGCCCTAGAAGGATACCCATGCTTATGGAAACTGGGTGGAAGTGACAAAGGAAGATGCTTGAACTAGAGCTCCCATGAAATTTCATGTCCCTGTGACAATGGCACACTTCATGAAAATTATTTCCAAAATTCCCAAGTGTGTTCCTATTGGTGAGAATGAGCCCACAGGGAACATATCTATCACCAGAGGGCTAGGGAAGAGTCTTGGACCCCAGAACAAGAGTGGGACAGGTAGAGACATAGAGGTATACAACACCTATGAGAAAATTGGAGAGGATTCAAAAGACTTTACAAATGACTGAATTCCTGGCAGTTTCCTAGAGCCCATCCTGGGAAGGACTAAAGGTTATGAGTCACTGGCCTCCCTTTTTGATGCAACAAAGAGATAAAAGGAGAAAAGAGGATTCACTTGAGAAGGGCTTGATGCTGGGAAAAGTGGAGGGCAAAAAAAGAGGGGGGCGGTCAAAGATGAGATGGCTAGATGGTATTGTAGATGCAATGGGCACAAAGCTGGGCGGGCTGAGGAAGATGGTGGAAGACAGAGGTGCCTGGCGGGCAATAGTCCATAGAATCACAAAGGGTCGGAATCGACTGTGCAACTGAAGAACAACAAATTCATGATTGTCTACAGAGATAAAGTAAAACCTCGGATATTGCTAAAATTGGGTTCCACAAGTCTTAGTGTTATCCGATTTTTAATGTTATCTGATGCATGCATTGGATAATGTTAAAATCCTATGGAATGCATCAGTTAACGTTAAAACTCCATAGAGATACTGTACATTGTAACTGGCACAGGCTTTAGTGAATGTTATCTGATGCATCCCATAGGATTTTAATGTAATGTGATGCAATTTTTTTCCAGATTGCTTATGCGGTTTTAGCGTTATCTGACACAAATGTTATCCGAGGTATTACTGTAATATCAGGATCAGTGGCCTCTCTGCCTGTTCAAGCCCATATATGGAGCGCCTTTACCTGGTACTAGGCAATCAAGTTAGACTGTAAATAGCACTGGTGTACTCTTCCTATGACTCAACACCGTCCCTCCTGAGTCTGGCAGACTTCTGGGGGACTTCAACATCTATACAGAGATGAATGTGTAGTGTGCTTTTATATGTATTTTAATGTGTATTTATGTGGTTTTTTTAACTTTTATTTATAAATTTTTTAAAAAAACTTTATGTGTTTTTATGTCTATTTAATTTGTATTTTTATGTGTTTGATGTCTATTTAATGTCTATTTAATATGTATTTTATGTGTTTTTTAATGTGTATTTTTATTTGTACTGTATTTTATGTATTTTTTACATTGGCCCCGCCCATGTTGTTGGCCCCACCCATGACATCATGATGTTGGCTCCACCCACTACATCGGCCCTGCCCACAGTGTGGTAGTAAAAAATTTGGCTGCCCATCACTGTGTTCACTTCTTTACCATAGTCAGATCATATCCTGCTGAAGTCTGAGTTGACAGTTGTGAATCCTCTCTGCAGGGACACAGGGTCTATGAAAATGGTCTGCCCTTGCAGACTACTGGATCCTATGGGATGCCTTGGGAAGGTTTTTAGCTGATCTTGCTGGTGCTCCTGTTGATTCCCTAGTCACCAGACAGTATATAAAGGCAACCTGGGCAGTCAATAGCATCACTCCCAAATGTCATCTCTGCCTTACACTTTGACTTTTTCCATGGTTTACTGCTGATCTTGGGCTATGAAGCAGTGAAGGAGAAGGCTAGAGAGCAAATGGACAAAAGCTCCCTTGCATGACAATTTACAAGTTGTGAGAGATATAGCCAATAGGGATGCCAGTGAGTTGAACTCTACTAGAAAGGCATACCATATTAAACTGATTGGTTAAATGGGGAATCATCAACCAAACTGTATTGCATAGTTTGTGATCTCACCAAGGCAGACACTTGCATTTGATGCCTCAGCTTGACAAATCCATCAGTAAACTGTTGGCAGCCCATTTCAGAACCAAAGTTGATGTCGTCTGACAGGACTTGCACTTAATACAGGTAATCAACTTAAGATGTCTAATACACTGTCTTATCCATATTTGTTAGATCAGTTTCAACTTGTGACATCTAAGAATGAGGACGAGGTGCTTACATGCTGTAAAACCACCACAGTCTCCTTCTTGGCTAGTAAAATAAGTTAGAGAAATAACAATACTTTGAGTCTTGCAAATAATGAATATGTCTCTCTAGGAAGGTTATATACCTCTCTATTTAAAAGAGACAATTATTCAGTCTACTTTCAAAAAGCCAAATATAGTGACCAGCACTTTTAACTATTTTAAACCAGTTGCTAATATTCCATCCTTGGACAACCTAATTGAGCTGGTGGGAGCAGATCAGCTGCGGGCATTCTTGGAGAAAACAAATAAGAGCCCCGGTGGTACAATAGTTAAACTGCTGTACTGCAGCCAAAACTGCTGATGTTATGAGTTTGATCCTGATGGTCAGGATCAAACTCAAGGTCATTTTACAAGGTCAGTAAAATGATTTTACAAGGTCATTTTACAAGGTCAGTAAAATGAGCACCTAGCATGTTGGGGGCAAAATGTTGATTACAGCTCAGAGAGTGCAGTAAGCACTATGGGGCAGTACATAACTGTAATTGCTATTGCTATTGAATCTATTCAGGGTTCGGGCTGAAGCATGATATAGAAATGGTATTGGTCGCTCTGCACAATGATCTGCTAAGTGAATCCTACTGGGGTAATACTGTATGTCTCTGCTGGTGCGCCTTGATCTTTCTGTGGCCTTTGATACTGTCAACCATGGTATCCTCCTGGACATGTTGACAGGTTTGGGGATCTGAAGTATGACATTTAGCTAGTTCTTCTCTTTTCTATTGAATTCATTGGAACATATCCAGATGGTACAACTCAGGGAGATGGTTTTGAGCTCTTGGGTATTTCCATATGGGTTCCCATAGGTTTCAGCCATTTTCCAGTGCTTTTAACATCTATGTATAGAAATTTAAATAAATAAATAAATAAATAAATAAATAAATAAATAAATAAATAAATAAATAAATGTAAGGTCTTTGGGAGAGGGCATTTGGTGGCTTGGAGTACATTATTATCAGTACAAAGGTGACACACTACCTTTTCTTTTCCTCTTCTGCAATGGATACTATCAAAGTCCTGGAGCACTATCTGTCCTTGGTGACAGACTGGATGAAAGCATATAAATTGAAACAGAATCCAGACAAGATGGGGATGCTTCTGTTGGGAAGCTCCCTGACTCACTGAATGGAAATCTTCCCAGTTGGAAGGGGGGTGTTACAGTCCCTCTGAGGAGCAGGTTTGCAGATTAGGATTATAGACCAAGCTCTTTCAACAGAAAATCAAATATCAGCCATGGTCTACTACCATCTTAGATGGATTGCCCAGCTGCACTCATTCCTGGACAAGGGATCACTCACAACATTAGTTCATGCAGTAGCAATCTCAAAGAATGATTACTGCAATGCTCTCCATATGGAGCTGCCCTTGAGGCTGATAATTAAAGAATTATACAGTACAGTACTGAAGAAAGGCAAGAACTTTCCTAGTACCCTTTAAAAGGCTTGGGATTTAAAAATTTAAAAAATATTACAAACACACATGTACTAAAATGAGGTGGTTTTGGAGCTCTGTAAGAGGAAAGGAAAAGCAAAGCAAACACAACACGATGGAAGCATGGATAGAGCTGGAATTGTCCTGGACCCAGTTATTTTTCACTATCAAGCAACCAATCTACACACCACTCACAACTGCAAAAAGGCTGTGAGAGGAAAGCTGAAGGATTTGCTTTAATCTAACAAGAGTAAATTGTGGTATGAGGATTGGAAAACAAAACTACTAATGATAGAGAAGTATGGATAACTTATACTACCTGTACTAAATTAGTGCATACAATTTTGCATATCCAATGATTCAGCATGGGATAAGATAAAAAAAATATCACATTTCATTTGAAAAAGGAACCGTTTGAGGAATAATTGATATAGATGTAATTTAGTTATCCATTTGTCTCTCTGTAATTTTACTTTTCCTTTATTGTAAACAGATTTCTAGATATAGATATGCAGATAATAGTACACAGTATCTTTTTTTTCTCCCCCTCTGTAACTGCTACATGGATTTCAGATTTATACTGAAGCACTCATCTGGCCAGACTCATAAATATTCAGCCATCTCAATATCTTCTGTTACTTTTAGTTTCTCTATGTACAACAAACAGTATTCAATCAGTGAACAATTAAAATGTTTAGTATCATATTTAAAACCACCATTCAAAACTTTTCTTAATGCTATTATCAGTTTTTCTTTTGCAACAGTTTTCTGTATAAAAATAAAAGCACTGGTTTTTTATTGGTGCTGCCCTCTTTGTTTTGTTCCACTTTGCAAAACCCTTTCGGGACACTAAGCCTGCATTTACCATAATACGGATTAAACCCTCTTTGTCCCATTGCACAGTGTTTGTTAGCAGGTTAGTCTTTTTACATTCTTCACAGCCTGCCTGCAGCTTACCCTTTAGGCCTCACAAAATACTTCTGTGGCTTTACAAAAATGCCAGAGTGGTCTTGAGGTTAATTGGAAGAAAAGTGAAGCCTTTTAACACATTGACTCATTAAACATTTAGCCCACTAAAATCCACTATGCTAGGCAAAGAAAAAGCCTCTGCAGAGATCTTAACAATAAAAAGGTAGCAAAGTAGCTGAAAATAATGACTAATGACTGTTCTACTAAATGGGGAAGGCTTAATTTATCTGGCAAAAAAAAAATAGATTTGCCCAAAGAAACATTCTCAACTTTGCTACCTAGATCAGGACACAGGAGCAAGAGAAGGATTTTAATACTTTGTTAACCAGGGATGCAAAGCAAAATGTCCAGAGTAAGGCTTTTAAGAATTAATATCATAACAGAATGTATAGTTATTTTACTCTTAACACAATCTGTTGGGCCCAGTAGGAAATCTGATTGAAAAGTAAACCAAGAAATGTGAAGAAATATTTGCACTTTAGCTTCATTTATTGTGTCATGAAGTATATTAATATAAGAGAAGTGATTTAAATATTTATAATTAACTCTCTTTAGTATACAGTACTACAGAATTCAGCCAGCTTCAATTACTTCAGCCAACAGTACATTTAGTTACAGTCAAGGAGAAACAAATCAAAACCCTCCAAAAACTACATTAACTTCTATAAAATCGAAATAGTAGATTTGTCAAATTGCCATTTCTATCATCTAACTTCTTCTTGCAAAGGAGAAAGTGGCAACCTTCTCTTTCTCCAATCTTCACAGCCTCAGACTTGAAGTAAAGGATTAGATGGAATTTGTGCAAGATGCAGATAACAAAAGCAAGAGTGAAGAAAATTGAAGAGACAGCTAAACTCCAGCAACAAAATGGTTAAGAATCTAAATCATTGTTCCTCTTATTCTAAGGGTCCACTATATTGTGAACAGCGCAAACATCAGACAAGGTAAGATTACTGACTATTATCTCCTTAATTTTCTCCGCTTTCCTTCACATTCCCTCTTGCTATCAACGTACTATTTTTCCAAGGCTTCACTTCTGCTAAGAAGTAAACTTTCCATAATCCGCCTATTATTGAACCTTTAATTGGATTGGGAGCAGGGTGGTGTATAAAATAGCCTCTATTCAGTGAAAAGGACTGTAGTTTTAGGGACTCAAAGGGAAGAGGCATTGTGAAAGAAAATCCACAGGGAATCAAGGATTAAATGGTGGCTCTGCTGAACTCATCAGCTCCACAACATATAATGAATTGTTTCCTTAAACAGGTAACTTTCTAAATAAATGGACTCTGCCTTGTAGCATAACTGGGATATCAAAACATAGAAAAGTAAACTGAAAATAAAATTGGCTTAGCATCTAATGTTCCTGTTTCTGATCACAACTTTCAACAAATAATGGAGGCTCTTGCTGTTTTAAATAAACATCCCGGCAACAGTTACCAGGACTTTGAGACCCAAGTGTAAATGATATATTCAGCTAAGCTACCACATTTATACACAAATGCCTTTCTGAAGTAAATTTAAAGCTTCCATCCACAGTGGAGGTTTGTACTAAATAGTCATAGCTCAACATTCCTAAAAAAGTATAACAGAAGGACATGATACTATATTCAGACATACACAGACACTGACATGAAGAATTTACTATGTATTGGCATGTAAAAAATAGAATTAAATAGTTCAGAAAAGTATAGAGGAAAACAGCGGCTGTGTGACTGGGATATCTGTACCAAACTTATACATTTATGTAAGATACTGATTTCTTAATGCAATCACCAGATAATAAGACTGTTTTAGAGAGGGGAAGCTTTTCTTGGGACATAATAGTATGGAAAATACTCTTACACTACACACAAAATAACTATTATCCAGTCTTCAGCTGGGAAAAAAAGATTATGATAACTCAGAAGAATTCCCCCTTATTCCAACAAAAGGTACATAAACTTATCACTAGCCTCTTGTTCGGGGATGCAGGGAATGAGGAAAAGAAATCTTCACATATTGTGCTGACTAAATGCAAACATTCATCTATATGGCATCTTATTTGGGGTATTTTTGCCTCATAAAAATTGCTCTTGCAGAAGAAGTTATTTTGCCATAAATATATCATTGTTAAAGTGACACTGTCAATGGAAGCCGTGAACATATCCATCATCATAACCACTGTTTTTCTGAATAGAGCTGAAAAGTTACTGCATGATCAAAGGGTTATGCCCAAGGACTGTGTCATACTGCTAGTACAAATCTTCTACTGCTTGTGCATCTTCTTATTTTTGTGCAATTTTAAATCTAATGTTTAGACTCCAGTTGCATGTACCAGCTGCATAAGCCCATTGGACTTCCAAAACCACTTATAAATTTATTATGCTCAATATTGCTTGCATTAAGTATCTCACTGGGTCTTATGAAAATGCTACTAAATACATGCTACCCCTTTCACTTGTTCTGGTTAGCTTATGTTGGAT
Source organism: Furcifer pardalis (assembly GCA_030440675.1). Classification (NCBI taxonomy): domain Eukaryota; kingdom Metazoa; phylum Chordata; class Lepidosauria; order Squamata; family Chamaeleonidae; genus Furcifer; species Furcifer pardalis. Next base: position 59,879,603 of record CP126892.1, on the reverse strand, counting down.
CCAATCAAAAATCTGGTACAGACTGTTCTTCTGTTGCTGTTATGCAACCATACCAAGGCAACGAAAAGAGACCAAGCAAAGATGGAGTACTGTATTTACTTTAATGGTCTTTCTATTCTCTCTTACCTGTAGGTTTTAAGACTGCTTGCCTTATTTCACTTCACAGCCAAGGCATTTTGTTAAGTGAGGTGGAATCCCTACCCCTTCCAGTGTCAAAATTTTACCACGACATGCTGTTCCACACACTTGCTACAGAGTCATCCAAAGAAGATTACAGTACTTTATTCTGCACCATGGAAGACTAGCCTGGAGCTGAATAAATTGCAGCTCTAGAAGAAGATAGTCTCTGTTTCATGCACATCACAGATTCAAAAATCTGAAGAATCCAAAACTTTTTGAAATACCCAGATATTATCAGAAAATGTGCATGTGTTATGTGCTGTCAAGTTGGAACCAACATGGAACAACTCTAATACTGTACAGTTTTCAAGTTGAGGAATGGTTACATTCACCCAATCTATTAAATATGAGTCTGCAAAATAATAACATTGACTATACTGTAGTTGCTGTTAAACTGATGTCTTGTATAAAGATTGTGCTAGCTCTTTCTAAATGAGAGAATCTACATCAGTGTTTCCCAACCTTTGATTTTTGGACTTCAATTCCCAGAAGACAAAGTCAATATCCCAAAGCACCGATCAGCCAATGTACTGACTTAAGTCCAAAAACCAAAGGATGGAAAATACTGATCTACATCAGTGAATGGATTTAATGTAGCTTGGTGCTGAGTTATCCCAATTGTGGGAGTAGGCATGATTGCTTCTAAGAAGAGATATGTTTTAAAGTGTGAGGCAACTGGGATCCATCTATGTGGCCTAGTCTTTTAGATGATTAAAGCAGAATGTGATCTTATATAAGCAGATCCCACCTGACTTGGTAATATTTTAAAGTGCTCCTCCACTTTCTCTTCTTCCCTTAACAAAACAGATCTGGTTCCAGTAGACACAGAACAGAGTCACAGGTGGCGAGCCACGGCAAACAGAGTCAGGTTCCATGGCTCCATATAACCTTATGTTCTCTCCAGTCTTGTGGGACTTACCTTTTCCATCATGAGCTCTACTCCCATGCTGCTATGGCCATAGCTTTTCCTGAACACAGCTAAACTATGGCTAAACTCCCATTCTCAATTTTTTAAAATAGCCAAAAATTCCCTCCCAATTATTTGACCTGTTGATGAGATTGCAAGAGTGAAAGGCCATTCTTAGCCCAATTGTAATGGGATACTCCAACAGGCCTTTCCAAAATGATAAACATTAGCATTTTTAATGTCATGTTTCTGTCAGGTGTACAAAAATGCACAATCAAATTTCTGAGTCCTGAAGCAGTGGGGAAAAGACTCCAGTTTTGCAACTATTACAAGCAATGTTGCTACCTATCTTTGGTCATTACTCCAAAACCACTAGCTCTTCCAACTTACAGTATACTATATACTTTCATGGATAGGAATTATGATAACATTCAAGACATGAAGTTAATGGGCTCTTTCTGCTCTTAAAATAATCACAAATATAAGAGCAAAAGTGCTGATCACAAGAGGTTTTCCTCTTGACCAAACGAAGGAACAGCTAGATCAATCATTGTTTCCAGTATGTAACTGCTCACATTTTAAACTTTTATATGTGTCCATATACTTGCAACTAGAAGTTAGTATTACAGCTAAAATTCATTTCACACTAACAATGAGAATACAGTAACTTCAACGTCAAGTGCATCGACATCAACCTCAATGAAGCTGAAATTTAATAATAGTAATCAGCTGAGTGAGAATTTTCTTAGTTTCTGGCACATTAAAAAATGGAATCCAGTGGTTTCAGAGTTGTCAGAAAACCAAAAAGATGTCTGTCAAAAGGTATGAGCATCTGAGTAGGTTAAAGTGAAGAACATTAAACACCAAAAGCATAAAGTAGCCATCAAAATCTCAAGCAGATCTAGACAGAAATAGATTACTCATTGAATTAAAAGAAAAGGTCAGGCAAGATCTCTTTTGTTCTCTTGCCAGTATATTCTATTCATTTCTTTTTAATTGGCTCTAATGAACCATATTTATGAGAATTGGCAGGCTGAAAATACATGCAAAGAATGCTTGCAGAGAAAACTTCTGGGCTTTGTTTCTTTACTAGTAACAGTCACAATTAGGCTGAGCTTTTGTTTGTGTTTTAAAAACTACTGGAAGTTTGGAAATTATTTCATCCTTCAAGTTTCTCGTTTTACAAAAACTGACTTCCAATTTCAACATAGGGTTGGACTCGATGGCCCTTAGGTCCCTTTCTGCAATTATATGATTTATTTCCTATTATTATTTTTCCTCCCTGTACAGCTGCCATCCCGAGATCTAAGCATTTTAACTATATTGTAGGAGTTCTGAAGGGGGGGGGGGATATATGTCCTTTTCCCATTTCTCACCTTTTGACATACTGTACTCCTATGTAAGTATAATCCTCAACTTGTCCCCTTCTAGCACAATTACTACAAACTGCCAATGGTCTCAGGGGGGAATTCCAACTCTACCCTGCCTTCCACTATTATCCCAATCAATACACGAGCATCCAGTGTCACAACTGCCTCAGCATTGGATTTAATTAATGACTCTCACAATGTAATTGATGTCATACCAAATATGACATATTATGGAGTATGTGTAAAACAGATAAAACCACCATACAGTACTGCGCAAAAGTCTTAGGCCACCACCAGCTGATTTGGGAAACATTCAATGAGAGATTGGGGCGGGAGGACACCTGCTGCTCAGGGCTTCTGGGAATTGAAGTCCAAGAACAGCTGGAGTGCCAAGGTTCGTCATCACTCATCTAAGCAGAACCATTTTATTAGATTATTCATTCATCTTCCTACCTCACTTCAAAGTGTAACAACTGACAACTAGAACCTTGTCCTTGGCAAGATATGTCGTTTCTGCTCTCCAGAAGGTTAACCTAGCCTCTTCTAGCTACATATTTAGCATATGAAAAATGTGCAGAAAACATTTCCTCAATTTTAGCCATCATCTAGAACAGAGGTCAGAAAACTTGGCTTTCCAGGTTTTCTTGGACTTCAATTACCAGAAGTCCAAGTCAGTATACCTACTGATCAGGGCTTCTGGGAATTGAAGTCTAAGAACATCTGGAGAGCCAAGTTTGCTGCCCGCTGATCTAGAGTGTTGATTTCGAAATGCTCTTGCTATTCCTAAACCACACATTGCCAAACTATTATAATGAATTCAGTGGAATATTCCAAATGTCATTTGACTCTAAAAGGCTTTTCCACTTATCAACATCAGATCGAATATTTGTTTGCTAACCCAGAAAGACTACTGTTGTGGTACTGCATATATTATTAGTACTTGGCTGGACTTTTTTGACAGTTGCACTAATGTAAAAAGAGTCTTAGCAAGGTCATATGCTACGCAATTGTAATTAGTTGCCAAAATTTGTCTTTTTTGTATACAGTAAAACCCTGACTGCTTTGGCTTACATTTGCTGCGGTTCATGACTGGAAATCCATGGGAAATGATGTTCTGTTTCACAATGTTTTTTCACCATACGACTGGGAATTCCCCAGAGTGCATTGCACCTGGGGGGGATATAAGACCATCTCGGGTGGTATGATCACAATGGAGTGACCTTGCCTTGCACGCTCACCACGCCTCTTCTGGAGCCACCGCTAAAGCACCAGATCTTTTAAACCAGGTGCCTTAGCGGTGGTTCTGGAAGGTCACCCCACTGTGATCACCTCTCCCCCCTTCTGTGCTGCGAAAGGTGGAGAGGTGATTACAGTGGGGCAACCTTGCCTTACGCATTCACAGTGCCTCTTCCAGAGCCACCGCGAAAGTGCTGGATGTCTTTTAAATCCAGCACTTTAGCAGCAGCTCTGGACAGGTGCCATGAATGTGCAAGGCAAGGTCACCTCACTGTGATCACTTCCCCCTCCCCCTTCCGTGACTGGGTTGGTGCTGCGAAGGGGGGAGGCAATCACAGCAGGGCTGCCTTCCCTTATGTGTTCACAGTGCCTGTTACAGAGCTGCTGTTAAACCACCGGATGTCTTTTAAATCCGGTGTCTTAGCAGCGGCTCTGGAAGAGGCACCATGAATGCACAAGGCAAAGTTGCCCCACTGCAATCACCTCTCCTCCACTACGCCACACCGACCTAGGCACAGAAGGGGGGAGATGAGCAGTTTGCCTCACCTGGCTGTGGCATCTTCAGTGGGGTAGCCCTGGCCATGGCTGGCCCCGGCGGCCAGACAAACTGCTCCTGTTCATCGCCCGACACCAACCCTGATGAAGAAGTGTCGGAGACCAGGCAGGGTAGGGAAAGCTTAGGTTCCTCTTTTAAATTCCCCTTTACCGCACATCTGGCATTTTGGGGTGGGGGGTATTTTAATTTAATTTTCAATGCATTCCTATGGGAAAACATGCTTCAGCTCATGACTGATTCAGTTTCTGACAAAACTGTTAGAACGGACTAAAATCGTGAACTGGGGTTTTACTGTAATATTAAATTAAAGGGAGCCCTGGTGTTGCAGTGGTTAAACTACTGTTCTGCAACCAAAAGGTTGAGAGTTTGATCCTGACCAGGGCTCAAAGTTGACTCAGCCTTCCATTCTTTTGAGGTCAGTAAAATGAGTTCCCAATATGTTGGAGCAAAATGCTAATTAACTTCTGAACCACCTAGAGAGTGCACTAAGCACTATGGAATGGTATATAAGTGTGACTGATTTGCTTTGCTAACAATTACTGTGATGTTTAATTTTGGCTTAATTTAATTGTGCTAGCTGCTTCATCCTCATCAGTGTTTTAATTCTGCTGATTTTATGTTTATTCTCATCTGCATTGTGTTGTATTTAACCAATCATCCATTACATCTCAGTTCATTGTATACTGTTGGTCACCATAGCTTCTGTATCTTATCTTACCGCAACTTACTGAATATAACTTTTAAAGAGAAATATGTAAACTTTCTGAGTGACATGCTTTTAAAAAAAGCAATGTACACTTCTGAGTAACTACTTTACAAACACTTGTCAGCTTGGAATAAATGTTCAGGATCTACCCTTGTATATTCTTACTCATCTTCTCTCTGCAACAGGAAGTAAATTCTCCGTCTAAATATATTGCACTGCAGTAAACACGGCTTGAGAATATAAGATTTACGGCACATTAATAAAACCATATAGGCTCAACTGGCCTTAAATATATTTAGACACACAGTTTAAAGTTCTCATGACTATCTAAAAGAAGATCTGCAGATAGCAATGCCTCATGTTTAAATCTATCTGCTGTTTATACCAGTATATCAATTCACCCCACAAGCTTCTAGTGATTTATTTCTACTAATGTGGCAGAAAGCCCTGAGCAGAAAATTTCTTGGTCTTCTACTTTTTTTCCACCATCTTGCAACAATTCATTATAGCAATCCTTGCCTGCAAGTAATAAAATACCACAACAGAACAAAAGGTTTGTCTTCTGCGAAACTGAAGTAAGCAGTGTTAAGGGTGACATTTATACTGCACAGGAACCAGAAAAAAGAAGAGAGACACTGACTACATACAACTCTTGATGGTTCAGTCAGATTTTGGAGCTTGAAAGAAATGCAATACAAAGGGGAGTTATTCCTCCAAAATAATGGAGAAAAGAAACAGACTTACAAGAGCTATGGAGGGAGTGGTGTGGTTCTTGTTGTTTTTGCACTAGTAGTAGGTAAACTGAAATCAACTGCATTGCAGGTACACCTTTTTTTTGCTGCATCTGAGTTGTAAAACAGATTTTCCAAACGGTGGTCATGAGCTACAGAGCTCTAGCTAATCAAGACTCTGTGGTGCATATGTTCATATGTTCCTAGTTGTATATAGATTCTTATTCTTCCCTTCTCATGCATATATTCACCATAATTAACACCAATTTACCTTGTTGCTGTATATACTCAACATATACAAAGACCCTTGAGTCCAAGCATCTGAAAAATTACTGACACCCCTACTTCAGTTTAAAGCTAAAAGGAAGGGTAATTACTTTTCTCTGACTCTGTATCTAATTGTCACTTGAAAGCAGTTGGTAAACTAGAGGTTGGAAAGTGCAACATCTGATGTAAGACTGCTGCAGATAGGCATGGCATTAGCACCTGGCCCCAGTATGTGGGGGCCCACAAGGGCTAATGCTGCTCACCTTATTTCCTCCTTCTTACTTTTAAAACATCTTATAATAAGGTGCAGGAGAGCACACAAGCTTATATGGTGGACAGATGTGCTGAGATAGAGAAATACCAAAATAAGCATGATTTTTTCAATATACATAAAAAGATCAAGGAAGGTATTCACAAAAGGCAACACAAGATACATGCACTGATAAAGGACAAAGACGAGAATCTTGTGGTGGAAATGAGGGATAAGCTCAATCTATGGAAGGAATACATAGAAGAATGTTTAGTGATAAAGGAGGGAAACAGGCTGGTAAGGATATCATGGGTTAACCATGTGACTAATGTGGAATTGTTGTGCCAAATGGATAAAGAACAAGAACTGTTTAAGACCATTAAACAAAGAAAGCTCCAATACGTTGGGCATATCATGAGGAATGACATGACGTATAGAAAACACCAACATGTATGCTTGGGAAAAGAGCCCCTGGACATAGATGGACTTCAAGGCTAAAGAACCTGAGAGACTGTTGTGGAATGTCCTTAGAAGAACTGTTCTGAGGAGTTAAAAAACAGGAAAACTAGCACCCTGTTGATTGCCAATATCTGGAATGGATATGGCACTTGGAGGAGGAGGAGGAGAAGGTATACACAAAGTGCCTCCTTGAAGATTGTGGTATTGTTTTACCACAATAGCCCAGGCAACGGCAACCTTGTGCTGGCTAATCTTTCTCACACATTATCAGGTGAAAGGAACTTTGGAATTAAATCACCAAAAGGCCACTTCATTTTTGCAGTTTCATATCTGGCCTAGACACAGAAGAAGAAGATTAGGTGCAGCCAAGTTAGGTACATGTTCACAGATGACCAATTGACCATATAGTATTATGTTCACTAAATTTTGTGTCAGAAATTACTCTGGGTTGAAAGGATTTTTGCTGGAGAAACTCCGCTCAGGGGATGCCTGAATGAGGCTCCTTTCATGTCCCCAAGATCTGTCATGCAGCACTCGGGTATTGAACCCCGACCTTCCAGTCTTCAAGCTCAGTGTCTTAACCACTAAGCTACTGCAGTGCTATTATGTTCACTTTAAAAGATATAATGCAGAAACAGATTATTCTTTCCTTCAAATTTATTTACTCTCAAGCAAATGAGTAAGACAGCTGGAGAAATTTGATTTTATTCCTCAGAATGCAAGACCTTGGCAGAAGAATAACTAATAGGTTGTGCACGGGTGTTTAGGAGAAGATATTGAGAGTGAGGCCAGGCATGAGGGAGCTGATACAGTGACCTGCCTGAGAATACAGAGAGTGATGTCTTCAAAAAATGCTAGCTGTTTGCCCTGCTGAAAGAGAAAGTACAGGATCTTGGGGCCCATGTGACCACACTTTGGCCCACCAGAGAAGATTAAGAGCTGCTCATTGATCAGTGCAGACTCTCCTGAAAGAACCTGGGGCTGGGTGGTCTCTAGTGAAGAGGAAGAATACTTCATGCAAGTGGCAAACAGTGGAAGAAATGGGAAAACAGGGCCACCAGAAAACATCCTATTTCTAGAGCTATACAATCAATACGAGTTTGGGATTTGCCCCACCACCAAAGCCTGATTGCTAGTTCACTGTAGCAAAAGATATTGGTGTACAATTTTGACAAATCCAGAAACCACATTTCTGACTCTAGGAGCCTCTGAGAGACACAGAGACCTCTGAAATGCGTCTTGAGGTGACCAAACGACCATCTCTAGCTGTGAAAAATAGGTGTTTTGAGGTGTTAAACCAGGGGTTCTCAATGTTTTCAGGTCATGGGACAGACCACTCCCCCTCAGACAGCTGAGTGGGCCGGTCATGTGGTTTTGAGGGTATTCTTGTATGTTTTCACATGTTCTCACACGTATTCTCATGTGTTTTTGCATATTCTCATGCATTTTTAGCGCTTCCACTGCTTGTGGCAGCAGCGGCAGAGTGAAGGCAGTGGGCCACATGAAATGGCACCAAGGGCTGGGGCTGGCCCATGGGCCGGAGCTGCCTCACAGGCCATAGGTTGTGAATCCCTGTGTTAAACAGTGCAGGTGACCCTGTGAGCTTTTAAAAATATGAACTAACACTTGTAGAGTGATATTATGGAGGGACTGGAAAAGAAGGGGACCAGGGGAGAACAGAAGGTAAACAAAATGATAAAAATTAGAGTCCAAAACCAATGAACTATACCATAATTAAAAACGGAATTACAGGTTTTGTGAGATTTTCTATCACAGCTTCAGAAAAATGTTCATTCTATCAAGCACATTTGCAGGCTTACTCAGTACTATACTATACAATGGATATACGTGACTTTAAAATGGAAACTATATGTTTATTCACTTCTTCATACAATAGAAACTTAGATGGCAGTGGCTGATGGACATTATAAAGTATGCATGGTGGATCATCAGTGTTACTATATACACTACATTCACCTGGACAATCATTCATTGATACAGTAAGGCTGAAAATGATTCACTACAATTGTATATTTAGGAAAGCACTGGCTACCTTAAATCTATACCTATATACCTATGGTTTGCACTATTTTTGGTTTATGAGACCTCTTGCTTGGACTCAAGCTTTTGATTTTAAACCACAATGAAAATCTAGCATTCAATCACAGTTCCCAGTTTCATAAACATATGTATCTAAATGTGTTTACTGTCCTCTTAATGGGGTTGGATGGTTTGTAGCAACCATCCTCTCTCTACGATCCATCAAATACTCCAAGTTCAAAGCAAATTGTATTAAGAGGATAACCTCACCCAGGGGAATGGGGGCAGGCACACACAGAGGGAAATAAAAATCAGAAGGCATAAATCAGAAAGACACTGGAAAATTGATGGAACAGAGAAACTGGGAATTTAAACAGCTAAGGTGTACATGGAAGCTCGAGTAAAGAGCATGGACATGCAAGGAGAAAGAGGAAGACATACTCTTGCATGTAGATGCCATAATTAGGATGAAAATCCTCAAATAACTTTAGGATAAATATTCCCATGTCTCAGAAATCTATGGCTGCAACTAGTACCTATATACAGATTTTGTGGGCTGACTTCAATGTACATCAAATAGTATTAATAATCAATACTGCAATACCTCGGATAACGACTGCATCGGATAACGCTAACATCGGATAGCAATGCAAAATTTCTAAAGAAATTTTGCATCGGACAACAATCTGTCAGCATTATCCGATGCAGTCGTTCTTAGCATCAGGGTGGCTGGAAAGCTAAATGGGGTTCTCTGTTCAGCTTCCCAGCCACCCTGCAGCTGCGGAGGCATGGGTGGCTGGCTAGGGAAGCTGACGGGGACTCTACCCGTCGGCTTCCCCAGCCACCCTGCAGCTGTGGATCGGGTCCCCCAACCTCCCTGGAGCCGGCAGGGGGGTCAGAGAGCCAGAAATGGGTAAAAAAGGGGTGTGGTGGTTTTTTTTACCCATTTTGGGCTCCCTGACTTCCCTGCCGGCTCCAGGAAGGTCGGGGGACCCGATCCTTGCTATTTCCAAAATTCCCCCAGCTCCATGGAGGCTGTAGGAAGACAAAACGCAGGATTCGAATCCCAACGGTTTGGTTTGTTGCAGCCTCCAGGAGGGTGGGGGAACTTCAAAAATAGCACGCATCAGCTCCAGAGAGGTCAGGAGACCCGATGCGTGCTATTTTTGACATGAGGTGAGAGAGCCCTGTTTCCCTGGAGGTTGCAGCAAGCCAGAACGTCAGGATTTGAATCCTGACGTTTTGGCTTGCTGCAGCCTCCAGGGAGGTGGTGGAAATTCAAAAATAGCGCGGACCGGGTGTTCTGACATCCCGGGAGCCGGCAGGGGGGTCAGAGAGCCCAAATGGGTTTTTAAAAAAGGATGCCAGCTCCAGGGAGCTCAGAACACCCGATCCACGCTATTTTTGAAGTTCCACCACCTCCCTGGAGGCTGCAGCAAGCCAAAATGTCAGGATTCAAATCCCGATGTTCTGGCTTGCTGCAGCCTCCAGGGAAGCAGGGCTTTTTTTAACGTTGTGCAATCAATGCATCGCACAACGTTAAAAACCAGTTAACGATGAGACTTGTGGAACCAAGTCTCATCGTTATCCGAGGTACTAGTGTACTAGGTTACAAGTCCTTAATGTGATCTATTAATTTACTTCTCCCCCCCCCCCCTGCTTTCTAGATACCTTCTCTCCTTCCTATTCTCCAAAAGGATTTGAGGAAACAGCTAAACAAGTTCATAGGGAAGCAGAATTCTATCACAGAATGCTTTTGAATCATGCTTTGTAATAGGTGGATTTTGCATATTCATATCAGGAAGCACTGCCATTTTATTATTGGTAACTCTGATGGTTCCAAATGCACTCAAAACCTGACATTACTTCACAATCTGAGAGAAATATTCCTTTGAAAAAATGATTTACAGAAAACCTAATTTGATATAGATTTGTCTACTGTTTTTACTGTATCCCAAGTAGTATAAATGAGATAAATTATTCATGCAAGGAAGAATATACAAATATATTTTGCTTGATTATATGACAATGCAGTAGTGGACACTCATACTATTAAGGAAGAAATTACAACTGAATATGTACTTTGGGTTTTCTAACAATTCCCATCACTATGTACCATTTATCAATATTAAATATCTTTAAATTCAAATAACTTCAAAATCTGAAATTATTAACACAGCCTATTTAATGTTTCAATATTGAATTTAGTCTACCAGTGTTTTCTACAGCTTGCATAAGTCACAACTGATTGGACACAGTCCCTATGGACATGCCATTTCATCCAGACTGGACGGTTCATTAGTCATAATTACTATAACTGTACAGCAGAGACTGCAGTTTTATCTCATCATACATCTTTGATAAAGCTGCTTCCATTTCTGCATTATCAGCATGTGAAGTTACATTATTGGCCCTTTTATTTTCCAATCTGTGATTAAGTGAAGCTGTGCTTCTTCGGAAATGCACAGAATCTTAACATATGCTCCCTCCACTACCGCCCCCTTTTTAAAAAAAAAAAACACACACACACAAACACACACTAATGTCATTCATGCTGTGACCACCATTTGAACTTTTTGTTAGAATCAGCTGCTTTACGCACTATGAACTGTGACAGAACAAAGAGATTCTGGAGGGGGAAATCTTGCAAACAAAATTCAACACAGAGATGAATATTAACAGAATGTTTTTCCAAAAATTTTATGTAGTAAATCTGAGCTCTGATCCAAATTAGCAAATATATATATATTTGACAGAACACACAAAATGGGCCATTTTTCAAGGGAACTAAATCAATGGTAACAATAATCATAGCAGCTTTATTTTTGAGTGGCAGGGCAGAACAGAGGTAAAGTACAAAGAAAGATGGAAAGAGAAATAAAAATATAGCTATACTATTTTTTGAGCAAGTGCTATGATGAAAAGGGTGGAAAAGCAGGTGGTAATACATCTAATATAAACAAACACACACACACACCAAGGTTTGGATGAACAACATTAATTATTGTTTGTTTTTTATAGAAACAAATAACACAAAAGACTGGCTTTTCTTCCTTCGATGTTCCTTCTTTTTAGGATGTTTAAGAAAACTCATTGTTTACCAACTGGAAACAAAAAACCTGGGGGCAACATATGACTATACCCATGATATGCCATATAAACACTCATAATAGACAGCTGCATACAACTACTGTGGCTGCAAAAATCCCAGAGTAATTAGTGTTGTCTGAATGCAATGACAACTGTGTTCTCCTGGTCCTCTAGACTTGTCAACCCAATAAGAAGCACATAAAAAATATGACAAGCATTACAAATGCCCTTCTGAAAGGTTTCACTTTGGGAAAAGCTAAAGAAATGACACATGCCACCTCTCTTTTTGCCACTATATTTAAACAGCTAAAGCCACAGGGCTTTAAAAGGTCTTGACAGTCACTCTACTATAAGTATAAAGGATTTATGTAGAATAATGGATGGGGACTAGAAATTTTGCAATAGGTTTCATTACAATTTTATAGATTTCTAAAAATACTGTTTTAAAAGAAATGCAATTTCACATACAGTCAAACCTCGCATAAAGAGTAACTCACTTAAAGAGCAGAATTTTCTCTGAATGTTCACTTCGCTTAACAAATAAAACCAACCAAAACTTGTCTAATAAATTGGGGTTCGCAATCCTCCCCACTAGAAGTCATAATTGGTCACTTACCATGGTGTTTCGCTTAAAGAACAAACTCGCTTAAAGAGCAATCCAGTGGAATACATTATGCTCTTTAATGAGGCACCACTGTACTGTACTTATAATTAAAGCAGGTCTATATGCTAAGTTAATTCAGCCTACACTATTCACACATTCAACCAGGTACTCCAATGTTAAATACACAGACTTTTAACAGGCTTACCTGTTAAAAGTACAATGGACTCAGGAAAGAAATAACACTTAGAATTGCATTTCCTGAACCTTTGTTTTCAGATCTCTACAGTCTATCCTTCAGTCTACTTCCAAAGCTGATGTAGCACAAAGTTTGAGCATGTGTGCCCTGCAAGAAAGACATTAGTCATCATTAACAGAAGCACTGACACCAAACCTAAGTGCCTTTCTACAATGACCAAGTGGCAATCATCTTTCTCTAACACTGTCACTGCTGATTAGGGTTTTCTTTCATGAAAATTTAATTTGTTGCCCTTCTGTGTTTCCTCTAAACATTTCTACAGTATTAATAAGGCATGCCAGCATACTACAAATGTAACAAAATGTTTTAGATCAGAACCATTGATATATTACCAGTTTCTATAGCCTCTAAAAGGGGGAGAAGAATCTATTGAAGCATATCATCTTCTTCCAAGTCAATCCTAATCCATTTATCTAAAATCTAATTTATTATTAAGATTCATTGCAGTGACATACCCAAACAGAATTGGCTTCTTTCTTTCTTTTTCTTTTTAGAAAGCCAATCTTGTTTCACACTCATGTTAGGAACATACATGTGTAAAAAATTAATAAAAGGTAGGTGACAGTTTACAATTAAATAATTTTTATGAAAATGATTTCCTTTAGTGAGCATAAATGAAAATGCATGCAAGACACTGAATAATCGTCACCAATACTTAGCCTTAATTTTTGATAACTTATTTGACATTATATTGTAAAATTATTAAAACAAGATGCTTCATTGCTCTGCTCCCCCCCCCAATTCTGTTTGAAGCAAGTTTGTCTAAACATTTATTCTTCAGCATTATTTCAATTTGTTTAAAGGCTTATTTTAATTATAAGCATATGTTACTATGTTAACATCTGTGCCTAGTGAAAAACCTGAATGAATTTTGATTTTTGAAAGCAAGTGTCATAATTAACACCACTTCTCCAATATAGAGATAAAATGATAAAGAGTAAACAATAAAAAATTAATTACAGCTTTGTAATTACTAGAATGTTAAGCTTTTCCATCAAGTCAGTGTTTATGTGAGTAGGTGCACATTTAGGAACCTGAAACTGGTGATGGTAGCAGACTTCTCCATCCTCTATTCATCATGGACCTTTCATAGATGCTAGACAAGGAGCCCTGATGACTAACAAAGGTTTTCTTGTGAAAGAAGACTGAGGAGGCAGGGGACGCGCCTTCCATGCATGGAAAACCACACCTGGAATGTGTCTTTGGGAACCACAATTTCTCCTCAGACCCTACCCTACCCAAGGGGTGCCCAAACTTTTCTGCCCATGAGCTGGTCATGCAGTTCAGCGGGCCATTCACAGGGTTCTTCCCACCTGAAATGGAAGTAAAACGTGCTTTGCAATCTGTTTTGCAACAGAATGAAATAGATCTTTAAGCTGCCATTTTCTCTGCTTAAACTAAGGGTGTCCAAACTATGGCCTGTAGGCTGGATCCAGCCCTCAACTCCAATTCATCCAGTCTGCACCACCCTTGCCACTCCCGGAAGCAGAAGTAAAATGAGTCCACACAGGCACATTTTACTTCCACTTCCGAGAGCGACAAGGGTGGCGTGGGCCAGATGAATTGGCATCAGGGACCCGTCACAGCCTGTAGTTTGGGCACCCCTGCCCTATCCTATTCCACATGATTTTCTGGAAGTATCTATCAGGAATCTTCCATAAGGAGGAAATATTTTGCTGCAGTCCAACTATATGTGCTACTGTTCATAGCTAAAACAGGACCTAATCCAGTGTACTTTCAAATGAAATCAATTTCTAAAACACACAAGAATGTTTTTTCCTCACTAAACGACAGAAGGTTGTAGTCTTAAAAACACAAACTATCAAGCACCAGTTGCTTCTGTTTGTATGACATAATATTCCAATAAGCATAAATAACCAGAACATGGCTTCCATAAATTATTGCTGCCACTAGCACATGACCAAATTTGCCATGCTGTGCGTGTTCATTTGGAATTAAGTCTCATTGTGTTTAAAAGGCTTAGCTGTTAGTAAGTATGCTTAGAATGGAACACATTCAATTTATAATCTGAAGCAAAATGCCTTATAAAGAAGTAAGTTCCACTGTTATACTACCGGTACTATCTGTCAAATTAAATTTAAGGAATGCTATGGCAGTTACTTTAAACACTATGCCTATGTGAAATGTCCCAATCAACCCCTTAGCAGAATAGCAGAAACAGCTAATTTGTATTGATGACTGGCAAAATAAACAGTAGAACAATCTAGATTTATTCAATATATTTGGGCATCTGTCTTGTTTTTTTAAAGTGGTTGGCACTATTCTGTCGCTTAGTGTAGGAAATCAAAACTGGAATAGGTTCATTGAATCAATGGAACTTACAGAGAAGCTGCCTCACCAAAATACCACCTGATTCAATGGGCCTACTTTGGTTGTGACTTACCACACTAAGCAACAGGATTTCTGCCACTGTAATGGAACTTAAATTTTCCGCTTCCTGCTTTAAATTCTTTAAAACACAAAATTACACAATAATTTAGTCTACAAAGGGATGCTGGTATTCACTACTGGCATTACTACTGCCATTGGACAAAGAATTTAGCCTAAGAAACTGAAAGTGCTGCTACTGCCTCATTCCTCTTTCTTCCTTCTTTCCCACAACATATCTTCACCAAGGGCCACACATCAAGTTCAGGCAGAGAAGTAGAGCTCTTTGGCTTCCTCCCCACCCACCCACTCCTACCCTGTCCAAGTCACTTGTCAGTAAAAGGTTGGGCAATTTATTGACCACTTCTGGATGCATACTGTCAGTGTTGAAGGAAATATGAGGGAAGGTTGTCACTACTGTTCTGGAGCTCATTGATAATGACATACCTGCCTCTGTCACCCATTACCCATACTACAAACTACTTAGATCTAACTGAAAAATCAATAGCACACTTGCAATGGTTCCTGTGGCTGCCTCCTTTGATTGTCAGCTCCTGTCTGGGGTCAGCACTTACATGAAAGGGGCTGTGACTGCCTGATGCTTTCAGGACAACCTAACGATATGAAACTAGCCAACAGAACAGTAAATTCTGTCTTTCTGCCCTCCTCATCAATTAGGCTCTGACTAGGCCTGCCTGTAGAAACCTGACCTTTTAAGTTTAGGCGAATATGGACTAGCTGAACACACCATTGCCCTCCGCACTGAGTCAGGAAATTCAGTGACAGGTTAAACAAAACAGAAGGTTGTAACTGTCATAATTTGCATTGCACTTTCACGCCAACAAAGGTGTTATCAGTGGGGGCAAGCCCTGGAACACACAACTTAAGCACCTCTCAGTTGCCCTTCTCATAAATTTTCAAGTGAAGTGAGAGAAAACATAAATTTACAAATGTCTTAATTACTTCAAGTTCCTTTCTTCAAGTTTGCATCCTTAAAGTTCTTAAATTGCATGAGACTATAAAAAAACCTAGCTATATCAGAATGTTATTAATGTTAAAGGTCCAACTTTTATGAGTTAGTTATCATTTTTTAAAGTTCTGCCATTTAAAGGTGTTTTCTAAATTAATATTGACATAAAATAATTAAATCTTTAAATACCTAGAGAGAAAGTGCTCAATTTAGTATTACCTTTACCTACCTTTACTAGAGAATATGTGTGGGTCACCTCTGTGAGGAGGGCGGTTGATAAGTATGAATAATAAATAAATAAATAAGATTCACTGAACTAAATAAAAATGGGCAGTTATAACAATTAACTATCAGTTATTATTTAATTTCAGATTTCACTAATTTCAGTAGATTTACTCTGGATGAGACTAATGTTTGACTTAACTACTGTATTTATATTTAAACTTCCAGATTTGCTTATTCTTTCTCAGCTAGAAGTTAACAAAATTAAGAAAAAATATTTATTTAAAGAAATATCGCTTAGAATTTCACACCAATGGCTCCACACTCAGGGATGAGGAACAACCATAAATAACTTCTCAAGCTTTGGCTAGTATTCTAATGGTGATTTACAAGTAGGTAAGTGAATACAGTTGTACCTCGCTTAAAAAGCATAATGCGTTCCACAGGATTGCTCTTTAAGCGAGTTTGCTCAAACACCATTGTAAGTGACCAATTGTGACTTCTGGCGGGGAGGGGAGGATTGTGAACCCTGATTTATTTGTTAAGCGAGTTTTTGGTTGGTTTTTGTTGTTAAGTGAAGCGACCATTCAGAGAAAATTCTGCTCTTTAAGCGAGTTACTCTCTAAGTGAGGCGCTCTTTATGCGAGCTTTTACTGTACAGTAATACCTCGGATAACGTTTACGTCGGATAACGCTAAAATCGCATAACGTTAAGTAATCTGGGGAGGAGAATTGGATCGAATAACGTTAAGTTCCTATGGGATGGATCGGATAACAACCGCTAAAGCCTGTGTGGTTACAATGTATCTCTATGGAGCTTTAACGTTATCCGATACATCCCATAGGATTTTAACATGCATTGGATAACAATAAAAATCGGATAACACCAAGACTTGTGGAACCAAGTCTTAGCGTTATCCGAGGTATTACTCTACGTGTAAGTACTGTACTGGTGTTGATTAATTATTGAGATGCCAGCCCAGCCAGGTTCCTGGTTGTGTGCCCAATTACTGACCAGGAATGCAAACCAGCACCTCATTAATTAGGAGCAGTTTGCACCATGACTTATGGACATGTAAATTGACATGTGGATGAGAAAATGAAGGGCCCATTCTTAGTCATTAAGCTAACACTAATTTTTACTCGTAAAACTTGTATTCATATAAATTGTTATTTCAATCACAATTTAAATCACTACCCAGATAGACTCAATGTAATCATATATTTCTACTTGTAAAAAGCATAAACAATACATATTTTTCATACTCTTCTTGAACCACATCGATTCTACCTTGACATTCATTCATTGACACATCCCACCTAAATACACTTTCAGAGAGAGAGAGAGAGAGAGAGAGAGAGAGAGAGAGAGAGAGAGAGAGAGAGAGAGAGAGAGAAGGGCTTGATTTTATTTAGGCTAAGGATTTCTCTAAGGGACCCAGTGTGGTGTAATGAATAGAGTGATGAACTAGGGCTCTAGAGACCAGGGTTGGCATATCTTCTCAGCCATGGAAAACCACTGGGGGAATGAACTGGTAAAATCATCTTTAAATATCTCACTAGCTTGAAAACCCTACTACGGTCACTGTAAGTTGGTTCTGACTTGACAGTATATAACAACAAGGGATTGTCCACATTGCCTGTTTTGGAGTAAGCAGAATCACTAAGAGGTACAGAATGCCATTTGGAGCAATCCTCAAATCTAAATAGTAACAGACCTCAAACAATCCTATTTGGTCTGCAGCAATCAATTTCTATTGTCAAATTAAACACTCCTTTTCTCCTCTCACTTTGGCTTTTAAGTGATGTGGCATGTATTCACTGCCACAATAAATTTTAGAAAAATTCACCTCCTTGGCCCCTCCACATTGCTGAGGAAATGTTTAATTTGACAATATTTATTTATTTATTTTATCATATTTGTATGCCACCCTACTCGCAAAGTGACTCAGGGTGGCTAACACAATATTGGAAGATAACAATCCAATGAACCCATCCATAAACCCAACTATACCCATACAAATTCAAAGAGATTAAAAACTTAAGAGTTCAAAGTTGATTAAAAATTTAAAACTATAAATTTAAAAGACTCAAAAATTTAAAAGATTTTTTTAAATTAAAAGTTTTAGAAGAGAGAGAGAGGTGGCTGTCCAATCAAATTAACCACCCATAATGGGACCCCGAATTACTGGAGCCCCACACCTGCCCTGCCAGGCAGGTTTTTAGGCCCTTCCGAAAGGGCAATAGCTCTGTCTGTAAACATAACTCAGTTGGCAGGAGGTTCCAAAGGGCAGGGCGGACACAGAGAAGGCCCTCCTTCTGGTGCTAGAGAGATGCGCCTCTCTAGCTGATGGAATGATAAGAGACATACTGAAGTGGCTTTCTTACTAAGCCTATTTAGAGTAATGGCAAACTAAAAGAGAAAATATTTTGGTTCACTCTCAATGAACATACACTCTGGAAATGCACAAAGAAAGCAATCCTACTTGTACCAAAAAATAGAAACCCTTATGGGGACAGAAAAGTGTAGTAGGACTACTCTGATTTGAACCAGCAAAGATGTCATCTGATTGCTAACTTTAGGAGCACACAGAAAGGGCTTCCTCGAAGAGTGTGGTGTTTTTGAACCACAATCGGGTGGTAGCGACCTTGTTGTGCCAGCTAATATTTCTCACATTAGGTCAGGCGAAAGGAACTACAGATTGAACTCACAAAAAAAGTGCCTTCATTTTGACAGTTTCATGCCTGGCCTAAATATGGAAGAAGAAGATTCCATCCCTGCAGCAGACCCAACACCAGGTGAAACCCCCATATATTCAGCCTCCTAATAACAGAAGGGCAACAGCCAATGTTGCTAATCTAAAGGAAGTACCAAAATCCAAGCAATTTATTGAAAACAATACAGGAGATTTCAATGAGTCTTTTAAAAATTCTGATTATTTTATTATATTACAGGGAGAAAAACTCCAGTAATCATTTCAGTCATAGGTAGAAATCTGAAGTTATTAGGTCTGTAATTTTTCATCATACATTACTAACTACAAGTATATAGCCATGGAGTCTGAGTTTGATAATCATAAAAAAAATCAATGCCATATTGCAAACTGATTAATACACTAATATGCTGGGAGACAAATTATATAAGCAATACAGAAGTCTATGCTACATCACTAAATTAAGGATTCACTCCAAGAATGTTTGGAACCTCTTTACAAGATTTTTTTTTTAAAAAAAATCACATGAATATATTGTCTCTTGATATAAGCCTGGAAGATAAAACTCTGTTCTCTGAGATGAGACAAGTTTTTCAGCACATTTTAAATTAAGATTATCAAGAAAAACCACAACAAATTCTAATAATATAATAAAATGTTAATTAAAATTTTAAAATCTAGCATGAATTTAAAAACCAATTTATTTATTCAATAACCAATCATTTTTATCTGTTCTAATCAGTAAATTTTATAAATGGTACATATAAGGACTATGATAGTAATTGCTGTTTTTTAATACACAAGTCCCCTATTTCAATAAAAGGGAGCTTGTAACTAAAATGTACCAGTTATATAATCATAAAATACAATGTTTTTCTTCCGTGTTATATTGACATTAGCCGTTTGGACAAGTCAGTGGTTTTAGGTATCTGGCTGTGGAACCATGGGTTGGGAGTACGATTCTCCATTGTGCTTCCCAGGAAAAGAGCCGATTGGTGTGGCCTTGGGCAACCTGTGTAGTCCCAGGATGCCCTCAAGAAGAAGGAAATGAATCGTAAACCACTTTGGGTATTCTGTACCTAGAAGACCCTGAAAAAGGGTTGTTATAAGTCAGAATTGACTTGACAGCATGTA
Organism: Furcifer pardalis; assembly: GCA_030440675.1. Taxonomy (NCBI): domain Eukaryota; kingdom Metazoa; phylum Chordata; class Lepidosauria; order Squamata; family Chamaeleonidae; genus Furcifer; species Furcifer pardalis. The sequence continues at coordinate 59,859,523 of CP126892.1, read as the reverse complement.
ATTATTATTATTGTATTGATACTATTGTGTTTTTCTCATAATCAGGTGGAGAAAGCATCATTAGAATGATTTTTGGAACTTCAAGAATGAAAATTATTTATATGTATGGAAGCATGTACTACTATGCATGTTTACTTAAACATAAATCTCATTATGCTCAGTCCTGTTTATCCTGCAACAAAAGCATTGACAATCTAATCCTATTCATATCTATTCAGCCATGAATCTCCTTAAGGTACATGGGAATTACATCCAGATTCATTTATTTATTACCTTTCATTCTGCCTTCCTTTCATTCAGGCAGCTAATAACGATAGCATCAACTGAAACAAACAAAACTGAAACGTAAATCTAATATACACATAATTAGATGTGTAAAAGGATTAAAACCTTGATTGTTTGTATTTGTGCTTTGCATGCTTTAGTGATGAGGAGAACTCAACAATCTCAGCAGTTCTTTCCCCTAGAACTGAGCATTACTGACAAACAAGCATATGAGAGAATAGTGACTGAGTATCTATGCCAGTGATGGTGAACCTTTTAGAGACCGAGTGCCCAAACTGCAACTGAAAACCCACTTATTTATCGTAAAGTGCCAACACAGCAATGAAAGGAAATGCTCCCATTGGGCTGTTGGACAGAGGGGTGGGACAAACTCTATGCTGGGGTAACTGCACAGGTGCCCAGAGAGAGGGCTCCGAGTGCTACCTCTGGCACATGTGCCATAGGTTCACCACCACTGATCAATACAAAATTATTCACCAGAGCTAAACAATGTCTCCACCAGAACATAAAATGGACTGCACTGGCTCAGTGGTTAAGAAGCTCATCTTGTTAGCTGGAAGGCGGACAAGTCACCAGTTCAAGACCCAGGTACTGCCTGTCTCTGTCCCAGCTCTTGGGGACATGAAAGGAGCCTCATTTGGGTGTTTCTTTTGCAAAAATCCTTTCCACTCAGAATAATTTCTGACACAGAATTATTATTACCAGAACATGATATTGAGACCTAACATCTTGTTCTGCTCTAAGCATTGGATTATCAACCTAATAACAAAATATTTAAAAATCAAAAGATTAAGAAGCAAAGCAAACAAACACTAAAAGGAAATACTATCAGTCCATATCCTGTAATGTCTCCAATGAGTTTTATGCAAGGGCTAAGCATGATCCAGCTCCTCCTTTTGATGCAAGCTGAATACAGAGAACATTTTATGGAGACTCTGCAGGTTTGTAGGAGCCCTGGTGGTGCAGTGGTCAAACTGCTGTCCTGCAACAAAAAAGTTGTGAGTTCTATCCTAACCAGGGCCCAAGGCTGACTCAGGCTTCCATCCTTCCGAGGTCAGTAAAGTGAGTACCTAGCATGTTGGTGGCAAAATGCTAATTAACTTGAGAACCGCCCACTTAGCACTATGGAGAGGTATATAAGTGTGATTGCTTTGCTTTTGTAAGGAGATCAGAGACTAGATGCAGCAGCTGTAGGTTTTGTTCTGCAGGACTTGTAGTGATCTCCTCCCTCATTTTCCCATTCTGGTAATCTATTAGAAAGTAACCATCACATGCCCACCAAACCAACCCAGATGCCAATCAGCCTGGGCTGGGTCCCTACGCTCAAGTGACTATAGATGGGAAGATCTTGGACTAGTGTGAAGAGATCATCCCAAGGCAACTGACTGATGGTGTGAGAGTAAGAAATGAATAGCCATACTTGCCTTTTCATGATTTACCAGTGCCTCTCAACCAGTTCCAAAATATTGTCTGATCAATCATAATCTGTGCTAAAGGCTATGAAACACTTTCTTCTTTGTTTCATGATGCTTCTTCCTATGGACTGCAATATATTATGAACTGCAAAATACTATGCAATATACAATTGACTGCAGTGGCTCAAGTGAGTAAGACGCTGACTGGAAGGCAGGAGGTCAGCAGTTCGATTCCCGAGGACTGCAGGGCAGAATGAGCTCCCGTTTTTCTCCCAGCTCCTGCCAACCTTGCAGGTTGAAAGCAAGAAATTGCAAGTAGATAAATAGGGACCACTTTGGTGGGAAGATAAACAGCGTTCCGTGCACTCCATGACTAGGTCATGCCTGCCACATGACTATGGAAACGTCTGCAGAAGCAGACAGCACTGGCTCTTTGGCTTTGAAACAAAGATGAGCACTGAACCCTAGAGTCAGATATGACTGGCTTTTAAGCAAGGGAAACCTTTACCTTTACTGTACTATAATAATAATAATTTTGTGTCAGAAATTATTCTGGTTGAAAGGATTTTTTCTGGAGGAATTCCACTCAGGGGATGCCCGAATATGGCTCCTTTCATGTCCCCAAGATCTTTTCCCCACAGAAGTGGTACCTATTTATCTACTTGCAATTTCTTGCAGTACCCAGGTCTCAAACTGCTGGCTTACCAGCCTTCCAACTAACAAGGCGAGCTTCTTAACCACTGAGCCACTGCAGCCCCTGCAATATACTAAAGAACAGGACACACTTTTGTGCAACAGTGCTTTTTACCTTAACTATACCAATTGTGATTTATTCTGGTGTTTAAAACAGAAAATAGTTTCTGCAGTACTGCACAAAAAATATGTATATTAACCTTTAGTCTCTGACACTATGAGGAAAGCTCAGTCAAAGTTAGGCACATTTAAAATCTTGGTGATTTCACTGAAAAAAAATTAAATGCATACTTGCATCTCCCTTTGAAATATACAGTGGTCCATTTTGGCCGCGTACATATCTTGTTCCTTCATTTTACTTTATATGTAACTTCCATTCATTATTTGGCACACTTTAATCCACAGATCAATGTTATGTTGCAGAATCCGCTAAGAACTAGACCAGGGGTTCCCAACCTAACCCCTATGGGTCAGATCTGTCTCATGGTGCCATTTCATGTGCCCACCCCTCCAAGGGCATTCAAGAAACATAATGGCCACCCATTTGAAGCTGTTGGGACAAAATGGCCACCGCCCCACTGTGCAGGCAGGGCAAAATGGCCATCTGGCCCCGGAAGCTGACTGAGAGAGCGTGACCTGGTCCCTGGCTTGAAAAGTTTGGGAACCGCTGAACTAGACCTACGTTGTAGGAATCCTGTATTGTCATTGTCACATAAACAATTTTTTTCAAGTTTCATCCATTGTCATATATTAAATATATATTTACAAATTAAAAACTGGCCAGGATCAAAACCAAAATAAAAAATACTTCCCAAAAAACTACTGATTTTTGCTACTGTCAGGTTTATATGTATGTGTTTGTGTGCAAGTATGCTAAGCAATGTAATGTCCCTTGTTTGTCCTTCCTACAAACTGTAACGCAAAAGAGCACAAATGATGTACTTTGTCATTTGAGGTGGGTGTGGAGACACTGGAGTTCTTATTGGATTCAAGAATTACATTAAGTGTGTATAAAAGCCAATGCTTTAATACAGTACAGTTCTCACTAGAAAAAAGAAGAAATCCCTTCTCAAAGCAATTTTTTAAAAAAAATATTGGTGCACACAGGTTAAATCAATATATTTGATCAGAATAAATGCAATGTATTCTGAAGGAGAGAAGAGAGAAATAAGTCTACTTGTTTTCCACAGACCTAATGTGATGATTAACTATGCATCTGGTAGCATGTCGCGTCCTTTGTATGTGCCTATCAGATAGTGAAGCAAAATGGCATGGACAGTGTCCAGCCCCAGCAAGCAAATCATTTGGAAACCGTCATAGCCACAGATCAAAAGATGTTTCACTCTATCCACAGTGGATTTAAAGACACCAGCCCAGTCTTTGGGTTCAGACAAAAAAAAAATAGCTAGAAAGCAAGAAAGACTCCTTAGAATTCAAAGATAATAAAAAAGATTTGAAGTTTGAAGAGAAGTGTGAGAGAGAGAGATGTAGAAAAGAAACAGACAAGTATAACTACCACATACACAGCACAAGACAGCTGTTTTACATCCCAGAGAAAAATTGCCACTGATCCGTTGCTTATGAAACATTATTTCAACTGGAGTTCATGTACAGCTTTTATATTTGATTTGTGTGAACAGGTATTTCTGTTTTGCCATACTCAGCAATCAAAGGCTCAGTTTATATCAAATGATGTTTTTTCTTTTAAAAATGAAGAATTAATCTTTACATTCAAGGGAGGATTTCCAATCTCTAATTCATATCATTCGCTTGAACAATATACGTTGACCCCATCATATTCTTCAGAAAATTGGCTCCAAAACAGTGTGGTAGTGGTAGTAGTGGTGAACAATGAAGAAAGGGATGTGAAACTATAACATAGTATTTCATATTAAATTTGTTTTGTTTCAGCTATTTAAGGCAAATTCCATTCTTACTACCTTTCTGTGGCAAGAAAAACTATGCTTCTTTTTAATTTAAAATACTTTTCACTAAGTTTTGTGGGTTTTAAAAAATATATGAATGAGAAGGAGGCATGATCTCAATAAGATTAGGAACCATTACTTAAGAAGAAGCAAAATGTAACATTAATATTTTACCTTTGCAGACACTAATCTAGGCTGGGCTTACAGCTATTTTTGACACGTTTAAGCTAAATACGGAGTACACAGAAAGAGCCTCCTCGAAGATTGTGGTATTTTTGAACCACAATTGGGTGTACTTGGAGAAATTTCCACTTTGTGCCAGCTAATCTTTCTCACACTAGATCATGTGAAAGGAAGTGCAGAATGAACTCACAAAAAGGGATCTCTTCAAATACCATCACCTTCTAAGAAAAGATACCATTAAAAGTTGTTCCAAATGTTTAATCATTAGGGAGGAGAAATACTATTGAGCTCCAGGGTGGCCAACCTTTTTATGCCAGCCTGGTCACGCCCCGGGCAGCTGAGTGGGCTGGACCATGCCCACAGAAGTGGATGGATTTATGAATATCATAAATGTGCCCATGTCCACGTTTATGACAGCCACAGGCACACTTGCGCAGATACAGGCACATTTTATGGCTAACATAAACATGCCCGCTTTCACTTCTGAGTGCGACAGAGGCAGCGATGGGATGGATGGAATGGTGTCATAGGCCAGGTCTAGCCCACGGGCCATAGGTTGTGAACCCTTGATTTAACCATCTCCATTTTTCCCCTTAAGAATTTTAAATCAAAGCTATGGGAAATCTTACTTGATAACTGAATATTAAGACCAACATACAGTTTACAGCTCAAGTATCACCTCATAATTCTTTATCAGTTCAGAAATAAAGGACACTGCATTTCAACCAGCGATATGAAGTTTCTGATGTTTGATATAAATAACTGTCTTACACTAAAAGATCTTCATTCAATTTTGTCTACCTCACAGCATTTGTCTAATACACCAAAAAATATTAAACAATGGTTTTACATTTATTCATTCATGTGGAAACAAAATTTAAAGTATTTTTGAAAAAGCTAAAAAATCAGGATAAACTTGTACTAACAACAAGATGTTTAGCACGCATTATAGCAGCAGTCTGTAAAACTCACTGCTCTCTGAAGTCATCAAATTTAAGGAATATATCAGCACCATTATTCAGGTATTACTGAATAAACTTTAACTATTGCTGCTATTGCATACCTTATGAGAGAATAAATTGCAGTCAGTGGGATTGACTTCTGAGTTTTGTGTGTGTGTGTGTGTGCGCGCGCGCGTGTGCGTGTGTGCGGGCGTGTGTAGAACTCCACTCTAATTCAATTAACTATGCAGCACATATACCTGAGACCTACTCAAAAGCAAGAAAATACAAGAGTCTTGTGCCAACAGGAAAACACCCAAGAAAGAAAGCAGAAAGACATTTAACATTTAGAAAAACTAAAAATAGTTTGTCCAAACTATGAGCTACTACAGTAACACTAATTGCATAACCATATGAATTAAAAATTTGGTTGTTCCACCGATACAGCCCCAAGCATTTTTATTTAGAAGTGTATATTCAAATTAAACATATGGGACTCCGTTTTCCTACACAGTGGCTGAAATCCTGTTGCACAGCTCCACATGTATAACACAGAAGCTTTGTCAACTAAGTGAAAAGCGCAGCAGGGCCAAAGTGCTATTTACAAAACAGTTCCACATTCATGCTGCACAACATTTATGATGAGAGTTGTGCAACTGACAGCACAATTTAACTGCACAATGCTGGTTCCCTGGGCATAATGCACAGAACATTTATCCTGGCATACACCAGAACGCACAAGATTTTAGCCAATGTTTCTAAGAAATGACTATAAACATATATGGATATGTGCACACATTCAAACCAAACTTCCAAGGGAATAAGACTGATTGATCTGAGTGGAAGTCATTTTCAAGTACAGTACTATGTAGCTTTGGAATTATCTGTTTAAAAGATTGGTCATGAAGAGCTGTTGAATTAATGATTTATGCAAGAAGTATTGAGATGAACTGATTTTAAAAAATACTTGTGGTGCAGCCCTAAACATACTGAAGAAGCACAACATGTTTCCATTTTCCTTTAAAATGGTTGTGTTTATATCTTTTTTTAAAAAATGATACAATAAGAGAGTACCTTTTTTTACTATTTTTTTACTATTCGAAGGAGGTAAAAATAAGTTTGGGGAGGTACCATGCAAATATAGCCTTGGAAATAACTGAACAATTACATATGAGAGAGTTGCCAATGGTGCTATTGAACTTTCCAAACAATAAAAAAGAGACAAACACTGTATAGCTGTTGAAAAACGTGCAAGCTCTGTAGTACATTTCTTCTCAGACAAAAAAGCAGTACACATCACAGAAAGTTTTACTAAGTAAATCCTCAACAGAGCAACAAAATAAAAATCTATGCACACATTTATAGAGAAAAGATCCTGGAAAGGTAAACAGGATTATAGCTGTCAATTCCCCCAGATGCATTTACTTTACCCATTAACTTAGTTTTGCTGTTGAGGAACACAACATGCACTCCAGAATCATTTCTTTTCAAATTCATACATCCCCTGCAGCAGTTCAAGCTCCATCAGTAGAGCAGGAATGTATGAAAATGACAGGCAAAGGGCATTAGTTCTTTTCCCAGAGTGTTCTTCTATAAATGGAAACACAGAAGTCTTCCATAGAGAACGCTGAACCGAGTTGGTTGAAAGATCTTTTGAAAAATGTAAGAAGGGCTGAAAAATTAAATTAAGCCAACCGGAAGCTTTGTTTTGTTTTGTTTCTTTTGATATAAATTAAAGCAAACCAATAAGATTTCTTAATTATGGACTTCTGGCAGCAAGTTGATATCCAATAACCAGCCAATCCTTTTTTAAATTACACAGCTCAGCCACAAAAGAAGCACATCTCGTGATCTATAGCTGCAAAAGGTTCTGAAGTTAGGTCTCAACATTCAAAAGCAGACAGGAAAATATGTCAGCCAGTTCCATGACCCCAGGTCAATCCCCCTCCCCTCCTTTTCTGTAAAAATAAGGATTGCATATAAAAAAAGATTGGTTCAGTTACTTGTAATACAGGCACTAGCTACACGCAGAAGAAGCAAGCCTCAAAATTAACAGCTAATACAACGTTGAATCTGCTCTAGACTGGCTACATAAAGACCACCCTTGTTCTCCAGTTGTCCTTATTCCAGATGTGTAAAACTACTCATTTTTAAAGATTCCCCCCCTACATGTCCAAAATACCTCTCAAGTTCCTGAACTCTGTTCAGTTTTCCAAGGAAACTCTTTAGCATCCCTTAATGCCAACTAAATGCCAGTGATTATACCTACCTGTTCTTAACCTGTCTGAACAATAAACGCCCCCCCCCCCAAAAAAAAAAGGAGGGGTGAGGAAAAGAAAATGGATCCCAGGGAGAGACAAGAGGGGCCAGCAGGGTAAGCCAAGAAAAGAGCAAGACCTTCTCATGTAAACTCCCCTCCAGAGATGCTCTTGCTAACAACCCACTCTTGCTCCAGGCTGCTGCGTGCTGATGTTGGCACTGCCTAAACCAAACAAACACAATGTTTAACAGTCAAATAAAGTGTCCCGCAGCCTCCCTAATGAATTTGTCAAGGCCCATCAGATCACCACCCTTCCCTTCTCCTCCCCTGCCTCATTAACTCAAGTATGATGAGACGGATTATAAGGGGAGAATACAGATCAATCGGGCTGAAGCCTTCAAGTGGCTTTTAGCCTTGAGAGCTTCCCCTCCCAGACACATTCAGACACACTCTCGCTGGCTGGCTCGCTCTCTTTCCTCCACAAGCGGGGGTCCCTTTAATAGAATACAGTATCTGCTGCTCCTGGAGGAGATGCCACTTCACTTTAATACCCCATTCAAGGAGTTGATGATGGACTCCTCGATTCCCAGACAGAAAAGCCAAGGTGACAAGGAGCCCTTTGATGACAGCCCCCTCGTATCCTGCACTGTTCTGCTCTCATCCAGAGATAGGGAAACACTTCTTCATCTTCGCCCCCCTTTTTTTAAATTAAAAAAATATCGTTTGGCCAATGACAAAGCCAAGAAAGTGGCTCCATTTTGGCAGTCCAGGGTTTGATCGAGGAAAGAAGAAGATATCAAGGAAAGCGAATTCTGCCATTACCATAAGAAAATGCTCTTTCAAAAGCAGACAGTCGAAGCGAGGGTGCCAAGCTTGGGTGCAGGGGGGAGAGGCGCTATTTGCTAGAAAGTGTTTAAGTTTATTGCTCAAATGATGTTTCTAATTAGCGCTCGGGGCCATAAATCCGAAGCGGTTTTTGTTTCAGGCTGATTTATTGTTTACCGAAGCTTTCGCCCTCAATGGGGTTGTAGGAGAGGGGGTGCCGCCCGGAGGAGAGGAAAGAGAAAGAGCGAAAATCGGTCATGATTTGGTTGGGGAAATCCACACGAGAGGCCATCGGTTCTAACCACAAACCTGTCCGGGGACGCGGTGGTGGTGGCGCGCGCGAGAGAGAAAAGGGGGTGGGTGGGTGGAGAAAAGGTCCCTGGGGCTGAGATGTAGCTTTCCGACCCCGCCTGCTTCCTTAGGAAGCCGTCTTACAGGGATCTCCGAGATCGGCTCCAAGCCATTTATGCAGTCCACCTACAATCTAGTCATGTTATCTAGCTTTGGTAATAGAGTAGACCCTACTGCCAGCGACTCAACGCCGATCGTCAGGCGGCGGTGAACTAACCTGACCACCCTGAGGACTAAAGGCCTTGGGGACGAAGTCCACAGGGAAGGGTGATGGTCCCCAAGTGGATTAAATCCCACTTGAATCCATCTTGATGGGGGGCGGCAGCTTCATCAATACTGGCCTGGGGCTGAGGGGATCTTTGCGTACCAAAAAGACTCAGGACCAGAAAGTGACTGACGGAACTGGATCAGTGGTACGGGTGTTACGCTGCGGTGCAGAAGGCGAACGGAAAGCCACTGCATTATGTTGTCCCCAGGACAATCTTCCTGGCTGATCGCCATGAGGAGAGCCAATATTCAGAATCGGATACAGCACAAGGAGGAGGAAGACGGGGGGGGGGGGAGTTGTGGTCGACTCAGGGGAGGATGTGTGTATCCGCGTCCAAGGCAGGCGATCGGCTCCAGGCGCCTGATGACGCCCAGGGGTCTCCCAAACGTCAAGGTGAATGGGGTTTGGGGGGAGGCGAGAGGCTCCTTTCCCCCGACGGGACTCAGGGCATCAACCCAACCCTACCAGCGCTGCGCACCGGAGACGCCTTTGGGCTGGCCCAGTCTCCACCTCGCCCAAGCATCCCACGAAAAAGTCTCCAAGGACAGATATGGACTCCGCCTTTGACAGGCGCCGATCCCGCTGTCAAGAGGGTTCCTGAGATCGGAGCGCAGGCAAACAAATAAGACCGGGATCTCCTGTTTCCGCCCCGGTCCCCGAACTTTCCCGGACAATAAGAATAGCCCTCGGAAGTGGTTTGGCGTCGGTCTCGCGCACGGAGAAATTCAGTGGGGTTTTTCTTCCCCTTTTTGGCTTTTCTCCAGTTCCAAAAATCCAAAAAACCCGCTGTCCTTGAAGACCAGTTTCCTCGAAATCAAGCAGTGCAGAATATGCATTTTATTTTTATTTTACTTTCTTACTTTAAAGAAAGCAAGGCTACGAACACTTCGATACAGCGCTGGGAAATAACTTCTAATTTGTGCAACAGATTATTGAGTCGCAACATTGCGGAACGATTTATTCCAAGTCAACGGGGCTTACGCTTTAAAGTAACTTTAGATCTGTGGTGTTGTTCTTCCTTTGCCATGGGACTCCTTCCAGGCAATTGCTCCCCTTCACCGTCGTCCGGTCACGTTTATTACCATCAACTTTGTAATATTGCTTCCCTCTGAATTAGGCAGCAGGGTTATTGGGGAGAAAACCTGATTCGGTTCTCGTGTCAAAAGGAGTGGATCAGCGACAGAGGAAGAGAAGAAACACCTGTTCGAAGCCACTGGCGAGTCACCCGCACGTCTGATCAAACTTTTCAAACCGCAGAGAGAACAGGAGAATGTCACCAAACCCTTGTGACTCCGCTTCAGTTGTGGGGGGGGGGGGGGGAGAGGAGGCGGGCGAAGAAACGGGCGAGACCTCGCTCACACCCTCGGGCTCAGGCCCAAAGCAATTCAGAGTCCTGTATGTCGCTCTGCACATCATGCGGGTACTTCATTTGACAGGAGCGACGGAACTGCTGCAGGGAGATGCCTTTTTAAATAAATGAATAAATGAAAGGCTCCTGCGATCGTTTACAAGGCAAAATAAAAATCCACATCATCACAAGCAAAAAAAAAGGTGAAACACTACGGAATGGCAGGAAAACTGGAAAACAGGCGGGACATTACCGTTTGTCTCAATGAGCAGTTGGGTGAGAATTCCATAACACATTATCTCCCCACCCCCAACCCCCCAAAAAGATTTTTGGATGAGAGTGTTTGGCATTTTGGAACCGAGGCCATTGCTATCAATAAACTACTGGTTTCCGTGAAAGCACATAATAAAGACTCGGGATGACGTCACGTTTTATTCCTTCTTTACCAATTAAATGGGGGAAATTTAATTTATTTTATAGAACAAAACTATTACTTATATTTACATACACACACAGGTAAGAGAATACTGGGTTTCATAGGATTACGGTGGAAACAGAAGTACCCCGGGAAGGGAAGGGATGTAAGACGTAAAAGAAATACTGAAGTACGGTTTTCAACAAGAAATATAATATAGTCTGAAATATTTATTTCTTTGCAATCTTTTTTATTACCTTCGCATACATATCTGCTTCAATATTTAACTCTAAATAAAGGAGCAGACTTTCCTAACCTCTCACGACAAATTTCTTTGGGCAAACAAACACGGAGTTAGAGAACTAAAGTGCCTGGCGTGACCACAACACTGGGAATATCGGTAGAAATCTCAGACTTGTGGTTGACACTCGCATTCTATCAGCTTGGCTGCTTTAAGTACGAGCCTCATGTAGGGTACCAAGTGTCTTCCTTATCCTTTCACAAAATTCAGCGTCTGCTAAGCAGCGAAAGAAGATTGGTGTGGGCACAGAACTTCCTTCAGTCTCCCTCATTTAAAACAAAAAACATCCTACCCTGTAACTCCCCAGTTCGTCGTCTATTAGTGAGACTAGTCTGCGACACCCCGTGAGGGGAGGGCTGCCTTCCCCCCCACACACACACACACACAACGTGCATCAGACAGAGGAACTGACTCCTTGATCTTGAACATCAAGGAGGCCCTGAGAAGACGGTTCAAGACCCACTGACAGTGACCTTCCCAATGAGTCACCCGTGGTGGTTAAGACCTGAACTTGATGACTAGAAGGTCAGCAGTTAGAGACCCGAGGACTGCACGACGGAGTGAGCTCCCGTCGTTTGTCCCAGCTCCTGTCCACCTACCAGTTCGAAAGCAAGAAATTGCCAAGTAGATAGGTACCGCGTCGGTGGGAAGGTAAGCAGCGTTCAGTGTTTGCCTGCCACATGACCACAGAAACGTCTTTAGACTAAGGCAGCGCTGGCTCTTTGTCTATATATAATTATTTCGTGTCTGGGTTGAAAGGATTTTTGCTGGAGAAACTCCCCTCAGGGGACGCCTGAACGAGGCTCCGGAGGTGAACGCCGCACCCTAGAGTCGTATACGACTGGCTTTCGTGCAAGGGAGACCTTTACCTTACTGGCTCCAGCCCTGAAACCTTTCTCAGGACCCCGACTCTTTCCCCCTGGCCTTCTACTGACTGGGGAGGGGCGCTTGTCCCCACCCCCACCCCATTCCTCGTGTCTGTTTCCATCTCCGCGCGCTGGATCTGCCTGTGATTCCTCCTCCTCTTCTTCCTCCCCCCTTTCCTCCCCCCAGCGCAGACAGGAGGGCAGGAGTGTCGGGGCCCCATCCGCAGATCGCACAGGGCCGCCGTGCCGTGCCATTGGCTCGCTCTCTGACAGCTCGGGCCGCGATTGTAGGATGCCGGAGCTCCGCCTCCCTCCGCCCGGGCCCTGGGACCATTCATAAACTCAAGCAAGAGTCCCGGGCGAAAGGCAAGAGACCTCCAGACGTTCCTGGCGGGAGAGGATGCGAAGCGCAGGAAAGTAACCAGAGAGGCGGCATCCAATTCCAAAGGCGGGAGGGGGAAGGGGGGGAAAGGAAGGAAGCGGAAAGCAAGAAGGGAGGGAAGGGGGGGAGGAGAAAAAGAAAAGTGGAACACGGAAAGGCTACCCTCACTCCCGCGCACACAGCAAACGTCCTGCTCCTGCAAAGAATATTTTTCCAGGACAAAGAGAAAATTCACCCACAAACAAATCAGAAGGGGGGGAAAGGGGGGGAGAAGGTCATTGATCAGTTGCATCGAGTTGTGTTTGTTATTCCTAACGCCGGTGGGTTCTTCGGGTGAGGCTTCTGGAGCGCAATCGACACCCCCTTCCCCTCGAAGACCGGGGTAGGGGAGGACTTGGCGCGCACCCCCGCCCGGTGTTCCGGCTTAGAGGAGGGAAGGAGGCGGCGGCGGCGGACAGGCGACTTCCTTGGGACCCTGGAGTGGCCAAGGACGGCAGGGGCTCCCCGATGAAGGACTGAAGCGCGCTCCGACGGCGATGTAAGCCCACCACCAGCCGGATCAGGTCAACTTTTGCAGCCCCAGCCGCCGCTGCCTCCCCTCGGATCGGGTCGCGGAGGGAGCTCCCCGCGGCGCTCCTAGTGGTGCCCGGAGGCGGCGATCGGGCGTCGGGCCGGACTGGGCGTCGGTCCGCGGGGAGCGGCGGCATTGGATCCGACCACGTACTGCGAGAGCCCGGTGTACAGCCCGGACGTGTGCCCCAACATGATCGCGGCGCAAGCCAAGCTGGTCTACCAGCTGAACAAGTACTACACGGAGCGGTGCCAGGCGCGCAAGGCGGCCATCGCCAAGACCATCCGCGAGGTGTGCAAGGTGGTCTCGGACGTGCTGAAGGAGGTGGAGGTGCAGGAGCCGCGCTTCATCAGCTCGCTGAGCGAGATCGACGCCCGCTACGAGGGCCTGGAGGTGATCGCGCCCACCGAGTTCGAGGTGGTGCTCTACCTCAACCAGATGGGCGTCTTCAACTTCGTCGACGACGGCTCCCTCCCGGGCTGCGCCGTCCTGAAGCTGAGCGACGGCCGCAAGCGCAGCATGTCGCTCTGGGTGGAGTTCATCACCGCCTCGGGCTACCTGTCGGCGCGCAAGATCCGCTCGCGCTTCCAGACGCTGGTGGCGCAGGCGGTGGACAAGTGCAGCTACCGCGACGTGGTCAAGATGATCGCCGATACCAGCGAGGTCAAGCTGCGCATCCGCGAGCGCTACGTGGTGCAGATCACGCCCGCCTTCAAGTGCACGGGGATCTGGCCGCGCAGCGCGGCGCAGTGGCCGCTGCCGCACATCCCGTGGCCGGGGCCCAACCGCGTGGCTGAGGTCAAGGCCGAAGGCTTCAACCTGCTCTCCAAGGAGTGCTACTCGCTGACCGGCAAGCAGAGCTCGGCCGAGAGCGACGCCTGGGTGCTCCAGTTCGGCGAGGCGGAGAACCGCCTGCTGCTGGGCGGCTGCCGCAACAAGTGCCTCTCGGTCCTCAAGACGCTGCGGGACCGCCACCTCGAGCTGCCCGGCCAGCCGCTCAACAACTACCACATGAAGACGCTGCTGCTCTACGAGTGCGAGAAGCACCCGCGGGAGACCGACTGGGACGAGGCGTGCCTGGGCGACCGGCTCAACGGCATCCTGCTCCAGCTCATCTCCTGCCTCCAGTGCCGCCGGTGTCCGCACTACTTCCTGCCCAACCTCGACCTCTTCCAAGGCAAGCCCCACTCGGCCCTGGAGAGCGCCGCCAAGCAGACCTGGCGCCTCGCCCGGGAGATCCTCACCAACCCCAAAAGCCTCGACAAGCTATAGGAGGAGGAAGAAGAAGATGGGGGGGGGGAGAGAGGAGACCGCCTGGAGGGACATTCCAGATTCCCCCCCCCCCCAAATAAGCATCCACCCCAAAACAAGACTCTCTCCCCAGTAGAGACCAAGCGGCGACTGCGGAGAGACCCACAAAACTCTTATATTTGGCATCCAAAAAGGGTTCCCCGCCCTATAAGAAAGACTCAACGCGGGCCCTTTGGTCTCCCATTTTGGCCAAAACTTTTAAAAACAAAACAAGAGAGGCAATTAAAAAAAAAAAATCAGCGATGGGACTTTGCAACAGCCAAGCGAAACTCGAGGTACATTTCATTTCATTTCTCTTCCTTTCCCTCCCTGCAACCCCGTTGTTTAAGTGTATATGCCATGTATGCCTCTCTTTCTTCTCGTTGGTTTGCCTGAATGTTGTCACCGAGTGAAGGGGGGGAAAGCAAAATTATTTAACTATGCGTAGACATTTTCTTTTCTCTTGAAGCAAGGAAAGAAAGAAAACTGCCACACACACACACACAAACACAAACACACACACACAAAGCCACCGGTACCAAAAAGTAAATGTGTCCTGATGTTAAATGTGTCCCAGTGCCAATGACAGATTGTGCCCAGTCACCCTTGTCTCTTTCTTTCCCTAAATCGACTTGTTGAAAACAGCGATGATCATGATAATAATAATAAAATGATTTTAACTTTATATCGCCTTCATGTGCATTTATTCTAAAAATTAGACAGTTAAGAGAGTTATGCCAGGAAAGTGTCCTTTAAAAAAAAAGGAAATAAAACAAAATAGTACGAGTGTTAAGGATCTGCGATTAAACAGAATATGCAAATACTGGAATGAGAGATATTTGTTATCTCAGGCAACTCAGAAACTTTAAATATAAATTAATCCAGAATTAGCCATTTGATCAGATACAGGGCTAACATACCAACATGTTCTGCCTTTTGCTACAAGAAGAGAAGGACAGAGCAAAGTTTTCCCCCTCTTCATTTGCCCATGTGGGTTGGTTCTCATTTATCACAGCTTGAAACAACCAAGTCCAACTAGAATTTGAATTCCAAAGCCATATGGATTCACTGTGAGTAATAAATACCCTAAAACTTCCTTGTTCCTTTCCTTGCAAACATTAGAATTTTTTAAATACAGCCGCTCTCAGAACAATGGGCCCTTGATCTGAACACATACCGAATTACAAATATCTGATAGCCATATATTTTTATGTTAAAATAACGGTCTGGTAATCTATTTTTAAAAATACTTCACCTTATTTCTGCCTGTCTAAAAAAGACAGTTACATGTTATTTCGGATTTCTTTAAAAAAAAAAAACTACCTAGCCATTCTTAAAGTGTCTGAATAAATAATCCTGTTAAGAAAATGCAGCATTACTGACCCCTTTTCTACATTTTTTCTCCGAACACTCCACCTGATCCAATGCATGTGTAGGCTGTCAATACCACTGATTTCACTGGAACTTACTTCCAGGTAACCATAGACAGGACTGCATTCTTAAATAGTATGGTAGTTCTCTTTTGAAAAACTACTTTCGTTTTCAATGAGATAGATCCCCTGCATTTAAAAAACGTTGAGGAGGTTTATTCAGTAGAAATATAAACACACTAAACTAGTCTAAGATGGAAAAGGCAAAGTTGTGTAATGTGGTTCAGAGTCTACCAGACAGTAGTAAGATAGTACCTGTACTATTTTTTAACCTATATATATATAAATGTATTTATCTGCACAATTGCTCTTTTTGTTCTGCTTAATCAATGTGGCTTAATGATAGAATAAGTTTGCTTTTGGAAAGATCTGGTCTGAAAATAGCCCAAAATAAAGCCAGGTCTTACCCTTGCCTTCCCCACTCTGATTTAAAGAGCACAGCTAAGCTCAAAGGACTACAGCTTCCTTGTTGAAAGCAGTCTAGCAGTAGGAATATAAACTTTGATGTTATCAGCCATGCTATGCTATGCCAGCACAAGTTTTACTTCAAAATCTTGTCACAATATTTTCTTTTCCAGAGTTTAGAAAAATACACAGACACGCTGAATTTATCAAAACGAGTCCTATTAATTAAACAAAGGCTTGAACAAATGCAGGATTGGCACTGAAAGAGGCCATGTTGCACCAAATCTCTAGTTGCCCCTAACTTATGGGAAGGAGGAACCAGAGAAAGGGCATGGAGGAAATGACACTACTAGATAATGATGTTGTATTAACACAGTATTCCATAACCCAAATAACAATAGTTTATAAGATTTTCATGAAAGGAAACCGATTATTTATGTCTCTAAACTCTCTCGAAACATCTCACCCTTTCTATATTAAATTATGATAGCTGCCTTTTTAAATCCTCTGTCTTTCTACTTCAATGTTAGACATATGGTTAGTTTAAGATGTTTATTCATGCTCTTTTAACAGAAAAACAATATTTTTGTGAAGGGGGGAGGATCCTGCATGATTTATAAGACTCAAACAGCCAATTTTTAAAGTTAAATTATATTGAAGTCTCTACTCCTGCAGTAAACCAAGCCATGGATAGCTTGTATCAAGCCCATTATCTGTTCTTTAATAGCTGTTTTTACCTTTAATATTAATTGATCTCAGTGTCACATACAAAAATAGAGTATTGCAACAATTTAAAATTTTTCCTTATACATTAATAATTTATTGAAAAGCTGAGGTACTTCAAATAAAATAATTTTAACTAGCGTCTGCTTTCACAGAGAGAGAAGTTTCCTTTAATGTAATATAAAGTGTGATAGACTCACAAATCCCCACTTCTTTTGAAATCAAATATATTTCTTTTTGAAAAACAATTTACAGTATTCAAAGATGATAAAACTAAATAGCAACAGATCAAATAATTACACCTGGTTTTTACTTTTGTTATTCCTCCTTAAGAAAGCACTATATTTTAATTAATTCTTACAGTAAAACTCAAAAATAAGCCATTTTCTATATTAGAATATCTTAAGAACGCATACTCAGTAATCATATTTTACTATTAGGGAAAATATGAAGATTTAGATTTTCTTTACAGTTATGATTCTACAGTATGAGGTTCAAGATTGCTTCCATTTAAATAAATGCACTTAGATGAAGAAGTCAAATATTGTATTATACTGGGTTTCCCCATACATGTAAATTTATAAAATATCAATATATCACCAAATTAGAATTATGTTTTCTCAATAAACATGCACAGCATTCTGATTGAATCCTGATATTATGTAAAGAAAAAAGCATGAAATCAGTAAGAGTATAGCCAATGCCCTATTACTATACCACATGGACACAAACTAAAACAGGTTTTAACATTTAACTGCTAAATTATTAATCACACGTTCTCTTGCTCTAAAGTAACTTTATTTAAGATACTTCATCAGAGGTTTCTGCCTTATAAAGCAATTTACCAGTTAACCTAGAATGAGTTATTTTTTTCACACTTACATGGGTATTACTTATGTGAAATCTCTACAAATCACAAACCCACAAATAAAGGAAAGCTTGCATGCGGTAGAGTTAGAAGGGGCTGGATGAAAAATTAAAGGCTTCATGCAATTTGTCATTAGGCTTAGTGCATGGGAAGGGTCAAAGATCTCTTACCTTGGGGTCAATTTTCTTAAAACTGGACTCTTCTTCATCTACTTCAAAATACAGTTCAGAGGCGGTGATGGAAAGTGTACCCTTCACTACTACACATGGTGCCACAAGCTGTGCTGGTGTAGATAGACTAACCGGACCTACCAAAAGGAAAACCCAACACTGTGTTTTTAACAGCAAGCACAAAATGTTTCACAAATATATGTTACTTATTCTGTTTATTTCCACTAGTTTGCTGAAATTCCTACACAAAGAACTGGCTGTACAAATTATTATTTTTTTACTCACCTCCTACAGAACACATTTAATGCATTTGCTATGTTGCAAATCTGAACAACTGCAGCTGAAAGCAATGCTGATGATTATGTATGCCCATCTAGGTGGCTGTTATACCATCTATTTTTCTTCATTCTGAAGTTCTGAAATGTTTCAGAACCAAATGTACCTTTTATGTTCTAAACAATAAAGCAAACTCAAGAAAGTCAAGCTGGATGGGGAAATATTAGTTTCATATGTGCATGCTAAGATCCAGACTAACCCAGGATGTCCTATTTGTCTATTTAGAGAGTTGACTAAAATTTCCATACACTGCTTTTTATTTTCATGCATGATAACAGTTCTCTGCCCCCAAGAAACTATTTTTTTTAAAAAAAAATAATTGTTACCCGCTGCTATAGATTGAGTAGTATAGTATTTGAAATGTGGGTTCCATCCGCCTGTTTAGTATTTTTTCCAAGGAATCCACAGTGTTACTGCAGCTCAGGGATTGTGGGAGTAAACAGCTGGAGCACTAGTTTCCAAATGAATGAATTTTTATTGGAATAATCACATCTCCACAGGGCTTATCACAGAGACAGATCAGTGTACTACTCAAAACAATAGACTGGGCAAAGACTGAACAATATGCAGGCCATTAGACAAAGCAGGGCCCAAAGAAAGGGAGTGGGTTATGTTTGTTATTCAACTGATTAAAAAGCAAGAAACACAGAGACCAACAAAGAGTGCATTTATCAGCTGCTGGCCTTTGTTTAGAAATACTGTAAAACTGCATATGTGACAGGTAACCCTTCGCATTAATAAAGTGTGTATAAATGAGGTGCACACACACTTAGGTAATCAATGGATGAATAACTGCCACAAAAAAATCTGATGAATTGTCATTTCTGTCAATTGTTAGGAGGTGTGATGGTCTTTAATCTTGCATCAATCTCAATGTGTGCCAGTAGGACAATAGGAGAGATGCTCTGCTGAGATCAGAACAGCTTTGCCCTCTATTCCCAGTGTACACGTACATTGTGTTTGCAGATGGGCATCTGATAGCTGCACTACTGTCATGATTTCCCAAAGCTCATTCCCACAAATGGATGAAATAAGCAGCTATGTGTTCTTTTGCTGCTTGCCTTTGCCCTCTGTACATTAGCATGTAATGCACGGGGAAAAAATAACATTTTTCCAATCACTTTCAGATATTCAATTACATGGCAAGCAGACAGCTGAAGGAGCTAGGGCAGCTCAGGTCCCACTGAAAACCCCCGACAATTTCAACTTCATTTCTAAACCATACTACTTTATTAGCAAGGATTACTTCTTAATCCTATTGCCATTGTCAAGATTATATAATTAAACTCCCCTTTCACCTCTATTACAGTATGAGTGTATTAGCAGGAGCAACACATGTAGAATGGGGGAGAGGGGCAGGAAGGACATTGACTGGATTCTCCTGCAGGTCTGTTGAAGAGCTCTTTCAACAAGAGCCTCTTTAAATAATATTGCTGTTTTACTGACCTGTATATTGCTTTGATATTAGACTATATTTTCATGTTTGGTTTTCATTATAAGGTGCCAAACAGATGGTGCAATGCGTAATGGACTTCAATAAAAATAAGATTTTAAGTTTCTTTGCATGAATCAAAATGAACGCTTTATTTCACCTGCTGTTTCCAGCAAAACAGACTTTAAACAAGAGATGAGTCTTCATTTAGGAGGATGGTTATGGGATATAATCTGGACCAAATTTTGTTGAATTGAAATACAAACCCTGTCCAGGTTCTGTCTAGCACACAAAAAAGATGGGGCTCTATATAAAGTATATATTAAAAAAATAGAAAATGTAGCATGGTGCTCATTTTTTACCAAAAATGGGAGAAATGTTTTAAAAATCTTTTTTTAAGTAATAAAAGCAATTCAGTGCAGGTTTAGATCTGACACTGTCAGAATGCCTGCTAACCCTAGCCTGCTGGAGCATTAGGGCCAGTGGGAAGAAAAATATTGTAATGTGATGCTTTCTCAGTGTCCTAGTAGTAGATACATAAAGAAGCCCTGACTATATACGTAAAAATATTATCTCAAAATAGAAAAGTTCCTAAATTTATTACAGATGTGGGGCCCCCCAAATATTAATACCAAAAAATCATCCTCATTCACATAATGATGGGAAAGAGCATCTACTTTGGCTGCCCCTTTATAGGGTTGAAAAGTCTGAGGAGAGAAAGCTTAGCCACTAAGGCAGGGGTGCCCAAACTTTTTGGCTGTGGGCCAGTCACTATGACCCGTGGGCAGGATCTGACCCATGGGCTGGATCTGACCCCTGACACCAATTCATCTGGCCCAGGAAGCCCTCATTACTCCTGGAATCAGAAGTAAAATGTGCCTGTCTGGGCAAGTTTTACTTCTGCTTCTGGGAGCAATGAGGGCTTCATGGGCCGGATGAATTGGCATTGGGGGCTGGATCCGGCCCACAGGCCATAGTCTGGGCACCCCTGCATTAAAGAGACCCCATCAGGAGGAGGGAATAGACAGCTGATGTTACCAGTTAAGTTCTCCAGTTCCTTCTCTTCAACGGATGACAAGGTATCATCGTCACCTTCCAGGAGGATCTCGCTCTCCGAGTTCTGATTTCCTAGAGCCTGACTCTTGATAGACTGCTTTCCTTTAACAAGTACATCTTCATCGGGAGCTGAGAAGAAAGAGAAACGTGCCTGTCAATCAACCCTGAGAGGCAACAGCTATGGGAGGGAGAAATAACAGCTTTGCTCACAGATACCACTGAAGGCTCAAGGAAAGGAGGGAAAGGGATTCCACTGGGAACAGATCCGCTGTGGGGAGTCAGCCCAGGCAACGAGCCGGCTTTAGGGCCCCCCCCCCCCGCCCGCCGCCGCCGCCGCAGATGGTGGAGAGAGGAGCCGACAGAGCCCCGTGGACTTCAGTTAATACCTAGCCAAGACTCTGGGCTTGGCCTTTTTAGCTCTCCTGCAAACCATCTTAGCATCTTATTACAGTTAATATTTTAAGCATGACAAAATCGTGCCACTTCCCTCTCCCCGTCACTTTTTTCCTGCAACAAAAGGGCCGTGCGTCCCCTTACCCAGCGCATTCGTACCTTGAGCCCCTATATTGAAATTGGTAACTCAAACCTCTGGGGTGCTTGAATGAATGGCCCAGGCTGGAAGCCCATCCCTGGAAGGGAACCCCCATCCCACTCTGTGGGATTTGTTTCCAAGGGAACAACACACAGGAAGGAACTAACTAGACGTCGTTCCCCACGAGCAAAGGAACAACTCTCCCAAAAAAAAGATCCAAGCGACACCTCGGTTTAAACCGAGAAGGGGTACACACCCAATCTACTGGGTTAAATCCAGAGTGAAGTCACATTTAGAGTAAAGGGAAAGGTCTCCCTTGCTCAAAAGCCATTTATGTCCGACTCTAAGACGTTGTGCTCATCTCAGTTTACACAGCCAAAGAGCCAGCACTGTCTGCGTCTGCAGACGTTTCCCTAGACATGTAGCAGGCATACTTTTCCTGCCAAGCCGTAACTATTTATCTACTTGCAATTTTTTTGCTTTCGTACTGCTAGACTGTTAGGAGCTGGGGCAGAGATGGAATCTCACTCCGTGGTGCAGCACTCGGGTCTCGAATTGCTCACCTGCCGACCTTCAAGTTCAGCATTTTAACCACTAAGCCATCGCAGTTCCCACATTTTGAAGTGGAGACCCAGTGAAATCCACAGTTTTGCGATAGGCCTTGCTGAGTGGGGCCACTAGTTTCAGAGGGTCAGCTGCGAGACTAACTTCAGCCCAGCTCCAAACCAGATTCTGCATTTTGGAAACGGGATGGAATTCCCTCTTTTGGGATGACGGATCGCTCACCAACGACACCGAGTTCAGAGAGACTTCTGCCCAATGCGGTCCCAGTTTGCCTTGGGCACTTTTTCTTCCACATCTAGGTCAGACAGGGAAACTGCCAAAATTAAGTCATCTTTGGGTGGATTCATTCCCTAGCTCCTTTCGCCTGACCCACTGTGAGAAAGATTAGCCGGCACAACATGGTTGCCATTGGCTGGGATACACAAGATTGCGGTTCAAAACTACCACAATCTTAAAGGAGGCTCTTTCTATGTACACACGCGCGCCAAGACACAAGACAGGCTCCTCCAGAAGTTTCCAGTGGGAAGAAAGGTTCCCCGACGGTTCCCATCCCCGCCACGGGCAGCGACGTCACAAGGAGCGGCTGCGGGGGATTCCCTGGGCTGCTTTGGCTCAGGCCTCTGGTCTGGTCCCAGATGAGATCAGCTCCTCGGCAGGGACTAACTCCACCCTGGCAGGCCAGATCCGTCGCAGACAGCTTCGCTACTGCTCCCCCAACCACCACCTCGGGCTCTTTCCGCTGCAGGCAAGAATCGGCACCGTCAGACCTTCAGCCAAAAGGCAAGCGGGCGGGATTCACAAGTTAGCCGGGGCGATAGATTGATATTACAGCTTTATAGAGTAGTCCGTTTAAACATTACACACATACTCGGAAGCAAAGCCCTACTGGACAGAATGGGTCAACTGGGGTTAACTCATAGAATTACACTGTAGAGTTTTCTTCTTTCCTATCCTGATCAAACCCTGGACTAGAAAAATAAAGCCACTTTCTTGGCCTTGTCATTGGCCAAACTGAAGCTCTCATCAGCACATGTTTCTGGCAGTAATTGGCAGAGCTGGATTGTGTTTCTCTCCACATCCACACAGTGTGTTGTTGTCTGCCAGCAGTCCCCACTTGAGAATGTTGTTCATACATTTATGGACTCACCCCCTCAGCCTATTGAGGGTCCTTCAAGTGACCAAACCCAGGTCCTCATTGGTGCATGTCTCTGGCAGCAATCGGCAGACCAGTCAATGAGCCGGATTCTGTATCTCTCCAAATTCACACCGAGTACTGTTGTCCACCAGCAGCCCCCACTTGAGCATGTTGGTCTTACATTTAGGGACTCTGACCCTCAGCCTATTCAGTGTCCTCCTAGTGACGTAGGTGCAGTGGAGTTCCTCAGCTATGTCTCCTTTAGTGTTGTTCCTTGTCCAGTGGGCTCCTTCCTCTATCTTCTAATTTGGTTTTGCTCTTGAGTCCCTCAAGAATATTTATTCTTGCCATAAAGCTCTTCCTGGATCTGAGCAGACGGATTTGAGGCTCATCTCCTTTCAGGGGATGTTGAGGGGTCATTCTCTTGCTTAATTCTCTTGGCGTTCCCTGCTACTTCTCTCCTTATCTTAGGTGGAGCGATACCAACAAGAAGGTAAATTTCACATGTTCACAGGCATGATATATTGAACGGGCAACTCGCTAAAAATGTAATCCCAAACGAACATACTCGGGAGTAAAGCCCTACTAGACTGGGTTTAACTTCTGAGTGAATGTATAGTGTTACACTGGAGGAACCTTCTTAAACAGATTGATGTGAAAGTAAATCCATGATCACTGTAGAACTGTGGTGGCTCAACTACTACTACTGTGGAACTTTCTTGTAAATAAAGAGGAATGGGATGGTGTGGTTACGGGGCAGGAGAGCTTTCCAAATGAGAAATTCCGGTCACAGATCCATTCTGTGAAACGTTGGTTGGGAAATCCTGGTTTTAGCTAGTTTAAAAAATTTTTTTTTAAAAAAAAAATAGTTTTTAGATTTTATAACTGTGTTGTTGTTTCTTATTATGAATCGCCCTGGGTCACTTTGTGAAAAGGGTGATGAATAAATCTGATAAATAAATAAATACATAATGCGGAGGTGACTCAGTGAGTTGGTGGTGGGCGTTCAATTCCTCACTGTGGCTAGACACAGACACACACACACACACACCCCTCTCCAGGCAAATCCGCTTGTGCAGCCCTTGGGCGATCCGCACAGTCCCAGGGGCCAGTCCATAAAGCGAAGGGCAAACCCATTCTAAGCACTCTGTCCCTAGAAAACGCGGGGGAGGGAGGTGCCCGCTCGACCTGTCCTTGTAGTGTAAGAGCAATAGGAGGCGCGCAGGCCTGGGACCAGGCGAAAGGCTCCGCGTCTCCGATGAGGAGGAGGCCTCTTGGCTCTCGCAAAGGGCCAGTCATCCCGGCCGCCATGAGCCTTCCCGAAGCTTTCTCCTCCCCTGAAGAGAGAGACAGACACACACACACCCTTCTTCCCGCCCTCGGGTTTTCTCAGCTCACCAAGCCTTTTCAAAGCGCCCACCACCACCACCACCACCACCCGCCCCTGCCTCGGGCTCTCTGGCGCGAGGGAACCCAAAGCCGGGGGGGGGGAGGTGCGGAGCCCCCCTCTCTTTCGGGGCGCCCGCTCGCTTTCCACTTCACGCAAACCCCTTCTTCCCAGCCACGGAAGCTGAGGAAACACTTCCGACGAAAAGCCCCGAGAGGCTGCAGCGACTCGAATCGCGCCATCCGGACCAAGGGGAAAGACGGCCGGACAGGCTTCCATCCAGGGGCCATTTTCTCCGCTTGAAGAAGACGACACGCGCGCACACGGGCATCTGTGGCAAAGCCCCTTTGAGCCACTAACTCGTAGAACACACAGGCACACGCGCAAGTATCCGTGGCAAAGCCCATTTGAACCACTCTAACTCATGCCACGCACACGAGCGCAGGCCCGTCGTCCTGGGCGGTTGCAGCGATTGTTACGGAACAGCGACTGGGACA
This sequence comes from Furcifer pardalis, assembly GCA_030440675.1. NCBI lineage: Eukaryota > Metazoa > Chordata > Lepidosauria > Squamata > Chamaeleonidae > Furcifer > Furcifer pardalis. The sequence goes on along the minus strand of CP126892.1, from coordinate 59,834,669 downwards.
GAAGTAGGATGATCAAATCCCACTTTCGGGGCACACAGAAAGAGCCTCCTCGAAGACTGTGGTATTTGTGAACCACAATCAGGGCGTAGCCCGGACAACGCCCACCTTGTTGTGCCAGCTACTCTTTCTCACGCTAGGTCAGGCGAAAGGAACTACCGAATGAAGTCGCTCAAAGGTGGTGGTTTAGAGTCTGCCCTACCATAGACACCAGAAGGAGAGGAGAGGGAGGAGGAGTTTGCATTTCTATAAATTGATGGAGGACAACACATTACTGGTCCATGTGCAGAAGAACAGTAGGTACCTCCCTGTCTTTCATACCTTCCAAAGAGGGCAGTAGCTCTGATCTCTATACTGACAATTGGGCTAATTGCAGAATCATTATGTTTACATCAGGGGTGCCAGAGCTGTGTGGGGGGTGAAAACCCTCCTGAGCTCACAACCCGCCCCCTCAAACCCACACCCGGGGGTGCCTATGTTATATATGTGAGTGTGACATTGTTGCCCCCCTGGAAATTTTTGCATCTCCTGAAAAAATTATCAAGCCCCACCCCCACCCAAAAAAAAAGAATCCTGGCTGCACCCCTGAGCGGTGCCCACACTTCTTTGGGCCGGGCCAGTCATGTGGTTCCTCCCACCGGAAGCGGGAGTAAAACACCCTTGCAACCTGTTTCGCAACAGGACGAGATAGATTTTAGGATGCCATTTTCTCTGCTTAAACCAGGGGTGCCCAAACTGCAGCCCGTGGGCCAGATCCGGCCTCCGATCCCAATTCATCCGGCCAATGCATTTTACTTCTGCATCCAGGACCAGGAACGACAAGGGTGACGTGGCCTGGACGAATTGGCATCTGGGCTGGGGCCGGATCTAGTCCACGGCTGTAGTTTGGGTACCCCTGGCTGGTTTACATCATTGCTTCCCAAATGTTGTCAAATGAGGGGGAGGGGAGGAGAAATCGCTCCCAGTCTAGAGACATTTGTACCCCATCCAGGACAACATGCATCCGTGTGTGTGTGTGGGGGGGGGGGAATGCGCCTGTAGGGGCCCCAGAGAAGTTATCTGAATGCCGCTCCCACAAAGGGCTCCATTTTAAGACCTCCTGGGCAGACAGTCGCAGCTTCCAGACAAGAGCGTGACGAGCCGCCCTCGACCTCAAGGCCGGCTTCCTCGGGAGTAAGTGTAAAAGTGCGATGCTCCGTGCGGCGTTACGACTTCAAGCCTTTACCAGCGCCAGCTTAACCTTCCCTATGTCCAGACAATAAGCTGTGTCTACTATCCTTCCTTCGCTTTTGTTATTACTAAGAAGGGAGCATTTTCCAGATCTATTTCACTTGAAAATATATACCCAAGATGTATATATGTATATCAATGGGGAGAGGCGGATGAATAGGGAGGGAGGGAGAAAGAAGAGCACTTAATTTTCCACCAGAGAGGCGACATCATCCCCCTCCCCTTTCTTTTCCTTACAGAGACAATACCAACACCACCACTCCAGCACAGGAAGTCACTTAGCTTTACACAGAAGCTGGCAAGACGTGAAGGGAAAGGTTATCAGCATCTACAGATCTGTGAATTTCTAAACCCAACAGAGACCCAAACTGTAGGGCTGTAGCCCTAACCCAACCAAGCCTTAACTTGGAGCACAGAATTTAACGAGTAAAATTTCCTCCCACTGAATGTGTGGGAGGCCTGCCCAAGTAAACTTACTAAGAAGTAAGTCCTATTAAATTTTATAGGAATTCTGTGAAAATATGCTTAAGGCAGGGCGGGTACTTAAGACAAGCTGACACTCTTTCTTCCCAACACCATGATTAAACAGAATGTCATATATTTTTGATACATTGTATCAAACACATTTTAGCCAAAGACATGTAGCTATAACATAAATACATACTTATTTCGAAATGTTACTATGTGAAGGATTCTACTTTAAAATGCTTATGTATAGATTTGCAAAGGAAGAAAATACACACCTATTCTGCTCTAAACTTTGCCACCCTTGTATATTTTACTGCATTTTCTTTGCACTTTAAGCTAACAACAGAAAACAGATAGGAGGCAGCAATTCCCAACTTATCTCACTATTACTCTCTATGTTGCATCTTGGAACTCCAAGAAACACATTCAGATTTCTAATACCGAGAAAAGCTGAAGACTTGTGCATAATTTTGTCAGTGTTATAGAAAGAAGCAATATACCGAACCAGGTCTCATTTTGAAAACATATGCCAAACATATCCTGGCCAACCACCTTCAACACGTTGCTCATTACTTTTTGATTACTGCCATGCACGGCCTGAGGTTCCAGGGGCTTATTTTTAAAAACCTTTAATCTGCAAACATTTACAGAGGAAGGCAATCCCTAGTGGCCATACATAAAGCTTAATTGTCTCTGTAAACACATGAACACAATTTTCAAATAAAACTACTAACAATAATACAGCAACAGACAAACACAAAGTTGAATTTTATGTTTAGTAATTTTTAAATACTAAACTCTAACTTGTAATAAAGTAATATTTTCCTTTGTCATAAACTTTTCCCAAACCCAGAAGCTTTTTCTCACGTAGAAAGGTTTGTTTACCAGAAACAGGACACGGCAGAAGAGACTTTCTCTGTACCCACCCGCCCTGTTTTAAAACGTACCAGTGAATATAACTAAACAAAACTGTGGTTCTGGAATTATTCAATGAGAGTTGAAAAACCTCTTGTCACAGGAAAATATGCAGCTGATATTTAGAAAGGTTTTCCTGTAATTAACTCCCCCTTGAGGATTTTAAGTTTGCAGCAGTAAAATTACCTACACTATTCTAATACACAACACATGCACTAACATTCAATTCTCAGTGGTCTAATAGCTTTCGAGAGAAGAATTTTATTTTTTAATTAGAATAAGATGACTATGAGAATAAAATAAAATGAAGCAGATAACAAATATGTTTATAAATTCTGACAATATGTGGCTGTAGTTTGGTACACAATGCACCTTTAAAATCAGCACTTGCTTGCAGACACTAGATTATTTCATTATATTCTCCACACTGGCGAACATTTTTCTTTAACAGACAAAAAGTACTATTTAAATTACAGGTACCTCTTTCATTTAGTTAAAATCCAGTTTGTAAGTAAGAATGTATATATAACACTTAGAGCAGGGGTTCTCAACCTATGGCCCTTGGGCCAGATCCGGGCCAAAGCACCAAATCATCCAGCCTATGCCCTTGTTCCAGTCTCCTCCTCCACCGCCTCCTCCTCAACCTTTGCCTCCTCCACTTGGTTTAGCGTATCCCTAACAGCACTTAATAGCAGAGCGGATGTTGTAAGCAGCCATGTGTGTGTTTCAGGCTGCTGCGGGGCATTTCTAGCAGCCACAGGTGCGTTTCTTTCACCTACACAACACAGCTCCTCTAGGCCAGTAAGCAGGGGAGCGGAGTGGGGGGACTTTTTGGGGTGTGGTGGGCTTTGGGGGGGACAACCAGTCCAGCCCCTCAATAGTCTAAGGGACCATGACCCAGGCTCAGGCTTTAAAAGGTTGAGGACCACTGACTTAGAGGAATATTTCTGAGGGGGAATGTTTATGTTTGCTAATAAATTTCTCTTGTTGCCTTTTATTTACAACTAAATTCAAGTTACCATCATGTGATCAATTCACAACAGTGTTATGGTGTAAAGTTGTAACTGAAAATACTTTTTCAAGGACTCACACATTTCTTCATGCCTAAAGGTTTAATATGGCTAACATCACTTGCTATGCTGTAATACATTATATCTTCCTACCCCGTTTGGTCCCATCCACAGAATGAATTCTCATCTTTACCTGGGTAAAGACATCAACACAGGGCAAGGACAAATAGGTTCCTATTTGACAAGTTGTCTTCTATAATACTATTCTGGCAAAAAGAAGTGTGACCGCAACCATTTAACAAAGGTACAATTTCTACCTCATGTGTGGTGCTCTACTCAATAGCAATTAGTGGAAAGCATTACCACAACTATGTCCTGTTTGTGGGTTTTCAATGGACATATGGCTGGCCTTTGGAATGTTCCCACATACTCTTCCAATATACTCTTGCTTATGACAGTAGTGTAGTTAGCCTAGAAACAATAGTTGACATAGAACAACATGTAGACAAGCCATTGGGTTTTTCAGTGGAAGATCTAGCATTCAGTGTAACTTGTACAGAACCAAAAGGGTTGCAGAGGAAAGAATCCCTCTCCTCTGTGCCCAGAGTTAGAACTATAAGGTTACTGCCACAAGTGTTTGGGCCAGCCCCCAACAACTGTTAGCCTCCAATTGAAGGCTAGGAACATTTAAAAGTGGGTGAATATCATGCATGGATGGATGTTAAGAGTTTATTTGCCAAGTCAAATTTGGTACTTGTTCTTTAAACAGCAGATGTAAACAAACATATATAAAACTCCTTCAAGCTTCAAACACAGCTTAGCATTTTTGTACAGAGCTGTTGTTCAAGGAAAAATAGGCTGAAAAACCCAGCTCTGCCTAGTATATAAAATGAGTTGTGGTTCTACCTAGTGGCTTAAGATTAGTACTCAATATCATATCAGATCATTAGCATCAAGGCATATATCATAAGGAGGATATTATATATACAATCATTTATATGTGGACACAAGTGTGAAAATATTTGTACAGATAATGTATTACCATGGCCATGCCCACGTGGATATTTGTATTTTACACAGATATATGCACACTGTTCAAAAAGAAATGCTGCTGTTTTGACAGAGATTCAATGACCCTCTGTCAAAATAACTTCATTGACATTCTGTAATAAAATATTTTTTCCACATATGTGAAAGAATAAACCATAGTTGTAAAAGATCAAAAATTACATCCATGTAGTACAGCAACTTCTCAGTTCATTTTGTAACTCCTATAAAACAAAACAAAAAATCATTCCTGGATTTTGTGGTGCTTTTGATAATATTTTGAGATATGGGGAGGGGTGACTGCAGAAGTAAGTCTTTGGATTTAACCCATAGAACATGTTTATGATGATGATATTTCCAGTTCTGGCCAGTTCACACAGTGATTATGGAAACTACAGTTCCTCACCGCACCTCAGCCAGAAGTTGGGTACTCATTTTACCAACTTTGGAAGGATGGGTGGCTAAATCAACTGTGATCCTATCAGGATCAAATTCAGATTGTGAGGAGAGTTTTGGCTGCAGTACTGCAGGTTAGCCACTGTGTCACAAGGACTCCTATACAATATAAAAGTACCAAAGTAGTAATCCCCATGAGGCTTGGAACTATATTCTAGATATCCAAACATAAACATAAACCATTCTATAATGAAGACCTGGGCTTACACAGGTATTCTTAAGGATATGATATATTGAACACTACCTTTTGTGTATAAATGTGCACTATAAATGTGCACAGCTTAACCTGGATCAGCTACAGAGGCATTTCATTTGAAGAAAAGAAAAGCTACTTATAAACTTTCCTTCAGTTTCTGAGGCTTCCTAGGTCTCCCTTTTGCCTTTGGGAGCCTTCAATATTAAACAAATTGCTGCCAGAAGTCCTGATCCTAGCGGCTGTGATATTGCAATGTTGTTGTTTTGCTATTAAGGGCTCCCTGCTAAGTTCTGAGGATCCCAAAGGTTTCCCCATGGTAAAGGGGAGCCTTAGTGCCTAAAAGGAGAGTAATAGGAATCTTTTAATTTTTTCAATTAAATGCTTCTGGTGCCCAATACCAGTTATACTACACAAAGTTATGCAACAGTTTTTGCCCATTACATGCACAGCACACAGCAACCTGCTGACAAAACAATTTTATTTGTCAACAGACCATCTCATTATTTGTCAGTCTGATAGTTTTACTGGCAACATTATAAGGCTGACATATATATTTCTGGATAGACATCTGGGGGAAAAGTGAAAAGTCTGAAATAATTCTACTAAAGTACTCTCAGGAGATATTACTTCTGAACCTACAGATTGTGGTGTACAAGTTAGCCTAAGAGAATACAGTGGTGACTAGTTGATTTATAGGTCAAATTGGGTTCTGAATGACAGCTCTTTCACTTCTCAACATAATTTGGAAATTAATTCTGGCAGTTATGATAGAAAAGTAGTGACAGATGAGCACATGACTGACACCTGGTGTTTTGACAGGAAGTAAAGTTGAGTTGATGAGATGGACTTCCACATAGTGAGGTCCTGAACACAGCTAGCTCCGGAACTAAACTGTTAATGCTAATATGTATACACAGCAGAGAAAAGCTGTCATTATAGGAGACTTTGTTTTTACTTTATGTTATCTTGTGGAAACAATTTAAGTATTAAATCAAATGGTAAAAATCATTTTGTTGTTCAGTCACACAGTCGATTCCGACCTTTTGCGACCCCATTGACCATTGCCCTCCAGGCACCCCTGTCCTCCACTATCCTCCTCAACCCACCCAGCTCTGTGCCCATTGCGTCTACAATACCATCTAGCCATCTCATTTTTGGCTTCCCCCTTCTTCTTTTGCCCTCCACCTTTCCCAGGATCAAGGCTTTCTCAAGTGAATCCTCTCTTCTCATTTGATGTCCAAAGTACTCTAGTTTCATCTTTACTACTTGACCTTCTAAGGAGCAGTCAGGGTTGATTTCTTCGAAGATCGACCTATTTGTTCTCCTCGCTGTCCAGGGGGCTCTCAAAACTCTCATTCAACACCACATTTCAAAGGCGTCTATTCTTCTGCGCTCAGCTTTCCTAATGGTCCAGCTCTCACAACCATACATTACTACCGGGAATACAATTGCTTTGAATATGCAAATTTTTGTTTGTAAGGTGATGTCTCTACTTTTAACTATGTTTATGACATTAGCCAATAATGAAGGCTGTATTTGTGTATAGATATATGTGGCTGCTTTTTATTTTCTGCAGACCTTCAGTACTAGCAATACATACTGATCAGCTACTATGTCAATTAATTATTGGGAATTGCTCTTACCATTTTTGCTTATGCCCAATGAACAAAACACATGTATTTATTTATTTATTTATTTACTCATATTTACTATCCCGCCCCAATGGTTTGGAATAAGAGTGTCTGGGAATCAACGGAGCTTTACTGATGCCAAATACAATCAGATCTGAAGCTGAGGACCTTCAGACCAAGGTCCTTCATTGTGAAACTGTTGGTAACAATTTGGAGGTTAGAATACACAGTCTGGTTATAATTAATGGCATTAATCCAAGGCTTACACAAAAATTTCTTTTGTGCAACAATATCCAAACGTGTGTGTGTGTGTGTAAATGTATATGTGCGTGCGCACACGCATGCACATGCGCACACACATGCGCGTGCACACACACAATTCTAACTGCCAGGGAAATTGCCAAGCCTTCTCCAGTAGAAAAGTGAATCTTGTTCTCTCTGCTACAAAACTCTTGCTTAGGGAAACCCTTGACAATCCTAAATGCCTGGGTCATACATCCCCTTCCAAGAGTCTATAAAGAATGAGACTGTCCATCACATCATACAATTTTACATTCACAAAAAAGTACATTTCACAGAAAGGTCCTTAAACACTATAGAAGAGAAGAAACAGGTTTATATAAATATGGAAAAAGCAGCTAACACTACAAAATGGAGAGAAGTAACCCCCCCCCCCGGAAGACATAACATTAATGCTACTGATAATTTTTAATTTTAATTTCTGTTGCAACAGACAGAAAGGAAGTGAGATAATGAGATAAGGTGTGCTTAAACTGCTTGCTAGAGGTTTGGGGGCACATGTCCTAACAAAACCAGTTCAGGTCTAGAATATTCTGAAGAGGCTATATGAGTAATAGGTGAGAATCAGAAAGACTACAAAAATACTAAAGATTGTGGCCTTAAAACAAGTGAAGAATTGGTAATGTCATGTGGCAGCAGCATAATGTCTGCCATTATTATTTTCAATAATATCTTTCTCTCATTGTTAGATGGGAATAGCAATACAGCAAACTGTGAAGGAGCCAACCATTTCATGTATAACTAAATATCTACAAGGAAAATGGTACAGCCTGGGTGGATCTTGCCAAGTAAAATTCCAAGGTCTAGGTGTCTAAGAAATAAAGCTGAAGTCAGTTTGAGAAAAGAAGCTAATGGGATTCGTGTGCTAGATATCTAAGAGTTGCAAAGGCAGGCCTGGAAATGAGGTAGAAGCAGGCAATATTGAGGCAAGGTACTGCAGTTGATCTGTATGTACAGTAATACCCCGGATAACGATTGTACTGGATTGAAAAAAACAGGGAAGGGGGAAATACAGAGATGTGATTGGTTCTTTAGATCAGCTGGCAGTCTCTAGAGAACCAATCACATCTCTGTATTTCCCCCTTCCCTGTTTTTTTTTCAATCCAGGAAGTAAAGCAAAAACAGCGTGCTCAGTCCAACATTGCAGCTCAAGAAGATTAGGTAAGCAGAGCTGGAGTGGATTCTCTGTGGCCGAGCAGGCAGTGGGGTGGCTGTGGGGAGTCCCTAAACTGCTGGGGGTGGGAGTAGGAAAGTGACAGGGAGAGCAGCTTTGGCCTCCTTTACTTCTCTATAGAACCAATCGCATTTCTCTCTTTCCCCCCTTCCCTGCAATTAAAAAAAAAAGCCTCCACGATCAGCTGGCAGTCGGAGAAGGGAAGGTAAGCAGAGCGAAGCCTGCAGTAGCGTCGGGGGAAAGGCACTTTTCCTGACCCTACTGCAGTTGCATGGGGGTGGCTTTAAAGGCTGGGAGGTCTCTTTCTTTCCATGTCTGCCTTTAAAGCGGTTTCTCCCTGAAGTCAGGGCTTTTTTTTTCTTTCTTAGCGTTGTTCGATGCATGTATCGGACAACGTAAAAACCGGATAACGTCATGACTTGTGGAACCAAGTCATAACGTTATCCGGAGTATTACTGTAGTCTAAAAGTAGGATGTTTAAAATAGGCGCAGAAGCAGGGGAGGGCAGTGGTCAGTCACACAGGAAACAGACTGAACAAGACAAAGAGTTGATGAAAGTGCTTGGATCCAGGAGATCCACATATCTTGAAGAAAGAGGCAATGTTTTGGTCATGAGCAGCTCGATACACTTTACTACATGAAGCACAGGAGCAATGGTGGCCCTTGCAGAAAGGTATGTAGCTCGTAAAGCAAGCATCCAGGGCCTCTCTTGTCATGGATCTTTCCTTGCAGAGCAAGTGGGAGGATTCTTTATTTTATGTTGTTCCTCAAGATATGGCCAAGGTATTGGAGCTTTCTTTGTTTAAGGGTCTTAAAAAGTTCTTGTTCTTTATCTATCTGGAGCAACATTTCTACATTAGTCACATGGTCAACCCATGATATCAGCCATCTGTAGATCCACATTTCAAAAGCTAGGAGGCGTGGGAGGAATTAAACTCCCAAACTCTGCCGAACTCGCTGAACCGGCCAACTATTTTACCACAATGATAATATTTATGTATATATTATTTACATTTATATATCTAAATAATTACTCTGGGCAGCAAATGTAGAAAATATGCACTGCTCACATTCATTGGTAGTAAAAATTAGAAATAAACAATGATAAAAAAAATACTCAAATCTTCTGCCTGCCTCAAAAACCCAAGTTCAGTCCTTGGAACGTAGATGGTTTGTAATCTTGTGTTATTAGTTATATTGACCATCAGTCTTTGTTGTGATATATCCATGAAAATAATATATTTTCTAATGAGCCTTTTAAATGGTCATGAGCATAGTCAATCATTAGATTTTTTGCATTATGTACAACAATCTCATCAAAATGAAAAGCAAGGAATTCAAGTTCTATAGAAGGCAAGTCAACTCAGTAACCAAAGAAAAAACAAAATCAGAAAAATCACATTTCTAGAATCTAGATCAACATTTACAAATCACCATTCTAGATGTTCCCTCTCCTTCTTTCTTTGAAATATCCCTTACAGAACCTTTCCCCAAGCAATTTAATGTGTTCTTGGAAAGGGCAATTAAATTGTCAGAATTTTTAAAAAATGTTTTAAACTAAAAGATAGCCCTGAGAATAGTCATGGGGCTATTGATTGTCTGAACAAGGAACATTAGTCTTCAGGTATTTACTCTGCCACCTTTCCTCCAGAGGCTCTCCCCTTCAAATCAAATCAATTTCTTGAAGAAAAGGATACTGAAATATATAAATGAGGTTGTGAGAGAGTTGAGTTTTGTTCTCTTTGCCTTACAACACTGCATCATGGTCTCCAATTGTTTTTTTAAAATCCATCCTACCTCTTCCAACTATAAACTCTAACACATTAGATTGCTCTCAGAGGGAGCTACTGAGGCCTTTTCACAATGGAAATTAACTGAAAAATCCATTGCATCATTTGGAAACAGGACAGCAATTATGTCATATTTTGTTTTAATTACTCATTTCTACATTGTGAATAGTGCTATAATTCAGAATGGTTGCAGTAGCAAGCCTTGGAATAATTGCGGCAGAAGGTATTTTCTCCCCATAATTAGTGTTCTCTTATTACCAATTGTAATGTACGATTAGAAAATGGTTCCACACACAAATGTTACAAAAGAAAATATTTCATCAGGAAATTCCATTAAACTGAGTCATATCCCAGTTCAGCTTAAAGTTGTGGCATTAAAATAATGTAGCTTGCCACTGAACAAAATGGGTCTGAACTGGCTTGAATCCAATTGTTTTGACATAAATGGGTTGTTGAATGGAGTATATATAATTGAAACAGAATGCAATTAATTATTTAAAAGTAACCACAGGATCGAAGAGGAATTCCACCAAAAACCCAAGTGACATCCTCAAATGCAAGAATATACATTCGAGGTCTAGCTACCTATCTCATTCAGATATTATCTAGAAGAGTTTAAATGTTCATTTACTAGAAAAAAATCATTTTGTTTATCAATTCTATATTATCTTATACTCTCCTCATGGCCCTGACTAAAGAATGCCCTTTTAAAATGTCTTCCACACAGTGTTAAAACTATCCCTGTGTACAAAGCCTTAGAGTGAAGACAGTTTATGGACATTGCAATCATGGAAATAGCTATTTAAAAATAGCTATTAAAAAAACTGCATACAAACACAATTGTTCATGTGTTCTACACTCTTATGGGCACTGAAGGAGGAAATTATTTCATTACTTTCATTATTTAAAAATAATTCAGCTCTGAGAAGTTTCAGTTTCAGGCTAGTCTAGTAAGAATGGATGGCAAATATGCATGCATGTTAGGTGGGATGGGAATGGCACTTTGGAAAGGCTTCAGTGTTTATTTAATTAACACTTGCTAAAGTAAAAACTTAGTGGCTCATGTGGTTAAGACGCTGAACTTGAAGACTGGAAGGTCAGAGTTTGATTTTCAAGGACTGCATGATAGAGTAACCTCTCATTTCTGTCCCAGTTCCTAACAACCTAGCAGCTCGAAAGCAAGAAATTGCAAGTAGATAAATAGGTACCACTTCAGTGGGAAGAGAAACAGCATTCCATGCACTCTGGTGTTGAGGCATGCCTCCCATGTGTCCACGGAAACATCTGCAGACACAGGCTCTTTGGCTATAAACAGAGATGAGCACTGAATCCTAGAGTCAGATACAACTGGCTTTTGAGCAATGGTGACCTAAAGTAAAAACTTAAACAAGAAGGTAACCCCCTTATAAGGAGTTTCTAGTGGCAGATATTTGTAACTTTTATTTTAAAAATGAGTACTTATAAAACTACAGATATCAACTTAAATTATTCCTTAACTCTCTTACAGTGGAAGAAAGTGCATCATTTAAAAAAGAGAATACACTTTTATCCAGGGTCATTGTTTTAAACTCATATGCACATTTAATCAACAATCAATCAACTAGGTAAATAAAAACTCAGTAAAAACTTTAAACAAAAACATTCTTTAACTGTAGGATAGTGCTGTTATTTAGATTCGCTGGCAACTATCCATAGAACTATACAGTTGTACCTCGCTTAAAGAGCATAATGCGTTCCACAGGATTGCTCTTCAAGTGAGTTTGCTCTTTAAGCGAAACACCATTGTAAATGACCAATTGTGTGTGTGTGGGGGGGGGGGATTGTGAACCCTGATTATTTGTTAAGCGAGTTTTTGGTTGATTTTATTTGTTAAGCGAAGCGAACATTCAGATAAAATGCTGCTCTTTAAGCAAGTTACTCTTTAAGCGAGATACTCTTTATTCAAGGTTTGACTGTACAATTGCTCCTGATGACTAAAGGTTATTTCAATCCATGTCCCTCTAGCATATTAAATGGCAAAATATTACTGAAACTGAAAGATAGCTTCAGATATAGAATGAGAATTTACTATTCAAATAAAAGTTGTTTTTTAAAAACTCTACTGAATGTATAAATGTACTTGGAATCACTTAAGTACCTCATTGGATTCAGATCTCTATTATTTGTTATTCTAGTGTTGTAGCAATTATAGCAAGTTGTTATTCAACCTCAAGGGAAAGGGGAGGATCAAATCCAAGGAGAAAAATATTTAACACATGTGTTCTTTATTTTCTTCAGTTCCAAAAACTATGTTAATATTGATGATGGCAATTTAAATGAAAAGACAATAAGGTTTAGCTGCCTTTGCACTATTATTCCTGAACAATTGCTGGTGTATTTATCTAGTTAACTGAATATATGCTAGCTGTATTTTGTTTTATATATTACACAATCGTTTCACTGAGAAATGATCACTATACAGTTTAGTTTTATTTTATAAGTGGTGTGCACTATTCTATAAAATATAACATATAAGCTAGGAAAACTTTATCCCTAATAAAATATGAAGCATATCAGTCCTTGTTTTGGCATACAATTATGGCAATAAGCAGTTAAATTTGTCTTTAAAACTGTCTGAAGCACAATTGCTAAATGCTTCAAACATCTTACTATTAATCAGCACAACCACTATTGCTATTTATCAACAAGGGAAATAATTGGATTTTAAAATTCATAAAATATTAAGAGTTCTTAGCAACATAGTCTAACCAATTTTATCCCATAAAACATACATTAAATCCACATTAGAAATTTCTGATGAAAATACTGTGAACAGGCTGTACTTCACAGCGCAAACATAGGAAAGAATATAAATGATGCTGTATAAATATAGCACTCCTGAAATCCTTTGTGAAAATACAACACAAAAATGTAAGAGGAACCCCACTTAATTCTAATTAAATCTAAATTCAATTTTTCCCTATCTTTGTTAGCAAAAGATGAGAGGATGAAGAACCATTATTGTATTAAGATTATTGACTCTTGTTTGGGCATTTATTTTGAAGGACTTCTGTCAAATCTGGCATTATAGCAACTGACATATTAGAGACACTGTCATTCAGAAATAGCTGTTTAAGAATGGGTGCAAGAGGTTAAGATGTTTGGTCCATGACAAAGTTTTCAATTTATGCTGTCCTTATATAGACCCACAACACATGATTGTTTCTCTTCAAACAGAAATCAATTGTTTAGTTTTTGAGACAAGAGAAGAAAGTGAATTAAGGTTTAGCTGCATGCACTTAGCCTTAAAAAGTCCTTCCAAATTATCTAATATTTTATTATAAAACAAAACTCCTCTCAATTTTTTATTAGTATTTGGTATTTATTTGTTTGATTTATAAACCCACAGAAAGTCAAAACCCATTGGGAAAACTGAATTTTTAAAATATCATGGATAAATAATGATGTTGTCTATTTAAATCCACTGATTTTACAGGTTCCAAAAGGGAAAGCACAGTTCTGTAGTGTAAATGTATCTCACATTTTCTGGGATGAGATGTGATGCAAATAAACATACATAAACAGTACATTTGTATTCTTCCATGTTACCCCTCACATCTGAAGAATACCTTGCTTTTCACTTGTATCAATTTCACCTAGACTTAAAAAAAAGCTCTGAGATACAAAGGAATTAAAGGGGCCCCTGGAAATATAGTTATAACTATATTTGTAACAAAATATAATTGTAACAAAATTACAATTAGTGGAGATTTCTCATAGGAAAATGTATCTTGTCCACACTGCTATAACTCATAGAAGGTAATCTGTCACAAAGCCATAACCAGGGGATAAAGCAGTATTAAACCTTTGTCTCTCATTGCTCTGAAGTTCAACCCTCTGTGTAAAAGACCAGCAAAGAGAGATGCTATTAAGAGACAATGACTTGAAAATACACAGCTCTGAAATGCACTGAAGAAACCTCTGGATGTGAGCCTTGACATTCTCTCAGACAAATGAAGCAATGCGCTTCATTGCCGTCTACTGTTCCTGCTGCTACTGGCAAGAAGCTGATTTTACACTGACCATGGTCTATGGCTGCTTTTAACGCTGCTTCAGGATGTGTCGATCCGAGGGGGTTACGCACAAATCGTTGCCGGCGCCGCAAGTCATCTTCCCAGTAGTCAAGGCGCCAGAACTCACGAGGACGACTACAATGAAACAGAGGAACCACATGTGTTAGCAATTATCAAACAGCATGGTAGCACTGAATTTCTGCATAAAGCTCTCCTTGTTTCCTCTTGCTTGTGCTTTTTAAACAGCACCCTAAACCACTTTCTACAATCTTAAACTTAGGTATGTCCTTGAAAATAACAATATCACCTTCCAGTTGGAGGAACTGCTTTCCCTTTTTTTTCTTTCTTTCTTGGAAGGTGAAATGAGCACTAAATACATCATTTTGAAATGAATTGCTGACAGTGTGATCAGTTTCCCCACACTCTAGTGGCATGTGCTCCGATTTCAGCCTCATTTCAGCCTCAGCAGGGCACCTTTCTCAGTGACTACATTTATAAACCAGAATAGGGAAAGGGTTATTATAAATATGGTATAGCATTACCTATATTAATCAAAGTCTGTCCCTCTTCATTTTTCTTCCTAATTTGTTCCTTTTTGCACAAGGACAGTAAATCATGCCACAAATTCTTGGTCAAGAAAGTGTTAATTTCACGAATACTTCTGTTACATGATTATGTATGTGATAATAAAATATTACTCTGTTTAGATGTGCTGGAATTTAATTAAAATAATCTATTAAAATATTCATTACATTTCACCCCTGAGGCTTAGAACAACATAAGAAAATACATTTCATTTCCATTTCCTGTTTTTAAATAAACCATTCCAGGAGAGTGAAATAGCAATCTATTTTCAAACAAATCTGATTGGATTTCTGCTTTATATAGCTGCATTTTTGCATTTAATTAAAGACTACATAGTATGGTATATTATATTGAAGGCACACTTTTTAACATTTAAATTTAGAAAAATATTCTATCACATTTGTTATTTTCCACATTGTTTTATTCAAATATGCATAGATCTTTTTAATATGGCTATATATAAATGTCAGCTCCTATCTCGTTAGATTATCATGAGTGACTATGCTGTAAAACTGTATATTAACCACTATAAACTGAAAAAGCAGTGAATTGGAGTACACATTCATAGCCTGATATGCAAATAAATTTTATTATACGGGAAGTAATAAAGCCTACAATAATTTCACAATGACTAGACTTCTACAATCAATACCTCCATGTCCTACTTACAAAAGTAGGGTGACTTCAAGAATAGTAGGTCAAAATGATGAACTATAATTTCATTCCATTTACATGAGCTAATAACCATTGTTTATCTGTCTACTGTGACAAATTAACATTTCTGATTAATTTACAGACTACAAATGATTATAAACACACAACGATGGTGGTTCCTTCTCAAATGATTTATTCTTAGAACAACAAAATATTCCTTATTAGAGAGCAAATGATGAACCGCATGCTTAGCATACCATTCTACTTATTAGGTCTTTCCCCCCAAAATCCATGTTAGATAATAAGACCTTTTATGAAAAATACGTGTAAAATATGAATTCTCATTAATAATTACAACTGATACATTAATTCTTGAAGTTACTTTATCCATTTCTACCTGAAGTTGCCACTTCTCTGTAATTTTTTCCACCATTTCTAATGTAAATAACCACATCCTTATTGGCCCTACACTGTGTATTCTAAAAACAAACACAGGCTTGACAGACTTTATTTTGTCTTTTTTTGTGGGTCAGTTATATGCATGTGAAGCAGCTACATTTGCTCAAAGCATGATTAATAACTGAAAATTCTTCATTAACGATTACAAAAAAAGGCAGAACACAGCTGTCTATGTGTATGCTTTTGATAGTCACGGAGCAGAGATAGCCACTTCATCATTGTGCCTTCCTTCATTTATCTGTTAAAATCACTATCAAATATCAGCTAGAATCGAGTCATGAATCACAAACTGCTCCTCATCTTTTGGGGAACGATACAATGAGAATCTATTAATCAGTATGGCAAATCAGCACAAATAATTAGTTTCCTAGGCTGAGATGCCTTGCAAAGCTTATTGTAGCCAGTGCCACAATCACATGACAATAAAAAAGCTAATGGAAGCTACTAAAATTTGTTAACTGCTTTTGCCATCCATCCTGCCAGTATTCTGCACTATGGCACTATGTAAAGATGGTAAATTATTAATGACATCCATTTGTCTTTCTGTACTTTTGATAAAATTAAAATGACGTCATCTGTGTGGCTAAAATTGCAACAACATGCAAAGTAGGGGTGTTGACGTTATTAAAATTAGATGAAATGATGGAGCAAGTCCTGGAAGTATGTGGTATGTTTATGTGTGGAAATAACTTTCAAATGGTATTCCTTTTCACCCCAAATCACTGTCATATGTCATACATATGCCATGATTAGGCATATGTATGTGTTTGAAGACATTTGCATCAGGAGGAAAATCTGCTACTTTACAGAGAGACTCAGTAGTACATGAATAAAAATAGACTTTCACTTTCAAAATTTATTACATACAGAAACATGAAGGCACACTGTGAATTCAATAGCAGATGAGCTGTTATCTTTTTTTTTTTTTAAGGACAAAAGTACATGAGAAAACTTCCACTTCCTTTTAGAGCATTTGCAGATGAATGGAGACACACATTATCAATTTTCCTGGGTAAATGAGTCAAAAGAGAATTTTACCTCTGTCGCTCAACTGATTTTGGTGCATAAGAATCAAAGCTGCTAAAGTCTTTTAGTGCTAAACAATGGCACAGCCTTGTGCTAAGCTGAACCTGTGGCTATAAACCTTTTTTTTTTTTAAAGAAGCTATTATATTTACCGAGATGTTAAGAAAAGTGGGTAAGATATTCAAGTACAATAAGATACAGAAAGGAACAAAGTTCTCCAGTGATGAGGTGCCTCCCAATTCAACAATGTCCAGCAACTGGCAGCATCAATTAACTACAGGAGACCTGTCATTTGCCTATGCCTTCCGCCCATGCTTATAGCTAGTGAAACAAAAATGTTCAGCCAGCAAGGTCAAATTCAGTTTCTCGGGCACAGGCAAACCTATGGAGGTATCACTACTTGAAACATCCCTTGGCCTTCTTGCTCAAAGAGCAGCCAGGGATCTTAGTAGGTTCCATCTGACCTGCCTGTACACACACACTTTCTTTCCTCAGAGAGGAGCAGTGGATTTTTAATGATATATTTACCAAAATCACATCTCACCTACTTTTCATTTAGCTGTGTTGCCTACCCTTGTTAATACTCAGATTACACTCAAGTCAAAATTTCTGGCAAGGGGCAGGGTATGCTGCTTGCTGAGCTGAGGAAGCAAACCCAATAGGGTGCAAAAGAACTTGTAGTACTAAGTATGAAGAGCAACTCACTTCTAAGAACAAAGCAAAACCTTCTAAAAGGAAGGCAGTGAACAGACATTTACCAGAGATAGGAAAGATTAGGGTGTTACTCAGAATAAAGAGTGAGTTATGAAAAAGAGTGAGAGAGAAAGACAGAAAGTGGTTTAATAATTCTGCATTTAGACTAATACTGTGTTTATTTATTTAGGAATGCAAACCTCATCCCTAGGTAAAGTCAAAGGTCACCATTGATCGAAAGGCGGTTGTATCTGACTCTAGGGTACAATGCTCATCCGTTTATAGACAAAGAACCAGCGCTGTCTGCATCTGCAGATGTTTCTGTGGCTGTGTGGCAGGCATGACTAGACAACAGAGTGCACAGAATGCTGTTTACCTTCCCACCTGAGTGGTACCTATTTATCTTCTTGCAATTTCTTGCTTTCGAACTGTTAGGTTGGCATGAGCCGAGACAGAGGTGGGAGCTCACTCTGCCATGCAGCACTGGGGTCTCGAATTGCTGCCCTGCTGATCTTCCAGTCATCAAGTTCAGCATCTTAACCACCAAGCCACTGAAGTCCCTACAACATTATTACTCCCAACGTTATGTACTCATATAAAACAAACCACCACCACCATTTTCAACACGTTGAATACAGAGATGGTGAAGAGGACATTGCTTGTGAATAGAAGTTAGCTCACCTTTCTCTTTCCTAACATCTCCTTGTCCCCTGGCTATTTTCTTGGAGTGGTATATGATGAAGCAGGGATGGCTGAAGCACCAGAAAAATTGTGAGGCAACTGAGCTTGTTTGTGAAGTGCAAAGGAAAACCCTTTTCTGTCTATTCAAGACACCTCTGATGAAGCAAAGCCAATAAAACCAGCAGAACAAGAAGAGCACAATAGAAGCAGAGTAGAAATAAACTGAAGAAACATTTATAACAAATCCTTAGAAAATAATAAATTGTTAACTAGCACAAAAAAGGCATCCAATTGGAGCCAGTTGTTTCTGATAAGAGAGAACACAGAGAGGAAATACTTCAGTTAATAAGGCCTCTCCGGTAGCCACCAATTGTATTGGAGTACAGGGATTCTCAAGGAAGTGATCCAAAAGTAACTTGGGACAGGGCCTTATAGTAGTAAATCCTGAAGCCTAGCTTACTGCCAAATGTAGCTGCTGATAATACAGATTAATCTGCATAGATTCATGTTACTGATTTTGAAAGTTGCATTCTCTCTCATACTCATGCATATAATTTGGTTGGAAAAGGAAAATATTATGTGATAATTCAAAAATTATCATTCTCGTGGAATTTGCTTTTAAACTAACAACTATTGCACAAAAGGAATTTATGAGAATGGACAACAATAATTCAGCCTTCAGTCATGAAGTGGCTATGTTAAGCCTCCATTTATTTTGAATCATGCAAAATATCTAACGGCAATCCTAATTTTTATTGTTTCCACAAGGAGTATCTGAATAAGGCTAATATTTCACAGAGGTTAGTACAAGCTTTAAAAGAACCACCTTCTGCTAGAAAGAAAGAAAGAAAGAAAGAAAGAAAGAAAGAAAGAAAGAAAGAAAGAAAGAAAGAAAGAAAGAAAGAAAGAAAGAAAGAAAGAAAGAAAGAAAGAAAGAAAGAAAGAAAGAAAGAAAGAAAACAAACGGGGGGGAGGGTGTTTAAAAAAACAGGCAGAAATACAGTGCAGTTGCCTTAATAAACCACATGCTGTAATGAAAACAGGAGACCAGTCTGGAGCTCATTTCACAAGATGCCTGTTCAAAAGAAAAACATCTCTTGTTTCCTAGGCTGGAGGTTAAATACATCATGCAGGTAAAATGTTTGCTTATGCCTGGTCATGAGTGTGAGTTTTGTGCCACTGAGGAAAGTGGCTGACTGACAGTTTTAGAAGCTTAGACTATTAATTAACCTCATAACATATTCAGTTATGTTGATCTCAATAGGCTCTCTTAAACTTTTGTAGTCATGTTTTTTGAAGGAATGAGAAGTCTAAAAGGGGAAAACTAGATGTTAGAGTAGTACATAACACTTAGAGTGGTCCATTTCAAGCATAGCACTCATGAACAGTAGGGTGGAGCCAAACGTTTGTGTTCCCTACCAATGGTTTCCTTGCCTTTATGTCTCCCTTAATAATAGCTGTGTACCATCAAGTCAATTCTGATTTATGAGGACCTGTGCTGACCTATCCCAGTGGGCATGGTCACCGCACAGTGGCACTACACAGAGAGTCTATTCAAGGAGAGTCCAAATAGCAAAGTCCAAAGAACAACCCGAGGTCTGGTTACTGGTAGCAAACATCGAGTCCAAAGGATGTCTAGGGGAGTCATCAGGGTTGGCAGAGATGTCAGGGTCTACGCAGGCAATCTCAAGAGCTATCCAAAGTCAAGTAGGGCATCAGTCTTTGCACTGAAGAACTGTACCGATGCTGGAATGCTGCAACAAGCTTGCTTAAGAGCCTCCCAGGTAATCCGTATCAGCTGAGAGACTCCTCTTATAACGAGTTCTAGCTTGCTTGCAACTCAGCTGCAGCTCCTTTCTGCACCTTTCCCCGGCTGAAGGCTGACCACTGTCAAGAGTCAGACTTCTGATCTGACAGGTACCATCTGCCTGGCTGAGATTCTTAGTTCATGACATTCTCAGGTTCAGATGCAGGCAGAACTGGACTGGGCATAGGAAGTGCCTCCTGAGCCAGGTCATCTTCAGACTCTGATGAGGACTAGATCACAACAGGACCCTTTTCATGGTCTTCTAGGTAGAGAGTAAGAAGTGGTCTTCTATCTCCTTCTTCTGGGGTAATCTTTGACAGATTGCCATTGAGTATTTAAAGACTATAAATGAAGGATAGTCCACTACCTTCCAAGCTAGTCCTTCCTTCCTAATTTTCTTTATTTTTATTTATTTATTTGTTCATATTTCTCCACCACCCTTCTCACTAAAGTGACTCAGGGCAGTTTACAAGTAATTTAAAAAAAACATGACAATAAAACACAAACACTAACAAAAAACCTCAAAACTAAATCTAACATTATCTTACATTTGTCTAACCTTGTGAGCTGCCCAGTGGTACTTGCACCAATTGGGTGATATTCCAATCTGATCTACCAACCAGCCAACCAACTGCTAGAGCAGAAACAATAATTTTAGACTTTTTATATAATTCTGAGCTGCTGGAACAGGGCAACAAAGAAAATTGAAAAGGCCATATAGGATTGTTGTGGATGAAATGGCTCCTGACACTTTGTAGAATAGGAGGAGATGTGTGATAGTAATGAACAAATCCTTACTGCAAGATATAGAGGCAGCAGGATATCTTAGGTGGTGTGTTGTGTTCTTGGTGTGGAGCTCTGGAATATGTCAGACATCTTGCAGACTAATGAGGCCTAGTGACCCATATCCTTTACTTCAGATATCCTTGGGAACAAATGGTGCTCCTAGACAGTCTTTAACATACTTCAAGTCACTGTGAAGCTGAAGGACCTTGGGAGTCCCTTTGTGGGAGAAAGGCAGCATGGAAAGGAAATAAAATAAAGGTAAAATGCCCTTTTCATCACCTTTTCCTGTTGATCATAGACCAGAGAGATAAAAATACTGGATATGAACAAACAGCTATAAGTGGCATTGTAAGGAAAGTCTTGGCATCAAGCTGATTTTTCCTGTCTAAATGCAAAATGTGATTTTATATTTATCCTTGCAGAAATACTTCTAGATTTTTGGCTCACTTCTCCTTTGGTATTTCTTGTATGATATTTCTATGACTCTACACAAGTAATGTCCTTCTATTTAAAGATTAACCTGAAGAAGATGCAAGTTAGCTCTTTATTTGTTTGCTTCAGCCACCCACTCAGGCCTCTATCCAAGGGATAAAATATTTATTTTATTCCCTAAAATCAATCTCATTATAACTAAAGGGATGGTTTCTGCAAAAGACATTTGTACTACTCACACAGAAGGAACAATTTAATGTCTATTTCCCCGGTTGTTCCAATTCTCATGATTGACATGTTTCGGCCACATATTGCTCTAATTTGCAGCACACCCAAAATTTTCCACATGCAGTAATGTTCAGAGTCCTGTGGCACCTTGAAACATAATTAGTTCATTGTGATTAGTTTGATTATATGGCCCTTGCCTACAAGATGCATAAAACAGTTTAAGAATGCCTGTCATCTACCCCCAAGGACAAAATACAGTACAGTGGGTGTTTATTACGTTAACAAGATGAGAATTAGAGCATAATTGCTTAATTTGTGAATCACCATTTCCCAAGTGTTACAGCAAGTCATCCAAAAAGTTTTAATTGAGATGTTTCAATAACTACATTACATGACCTGGCCTTTTTCTTGCTAGGGATATACTCCAGCTAATCTTTCTTTTATTTACCTGGTTTTATTAATCTTTTTACTTCTTAGGATACTGTAAATTCAGAGCTAAATTCTTATGAGCAGAAGATTCCGATTGAAACATTCTACAGCCTAAATGAGTGAGGAACTGTAAATAATCAATAAGGAGAGACCATAATGGGCTGTGAGCTAAAATATCTGAATCTGGGTTCATACCATTTAAACCTATTCCCGTGGGCAACTTACTATTAGGCTTCATGCACAAGAAAGGCTTCAGATTTTCTAATCATCATTAGGAAATTGGAAACAGCTATAAACTAGCTTTTAGCCCTTTTTACAAATTGTGGCATAAAACGTAGCATGAAGAGCCCTGGTGGCACAATGGTTAAACTGCTGCACTGCAGCCAAAACATTGTGAGTTCGATCCTGACACAGTTCCAGGTTGACTCAGCCTTCCTGAGTACCCAGCATGTAGGGGTTAAATGCTAATTAACTTGTGAACTGCCCAGAGAATGCACTAAGCTCTATGGGGCAGTATAGCAGTACAATTGCTAATAACTATATCTAGCCTTCATGTCTCTGTAAATGTGATATTACATAACAACTCTGAAAGGAAAAAATTAGGGGAAAGTATGAACACATGGTACACTTTTCTAAAAATAGTTCGAAAATGTGGAATTTTATGTGTACTAGACCCTAAAATCTATTGTGCATTGTAATAGACTGTAAATCACCTGTGATAATAAAAATGCTAGGGAAATTATTATGATTTTCCTCCCTGAATAAAAGTGCTCTGAAATCTTGGAAGACGTACGGTAGTTGACTTTCACAAAGTGTCAGTGAAATAACACAGAAATAGATAAAGGTATGATATCTATCCATACCGCTATAAGGTCTGTAATAGGTACCTTTGGAGTGTTGTCTATTAATACTGAATGTGTTGGCTGCTTTAAAGTTTCTATGCAAATTTATAAAGCAAGATGATTTGTTTTCTCATAATTATATGCTTCTCCGCATTCAAGTGAATACTCCCTGAAGCTGTAGTAAAAGAATTGTGTCAAGCTCAGAAAATATTTTATTCCACAAAACACACTATTTCCATTAAGATTGGTCTAGAGATGGTTACTTTATTTATGGCCTCTACATGATAAATTGTGAAGGGTTTGGTTAGTATTCTCCATCTCTATCTGCATGAAGGCACAGTGCATTTCAGTTCATGAGACAGAGGAGTATGTTTTATCTCAAGATGCCCTCTAATACTTAGATGTTATTTCATCTAGATTTATGCTGAAAGAAAAACCTTGCTAGAGCACTTTTATCTTTCAATTTAAAATCAAGTGCATAATATATTGGCAAGGCAGACAACCCATTTATTTAATATGTACTTTAGAACTAGTTAGAATTTCAAATTTTCTACCAGTCACTGATATCAGCTTGGAAATAAGGTAAATGTTTAGATTTAACATGTTGACATGTTACACTTCTCATGGTATATTTGCTCTAAACTTTTAAAACCAATCATTATAATTTTCATTTGTGCTATTGCACTTACACTTCAGCGAAATTGCTGTCAATAATTTCAAAAGTGTCATGGAAGATTCTAACCCAGATATCCTCACTGTGAAATATGCTCTACTAGAAAACAACTCTCTCTGGACACCTGCTCTGCTGATTTCTCCTTGACAACACATGGCACAAGAGGAACTTCTTCTTCTGCCATATCTAAATCAGAATATTGGTGATTCTCATGGTGACCAGCCATGAAATCTGCTTTCCACATTGCAGCATGGCACCTGTACCACTGATCCAGTTCCGCAAGTAACTTTCTGGTCCGGAGCCCTTTTGGCATGCAAAGTCCTCATCAGCCTTAGGCCAATATTGATGAAGTTGTTGCCCTCCATCAAGATGGATTCAGGTGGGATTTAATCTACTTGGGGACCATCCACCCTTCCTTGTGGACTTTAGCACCAAGGCCATTGATCCTCAGGGTTGTCAGGTTAGTTAAGCACCGCCTGACATTCAGTGTTGAGTCGCTGGGAGTATGGTCTACTCTATTACCACAGCAGGATAACCTGGCCAGACTTAAAAGAGGAACTAAAAAAAAAAGGTTTTTTTCCCCTTAATGTTTTCTTAATTCTTAGTTAGGCAAGATCCAGTAGCATAATACTTGTATCCAA
This sequence comes from Furcifer pardalis, assembly GCA_030440675.1. Taxonomy (NCBI): domain Eukaryota; kingdom Metazoa; phylum Chordata; class Lepidosauria; order Squamata; family Chamaeleonidae; genus Furcifer; species Furcifer pardalis. Next base: position 59,810,468 of record CP126892.1, on the reverse strand, counting down.
TTATAGCAGAATTAGAACTTTCTTCCCCTCCTGTAACATCCCTGTGTGTGTTACCAAAAACTTGTTCTAGAGGTTTTGTTGCCCCACCATTTGAGCTTTTGAAAGTAGATATGGAAGTATATACTTTAGTTAGAATTTCAGATTTTTAAATTTTTAAAGTATATATGGAAGTGTGTGGGTTGGGAGGGTGCTGGTTCTGCTGGAAGCAGTGGGATTCAGCACAAATAAACCATTAGGCCTCACCACTGAATTAGCTGATTTCAGAAAGCAGTTTTTCAAAGGTTTTTTTTAAAAAATCTCCACATTCTATCTGGAAAAATAACAATTGTTTGGGTAATAGAAAGAGTGAGAAGCAAGTTGATCTTAATGTTCTTCCTCACAGAAAGGAAAATCTGCAATAGTTTAGATCCTGTTGCGTATTTTCACAGAAGTCAATACAACTTATTCTGAAAAAGATGTAGATAATATTGCAACTATTTTTTTAACCTAGAACAATGTGTAAAAAATAGGCTTTCTGTCCACCTTTCTTTCTAAGAGAAAGCTGCTATGGCAAGGCAAAAGGGGAGCTTCAAGGATATCTATGCACAACTTGACTAATATCTTTAGAATGTTGAATATTGAATGTAGGTTAAAATGAGATATATCTAGGTCTAAGCTACTGAACCAACTGCATATTTAGCAACATCATAGTTTGATATTAAAATCTTTCATAACTAAGAAAATACTTTACTTTCCAATTGGCATAACGTGCAGTGATTGAGCCAACTGTAATACTGCAAGTACAAATTTGAGAGAATACCTGAAATATATACAGACTTTTTCTTCTTGCAAAAAGAGAAAATAAGCCCCTGCAATTGGAAGAGGTATTACTATTTATTTCAGATGAACTCTTCAGAAGAAATAGATTATTTATGACTATATCTCTAGTACCGGTAAGTCATTGGACTCTTCCTCAAAGAAGTACTGTACATAATAATCATGAACCTCTGTTCAAATCTGTATTTTACAGGTTGATATATGCCAAAGATAGATCATTTTCTGATTAATTGCTCAGCACTCTTTTTCCCTGTAAAGAAGTACAATTCATCAGGAACAGACAAGTGTTATAACATAAATAGCATCTCAAATTTTACACCAGTATTTTCTTTGTACTCAGGATCATAATGTAATGGATTATTATGCAATACCAGAGATAGAACCAAACTATCCAATGATTCCATAAATGACAAACAAATGGTACAGTACTTTAATTATTATTTATCCACTATTTGGAAACCTATTGTACAAAAACGTTTACCATATTTTATGACATTTAATAGATAAAAATGTAATACAGTACCTACATTTCACAATTCAAGATGCTACTTTTTATTAGATTATACCCTGCATTAAAATTTATACAAATAAACCAACATACACTGGCAAGTTTCTGGACAAAAAAGGGGGATTCCTAATCTGCTGTTTATATACTTAGAGAAATGTATACTAAAAGCAACTAATATCTTCCAAGCACAGCATTCTGAGAGATTATACTAAAGCAAAACAATGACACATATATACTGCCCCATAGTGTTTAGCATTTTGCCCCCAACATGCTGGGTACTCATTTTATCAACCTAAGGAGGATGGAAGGGAGAGTCAAACCTTGAGTCCTGGTCAGGAATGAACTCACAACCTTTTGGTTGCGGTACAGAAGTTTAACCACTGCGCCACCAAGATTCCTACTACAACAATCTGTACACATTTACCAATTCTAAAAATCAACAATACAGCTTCCCACTAAATATTCAGCATATAGAAGCACTCATAGGAGAGAGGCAGAAGAACTCTCACTGAGAACAGAGGTTGGTTACACATCTGCCCAGTAGGATACGGAGTATGATAAAATGGGAACATGTGTATACAAGTCCTGGTATCATGTAGGGCATGCTTTCTCAACCTTTTCAGGGCAGGGGCTGGATCACTCTCCTCAGAATGGCTGTGCGGGCTGATTACGTGTTTCTGCATGAGTTCTCACATGATTTTGTGAGAATTCACTGAAATAGCGTGAGAACGTCAAAAACACGCATTTTTGCATAAAAACTCACTGAAAACGCACATTGTTGCCAGGTTTCAGCGCTCCTGAGTGGCTGCGGAAATGAGAAGGGTGTCAGGGGCTAGATGAAAAACCTTTGGGGGCCAGGTCTGGACCACGGGCCAGAGGTTGAGAATGCGGGATCCTATGTAGGGTGGCTGATCTAGTGGACAGCCACCCTTTCCGGTTTTTATCTCTTCTCAGTTTTATCTCTTGCTCTGTTTTAAGCACTAGTTTTAAGTTTTAAGCATCAGTTTTAAAGTTTTAAGTATTAGTTTAAGTATTCTTTCTATTATCATATGTGTATCCTAGTGATTTTTAGTCAATATTGTAAGCCGCCCAGAGTCGGGTTTACCCGATTGGGGCGAGATAGCAAATAAGAAGAAATAATAATAATAAATAAAATAAATTTTACATTTTTGGCAGATGGGTTCTGAACAGGTTTCTATAATCTGCTAAATCAGAGAACGAAACATGTATAGGAGCGGCCTACTTGAATATGAAGGGGCTCCCCTTGAATGAAGATGATTACATTGGAGTTTTTCCACTCTTTGGTGGTGGTTGGGGACTTCTGCTTTTGACTCAGCCACACAATCGTATCTGAAAAGCAGAAGCTGTGTCACATCTCATCTGAAATGTTCAATTAGGTGCAGAGGAGTCACATTCTCATGCTGAGTAACTAGTACCATTACCAACTGGGTAGCAGATGTAGAAAGGAAAGAAGGAGAAGGTCAGATGAGAGAGCCAGCTCAGCTCAAGTAATGGCAAAGCAAACAGCGAAGTGATAGCCTTGCCGCTGACATCTCTACTTTCAAACAAAGCAAAAAGAGGTTGGTTGGTTTTTTTTTCATACCACATAGATTTCAGTAAGTGATCAACAGCAACTCTCCGTTTGCCTTTTCAAGTCCCATCATAATAAAGCTAAGATTACTAAGGAAAGTCCAAAACAGCAGATAGCTGTCTTAAGCCATATCTCTCTGTGTATGCATTGGTGTCTATGCTCATATGTACACATTTTTGCACTTGCCCAACCATACAGACAGAGAAACAGTACAAAGCATAGTCTCTTCATGACAATATAATGCTCCTGCAGAAAGCAATTTCATAAACCCTTACATAATGCCAGAACTGTAGCTAGTCTGGGACAAGAATGCATGACGAAGGCAGCAGATGAGACAATCATCTTGGTTAGTCAAAATTCTTAATGCTCCAACTTTATGAACTTTGGTTCCATAGCAGAACTGGACAAATATTTGCTTAGATAACCATGTCTTCACTATGATACTGGACAAAGGTTTAACTGAGGTTCTAATCAGAACAAAGAGAAAATCTACTTTCTCATTCTCATAAGCAGTCCTAGAATAACAATGAGAAACAGATACTGTATGACTTTTACTGCTCAAGTAGATTAACAAGCTTCTCCATGAAATAGGGTCGGGCTGAAGCCAACTGACTGACGAATGAATCTTACTTCCAACGTTGGCGAGAGAATAGAGGTACTAGATTATGTTAAGAGGTGTATGACAGGCTTTGTGGTACATAGAGTTTGTTGCCAATAGGGAGAGAAATGTTACAACGTGTTTTGATTTTTTAAAAATTGTAGTTAAGTCTTATAAAGTGAAACCAAGTGGAAAACTGTGTAACTCTTAGATGTTACTTGCTGTACATTAAAAAATCCATGCAGACTTTATCGACTGTATGCTAAATTGCGTAAATTACTATGTAACAAATAATGTACACAGATCAGCAGTTTGAGACCAGAGTGCTGCATGACGGAATGAGCTCCCATCTCTGTCTCAGCTCCTGCCAACTTAGCAGTTTGAATGCAAGAAATTGCAAGAAAGTAAATAGGTACCACTCCGGCGAGAAGGTAAACAGCATTCCATGCACTCTGGTGTCTAGTCACACCTACCACATGTCTGTGGAAATGTCTGCAGTCACAGACAGCATTGGCTCTTTGGCTATAAACAGAGATGAGCACTGAACACTAGAGTCAGATATGACTGGTTTTTGAGCAAGGGTAACCTTACAAGATTTCAGCCAATATTTCTCGTGTTAAAGGAAGATGGCTCCTTTGTTTCCAGTTCGTACCCACACTAGCTAATTTTGATTCTCAAAAATGAAAATAACATTTTTGTCTGGGATAGCTGACAGCCTCTGGTATATCAGGCAATCGAGCTTTGTCTCACCCTGCCCTCACTTCTGGAGCCCTGGGGCACCAATAGCAATGTATAGGATTCCCCCCAACTGCTCCCCCCCAAAAAAAGGCACCCCCACCACTCCCTGTCCAGCGCCTTCCCATGGTGCCCTGCCCAGTTGAGATTCTATAGATAATTCTTGGCGCAAGTTGTAATAAGAGTACCTAAGAAAATGATTTCTGTAACATTCCTCATACTAAGTGGAAGATTAAGTAATATCTTGGAGACAGCATATTTTGTACAAAAAAGGAATCTTGTGCCATCTTTAAGACTTAACAAGTTTTATTAGGCATGAATTTTCTTTGATTGTACTCCAGAACTTTAAATGGAAATATATTCAAAGCATACATTTATATGTATGCCTCATGGTTAGTGGGGTGGTGGTGGTGAATCAGAGTGACATGAGATACAAATCGTGACAATTTTATTATAAACTATTTTAGTAAACCTTAATTATACTTGGTATGGACCTCTTCCCCATGGGTCATCAGAGTACAAGTACTATATGTCAACTTCCCAGGAAACAGAAGTAATTATGAAAACATCTATGAAAAGTTTGGACTGGATGACCAGTCCTATATCACACACCAATTCTGCACTAAAGGTAGAGACATAATTCAGATTCTCAGCTATACTACTCAATCAGATAATTAGTCCTTTCCGCACTACAATCTTTTCAGGTCACTTATTATTTATTTTTAAAGTTAAGATCAAGGGACACATCGATTGTATAGACTACTACATCATTTAATATAAATGTACATTCAATTTTCTGAACATTACCTGCTCTAGTTTGAATTGAATTTTTGTGGTAATATTTTGATGATCTTTTAACTGATGTTTTATTGGAGTAAACTGTTTCTTATGCTTTTACTTTTATTTTTAGTGTTTTGTAAGCCGCTCAGAGTCGGGTTCTCCCGATTGGGGCGGGGTATCAAGTGTAATAAATAAATAAAATAAATAAATAAACTAAAACTCTTTGCAAAAATTGTGCACAATCAAATAACTGAAATCAAAAAAGGCATAGTTCAACAGGAGAATAAGACTCTTAATTTATATGATTCAGTCCGAAACTATTTCCATCTTGAAGGTCTTACCATGTATAATACATACTACTGCACTTTTGCCATAAAAATGCTTCTTTAAATTTTTAGACTGATCATTGCAAATAAAGAGGTTCCACTGATACAGTAATTTCAGGAATTCACAAAAAATTGGTTTCTATTTGTAGAAAAAATGTTTTAGTTAATAAATTATTTTGATACTAGATACTCGGAGTTCTTGATAGCAATTGAATTCTTCTGAAAAACTAGATGCTAGGAAAAACTATGGAGCATGGAGACACATTTGAATGCTCAAGTAGAGAAAGAATAAATTAATGCTAGATTCCTGTATCTTATTTCTTCTCTTTGAACAGATTTTTGGGATTTTTGTGTGTGTTCAAGTGGAAATATGAAAGTTGCGGCAGCTAACCAAAGCTAATTAACAAGGTACAGTAAAACCTCAGGTTACGACGGAGGTCCATTCTAACAGTTTCTGTTGTAACCCGAAAAAAAATGTAACCCGAAACATCCATAGGGATACATTGAAAAATAAAAATTGGTCCTGAATTGATTGTTGTAAACCAAAACAAATACATTAAAAATTTGTAAACTGGAATGGCATTTCCATAAGATTTGCCATTGCAAACCGCAGCAAACTTAAACCAAGGTGGTTGTAATCCAGAGTTTTACTGTTTTGGTACAAGAGAACAGTACCTTATCATTCAGCTCAATCAGTTTCTTCTATATCTATGCTTCACACTTAAAGGTGAATAAAAACAACAACAGGATTCTGGTCCACATTACTTTGGTCGATCTAGATACAAAATTAGAGAGCTCTACCAACACAGTGAAATGATGTTACTGGCAGTGGCAGGCTGCTACTAATTAGCCAGGGGTAGTAATGATAGTGGTGACGACTCCACTTGTTTGTGCAACTTGTTTGCATAGACACAAAGTCACAACTCTCCTTCAAACTCAAAAGGGAACACAGAGATCATCAGCAAATTTTACTGTGAAATAGGAAACAATTGCTAAAGAGAAAGTTTAAACAATTAAGAAGTAACCTCACCACTACAAGAAAGTCTTATCTGCCTAAGAAGGATGCCTATTTCAGTCCTTAGCACATATTTCATACTGCTCCAAGAGACATATTAAGTCACACGCATTAGAAAGTAATTGATTTAATACAGGGATTCTCAAACTGTGGAGTCATTTCATGTCCCCCCCCCCAACCGCCTCCACCACACCAGGAAGTGCCATATGGTGGAGGAAGGGCAAAATGGCCATCTGGCCTCCAAAGCTATTTGTGGGAGCATGACCCGGCCCCCAGTGTAAAAAGGTTGAGAACTCTTTATTTAATACAATGTATGGGGTACACAGAAAGAGCCTCTTCAAAGATTGTGATATTTTTGAAACACAATTGGGCATACCCTGGTAACAGCAACCTTTTATTGCTACCTAATCTTTCTCACACTAGGTCAGGAGGAGGAAACTGCACAATGAACTCACCAAAAGGTGCCTTCATTTTGGCAGTTTCACGTCTGGCCTAGACATGGAAGAAGAAGAAGAATGCAATGTAATACAGTAATACCTCGGATAACGCTAAGACTTGGTTCCACAAGTTTTGGTGTTATCCGATTTTTAGTGTTATCCGATGCATGTTAAAATCCTATGGGATGGATTGGATAACGTTAAAGCTCCATAGAGATACATTGTAACCGCACAGGCTTAGCGTTATCCGAGGTAAATGTTATCCGAGGTATTACTGTACAATGTATTCGTATGGAGGAAATTATCATGAGGAAAAAGAACAATGCAGAATCAATCCATTAGGCTAGCATAACAGTAATTGTAATAATCCTCAATTTTTAAAGTATGAACATTTTGTCACACATGTCTATTGTACACACACAGTCCACTTTAAAACTAACATGCCAATATAAATAAAAATGACAAAATTATTTGTGTGAAACCTAATCTCCTGCGACAATATTTTCAGGCCATCAATGTGCATTTTAAGCGTCATGAACCATTAAAAGTTACTCCTTTTTGAAGTATCAACCCAAAGACTTTGGCTTTGCATATGAGGGATGGTTTTCATCTAGACTGGCACCCAATTTATAGAGAATAATGTTGCTAGACTTTTAAAATGAAATACATGTGTGAAGCTGTAAGAGTAAGCAACAAATCACAGCAACAAATGGCGAAGGGTTATTATAGCAGTGCTTTTTATAATACAGCCCAGCCTCTATAATTAATCCATGCAAGTTAACGTCCCTTTTGGACTCTTCTGAAAAGATAACCTGATTAAAGTGTTCCATTAGCACATACTGATTAAGTTTAACAGGGAAATCTTTATTCACATAATGTTGTAACACTTATGATCATTCTTGTACAATTAATATAATTATTTCATACAGAACAACCAGAACTGTAAGATGCCCTTGACATTCTGTGCTCACTAATATAGTTGATTTTTTTTTTTTTGAAGTGGTAGCTGAATTAGTCTGTGTAAGCATATCAGAGAGTAAGCAAAGCAAAAAGACACAAAAATGCTGTGGCACCTTAAAGACTAACTACTGTGTTTTAATGTCCAGAGTCAGATACGACTGGCTTTCAAGGAAGGGTGACTTTTATCTTGAGCTTAATGCCACAATGTGTCTTTTGAATCAATCTACTAATCATTTGCATCTCAACAGGGCCAAATCTCACAGCAAATATGAATACCAACCATGGAACTTCTGTTATTACCAGCAGTAAAAACCCACATTGATTTGTAAACATATCTGCTATGCTAGCCAACCATTGTGTGCCTCTGGGTCTGATGTGTATAAATCAGGAGTGCCCAAACATCGGCCCGCAGGTCATATCCGATCCCTAACACCAATTCATCCAGCCCATGAAGTCCTCATCACTCCCAGAATCAAAAGTAAAATGCACCCATACCAGCATGTTTTACTTCCATTTCCGGGAGCAACGAGGGCTTCACAGACCGGATGAATCGGTGTTGGGGGCCAGATCTGTCCCACAAGCCAAAGAGACTGGCCCCCTGAACCATGTGACCAGCCCACAGCTCAAAAGGTTTGGGCACCCCTGGTTTAAACTGATACCATGAAGAATCACTCTTATGTCTGACAAAGTGGACCAGATCCATGAAAGCTAACATTACTATACAGCAGTTAATCTTTAAAGTGCCACAACAGTTTTGTCTTTTTGTTTTGTTTGCTAATTAGCATAGGGAAATTTCATTTGAGTAGCTGAACATAAGATTAACTATAAACCAGATGCTTGCAGCACGAAATGAATATAGTCAAAAGAAGGATTGTCCCAATATCTGGTAAAAGTTTGAAGGCTGCAAGGATCAGCTGATCAATAAAAAGATTGCTGACTTTTTAAAAAGTAATATAAGAAATTTGTCCTCAAAACCTGTTCATAAATTCATCGAATAATGGAGTTGGAAGGGTTTTATAAGGCCATTGAGTCCATCCCTCTGTTCAGTCTTAGAATCCAATGTCTGGCTTTGCAGCCAGATACCTAAACCACTCAGTCATCAAGCAGTGCCTACTAGAATCTGAGTTAAAATATATCAGACAGATGGCTGGTTAACTTCCTCTTAAATGTCTCCAAGTGTTGGATAGCTCACTACCTCCTGAAGTAGTTGGTTCCTTTGTTGCACATTTCTTTTATTTTTTTAATATTATTTTTATATGGAAATAACGATAAATACATATTACAGAAAACAATGAGACAATAAACAAACAAATAAACAAGAACACTATACAACATATGAAAATATTATGTGCTCTCTTCACTCAGCAGAACAATACTTATGATTCTTTTATTTTCTTTATTCTATCTCTATAATTTGTACTGTATCCTTCTTTCCCAAATGACATTTGTTCTTGGCCTGGTTTCTTTCCTCTCCCTTTTATCAATACATAATCAGGAAACTCCCCATACACTAGTACCTCGGATAACGATGAGACTTGGTTCCACAAGTCTTGTCGTTATCCAGTTTTTAATGTTCTGCGATGCATTGATCGCACAACGTTTAAAAAAAGCCCTGTTTCCCTGGAGGCTGCAGCAAGCCAGAACGTCACGATTTGAATCCCGATGTACTGGGTTGTTGCAGCCTCCAGGAAGGTGGGGGAAATTCAAAATTAGCACGCATCGGGTCTCCTGACCACCCTGGAGCCAATGCATGCTATTTTTGAAGTTCCCCCACCCTCCTGGAGGCTGCAACAAGCCAAAATGTCAGGATTCAAATCCTGATGTTTTGGCTTGTTACAGCCTCCAGGGAGGTGGGGGAAGTCCAGAAACAGCTTGGATTGGGTCCCCCGACCTCCCTGGAGCCGGCAGGGGGGTCAGGGAACCCGAAATAAGTTTTTAAAAGTCTGGGTTTTTTTTTACCCATTTTGGGTTCTCTGACCCCCCTGCGGCTCCAAGGAGGTTGGGAGACCCGATCCAAACTGTTTCCAAAGTTCCCCCACCCTCCTGGAGGCTGTAACAAGCCAAAACGTCAGGATTTGAATCCTGACGTTTTGGCTTGTTGCAGCCTCCAGGAGGGTGGGGGAACTTCAAAATTAGCACACATCGGGTCTCCTGACCTCCCTGGAGCCGATGCACACTATTTTTGAAGTTCCCCCACTCTCCTGGAGGCTGCAACAAGCCAAAACATCAGGATTCGAATCCTGACATTTTGGCTTGTTACAGCCTCCAGGAAGGTGGGGGAAGTCCAGAAACAGCTTGGATCGGGTCTTCTGATCTCCCTGGAGCAGGCAGGAGGAGCAGAGAGCCTGAAATGGGTAAAAAAAAAAAGGTCCATTTTTTTTTACCCATTTCAGGCTATCTGACACCCCTGCCTGCTCCAGGAAGATCAGAGTACCCGATCCAAGCTGCTTCTGGGCTTTTCCCACCTCCCTGGCCAGTGCAACAAGCCAAAATGTCAGGGTTTGAACCCTGATGTTTTGGCTTGTTGCACTGGCCGGAGATGTCGGGGAAGCCCAGAAACAGCTTGGATCGGGTCCTCTGATTTCCCTGGAGGAGACAGGAGGATCAGAGAGCCCGAAATGGATAAAAAAAACAATTTTTTTTTTTACCCATTTCGGGCTCTCTGATCCCCCTGCCTGCTCCAGGGAGATCAGAGGACCCGATCTACAGCTGCAGGGTGGCTGGGGATGCCGACGGGGAGGCTTTTTTTAACAATTACGATAACCCTTTTCAGTCAGGATTCAGGCCCGGATATGGGACGGAAACTGCATTGGTCGCACTGGTAGATGATCTCTGGAGGGAGCGGGATGGCAGACATCCAACTGTCCTGGCTCTTCTTGACCTCTCAGAGGCCTTCGATACCGTCGATCATGGTATCCTGCTGGGTAGGCTCCAAGGATTGGGGATCCAGGGAACTGTGCTGGCTTGGTTTTCCTCATTTCTGAGGGGCAGGACACAGTCGGTGTAGTTGGAGAATGAGAAGTCTAGTCCTAGGCTGCTCCAATATGGGGTGCCTCAGGGCTCGGTGCTCTCACCTCTTCTGTTTAACATCTACATGAAGCCACTGGGTGAGATCATCCATTCTCACAGGGTGAGGTATCATCAGTATGCAGATGATATCCAGCTGTACATCTTGGCCCGTGGGGACCCAAGCGGTGCAGTGGAAGTCCTTTCCAGGTGCCTGGAGGCTGTCAGGGTCTGGATGGGGGACAACGGGCTACAACTGAATCCCGGCAAGACTGAGTGGCTATGGGTAAGGGGTCCTGTGCCATTGCGGGAGTTACCAGCTTTGGTCCTGGATGGGGCAGTCCTGCCCCAAACAGACCCGGTGCGTAATCTGGGGGTCCTCCTAGACTCACGACTACTGTTCGAAGAGCAGGTGGCAGCCATGGCCAGGAGAGCTTTTGCACAACTTCGTGTAATACGCCAATTACGCCCACTCCTAGATCGGGACTACTTGCTCATGGTCACACATGCTTTGGTCACCTCCAGACTTGATTATTGTAATGCGCTCTACATGGGGCTGCTCTTGATGACCATTCGGAGACTGCAGCTGGTCCAGAATGCAGCGGCTCGGGTGGTGATGGGGTGCGGGCGTTATGCTCGGGCTTCACCTCTGCTTCGGCAGCTGCACTGGTTGCCAGTATGTCTCCGGGTGCAATTCAAGGTGCTGGTTATTACCTTTAAAGCCCTATATGGTAGTGGGCCAAGATACCTAAGAGACCGTGTCACCCCAAGAACATCAGTCCGTCCCACCAGGGCAGATCGGAGAGGCTCTCTTATCATATCATCGGCTAGAGAGGCGCATCTCTCTTGCACTAGGAGGAGAGCCTTCTCTGTGTCCGCCCCAGCCCTTTGGAACCTCTTGCCAACGGAACTACGCTTAGACAGAGCTCCTGCCTTTTCGGAAGGGCCTAAAAACCTGGCTGGCAGGGCAGGTGTGGGACCCCAGGAATGTGGGATCCCATGTTGGGTGGCTGATCTGATTGGACAGCCACTCTCTTGCCTCTCGTTGTTTTAATCTTTTTTAACTTCTTAGTCTTAAAGTTTTAAATTCCTTTTAGTATCCTGTAGATTATAGTCGATGTTTTTAAGTTAATTTTTAAACTACCGTATATGCCGGCATACAGGGCGACTTTTTCACCCCCAAAAAAATGCCTCCAAGTGGGGGGTCGTCTTGTCTATCGGGTGCATGTCATTTGGGTTCCCAAATACTTACCGGGGCTTGGGCAGCAGCTCCGGGGAGACCGTTGAATCCTTCCCCGCCACCTTCTTGGAAGATCCCGCCCTAAGCTCCCCTTCGCCCAATCAGGGGAAAGGACAGGTCTTCCTGCGCGGTTCCTGTCCTTTCCCCTATCGCGGTTCTTGTGCAGCGGCGGAGCAACCGCCCACACGGCTGGGGCTGCTTCTCGTGCCCGCGGCAACCATCCGCACGACCACATTGAAACTCGCCCGCATTCAAACTCGCCCACGTTCAAACTCACTCACATTCAAACTCACTCGCATTCAAACTCGCCCGCATTAAACTCGCGCCCGCGGCAACCTGATTGGCTCCTCCGTCTCTTCAGGAAGATCCCGCCCCAAGCTCCCCTTCACCCAATCAGGGGAAAGGACAGGTCTTCCTGCGCGAAAATATATCGTAATATTTTCTGAGCAAAGCATATCAGAGACTAAACAAAACAACATCAAAAAACTTGTGGCACCTTAAAGACTACGGTAACTCTTGTATTTGCTCTTTTGCATGTGTGGAAGGTGTGCGGAAGAGGGGGTGGTCTTATATAGCGAGTATATAACAAACTCTATATTTTGAGTGGAAATGTTGGGGGGTCGTCTTATCTACCCAGTCGCCTTGTGCACCGGCATATACGGTAATTGTAATATGCCCCATAGGATTCTGTATTGTTTAATTTGTTACTTTTGACACCAATGTTTGTAAGCCGCCCAGAGTCGGGTTCGCCTGATTGGGGCGGGATATTAAATTTGACTAAATAAATAAATAAACACTAAAAGATTGTTATCCGATTTTAGCGTTATCTGATGCAGTCGTTATCTGAGGTATTACTACATTTCCTTTAAATTTGATTGCTTTTAAATTCCTTTTTTTACTTTTTATTCTAGTGTTAATTTATTGTTTATTACCATATTCCATTGTACCATTCTTCTAATTCTATTTTACTATCTGATTACCATTACCTAGTTATGTTTAATCTCATAGTGGTTACCAAATTACAAAGCGTATCTTTTTTTCTCTCTCTTTATTTTTATACTTCTAAAATCCATCAATAAGGCTATCCTATGACACTGTTGCAAAGGTATTGAAAGGATATGTTCAATTTCTATGAATACTCTTCCCCAAATTTCTTTTATTAAGGTAAAGTACAGTCTCACCATAAGTGTATATATGTTACCATTTCTTTTTTGCATCTCCAACATTTCATGTCACAGTTTGAGTTATAATATTTTAATTGTATTGGGGTAAAATACCACTTCCATATTGTCTTATACGAATTATCTTTAATCCTAAGTGACATATTTTTCATTATTTTTGTTCCAAATGCCATTCCATTCTTCTTTTTTAATTCTTTAATTCTTCTGTCACACTTTTTTAACAATTACGATTTTTTTAATATTCAACCAAAATCTGGTATCCTATAACTTATTATTTATTTATTAGTTCAAATTTATATTGCCGTCCACTCGCCAAGGCGACTCAGGCCAGCTTACAGACAATACGTTACATTACAATATAATATGTTGGGGTGGGCACAGGGGGAGGGGTGGCAAGGTCCTCATCCTGCCCCGGCTTCTTCTTCCCCTGGCAGTTGGTGTAGGCGCAGGGGGAGGGGCTTGAGCTCATTACTATATGCTTTGCATACTGGATGGATTAAGCCTTTACATTTTATGACAAACTTTCAAGAGTGCTGTCGTCTCTCGCTATAATATCCTTTTTCTCAAGGTAAGCATGCCCAGTTCTTTTTGTCTTTCCTCATAGGGCTAGGTTTCCAGTCCCCTGGTCGTCCTTGTTGTCATTCTCTGAACTTGTTCTAGTTTGTCTGAACCTTTTGTTAAAGTGTGAAATCTTAAGTTGAACTGCATTGGCTTCCAGCTGCTTGTTTCTTTTCCAGTTTAAACACTGACTTCCTATGGCAAAACTCAAGGAAAATATTTTTTAAAATATAAATAAATAAAAAACCAAATACAAATGAATGTTCCACATCACCCTTCCTTGCTTAAGATGTAGTAAAAGAGAAGAAATGAGTTAAGATCTATGACTGAATGAAAAAGTGCTAAATTCTACAGTCTTCCTGAGATCTCATCGACTGGTCTTTAAAAAAAGCCAGTCTCAGAGACAGAGGTAATTTCATCCTGATGTCCACTCAGACCTTTGTTGCTGCCAAAAGATGTTATATTCACAAAGCCACTCCTCTTGAATATTTTTTTGCAAAAACAAGTTGTTACTCTAAAAGCCAGGTACATCTCAGTTATTCACATGAACATATAACCAAGCATTGAGCCATAATTTTCCCCAGCAATTAGCTACAGCAAGATATGCATACCTTAGACAAACACTAATAGAATTCTGACCACTATTTGTTTACACAGGCATCAAAAGTATTCTCTTCTAAATAGATATACAGTTGTACCTCACTTAAAGAGCATAATGCATTCCACAGAATTGCTCTTTAAGCGAGTTTGCTCTTTAAGCGAAACACCATTGTAAATGACCAATTGTGGGGGGGATTGCGAACCCCAATTTATCTGTTAAGCGAGTTTTTGGTTGGTTTTATTTGTTAAGCAAAGCGAACATTCAGAGAAAATTCTGCTCTTTAAGCGAGTTGCTCTTTAAGCGAGGCACTCTTTATTGGAGGTTTGATTGTACTGTAACATTAAGAATGTATTTTGGAAAATCTGGGAACCATTTGTTATATTTGGTATGACTAGCAATGACTGTATTAAACCAAGTCAAGAAATGTTGAAGTTTTGGCAGAATTGAGATACCAACATTTACAAACTATTCAACCTATCTGGGACCACCTGTACAACACGAGGTGGAAAGATTTGGGTGTTTTGTTTATAAGTTAGTGTGTGTGAATGGGTGTGTGTGTTCGCTGTTTATTTTATTTATATAATTTTGTTACATTTTTGTTGTAATATATATGTGATAATAAATAAAAACATAATTGCAAAAAAAATAGATATACAGTACTGTATACATTACATATGTATTACTGGAGTACACAGAAAGAGCCTCCTCGAAGACTGTGGTATTTTTGAACCACAATTGGGTGTACCCTGGTAATGGCCACCTTGTGTTGCCAGCTAATCTTTCTCACACTAGGTCAGCCAAAGGGAACTGCAGAATAAACTAACCAAAGGGTGCCTTCGTTTTGTCAGTTTAATGTCTGGCCTAGACACAGAGGAAGAAGACATCTCAGAAAACAAAACAAAACAAAACAAAACAAAATAAAAAACACAGTAGCACTTTAAAGACTAACTGCTATATTTTTATTGTTAGCTTTCGTGGATCAAGTCCACTAAGAATATGTGTTACTTAGATAATTGGATATACAGTAATACCTCGGATAACGTTTACCTTGGATAACGCTAAAATCGCATAACGTTAAGTAATCTGGGGTGGAGAATTGCATCGAATAACGTTAAGGTCCTATGGGATGGATCGGATAACAACCGCTAAAGCCTGTGCGGTTACAATATATCTCTATGGAGCTTTAACATTATCCGATCCATCCCATAGGATTTTAACATGCATCAGATAACACTAAAAATCGGATAACACCAAAACTTGTGGAACCAAGTCTTAGCGTTATCCGAGGTATTACTGTAATTTGAGAATAACTATAATGGGCACATTTTCCCATCACAGAATGAGTACTGAAACAATGCCAGTGGCTTGGAAGAGGCAATCTTGAAACTTTAGCATCTTGAAACTTTTCCTTTATACGAAAGGACAAAAATCAGCTACTGATACTACTGCACACATTTTCACTTTTTTCCTCTGAAACTCAACCATATGCTTTCTATTTCAACATACTGTTACATTCATTAGAAAACTTTAAAGCTCACTTAATTATTAGTCTTTTGGGCCTGCTATTTTTCTTAAAAGATTTCCAGGAATACATTTTCAGGTTTTGTTTATTTTATATCTTGTTATGTTCTTACTTTGCATTCTTTGAAGTAATTCTTCAAAGCTATAATATCAAGTGGAATGCAGCATTAAGGATTTTATGACACTACGCTATTTGAACATTTATTGTTTTGTTGAGAAATTAAAATCAGAGGGATTAAAACTTGTTCAATTTAGCTTTTCTCTTTCTCTTTTTTCTAATTTACATTAACTTCGAATACTAACACATCATAAATCTGAAATATGCCACTTTTAATCTTAACACAGAGACAAAATAATGCAAAATAATGC
Source organism: Furcifer pardalis (assembly GCA_030440675.1). NCBI lineage: Eukaryota > Metazoa > Chordata > Lepidosauria > Squamata > Chamaeleonidae > Furcifer > Furcifer pardalis. The sequence goes on along the minus strand of CP126892.1, from coordinate 59,794,226 downwards.
ATTTTACACTTAAATATGAGTAAGGGGGAAATTAACATTCTTTATCATTTCCCAACAGAGACAGTTAATACTCCAAGGCCACATTAATGGAATCTTACTCCCATTGTAGAAAGTTTGATAGCACTCTTATTTCAATGTCTGATTTTTTCTCCTTTTTTGACAAAGACAAATGCTTGCCATCAATCAAGATCCAATCGGGTATATACAGAGTCAAGCAAATGTATCACTCTTTACTGGTTTTCTTGCTATTTGTGTAGGCTTTTCACCATATTATTTTATAGAATGATCAAAAAACAGCCATAAGATAGATCATTCACACCCACTGTAAAATTAACTTTCATGAATAATGAGAGTTTTAAACCTCATGTAATGTATATGTTATACAGAAGGCACTGCAAGAGTTCATTTCCAGCTGGAGATTATGTAAATGATACTATATGACCTTTATCATTACAAACAGGACATGCAAAACACATATTATTTCATACATCATTCTAAACAAGTCAGTTCCTAAAGGAGAAATAGTCATTTATTACATTCATGGTGAAGTGTTAAGGTTATAAGAAAATGATATGAAGCACAGTGATGCTTTATACTTCTTCTCCCTTTAACCTGTAACTTGTGCCATCTAGAAACATACTAGGAGTAACTGGATAAACATTTAAACACAGTGGCATGGAACATCTTAACTGATGTTGCTGTTGTACTAGAGATATTTACTATATGAAGACGGAATGTATAACTGATTTTAAGTTTGACATTTCAAACAAAACGTATACATATGTAAATATGTGAATAGACTGTATCAATCTCACCATTATACACTATTTGCGATCTCAAATGATCTCATTTATAATTAGATACAATATCTGCCATCCTCTAACTCAGTAGTGCCCAAACTAAGGCCCGGGGGCTGGGTGCGGTCCCCGATGCCAATTCATCCGGCCCGTGAAGCCCTCATCGCTCCTGGAAGCGGAAGTAAAACGCTCCTGTACAGGCGCATTTTACTTCCGCTTCCAGGAGTAAAGAGGGCTTCGTGGGCCGGATGAATTGGCGTCAGGGGCCACCGCTGCACCCCAGGCCTTAGTGACCAGCTCCTTGAACCACATGATCAGCCCACAGCCCAAAAAGTTTGGGCACCCCTGCTCTAACTGCTTAGAAATGAAAGCCAGAATTTAGCTATGTAGGAAAAGGTCCAGGAAGTTTATTTGTGCACGACTTGGACGCTGTAGTTGGCAGCACTGTTTACAGAAGGAAAGTGTTTGCTTTTCATCACCTATACTGGTCTGAAAAGTGAAACCAAGTGATGACATTATCATGTCATGTACCTCCCACTGGTGAAAGAGCACAAATGAAAGGAAACCAGTAGGAATACAATACATCTCTGTGTGAAAATTTCTGAGATGTTTTTCATTATTTTTACAATGTTGCTGAAAAAACTAAATTTAACCAGAATACACGTGGACAGACCAATGGAAAAGCAGTGTACAACCTTTTCTAGACTGGGAAGCAATTCCCACATATATCATTAGTGGCTCAAAGTTGCTTTCACCAATTTAAGGTGACACAGCTTTCGTTTACCACAGTTACTCAAACCCTGGTAATAGCTAGACTTCAGTTCTTTAATGAACTTTTCATGGTTCTATGTTTGAAGACTGGTATAGAATCTGGCATGACCTCTAAAGTGACTACAAGATATTAACTATAAATGTTACCCTATTACATCACCTCAAAGTAAACAAGCCTAAACTTGTGGCAATTTTGTTCCTGGGCACATTTTAAAGTACAGTTTGTAATAGAAACGCTCTAAACTGCCTAGAAATTTGACTGACTGTGGAAGGTACTTGGAAGAGACTCCTTTCTTTATTCGTGTCAGATGCACCACCAGCACAGAATAACATACAAAGCTAAAATTAACACATCTAAAAACAAAATAGAATTTAAAAGGGCTAGATGACATCTGCCACATCAACAGCATTTTCCCTTGCCAACATAAGGTTCTCCTCAGTGCACGTTGAGAGACATCGTGTACATTGTATTATATGGGAGATCGTTGGTTCTTCTCCACATTCACACAGGCTGTCATCTACAGGGAAACTCCACTTTCTCAGATTAACCCTTGGTCTTCCTACCCCAACACGTAGTCTATTTAAAGCTTTCCACAGAGGCCATAGTTGTTCTTGGCCAGATGATAGAGAGTCATGTGGCTCTGCTCAGTTATCTGGTAACTCCTTGCTTGCCTTCCGTAGTTCTAAGGTGGTCTGTGGGGGCTGGTTGTTTGGAAGGGCAGAAGTTGTGAGGAAGCTATATCTTTGCATAGATATTTTTTTAAAAAACAACAACACGTGGCATCTAACTGCTGGTTATTTGGTATATGATGCTTGTTGCTCTTATTTGATTTAATGATTCCGGTCGTATAATTAGATATGCAAATACTATATATTCCTTTGAATACAATATGGAAATATTGTTCAGGTTCATGTGCTATGTCCCTTTTATATATTGTCAATCACAGTGAAAAGTATTTAAGGCAAATGTAAAGCCAATTGTATCCGACTCTAGGGTTCAGTGCTCATCTCTGTTTCAAAGCCAAAGAGCCAGCGCTGTCTGCTTCTGCAGATATTTCCGTGGTCATGTGGCAGGCATGACTAGACACCGGAGCACACGGAATGCTGTTACCTTCTCACCGAAGTGGTCCCTATTTATCTACTTGAAATTTCTTACTAACACATATATAAATGTGGCATATACATATGACAAACTATTCATGAACCAGTTAAGCCTTCTTTTTCTTTTTTAGAAAGAATACCATTCTTAGTTTAAAAGCGATATTTCTCCACTTTCTTCTGTGCTGCACACACTGGGATCTGTCTCCCTATCAGAATACATAACAAACTACAGAGGTACCCAGCATAACGAAAAATCTCAGATCCACGGAACTTATCATTACATGTTTTTTCATTATGCAGATCAAATGGGCAATGACCCGCATAATGAAAAAAATGTTCTTTATATGGGGTTTACGTTAAGCAGGGTATACCCCGTTAACGAAAACCCTGTATAATGGGAAAATTGTTTAGTTATGCTGGGTATCATGCAGAGCACACAAACACTTTGTTGTATGGATTTTTCATTATACGAAGCATTCGTTATGCGGGGTACGACTGTACAGGAATTCCTACAGACTCCAGCAGCAATCCTGATGTGGTATACACTAGTACCCCGAATAACGTTATGACTTGGTTCCACAAGTCCCGTCGTTATCCGGTATTTAACGTTGTGCAATACATTGAACACACAATGTTAAAAAAAGCCCTGTTTCCTTGGAGGCTGCAGGAAGCCAGAACGTCGGGATTTGAATCCTGACATGTTGGCTTGCTGCTGCCTCCAGGGAGGTGGGGGAACTTTGGAAACAGCTTGGAGTGGGTTTCCCCACCTCCCTGGACCCGGCGGGGGGGGGGGGGTCAGATACCCCAAAATTGGTAAAAAAAAAAACGTCCGTTTTTTTTAAACCAATTTTGGGGTTTCTGACCCCCCTGCCGGGTCCAGGGAGGTGGGCAGACCTGATCCAAGCTGTTTCTGGGCTTCCCCGACGTCCTGAGCCAGTGCAGCAAGCCAGAATGTCAGAGTTCGAATCCTGACATTCTGGCTTGCTGCACTGGCTCAGGACGTCGGGGAAGCCCAGAAACACCTTGGATCGGGTCCCCACACCTCCCTGGACCCAGCGGGGGGGTCAGACACCCCAAAATTGGTAAAAAAAACAGAGGGTGGGGGAAGTTCAAAATTAGCGCGCATCAGCTCTAGGGAGGTCGGGAGACCCAATGCGCGCTAATTTTGAACTTCCCCCACCCTCTTTTATGCTGCAGCAAGCCAGAATGTCGGGATTCGAATCCTGACATTTTGCCTTGCTGCAGCCTCCAGGGAGGTGGGAGAACTTTGGAAACAGCTTGGAGCGGGTCCCCACACCTCCCTGGACCCGGCGGGGGGGAGGGGTCAGAGACCCCAAAATTGGTAAAAAAAAGTCCGTTTTTTTTACCAATTTTGGGGTTTCTGACCCCCCCCCCCGCTGGGTCCAGGGAGGTGTGGGGACCCGATCCAAGGTGTTTCTGGGCTTCCCCGACGTCCTGAGCCAGTGCAGCAAGCCAGAATGTCGGGATTCGAACTCTGACATTCTGGCTTGCTGCACTGGCTCAGGATGTCGGGGAAGCTCAGAAAAAGCTTGGATCGTGTCTGCCCACCTCCCTGGACCCGGTGGGGGGGTCAGAGCCCCCAAAATTGGTAAAAAAAAGTCCATTTTCTTTACCAATTTTGGGTTGTCTGACCCCCCCGCCCGGTCCAGGGAGGTGTGGGGACCCAATCCATGCTGTTTCTGGGCTTCCCCGACGTCCTGAGCCAGTGCAGCAAGCCAGGGAGGTGTGGGGACCCGCTCCAAGCTGTTTCCAAAGTTCTCCCACCTCCCTGGAGGCTGCAGCAAGGCAAAATGTCAGGATTCGAATCCCGACATTCTGGCTTGCTGCAGCATAAAAGAGGGTGGGGGAAGTTCAAAATTAGCGCGCATTGGGTCTCCCGACCTCCCTAAAGCTGATGCGCGCTAATTTTGAACTTCCCCCACCCTCTGTTTTTTTTACCAATTTTGGGGTGTCTGACCCCCCCGCTGGGTCCAGGGAGGTGTGGGGACCCGATCCAAGGTGTTTCTGGGCTTCCCCGACGTCCTGAGCCAGTGCAGCAAGCCAGAATGTCAGGATTCGAACTCTGACATTCTGGCTTGCTGCACTGGCTCAGGACGTCGGGGAAGCCCAGAAACACCTCCAGAGAGATCAGAGGACCCGATCTACAGCTGCAGAGTGGCTGGGGAAGCTGACGGGGACTCCCCGTCGGCTTCCCTAGCCACCCGCCCATGCCTCCGCAGCTGTGGGGTGGCTGGGTAAGCTGATGGGGGAGCCCCCCGTCAGCTTTCCAGCCTCCCCACCCCTGCCTCCGTAGCTGCAGGGTGGCTGGGAAGCTGAACGGAGAACCCCGTTCAGCTTTCCAGCTACCCTGCTGCTAAGAACAACTGTATTGTATAACGTTAAAAATCACGTTATTCGATACAAAATTTTTCCGAAAATCTTGTAACGTTATGCGGTTTTCACGCTATATGATACTCGCGTTATACGGGGTATTACTGTATAGCACAATCAAATGAAATCTATTCTAAAGGGCAGCATGGTCAGGATGAAAAATTGTATATTAAAACTAAGCAAAATCTTTCTAAAATGACATAATGGCATGAGACCAATGTTAACATTCAGCAAGCCAAAGTTGTTAAAAGTTGTTGCTCCCAATAGGTCAGTAATGTCAGATAGCAAATGAATTAAACAGGCATCTATTTTTCTATCATAAGGGCTCAATCATGAGGTCATGAAGTACAGCTTAAAGCAGAACATCATACTAGGTTCATATTTACCCTATTTGGTGGCATATAAGACCCACTTTCCCCCCTTAAAATACACTGGAAAAATGGAGTGTGTCTTGTATTGTATATAGTAGCCTATAGTGGGCTATTTTGGTAATAACAGGGTGCATCTTATACTCCAATGCATCTTGTATGCCAGCAAATACAGTATGTCATACTGCTACTCTAAGCATGGAAAGAGGTGAGACTTGGGCTTCTATTCACTCTCTGTAGAAGCAGTTTCTGTGGGCATTAAGTGAGATGGGCACCATCTCTCTTCTTACAGTTCTGTAAGGTAAAGGTAACAGTAAAGCTGATGGTAAATGTCATCCTTGCTCAAAAGCTAGTCATATCTGACTCTCGGGTTCATTGCTCATCTCTGTGTATAGCCAAAGAGCCAGTGCTGTCTGCATTTGCAGACGTTTCTGTGGACATGTGGTAGACATGACTAGACACCGGAGTGCATGGAATACTGTTTGCCTTCCCACCAAAGTGATACCTATTTATCTACTTGCAATTTCTTGCTTTCAAACTGTTAGGTTGGCTGGGGCTGGGACAGAGACAGGAGCTCACTCTGTCGTGCAGTACTCGGGTCTCGAACTGCTGACCTGCCGACCTTCCAGTTTTCAAGTCCAGGGACTTAATCACTAAGCTACCGCAGGTCCAAAGGACTAGGAAACCTTCTGTGCTAGATACAGCTGTAGTTGCAGTGGCTCAAAATCCCTGTCATTAACCCTTTAAAAAATACAAGAATCATTTCAAGCAACTACATGGATTTTTAGCTCAGAGGGTTTTTGATACTAAATCTCCATCTTACTTCAGTCCCCAGACCCACTTCTGTTGAAACAAGAACTGGAATGAAAATTATGAAAGGGTGTCTATTTTCTTACCAAACTGTCCTATAATTAATATGATCTCTTCATAGTCTTCTCTCAGGTCTTCTCCATCAGAGGTAAGACTGTCTGACCCTTGAACAATGGCAACCCCCCAAGGAAACAAAAATCCATGTTCTGCTGGGGCATCTCTAGCCAGAGCAGGTAGAGTCTGTCTGCCTCGCTTTGTGTGCTACAATGTGCTCCATCTCCCCTTCTGTGCTGCGTCTGGCTCTTGGTTCTGACACTCCTGCTGGTTCCTTTTTGCTGGTTGAGCCACAGGAGACTGGTTGACCTAGCAAGTGTCCCTCCAACTGCTAGCCAGGGATTATAGACCCACTTGTTCAGTCAGAGGAAATCTTTATCCTCCACTCCCTAAATTCCTAGATAATCACTGCAGGAACTTGGGGGTGTGGTGGGGAACCATGTATAAATGGTCTCACACAGTTCAAATCCATGTTGTACAAGGCCAACTTTATTTATTTATTTATTTATTTATTTATTTAGGTTTCATTATGGAATTCCCTTCCTTAGAAAGTCCACCTAGCTGTTACCTTTATATTTACTCAAACATTTAAAGTAGTACTTATAATCTTTTTATCTTCCTCTTATTTGTAGGCTATTTGTTATGGGTATGGTTTTAAGAAAAAATACATTTTGTTTTTCTTATATTGCTGTAACTTGCCCTAATACTGATGCCAAAGAAAGGCAGTATGAAATATTTGGACAGAATATTTGCACATTTCTACTGATTACTTCTTTCATGTTTAGGTCAGACTTGAAACTGCCAAAATGAAGCCACCTTTGGGTGAATTCATTCCATAGTTCCTTTTGCCTGACCTATTGTGAGACAGATTAGCCAGCACAACAAGATTGCCGTTGCCCAGAGTATGCCCGATTGTGGTTCAAAAGTACCACAATCGTCAAGGAAGCTCTTTCTGTGTACCCTAAATACATATAGTCTGAGAATCGGTTGTGCTGTCTGAGCCTTGTGTGTAGTCTCACTAAAATATCACATCATTAAGTGAACAATAAATGACACTTGAAATCAGGCATCAGGACAAATGGCACATCATCTCTTTCAGCACGTGTAGAGGAATGCAGAGTAAGTTATCACCAACTCCAGTTTGCATGGTTTTATTTTTAAATCCCACCCTTAAATTTGGAGAAACATCTTACAATCAGGAATAATTAACTTAATGGGTAAGAATCCATTGGATGTTCACATAAAGTTTGCATAATCTGCTATGACTAAATTGTGGCAAATTGACAAGGTGCAGGAATTTGTCTCCGTCGCATGGCTAGTCACACGCCTGACTGAACAACTGAAATGTACCCATGCACCTTGTCAATTAACTGCAGTTGGTAGGGCAGATTACTCAGACCTTATGAAAACACCAATAGCATTCCAACCCCAGGACTAGCTTCATTTTACTCTGTTAGACATAATCATAGAAATATAACTGAATGATCAAAATATTGTTATTCCGGTATGCAATGTACAATACATATGTGTAGCCTGAATCTTTAGTATCACATACAGTTGTACCTTGCTTAAAGAGCATAATGTGCTCCACAGGATTGCTCTTTAAGCAAGTTTGCTCTTTAAGTGAAACACCATTGTAAGTGACCAATTATGACTTCTGGTGGGGGGAACTGTGAACCCCAATTTATTTGTTAAGCAAGTTTTTGGCTGTTTTTATTTGTTATGCGAAGCGAACATTCAGAGAAAATTCTGCTCTTTAAGCGAGGCACTCTTTATGCGAGGTTTGACTGTACAGGCATGTAAAGTGAGCTACAAAATGGAGGACATAATTCTGTGACTGGGATCCAGAGAGAGATAATAGCTGTCAAAGATAAGATTTTCATGTGCCCAGTGGAAGGAGCAATTTTATTCAAAAAAATTTACTACTTTATAATCTTAACATAATAATCTTAGAACTGCAGAGCTAGAAGAAACCCTATGGATTTTTGAGTTCGGTCCCTATAAAGGAGGCACAGTGGGGGATCAAACTTTCAACTTCTGAAGCCACAGCTAGATATCTAAACCACAGAGCTATGCTGATGACATTATTCTACTGGCGTTTTCCAAGCCATGTCCAAAATGTTTAATGTGGGCTTTTACACAATACTGTGCTGAGAACCTCCTGATTACCAGCTAGATGACACAATGTTTTTGTCTTCTTTATCTTTTTTGTTGTTTTTACTTTACTTTTGCTTTGTCTCTTTCTCTATAATATTATGATATTCTCTATGCATTCACCTATGAGTGCAGGTTAGGCAGTTCAAATATCTAGGCCAGGGGTTCACAATCTATGGCCAATGGGCCGGCCCCAGCCCGACACAGCAAATCATCCGGCCTGTGGCAATGACCCCCGAAGCAGATGTCTCTATGACAGCTGTAAACACACCTGCTGTGGTTTATGCAGTGTTTATGGCAAGGGGGGCATGTGTCGGGCCCGCTCAGCTGTCTGAGGGGAAGTGGTCCAGCCCATGGCACGAAAAGGTTGAGAACTACTGATCTAGGCATTACTTTCCATTCTTCTTTAACATGTGTAATCTATAAAGTATATATAGTACAACCTGTATGAAGCTTTTTAAAAAATTACTAAAGGAGGGTGTTTTATACTTGATGCCCTTCAAGTGTTTAGCGCTGAAGTACTGCTACAGCTGAAATCTTAATATGGATATGGGGATTGAATCTATCACAGTAGGGACCTCTTTTGTGCTCTCTATCTGTTGTTGTTGTTCAGTCGCATAGTCCAGGCTGACCCTTTGCGACCCCATGGACCACTAAACACCAGGCATCTCTATCCTCCACCATCCTCCACAGCCCACTCAGCTCTACACCCATTGCATCAGCAATACCATCTACCCATCCTATCCTTTGCCACCCTCTTCTCCTTTTGCCTTCAAGCTTTCCCAGCACTTTCTCAAATGAGTCTTTTCCTTTCATTTGGTGTCCAAGGTACTTTAGCTTCATCTTCAATATTTGTCCTTCCAAGGAGCAGTCAGGGTTGATTTCCTTCAGGATTGACTTATTTGTTCTCTTTGCTGTCCAGGGTACTCTCAAAATTCTCCTCCAGTACCACATTTCAAAAGCGTCTATTCTCCTGCGCTCATCTTTTCCTATGGTCCAGCTCTCACAACCATACATTCCTTAAAAGTGTCTCAGTGACAATATTACATCTGGAGGATGGGTAGTGTCTAGACCCCTACAGTTTTGGCTGTAGTTGATTTATACTGATGCTTCTCGGGGATTATGCTTTCTTTCTAGGAGGGTTCCTTTGTTAATCAATAGCAAAAAGCCATATGAATTATGACTATCTATTAATTTTCTGCTCTGTTTGGACTACCAGCAGGCAAAAGGAGTTTTCTTCTGAGACCAAGGTATCAATATTCAACAAGCTAGGAAAATCTGACCTCCTCTCTTAATAATCTGTCCTTTGCTTTCCTTGGCAAGTATCTCAACATTTTAACATCCTTAAATACCACATAACTTCTTCCAGAGACAGGTTTAATTGCTTACCTTCCACAGTATTGTTTTTCTCATTTCCCTTATTACAATATACTTTGTCCATGTGGCAAGAGAGCCATTGAATAACTGAATTGCATTGTCTCTCTGTGTAATACAGTTGTATCTGATTGCTCTTTAAGCGAGTTTGCTCTTTAAGCAAAACACTTAAATGACCAATTTGGGGGGGGGGGGGTTTGCGAACCCCGATTTATTTGTTAAGCGAGTTTTTGGTTGGTTTTATTTGTTAAGTGAAACAAACATTCACAGAAAATTCTGCTCTTTAAGCGAGTTACTCTTTAAGCGAAGCACTCTTTATGCGAGGTTTGACTGTATTTACAGAGATGATTGAACCAGACCAACAACACCTCTCCTTTTAAAATTTCCATGCAGATCTCATAAAATTGTATTTCACACATCTTTTGGCAGATGTAAAGAAATCACACAGAAAGTAGCCAGATTCTTCTGCCCAAAGTAATGTTGGCATCCATCTGTATAGTCTGTGTGCAAGTCTGTGTGCAAGTCTGCACGCACGCACGCGCACGCACGCACACACACACACACACACACACACACACACACACACACACACACACACACACACACACACACACACACACACACACACACACACACACACACACACACACACACACACACACACACACACACGTGTATTTTAAAGCTGCGTGTCATCTAAAAGGCACCTATAACAGTGACACTAACCCAGGAATTTTAATGTATCATTTCAGTATGCTTTCTAGTGCTCATGGTACTTTGGACATAATTTTGTGCCTTTAAATGTTTTACAATGTATTTAGGATATTATGGTGTACATTCTATTTGGCATGCTTCGTTTTTATCTATTATTATCCATTTCCCCCCTTTTTGAGTCTAAGACTGCATAATAAAGAAGTCACTTGTAATGTGGAAGCCAATTTCTAAGAAATTCAAGAATACAGCCTTTGGCATGCAGAATTTGTATGATTCCTTTAAGGCCATGATGGCAAACTTTGGCACTCCAGATGTTCTTGGACTTCAATTCCCAGAAGCCCAAGCCCTCATGATTCCACATGAATGGGTTTACTGCTATTCATTTGGCCTGTGCTGCCCACATCACTCCCAGAAGCAGAAGTAAAACGCGCCCATGCGGGCATGTTTTACTTCTGCTTCCAGGAACGACAAGGGATTTGCAGGCCAGATGAATCGCAGTAAACCCATTTGTGTGGATTCACGGGGGCTAGGGCTTCTGGGAATTGAAGTCCAAGAACATCTGGAGTGCCAAGGTTCACCATCATGACTTTAAGGCATAGAAGAACGGAAGACAATAAATACAAGGGAAAGATCACCTGAAAAACCTAGATCAAATGTTAAGAATCTACCATTTCTAGCAAACTACCTTAGCTAAAAGTAGAAAATAATCCTTCTGATTTATTCCTAAAGATTTGCAGGAAGGGATAGTAGCAACCATTAAGTGTTACTGATACTGTATTCTCACTTGTAAAAGCAATAAAAATACCAAAAAGTTATTGTGAGTGTATACACATTCTCAGTATAACTGTAAGTCTAACTAAGTGCACCCACAGGCTTTTGCTGTGAAATAAAAGGAAGAGGCCAAGATCAACGAGGAGGAAAGATCTTTCATCTTTGGAACATTACACAAGGTATCAACAGAGGGCAAATAAAAAATGGGGCTATATCACACATCCTCCCACTCAGCCATTCACGCAGAGGCACCATGTTAATAATGAAACTGTTTTATCAAAGAAAACTAGAAAATGTAAGTATGACCATCGTTATCTTGCACTACAACCAGAGTTCTTTATTTCCCCTTTTTATTTTAACGGGATAGTCTGATTGTAAACAACATCATTTTAATTCCTCCCTTCATCACCAAGTGTCAGGTCATAGTCAGTGCTTGGTTTCCTAGCAACTTCCTGACTATCAAAAAAAAGTAATGGGGAAAAAAACACCTCACACACACAAGAAGCAAGAAGTAAAAAAGAGAATGACAGATTCAGAATTTCCTTTCCAAGTTGCAGGAATCAACTACTACAAAGGAAGGCATAAAATGTGTTTACAGAGTTTCAGAACTGGAGCAGAAAAGCTATGGACTTAAAAATAACATAAGATCTTCCAAGGAGACCCAACGGGATTAACAATCACAGCCAAAAACTGAAAGGGGGATTAGTGGAGAAACATGCCAGAACGACAGCATTTGCAATGAGCTGCAACAGAAGCAAGAGAAAGCAGTGTGTGCCCCTGAGCATCCCTGTTTAGCTGCTTGAAAAGAAAACCAGTCTCATTCAGGTGGGATTTCCTCTCTTCAGATAAAAATGACAGTACCAGCACAATCTGATTTCTGCATAAAAGGGCACTTAAAGATAAAGAAACGAAGGAGAAACATCTGCTCAACATGCAGTAGGCCACAATACTATAACCAGGGTAAGGCAGAGAGATGTAAAAAGGACAAGAGGGCAACTAACAGCTACCAGCACAGATATATCATATGACTCACTCACTCTTTTCCTAATCAGTGCCAAAAAAAAACACAAAAAGAAAAACAAATAAAGTAATAGCATGCTTGCATCTTTAAGAAGGCGGAATGGATGCTACTTCTTGGAATGGCAGAACATAAAATTCAGATACCATTCAGGTCTAATTCTATTTTGTCATCTTGTTAAATTGCTTATTCTAGAAATTAGCACCAGAGCATCTCAAAGTAAGACACTATAAGATGTCAACTGTATATACTGTACATACAATAGTAAAACACATCATAATCATTCTCCCTTTTTGTTGTTGAACGAATCAAAAGGGGAAGACAATTATTTCTTTTTGTATTTCTTAAATGTTTTTATGAACTGCATCAGAAATAAGGCTAGTGGTTATAACATTATTTCATAACAATGAGATTTAAAAGGTTGCTACATACACAGAGCGTCAATACAGTGACCGCTATGACTACAGCACCCGTCACAGTAACTACTTCCACATCTTGCCATTAACCTAACAATCTTCCTTAAATTTCTCTTTCTTATGAAAGTTGTTTATGCCCCTGAACTTCTTGACAGTGGGTCAAAAATACGCAGAGAGGAAAACACTAGACATAACCACTGAAAGTGATCTCCATGTGATCATGATTCATGTGCACCAGACTGAGGCTCTGTGGAAAAACACTAGTGATTATTTCTTCAATCCAATCTCAACTTCACTAATGATTTGTACCAACTTTGAGGTATGTGAATCTACAGGGTTTCTTTGTATAACTGGGAATGAGAAAATAAACATAAAAAGGCATTTCACATTATATTCTGGCAAAAACTGGTTCATGTTTGTAATTGTCTCTCCTGCAGTAGATCTAACCATAAGATGATTATTAAACACAACTTTTCTTTCACAACAGAGATATCTTCTACTTTGAACTTTTTTGTCATCTTGGGAAACTGGCAGAATTAGATAAAAACCAACTGAACAAAAAATAAATAAATAAGAACTGTGTTTTACTTTGAGAGCAAGTCAAAATATTTAGATACAATTTCTCTCAATTTATTTTAAAATGTACAACATGTATTCTCTGCCACCAAGAATCACCTGAAGTGAATCTAGTTTATAGATGTTCACATTTAGACTTCTGTATGTCATTTGACAGTTAGTGTCATATATTTTTACTGCTTTAAGTGCTCTTCATGCTAGGTCTTCCTTCTCCAATTTCTTTGACCCAACTACATATGATGAACTTTAAGGTAGATATTTTCAACAGTGATCAATCTCCACTTTATCTCCTTCTGCAATATCACTTTCGTATCGTTTCCCAAGGCACATTTCATAAAACTAATCAAGAGGTGGGTTCTGGCTCGCTCAATACAACACAGTTTAGTTGCTACTGTTGGCCTTTGCTCCATTCTATTACATTTCTTTTAGAGTAAAGTAAATAGTAAACTATTGCTCCACATTTGCTTCTCTGAATAAGCCATATTCTGCTTCACTATCAAATTTAACGAAGGTTATCCACACTGTTCTGCAAACCAAGTCAAGCTCTACACAGGGGTTTTAGCTAAGATACTTAAAATTAACACTTCTTTGTCCTACTGACATTTTGTATCATTAGTATCCTTTGCTTTTAATTAAGTAACAAAGGATTTTGGTTTTTATTCACCACAAATGTTTTCCTTTACTGAAAGAAAGAAAATCTAACAAGTAGCACAATATGGAGTATTTCATTTCTGTTGAATGAAGAGATACAGCTCCAGGAGACACTACTAAACATTTGCTAAAACATTTTCTCAAATTTCCAATAAAGACCTAACAAAGAGAAAAGGATATCTTGTTTATCACAAAATAATGCAAATTTACAATCAGTGCAGCTACTGTATCTTCCTGTGACAGTTTACTTGTGCTTATTAGAAGCCAAAAGAAAAATACTGTACATCTAACACCAATAAATCAGATTAATCAAAGCTATAATACTTCAAAAAATCATTAGGACTGAAAGAAAGACTAAAGGAGAAAAAATAGCATGCCTATTATTACTGTGACTAAATGGGCAGTTAATTCTCAGGAGAAAAAGTTATGAATTAAGTGCAGTCTGGATGCTAAGAAAAATTTGTGGGAAGAGAAATGCAAATGGCTTCCTAATTATCTGCAGCCTATTAACATGCAATCCTGATTACCTGCAATTAAAGTCTCCTTAAATGTTATGACAAAAATTCACTGAAACGTAGAAAATTATCTGCTAATTATTGCACTTTAATGAGCAAGCTTAATGTGTATTTTCACCACATGCTCAATAAATAACAAAAATATTGCACAAAATATTGCCTGAAATTGAACTTAAGAATATTACATGCTGAGTTATATTATGTTAAAGAACCCTGTAGGAAGTAAAGTTGCCACCATGTCCTTAAACAATCTGCATATTTAAGAACAGCAAAAAAGACAAAGTCTAAATAACTTTAGAAATGTCAACTTGTAACAGCTAAAAGGGTATTCATGCCAGAAGCGTAGCGTGCCTTGGCGGGGCCCTGTATAAAAATTTGTTTGGGGGCCCTTAGGAAGGGTAAAGATTTCTCATAAAAGAAAAAAAATGCATAAAATTACTTAAACGGGGAAATCCCACAGCCTGCGATAACCGATGTAGGGTGTTGCCAACTTTTGAACGCACGCTTTACGCGGGAAAAAAAGAAATTGCTTTTTTTGACTCTTGTCATTTGTTTTGCTTACACACGTTGGGGGCCCCGTGGCCCTCCTCCCACCTTTGGTCCAACTTTCCTCCCCTTATTGCGTTATCTCTTTGCTTCCCGTTAGAAAACCTGCCCAGGGCGGGCAGGCAGGCGCTGAAGAGCAGTGCCGCCCTTTTGCAGGTAACGGGCAGGAGGAATTGGGGGTTGGGGGGCACCAAAGGAGATCGTCCCTTCTCAGGCCTTCCCACAATGACGTTGGCTTCGGCAGAAACAGGAGAGGTGGGAACCGCTGCAACCCGCGCTGCTAGCTGTTGCCCGTGGCCTTTGCCACCGTTGGCAGGGCGGGTCCACGGCCAGGGAAGCGGGAGAGACCGTCAAAGCCCTCCCAGCTTCTTCCCGGGCCAGAGTGCCCTCCGCTGCTGCTGCTGCAGTCCCGCCGGAGGCGTCGCCAGCGCTCGGCAGCCTCTCCCCATGCCGCCCCCTCTCCAGCGAAGATCCCAGAGCGTCCGGCGGTCCGAGTGTCCCTGGTTCATCAGGGCACCCGCAGGGGCCGTGCGTGCACCCCCGCTCTCTCGTGCGAGTGGAGGCGACAGCAGCGGCGGAGAAAGGAGAGCCCTGCCCTCCCTTCTTCATCCAGGGCGGGTGGAAGGGGGCAGCCCAAGGCCTCCTAGAAAGGCACCCGGCCCCAGCCCGCTTCCGGCACCCTCTCCCAAGGCTCCCTGGCCGTCGCATCCCTCCCGCTCTGCATTTGTCTTGCTTACGCACGTTGGGGGCCCCCGTGGCCCGGGGCCCCCGTATAATTGATACGGCAGATACGGCGGTAGCTACGCCTCTGATTCATGCATATACCTACACATCTATCTACAAGTACACACACACACAATGGTCAAAACTCTGATTAAATTTTAGGCTGAGGAATGCCAATGGTGATGAAAAGGGTAGCTCAACAATATTGGGACTTGAAAGAGTTGAACACCTGGATAACACTTTTCCACCAGAAGACATCAATATGATAATATCTTCTGCCTGAAGCTTATGGAGAGGTGTCTTCAAAATTTCCAAATTGTACGAGACAGAAATCTTCAAAAAAGTGAGAGGGGCATTTGAAAAATCAGCAGGAGAAGTATCTTCAAAAATTACAAATTGCCAGTCCTCCTTTGAATGTTTGTTCAATGCTTCCTAGTTTGGATGTGTGTCAATGGGTGCTTTCCACCCAACATTCTGGCAGAAGCATCTAAAAGTAATGGTAAAGGTCACCCTTGCTCGAAAGCCAGTCATATCCAACTCTAGTGTTCAGTGCTCATCTCTGTTTCACAGCCGAAGAGCCAGCACTGTCTGCTTCTGCATGGTCATGTGGCAAACATGACTAGACACGAAGCAGTTTACCTATCCACCGAAGTGATCCCTATTTATCTACTTGCAATTTCTTGCTTTCAAACTGCTACGTTGGACGGGAACTCATCCTGTCCTGCAGTATTAGGGTATTGAACTGCTCACCTGCCGCCTTCCGGTCAGCATCTTAGCCACTTGAGCCACTGCAGTCTGGAAGTTACTTAATAAATTTTGACGTTCAAAAAATGACCAGGTAAAATGAAGCTACTTGGATAGAGGACCAAATTTCTGTGAATGTGGAGAAACTCAATCAGTGCAACATTTATGTGCATGTAATTTATATCCCACAATGTGTATAAAAGAAGGTCTAGTAAATGGCCAAGATAAAGCTACTGAAGTACAGTAAAACACCAGATAACAATTGGATTGGATGACGCTAAAATCGCATAACGTTGGGGAATTTGAGGCAAACATTTGGATCGGATAACATTATGTTAACCATTATGTTAACGTTATCCGATCCATCAGATAAGCTAAGTATTTCTGAGGCTAATGTTTGCCTCAAATTCCCTGAGGTGTGGCTGTGACTCACCAGTTTCTCTTGGGACAAAGGGAGGGGCTGCCTGCTCTCAAGCTTGCCACATTTGAATAACAAAAGCTTGCAAAACCAGTCTGACTCATGCAAGCCTCCGCAAGCCTCATGCATTGTCAATGGAAAACAAGCAGACACTGAAACCTTTCACCTACAAAGCAATTAAGCTTTTCACACCCTGCAAAGTCCTGAGGGAACTTCCTTTATTACAGCAATGGTAGGGGGGGATTCTAAAGGAAAACATTTTCCTAGCTTCTGTTCAGATATTTTAAAACAGCACTTTATAAATTTTTCAAAAATTTAAAAATGATGTATGGCTTTGTTCTCCTAAAGTCAGGGTGGTCTGGCATGTCTTTGTAATGTATTTACCCTTTAGACAATTATTTCTTATAGTTCTTTAAGTTTCCAGCATGTTTCCTTGACTTTCCCTTGAAGCCTCTGTTGCTTATCTCTATGGAGTTAACGTTATCTGATCCACCTGAATAGGATTTTAACGTTATCTGGTGCATGTATCAGATAAGGCTAAAAATCGGATAACGTTAAGACTTGTGGAACCAAGTCTTAATGTTATCTGAGGTATTACTGTATCCCACTTCTGGTCAGAAATAATTTAATTATTTTAACAGTTTAATTTATTTTTAATTTCACCTATACAGTACAGTACATTCATAATTTCAAATTGCACAATGCTCTGATATGAAGAAGGAAAGAAGTGTTTAGAAAAGCAATGCAGTCTGAAAGAAATGGAATTTAAAGACTGAAATTGAAACATAAAAGAAACTGTGGCACACAAAAGTAATGCAAGATCAGAATGGCAGAAAAGCAATGCCAGTCCTCTGGATAACACAAAATGAAGAAGCTGTAGGTCACCTACAAGTATACAACTTATTCTTTGACTCTGAATTTGTATTAGATGTACTTGCAGGTAACATTAGACTTGGTTTAACATTACAAAAATAGACTATAGAGACAGAGACTTCTGCACTTCTTCCTCTACATTCTGTTATTTCTTGCACAAGGTAGAAGGTTAGTAAAAGCCTTGGTTTCAGTTCAAGATTCACCATAGTTTATTATTATATTAATGCACATGCAAAAACTGGATGTTAAAGTTGTGATATATCTAACTAAAAGGAAAGCTGCTAAACTTCTCTTCATGGCCATGGTAGCAATGGAGCAAAGAAATACAATTAGCCTGAGTTTTAGTATCACATGTAAGTAAGCCTCTCATTAAAAATAAGGATTAAATATTGTCAAATAGTCACAACACTAATGCATGATGATTAAATTATACATGTCTTTAAAGACAGAATTATGCAGTACAGAGAAAATGAAAGAATTCAGTACAGTTGTACCTCGCTTAAAGAGCATAATGTCTTCCACAGGACTGCTCTTTAAGTGAGTTTGCTCTTTAAGCGAAACACCATTGTAAGTGACTGATTTTGACTTCTGGTGGGGGGGATTGTGAACCTTGATTTATTTGTTAAGCAAATTTTTGGTTGTTTTTATTTGTTAAGCGAAGCGAACGTTCAGAGAAAATTCTGCTCTTTAAGCAAGTTATTATTTAGGTGAGGCGCTCTTTATGCAAGGTTTTACTGTATTTTTAAATTCCAGAGAAGTAAACACATAGAGTACAAGGTCAAAATGTTTTCTCAAAAAAGCATGTCAAGTTTCATTCCATACAGAAGCCAAAATTCAGGAACCGGATTAGCAGCAGTTACCTGAAAAGCTGGTCATTGTGTTTGAAATGTTAAAAAAAAATACCCATTCTAGGGACTGTAGTACAAAAGTTTCTGTCATTAGAAAAACCAGAACACCTCCATTTACAGGAAAGCTCCGCTGAGATTGAAACACAGTGAGCAAGACTTAAAATGTTCTTGGTTATGCAGAAACCTCAATGAAATCAGATCAAAATTGCAATGTTTGTAGTATCCATTATACTAATTAGATTAAAGACAGATTTCAAAAGAAATACATTCAGAAGGGTTTCTCAATTAAAAGCTTGCTAGATACAGAATTGACTTGATGGCAGTATTTTGTTCTTGGAACAGGTGAAGAAAAAGTATATTAGGTTATTATCAGACAAAAGTGTAACAGTTTTCTGTGAGTTGTTTTCTAGTTATTTTGTGAACCCTTTAGTTCTAGGGCTTAATGTTTTATGTCCCATTATTTTGCTTTTACTACACAGAGAAGAGCTGGCTTCCAAAGATAAAGGAGACTTTTGGTAAATGGTGAAGGTAAAGAAATAAATGACCCACTTGGTTAGTGTGTAATTACACTGGCTGAAATTGTAACAATCTATCACATGAGGGAGGATGACACCACTCTAAAGGGTTAGTCAAAGGAGATAGCCTTTGACTAACTACTGGACACAGACAATCGATACTCTTCTGATATTGTTCTCTCAAAAAAACAATTGAGTTCTTTTTTAAAAAAAAGTTTGAAAATAGCACTTCCCCCTCCCATTCAGATACTGATCAGAGACTCATCTTGACCTTATTCTGGAAAAGCAATCCTTTCTTCAAAAGGTATATGGATCACATAAATCTCTTAGTATCCTGGAAGGCTCTTAAGTAGAGGCATTGGCCAGAGAGGCTTTGTTTCATGGTTTTCTACTCTGTTTTTTAAATGCAGTTGGTGTAATATTTCAACCAAAAAAAAAAAGAAAAAGAAAGAAGCTATTAGAATATCGAAAGAGCTTCCTCACTGCAAATGCTTTAACTTCAGAGCTTTAAATCTTGACTTTTCTGCCTACCGGATGCAAAACTGAAGACTAGCAAACATATGTGCAAAAGCCTTAAAATGTGGTACAATGCATTTCTTAAATGGTAGGCTTCCATAACCTGAATTACAGAAATGACAATATTTTTAAACAAACCAGTTCCAATTTAAAAGATGACTTTGCAAGGAAAATAGGCACTGTATAAGAGGGAAGTCTTTTGGAACATTATTTACTTGCAAATTGTTTGAAATTTTATCCATAAAATTATAGCTTTCACACTGCCTTTATTTTTAATCAACCCATTCTATGTTTGTTGCTTACAAATGTGTTACTCTCTTCTCTTGGCTTCTATAGTATATTTTGCCGCTTACACTAAGTAATAAATAACATTGAAGCAAGTGCTGCTTGATAGAATGATCTGCAATTTTTGAAAGGACACTCAAAGAGCAAAAACTGCATGATAATGGCAGCAATATACTCATGCAACCACATAAATACAAAGAAAAATTAAGATAAATTAGATGCTACATTTTCATACATATATGAAGTGCAGTGTTTTTAAAAACTGGTCCATGTGGGTGGGAGGTTGCACTTCTATAAATTGATGGAGATGAAAATGCTATCTTGGGATAATACATTACTGACTGCAATCTATGTGCAGAAGAAAAACACTAGGTACCTTCCTGTCTATCATACCTTCCAAAGAGGACAGTATCTTTGATCTCTATATTGACAACCAACTGGGCTAAGTGCAGAATAATTCTGTCTACATAACTGCTCCTATGCATTATGTTAAATGACAAAAATTACACAAGAAGGAGGAAGGAAAAGAAGAAGGAGGAGAAGGAGGGGGGAGGAGGAGGAGGAGGAGGAGAATACTAAAAAAAAGCCCTGACTTCAGGGACAAACCGCTTTAAAGGCAGGCAGGGAAAAAAAGAGACCTTCCTGCCTTTAAAGCCACCCCCCACCCGCAGCGGTCTCTGCGACTGCAGTAGGGTCGGGAAAAGCACCC
Organism: Furcifer pardalis; assembly: GCA_030440675.1. Taxonomy (NCBI): domain Eukaryota; kingdom Metazoa; phylum Chordata; class Lepidosauria; order Squamata; family Chamaeleonidae; genus Furcifer; species Furcifer pardalis. The sequence goes on along the minus strand of CP126892.1, from coordinate 59,773,568 downwards.
GCCTTTTCCCCGACCCTACTGCAGTCGCAGAGACTGCTTTTATTTAAACTACAGGGAGAGAGAGAACTGCTTTTTTTCTTTCTTTCCCTCCCTGTATTTAAACTACAGGGAAGGGGGAAATAGAGAGACGTGATTGGTTCTCGAGAACCAATCACGTCTCTCTCTTTCCCCCTTCCCTGTAATTTAAATACAGGGAGGGAAAGAAAGAAAAAAAAAGCAGTCTCTGCGACTGCAGTAGGGTCGGGGGAAAAGGCAGGTGCTTTTCCCCGACCCTACTGCAGTCGCAGAGACTGCTGCAGGTGAGGGGTGGATTGGGTAGTTCTACCCAAACCACCCCACACCCGCAGACCATTGGATCGGATAACGCTAAGAATCATTATCCAGAATCGTTATCCGATGCAAGTTTTTTCCAAAAATCTTGGATCGTTATCCGATTCAATCGTTATCTGGGGTATTACTGTATTCTCAAGGTAGTGCTCAATGTAGCTTTAATCATAAAATAATAAACACAACAAGAAGAAACCAATCATATCAGTATTAAAATAAAAAAAATGTAAACATAAAGGCCATTAAAATCGATTACATATAAAATCAATTAAAATAACCATTTGTTATGTTGTTACATGCCATCAAGTAATATCTGAGTTGTGGCAGTATTATGAACCTGTGACCTCTAAAAGTTATCTAAATGTTATCATTAAAAGCCCAGCTCAGTTCTTGCACATTCAAGACTATGGTTTCCGAGTTAATCCATCTCTAATGGAGTCTTCCTGTTGCCTTCAACTTTTTTCTGCTTGCTTGCTTTTCTTCCTTCCTTCCTTCCTTTTCTTTCTTTCTTAGGGAATGGCCCAGTTCTTTTGGTTCAATTTTAAATTGAGACACACTACTAAATTAGATGGACCTTTGTTCTTTAGATCAGAGGCTAGAAAGCAGCTAAAGAATGCTTTTTACACATGAAGTGAAATACCATAATATACTTAATAGATTTCAGAATGCTGATGCAGACAACAGGATGAGATAAGCACCAAGGAGCCATTTGAACAGTCAGTCAATAGTTGCAAGTCAATTCCTAGTCTATAAGAGTACAATATTACATGAGCTCCATGCAAGCAATTCTTATTGTCTTACAAAGCAGCTTGTATCAAATTGATTCAGTCTGCAAACTGTCCCCGTGAAAGCAGCTTAGACATTATTCTACTGATCAGTACTTTCTCCTTTAGTTATATAATTACCATCTGAATATCTACTGGCAATATATGCTAAAACAAAAGAACAGCCTGCCTATAGGTGAAGGTGAAGGTCACCCTTGCTCAAAAGCCAGTCTTATCTGACTCTAGGTTTCAGTGCTCATCTCTGTTTACAGCCAAAAAGCCAGTGCTGTCTGCATCTACAGACGTTTCCATGGACATGTGGCAGGCATGACTAGACACGGAGTGCACGGAATGTTGTTTGCCTTTCCACTGAAGTGGGAATACAAAGGTGTGGGTGGCTTTGGTCTTGGTCTCTAGTGACACATCCTTGATGATCTTTTCTAATTCCTTCAGTGCTACCCTTTCAAGTCTCAATCTTTTTATTATTTCTTGGCTGCAGCCTCCATTTGGATTGATGATTGAACCAAAATACAGTGGAAACCCAGTTAACAAACAGCTCGGTTAACATGAAAATCGCATAACAAAAGGAAATCCATAGAAAATAGTGGCTCGTTTTACAATTTTTTAAAATAGATTAATTGGTTTTCAACACATTCCTATGGGAAACTGTGTGTTGATTAATTTATTTTGGTTTTCAATGCATTCCTATGGGAAATTGCATTCAATGGATTCCTATGGGAAATTTGGTTAACATAATTTTTGCTGTAAGAAACGTCCCGGGGAATGCATTCATTACGTCAACCAAGGTTCCACTGTATACAAAATCTTTCACTCTTTCAATTAAACAAATGCTGAACTGAGGTGATATATTTAATAAGGTCACTCAAATAAAATAAAATAAAATAAAACATTGCAAGCTTTCGTAACCCACCGGTCACTTCTTCAGGAAAATTCTCATGGCATGGTGTTCAAGCCAGGCTGGTTCACTTAGATGTAACATGGGGAAAAGACAGCAGGTTGTATTTTTAAAAAATAATTCAAAAGCAGGAAGTCAGGGGGCTAGCAAATTCCTTTCTCGAAATGGCTCCCTTTGAAGCTGAGAGATTTCCTCGGCGGGAGGGAGGGGCGATGCAATTTACACTCAGTCCTCAAGAATTGGGCAACAAATCTACTTTACCCACTAGACATGCCAAATTAGTCCAGATCAGTCCAAATCAGAGTCATTTAGGAATATTATCTAGTGGAAGTTCTTCACTTCTGTAGTGTTGTTGTGTTGTTGTTCAAAGTTCCTGTATTTCTTATCCATAATACAGATTACACAGGACAATAAAGTACTGGGGCACACTAAAAATTTTTCAGGATGACCCATAGTTTCTCACACAGTCAAAGGCTTTGGTGTAGTCTATAAAGCACAAACTGATTACTTTGAAATTCTTTGGTGTGCTCCAGTAGCTCTCAAGTGCCTCTTCTTTTTTGGATCCAGCTTTTTCTAGGTAAAGGTCACCCATGCTCAAAATCCAGTCATATCTCACCCTAGGATCCAGTGCTCATCTCTGTTTATAGTGCTGTCTGTGTCTGGAGACATTTCTGTGGACATGTGGCAGGCATGACTAAACACCAGAGTGGACAGAACGCTGTTTACCGTCCCACCGAAGTGGTCTTTATTTATCTACTTGCAATTTTTTGCTTTTGAACTGCTAGTTTGGCAGGAGCTGGGACCGATATGGGAGCTCATTCTGTCATGCAGTACCCGGAAATCAAACATCCCGACCTTCCAGTCAGTAACCACTTGAGCCACCACAGTCCTGAAGGAAATGTGCCATGCTCCTTACTACACCGTAGCCTGATCCAGGAGGGATGCTGTTCCCTGTTCCTCTTTTCTTAAATCAAACAATTAATGAACTAATAAATGTGGACTAGATGGTTTTTGGTTCCCAGAACTGATGTGCTGGATAGTGTTTTGGACTAGGAGTCAGGAGACCTGGGTTCAAACTCCAGTACAGTATTTGGGGATCAAACTCCAACCTTCCACTCTTCAAGCTCAGTGTCTTAATGACTTGAGCAACTGCAGTCCCAATGTCTTACATGAATACTAAAGAAAGAAGTATTTTGTCTTTCCCTTCTTGACAAAAGGCCTACTGTATCCCTCTGCTCAATTCAAGAATTGTACAGTCTACACTTCACAAGACCGGGTGCGGCCCCCAATGCCAATTCATCCGGCCCTTGAAGCCCTCGTCATTTCCAGAAACGGAAGTAAAACGCGCCCGTACAGGCGTGTTTTACTTCTGCTTCCAGGAGCGACAAGGGCTTCACGGGCCAGATGAATTGACATTGGGGGCCACACCCACCCCTGGGCCTTAGTGACTGGCTCCCTGAACCACATGATCAGCCCATGGCCCAAAAGGTTTGGGCACCCCTGCTCTAAATGCAAGGAACTTACAGCCCTAACTCGATTTTTTGTCAACGTTTCACAGGAAGAATGTCATTCACTTTCTGTTTTAAGGCTTCCCATTCCTAAATGGTAGTGCAAAGTCTAGAAAGGTTGCTCAGGATCTGGAAATACAAAGGGCTTTAGTCAAACCACAGACATTGTGGTGAAAGTTGCTCAGATGGAGCTTTCCGTCGTGCTGCAGCTAGCTTGAATTCTTTGCCTTGCAGTTAAGCTGAAGACAAGTCATAGTAAAGGTAAAGGTCGCCCTTGTTTGAAAGCCAGTCGTATCCAACTCTAGGGTTTGGTGCTCATCTATCATTTCCTGCTTTTGAAATGCTAGGTTGGCAGGAGCTGGGACATAGACAGAAGGTCACTCGGTTGTGCAGTGCTCAGGTATTCAAACACCTTTTTATACAAATACAGTCAAACCTCCCATAAAGAGTGCCTCGCTTAAAGAGTAACTTGCTTAAAGAGCAGAATTTTCTCTGAATATTCGCTTCACTTAACAAATAAAACCAACCAAAAACTCGCTTAACAAATAAATTGGGATTCACAATCCCCCCCCCAAAAAAAAAAATTGGTCACTTACAATGGTGTTTCACTTAAAGAGCAAACTCGCTTAAAGAGCAATCCTGTGGAACACATTATGCTCTTTAAGCGAGGTACAACTATATACTATTTACCAATAGCTTTTAAATATTTCAGATGAGGAATGCACTTTTGGCCTCAACATCCAACAGAAGGCTAACTTTTAATGTTTTTACTGCCTACATTCATCTCTCTCTCACACAGAGATATGTTCTTTTCATTGTCTTAAAGAACCCAACAACTAGAAAAGGAACCAGTGATGTTGCTGTTGGTTTAATCCTCTATAACAAGGTTCCCCAACCTTTTATGCACCATGGACCGGTTTCATGCTAAATAATTTTTCCACAGACCAGTAAGTGTGTGTGTGTGTGGGGGGGGATTTTTAATCTCTCCTATCTGGTAGCCACAGCTTGAACATGGGCACTGTGATACCTCACTGTGCACAGGCAGGGGGAAGAGCCCCACTGTAGCTCAAAAACAAGGAAGAGGGGCCCATCCGCCTGTCAGCCACACTGTTTGACTTGGACAGTGAGGTATCACACTACACACAGGCGGTGGGTGGAACCCTGCTGTTGTTAAACAATGTGAAAGAGGGGCCCAGCTGCCTTCTGCTGTGTCTGAAGTTTGTGCACACGCTCTATTCACCAGACAGAACCGGCGGAGCACATTGAGGGCAGAAGGCTGCCGTTGAGGCTCCCATCATCGCTGCCCCCTAGCCCAGTTTGGAACAGCCCATGGCCCGGTACTGGTTTGCAGCCTGATAGTTTGGGACCCCTGCTCTATAGGTACAACTTAGTCAATACCACAATTTCATTCAGAAAAAGGCACAAATTCCTAAATTACTTGTGTTCCATATATAAAAGGGAGAAATACCAACATCAATGGTTGAAGAAGAAACAATGATAAATGTTACCAAAAAGTCAATGGTTAATTACATTATTTACATTCACATTTTGGCAGACACATCTGTGGAGGAATCTTGTATCTTGTTCTCTCTGGACTGGCTGACATAAACTTACTTTTTGGTAGTCTCTCTGTTCATTAGGCCCTCTCAAAATGAAAACCTACCACCTCTTTCTCTTGAATCTTAAAAAGATCCACCCACATCCATTCTTTAACGGCTATTTGCAAAGAGGGCTGAGGTAAGAACTAGGTAAGGACCTGAAGCTTCTTTGAGAAATTGGATTATTTTGGCTAAAACTATCAGATTACTATCTTGGGAATTCCTGCTGAATTCTGTATCCCTTTCTTATATATAACTATCTATTAACTTCAGCAGCAACACATTCATATTTTTCAATATAATCAGCCACACAGACTTGTTATCTCAAAATTATTTCTGCCTGATTGTCCATGAAGTTGTGAACTCTCATCCCTTTATAGCCTTCTGGAGAAAAAAGAATACATAAAGCCATACCAAAAATATTGTAAACTGGAGATACCAGTGCACTAACACGAACATTTCTGAACGCAAAGCATGTGCTTTATCAAATGTATACTATTTACTTTAGCCATAAGTGATATCAAAACTTGTTTATATTCATAATTTACCTACTCTTAACAATATCTGATTCACCAATCTCTGTATGCACTTTTATTTTCTTCATTACCCTACAGCATGTTTCACATCACATGGACCAAAGGAAAAAAAAGAGAGATGAAAGCAGGAACTAAGTAGTGTTTTAAAGACAGATAGTCAATATACCTCATAAGCCATGTTCCCAGGGAAAAGAAGAATCTAAAATTAAATACGGTGGTACTTCGCTTAAAGAGCAAAATGTGTTCTACAGGATTGCTCTTTAAGCGAATTTGCTCTTTCAACGAAACACCATTGTAAGTGACCAACTGTGATGGGGATTGCAAACCCTGATTTAGTTGTTAAGCAAGTTTTTGGTTGTTTTTAGTTGTTAAGCGAGGCAACCATTTAGAGAAAATTCTGCTCTTTAAGCAAGTTAGTC